>CM070709.1:14486391-15086391 GCA_036346265.1 Melocanna baccifera
GTCTTTGGTAGCCCAGTTATAAAGTCCATTCGATTTCCTCCATTTCCATTCGGTATCTCAAGGGTTGCGAAGACCACTGGTCTTTGATGCTCTGCTTTAACTTCATTGACATATATCACATAAGGCTACATATTACGCAATTTCCCTTTTCATCTTTGGTCCACAGTAACTTTCCTTTAGATCCCGATACATTTTTGTACTTAGGGATGAATTGAATATCCCGCTTCATGAGCTTCTTTTAAGATTAAATCTTTTATTTCCTTCTTCTCGGTACTAGGATTCTCTTTCCAAACCAAAGAGTCCCTTCTTCATCTTCTCAAAATCTAGGCGCTTTACCTTTCTTCATATTCTCTTTAATTTCTTTAACATATTCATCCTCTCGTTGAAATTTGCTTTGATCCTGATCTTCCGCAGTAGAGTGAACCTTCAATGTAGACAGGATACCTTCGTTAACTATTTCCAAATTCAACCATTGAAATTCTTCATGGAGTGTTAATCGCTTATCCGAATTAATGATTGTTAATATGACTCTTCCGACTCAAAGCATCGGCTACTACGTTAGCTTTTCCTGGATGATAATGTATTCCCACATCATAATCCTTTATCAATTCAGCCATCTTCTTTGTCTCAGACAAGGTCGTTGAGTGAATATATACTTTAAACTTTTATGATCTCATATATTTCACACCGATTCTCGATTAAGTAATGCCTCCATAACTTTAGAGCATGCACAATCAAACTAGCTCTAAATCATGAGTGGGATAATTTTCTTCATGCGGTCTTAACTGTCTTGATGCATACGCTACCACCCTTCCTTCTTGCATTAATACACAACCAAGACCTTGTCTCAACGCATCACAATAAACTTCAAAGTCTTTCCTAATATCAGATAACCGCAGAATCAAGATGAAGTTAACCTCTTCTTTAGCTCTTGAAAACAGCCTTCACACGATTTACTCCATTCAAATTTCTTCTCTTTCTTTAACAATCGGGTTGAGGTCCGCGATCTTGGAAAATCCTTCAATAAAACGACGATAGTAACCTGCTAGTCCCAGAAAACTTCGGATTTCTGTTACTGTCTTGGGTTGAGTCCAATTAAGCACATCTTTAACTTTTCCTGGATCTACAGCTACACCTCCTGTGGAAATCACATGTCCCAAAAACTCGACTTTCTTTAACCAGAATGTACATTTGCTGAATTTGGCATACAATTGATGTTCTCTTAATCTTTGTAAAACTGTCCTTCGTGTTCTTTCTCATTCTTAGAATAGATAAGAATGTCATCTATGAAGACAACAACGAACTTATCTAAATAGTCCATGAATACTTTATTCATTAAATTCATAAAGTATGCTGGTGCATTTGTCAAACCGAAGGACATCACCAAATACTCATATAACCCATATCGAGTAGAGAAGGTTGTTTTTGGTATATCTTCAGGTCTAATCTTTAATTGGTGGTATCCTGATCGGAGATCAATTTTTGAGAACACACTCGATCCTTTCAGCTGATCAAACAGATCATCGATCCGAGGCAAGGGATATTTATTCTTGATTGTTACTTCATTCAGGACTTTATAATCCACACACATACGCCGGCTACCATCTTTCTTGTTCACTAGAAGCACCGCTCCCCAAGGAGAAGAACTCGGTCTAATGAAACCTTTCTCTTGCAATTCTTGAATTTGCCTCTTAACTTCCGCTAGATCATTAGTGACATCCGATAGGGTCTCTTAGCTATTGGTGCCGTATCAGAACCGATTTATAACAAATTCAATCTCTCGTCCGGTGGCATTCCCTGTAAATCTCGTGGAATACATCAGTATTCACTTACTACTTTACACATCCTCCAAACTTCTCCTTTTAAGCCGGTCAATAAACTTCCCTTGTTTGAGGGTGTATTGATTCATATCTAATCAATTCCATCGAATTTGTGAGAATAATGGCACGATTGGCACAATCTATTTGCCCTTTATACTTGGTCACCAATCCATACCAATTATAACATCTATGCTCTCTGAGTCTATTATAATAAGGTTAGCTAGGAATTTTACTCGCTTATATCTATGGTTGCTCTAGGGCAAACCAAATTAGTCCTCAATTCTTTTCCGTGATTGGACTAACATGAGATTCTTTAGCAAACAAACATTCCAATTATTTCTTTCAGCAAAAAATTTTGTTACTTAATGAATGTGAAGCTCCGTAATCAAATATTGTAATTGCGAGAACCGAATTAACAAGAAACTTACCCGTAACCACGTCTCGTGTATCTCCGTCGCCTCTCATGTGACATGGTTGATGCGCCTTTGTTGAATGTCCGTGAGTCTTGGGAGTCTCGAGGGCTTCCACGCCCCGACCAAATGGTTGGAGCTCTTGCCGGTGTATAATCAAGGTTGAAGCGAACCGGGTTACCGCTGACGCTTCTCGGGACAATTATTGGCATAATGTCCCATGTTCTTGCAATTGAAGCATTGCACTCGCAGCTGCAGTCCTATTCTGTTGAGGTTGAGCCGCATTTCCGCATCGAGGTGCTTGAGGTAAAGGATGGGGTGCGAAATCGGTGTCATTGATTGGTTGGGCAAAGGAGGTCAAGCAAACCTTTGTGAGTTGGAACGTTGACGAGAGCTGCCGCAGAGTGTTGAGCTTGAAACTTCCTCTTCTCGACTCAAGAGTCGACGCGGGCATCTTCTGCACAAGAGCTTTGTTCACCAAATGCTGAAAAGTGGGATAGTCATTGGATACTAATCGCACCTTGAGATTAGGATCCAATCCTCCCATAAACCTCCGGATCTTTGCTTCATCGCTTGCCACATCCTCTGTTGCATATCTCGACACCAATGAATTTACTCAAATATGCGGAAACACTAAGGTTTCTGCTGTAGTTGGTGAAATTATTTCCTTTTCATTTCCATGATACTCATAGGTATGTGAGTAGCTCGAAAGCTCGCACAAAGTCTGCCCAAACAATATTCTCGAGCATTTTGGTGTGCGGCAATAGTTTTCCCACCGGGCTTGCTGCAACTCCCTTGAGTTGATGGGCAGCATAAAGAACTTTCTCATTCTCATTGCATTGTGCCAAATTTAATTTTCGCTCAACTTCCTTTATCCAATGTCCGCTTCCAACGGATCGACGGATCTCGCGAAAGTCGGAGGTCGCGTCCCTCATGAATTCTCCTAACTTGGATTGGGGTGGCTGAGTGGTGCTTGATGAACTTGTTGAACTTGGTTCTCGAGCTAACGCTTGAAGAAGCTGCAATTGCATGGCCATCATTTGTTCCAAGTTCGGGCTTGAGTCGGGGGGGTGGAATTGGGGCATTGTTGTCATTGGGTGCCTGATTATTGTTGACGTTGCTCCTTGTATTCACCATCTGAAGCTCCACCAAGAAAAGCACAAGGTAAGAGGGAAAAGCATAGATAAGAAGTGGGGTGATTAGCCATATCCCAAACCAACACTCAAAAACAAAGCAACAACCAATGAGCGCAACTTTTGAAATTCAAATTAATTTTTTTGAAGAATGGTTGTACCACAAGTGCACAAGGCTCGGTACATTCCATTTATTACATCACATTATCATAAAGCGTTCTAATATCGAAAATAACTCAAAAGGGTACTACTGTCTAACATCTACTCATCCTCCACGATGATGCGCTCCTCAGGATCCTCCTCGGGGTCTTCCTCTGACTCAGCGGAGTGGCTCTGTCCACACGTAGCGCAGTTGCTCGGTGAACGGGACCGAGATCGACTCTGGCTGAAGGCAGGCGATCTGGAACGAGAGCGATGGCGTCCTCTGCTAGAATCTCCAATGTCGATGCTGGGTGGTGGACCGGGGCGTCGCACACTCTTCCGCGCAGTGAGCCTGGTGCGGGGTCCTGGAAATCTGACTGTGGTAGCAGCAGGGGCGGGCAGGGTCGGTGTAGTAGTGGCAGCTCGGAGACGCTCCATCTCTCGCCGGCGAAATCCTTGCTCGATCGCGCCGGCGTGAGCGCACTCACTCAAGTAGCCGTGCTCGAAGGGTGTCGGAGTGGTCGTAGCTCGCGTAAGAAGCATCCGAAGAAGTCCTATCTCCGTAGTGCTCGCATAGGTCGATGAAGTCGCTGAGTAAGCCGCACCGTGGGACAGACGAGGTCATCCACCACAACCGGAAAGGCTCCGTGAGTCTGCCCCGCTCTCGTAGTCGGAAGAAGCCGAAAGGTGACTGCCGCAGCTTTTCCTTATGCCTCTTGCACAACTCGCAATCGCTATCTCGAGCCGCATCTTGATAGCATCCGAGCAAAGGTCCGAGGATGCTCAATATGACGTTCCACCGAGTCAATCTTCCCATCTTGGGCGTAAATAAACACCTCCATGGACCATGAATCCATAGTCATAATCCTGGTCTTCCGCCTCTGAAAATGGGCCGAGTGTACTTCGATGCTGCATCAACTGCTGTAGAAGACTCACAAATGCTCCTCGCTCTCACCGTGAGAAAGGTGATCCCATGGAGTCGACGACGAAGAACTCCGCCATCTACAAATTTGAAAATAGGAGAGATCAAGAAACTTTTATAGAGTGACAAGGAAATTAAAATCCAAAACCTGGGTGACAAGTGTGTGAGACCTCGAAGTAGAAACTCCTGCACTTCTGTTGTATTGCAAAGACTAGTCCCTGATCAACGCTAGTACACACGATAATCGCATACAAAATGATACATTGCCAACAACACTTTATTACAATAATAACGGAAATACATAAGTCCTGGCCCGAGACCTTACAACTGCGGTTCACCGAACCTCTTACACAAAATAAAACCAATGAAGCGAAATATTCGGATAAACGCCCATCAATCGCCATACCAATTGACTTGAGCAACGAGACCTAGTCCTCCTGAAAGAATCCATCACAAACCATAGCGGAACAAAGAGTCGTAATCTCCTTCCTGAGCTTCAACCTCCTCTGAGAATTATTTTGAAGTGTAGTATGTGAGTACAAGAATGTACTCCGCAAGTCTTGGGAAAAATGCATTAGATGCAGGGTTGAACAAAGGAAGGCTATATGGCTCTTTTGCACAAATCAGCATTTTATTTTAAATTTATATACTCCTTCTAAAAGCATTTTATTAAACACTTAATTTTTATAATCTGAAGTTTAATAAGTACTTTAGTGAAGGTTACAACCACCAACACTAATAAATAGGCTATATCTGCCAAGAGTCAAAATAGAGGTTAAAACCACCTGAACTGGTTACATCCACCAGGCCAAAATTACGAGAGTTCTATCCACTCTCTAATTTTTCCAAAAACCTTTTCTTTCTAAATTCAAAGTCAATCTCTACTATGTTAATGCATTCCTTGTCCGCCCTTGACCGTGGGTATAGCTATTCGAATAGTTTTATTACTCTGCAGAGTGTGTACAACTTTACCCACAAGAGATATATTATCCTAACAAATAACATGCTTCCTTTGGCATAAGACCAGGATAAAATATCACAAAGCTTTTCACCTACTCTAGTATAGTTTTATATCACCCACGAGGTTTCACCAAGGGTTAAAGCCACCACATTCAGAAGCCCCCTCTTGCGCCATGTGAGTGCAGTAAATCCCTGCCCCTCACTTTGAGTAATCAGTAAATCTCTGATACCCATTTTCCAATAATGACACAAAAACTAAACTATTATAGGTTAATTAGCTAGGTTGTACCCATTTTAACTTGTGGTTGTACTGTTTTACTTAGATTGGACAAACACAAGGATCGGTCCTTAGACGACTAGGGTGGATCATTCACAAACCCGTTATCTGTGCTAATCCGCACCAGCCAAACATTCCATCCACCCTCGTCAAATTTTACCTTGAACTTCATTTTTATTTTAAATTTACAGTGGTAACATCTATTACCACTTTTCAAACAAAACATTAAATACAAATAAATATACCAAATGAAAGTTTGGAATTTTAGATGAATTTAGAAATTTGAATGGGTCAATTTGGAGTTAAAACACAAAAGTTATAGCCTTCCAAAGTTTAAATACAAAATAAAAGAAAAAGGCTATTTTCTGGATTAAATTTTAAACCGAAAATCATTTATGACGTCATCAATAATTATTTTCCTAAAGGAAAATCTGAAATATGACGTCAGCAAGAGAATAGATTTTCGGTCGAATTATTTTTATACTGGAAAATCAGATTTAATGCGCCAGCGTGACGTCAGCAAGGAATTTTTGGATTTTAATTAAAACAGGTAGGGCTGACGTGGCAGGAGGGGCTGACGTGGCCTCCACGTGGCTTTTTGCCGACGTGGCCGCGCACGCGCGAGATGGCGGGGAGGCGCTCGGGTGGCGCTGACGTGGCGCCGATCTGGCCGCCACGCCGCCACCTCACCCGACGCACGACAGGTCGGCGTGGCGGCGGCGCGAGGGGACCGAGGGTCGCCGGAGCTCCGTGACGCGGCGCCGCCAAGGTACCGAATGAAGAGGAGGATGCAGAATGCATCGGTACCTTGCGCGGAGGCCGAGGGTGACCGGAGGGAAGACTCGGCGAGGAGGGGCGGCGGTCGGAGAGGAACCTCACGGCGGCGGAGGAGCTCCGGTGGTGCAGCAGCTCGGGGAAGGGGTCGCCGTGAATCGCCTTGGCACCAAGCAATGTCGAGGAGGCGCGGCGAGGAATGAGGAAGCCCGAGGTGGCCGGAATTGCTCGCCGAGTACTTGAAACCGCGGGAAGAAATCGGGCGTAGGGAGAGCTCGCGCCGGGTGGTTCGCTTGAGAGGTGAGGTGGAGCGGCAGCAGAGAGGACCTGGGAGCGGGTTTTATAGGCCGGGAGGGGTGTAATGGTCGCGCGGAGTTCGTCGGAGTTAAAACAGTCGAGAAGGATGAATGCGACGGCGAGGAGAGGCGTAACGCGCATCTTTATGGCAGAAACGGACGCGGTGGAGGCGGGGGCTTAATTTGTCGCTAGCACGGGAAGTAAACGGAAGGAAACCAAAGCAATCAAAGCTTGTTTCGCTTTAATGGCGAATCGCGCGATCGCGCGAGGAAGAAGGAAGGTGGCGGGGTCGATGGATCTGACAGCCGGGGCCCGCGGTTCAGCGAGAGAAAGAAAACTGAAAAGGGCGGGAGCGATAGTCGGATCCGCGACGCGGGCGCAGTGGAGTGGATCGTGGCCGCGATGCGCGATGCGGGGTAAGTGAACGGGACGGCCGAGATTCGATCCGGACAACGAAGATCAAATCGGGCCGACGGCGCTAAGTGGGAGGGGCGCCGCGATTAGATACGCAATAGGGAATGGCTCATATGAAGCCACGTGCGATCGGCGGAAGAATGAAACGCGCGGCTTGTAAGTTGGCGCGGGCGGTGGGGATTGAATCGGGCGGAAAATGGACGGCCCGATGCTTGCCACGCGTCGACCTGACGATGGGGGAAGGCGGGATTGAAACGGTAAGTGAGATCGGACGGTTAGAAATAGACCCGACGGCGTGAAGCGGCCCGATGGGCGACACTTGTCGGCTCCAGGAGAGTTTCAGAATTTTAATTACTTTTTGATTTTCAAAATGACTAGGAGGCTTTAAAATAATCGGAAAAATACGAAATAAATTCTGAAAAATCCAAAAATTCATAGAAATCCTCGAGATGTTTTAAACTTAAGAAAATATTTCCAACCTATGTTGGTATTAATTTTTGGTTTTACACACAAACTTTAATTTCTAAAAATCCAAATAATTTGAATTAACTGGTTTAAAATTATTCTTTCCAAATAAAATCAAAAATTTGGGATGTTACAAAGTGTCACCCATCAGGCCGATCCCCGCTGCCAGATCTGTTCCTAGCCATCCGATCCAACTTACCGATTCGATCCCGCCTTCCCTATCCTCGGTCGACACGCGGCAAGCATCGGACCATTCCTCCTCCGCCCGATTTGATCACAGCCGCCCGCGCCAACTTACCGCTTCGCCCGCCATCCTCCGCTTCCCGCCGACGCGTGGAGTAATCCATGCCGTTCTCGTTGTCGGATTCAATCCCACGCGCCCATAGTCACTTAACCCTCGCCCGAGACCCGCCGCCCGTGATCTCATCCTCGCGTTTGATTGAATCGACCCTTCCCTCTCACTTAACGGTTCGCCGGATCCAACGCCCCGATCTACTCCACTCGCCACGCCGTAGATCCGACCATCGCCCCGCCCTTTCCTCGCTTTCTTCTCTCGACCCACGGCCCCGCCGCCGATCCATCATCCCCGCCACCTTCCTTCTTCCTCGCGCGATCCCGCCACCAAGCACGCCATGAATACCAAAATCAAGCTTTAATTTCTTCTGATTCCTTCTAAATTGATGCCCCGCGCGACGCAAATAGCAATTAAACCTCCACCGCATCCGCTGCGTGCATAATTTCCACCATTTACACCCTCCTTCACCGTCGCTAAGCCTTCCGTCTGCTCCAACTCCGCGAGATGTGCGTGACCGTTACTCCTCCCTAGGCTATAAAAGGACCTCCCGAGCACCTTCTACCCACACCGCCACCCCCTTGCCTCCATTTCGCAAACCAGCCTCGAGCCCTCCTCGCTGCTTTTTCCCCGCCCACCAAGAACTCCGGCGAGCAATCGCAGCCGCCTCGGGCTTCCCGCCATCGCCGACACCTCTCGACGCTGCTTGTGCCTCGCCGATCTCGACGACCGCCTTCCCGAGCAAGTGCGCCACCGAGCTCCCGCCGCGTGAACCCCTCCTCCGACCGCCGCCTCTCCGCCGATCTTTCCTCCGGCCATCCTCGGGCTTCGCGAGGTACCGTAACACCCCTCACTCCTCTCCACTTTGATGCCATCGCCGCGCGCCGCCACCGAACACCGCGACTCGGCCCCGAGCGCCGCCGGCCGCCGCCAGCACGCCGGCCGTCGGGCCGAGGTGGCAGCCCACGTGGCAGCCCGGTGGACACCACTTCCGCGCCAGACAAGCCACGCCAGCGCCACCCACTCCCGCCCGCGCCACGTGTGCGCTGACGCACCACGCGCGCCACCTCACCACCCGGGCCCACCTGTCAGCCACTCAAAATCCAGGGCTGACGTCAGCTGACGTCATAAACCCGATTTTTTTCGTTTAAAAATAATTCGGCCGAAAATCTAATTCCCTTGCTGACGTCATATTCCAGACTTTCCTTTAGAAAAATAATTCTTGCTGACGTCATAAATCCTTTTCGGTTTAAAAATAAATCCAGAAAATAACCTTTTTCTTTTATTTTGTATTTAAACTTTGGAGGGCTATAACTTTTGCATTTTAACTCCAAATTGACCCATTCAAATTTCTAAATTTTTCTAAAATCATGATCTATCCATTTCTGGCATAATGTTGAAAATTTGAATTTATTTGAATTTTTTTTTGAATTTTCTTTGAATTGGCTCTTTACGTTAGATTTCGACGATTCCGGAGACTTTGAGTTCGACGATTCCCAGCAGGACTTCGATCAAGGCAAGTTACACCTTTGACCATGTTGACCCCAGTATTTCAAATTTATTTATGTTTTTTACTGTATATGCATGCGTATCTTTATTCAAATTTAATTTAAATTCAGTCTAAATATTAGATATTCCCATAATCCCTTGATTATAGCCCATTTGAATCTCAAATTCATATACCTTGTCACCCTAGCTGAAAACTAGTTAGTACCATAGTATTGACTAGAAATTTCATAGAAATGCTTAGCCCGCCTAATAAAAAATTAGGTGGAATCATTTCTTTCACATGAAATGACAATTAAAAATTTAGTTCTTGACTTCGGTGAGTCAAGGATGGTTTACGAAAATCATTTAAAAATGAAAATAGAAACTCATGATTTGGACTTAGGCTAATGGTTAGGTGGTGGGTGCCAGCATGCCTCGTGTTTGGTGACACCTGGTTGATTGTCGTGCATGGGGAATGTGGATGAGCCTAATCAACATAAGGACCGCTTCTATGATTTATTTTACGGTCAGTCACTCAGACTACCGCATGTCCGGTATGGGACGGACCTGGCTAAGTAATTTGTGAAGTTCCAAATATAGTCTCGCTATAGGCTGAATGTGAGCACGGTGTAGGCTGTGGGAAATCTCACATGGCACCAGAGGGGGCTCCAACTCGTGGATTCGAGTTGTGGTGAAACCTTAGTGGCGGCATAATTATTTTGGCTATGGATCATTGGAACAGCCTTGTCATGAACTCTCCGCCGCACACCTAAAGCAGTGTGTTTATCGTGTGGCTCAAGTGAGTGGGAATGTCTTGTGGGTAAAGTTGTACGCCTCTGCAGAGTTAAAACCTATCTGGATAGCCGTGTCCACGGTCATGGACATGCTGAGTAAAGTCGTCACAGATTAGACTTGGATTTTATAAAACCTGGTTTTTGAGCAAACACATGATGGTTTTGGTTGTGGTCCGGGAGGATTCCCGTGGATAGGTTAGTGTGGGTCAGAGCCTACACTAACGATATTACTTGTTAAAAACAATGTTTCATATATTGTATTAAAGTTCAGCTTTTCGTACTTACATTATTGTATTCAAATTCAAGTATTGCTTTCCGCACATTTACCCTATTAAGCCTTTCTTTGAAATCCATTATGCATGCATCAATTCTGTTATAATTCCTGGTGTAACTTGCGTAAGCATTTACTTGCTTACCTTGGGAGTACTTTGTACTCACCTTGTTAAACTGTTGCGGACTTCGAGGGTGATCATGACGGTGAGGACTACTTCAGCGAATAGGACGCGTCTTACAGTCATTCGCCTGTGGGAGGCTGGATGGGCTGTTCTGCTACCTTTACTGCTTTCCGCTGTTTTTATTTCTTTTGTTGGCCTTGTGCCCCTATATTGTAAGACTTAGCCTTAAGGCCGTATTTTGTCTTTTAATAATATTCAGTGGTGATTTTTGCTTGATATACATTACTGTGAACCTTGTGTGCACTAGCTTTTCCTGGGATAATGCGATTTACACAGAACGACTTGGAGTTGTTGTTCCGGGTCCCGACAACGCCTCAAGGTGAGCTTTCGTTTCCCAACATATATGCTCGATTTGCTCATCGTTGCGCCACTCCTACTCCTAGATTTTGTAGGCCCTTTTGAAATTTCACTCCCCGAAGTCGAGAGTTCACTAGTCATCTGGGTGGATATCTTGGTCGATCCACTTGCGGTAGCCTCACAGCGGTTCCGAGGACTGTAGGTAGACAGGAGAGTTTGTTAGTGTATATTTTGAAAGAGAAATAGTAGCGAGAAACACAATGTAACCGATTCTTACCGGTGTGCGATAGCTGCCCATGTTCGATGGCGGTCGGGATACTCATAGGAGTAGTTTGTGGAAACCCGTAATGCATGCCCAAACCGAGCCGCTAGACTTGAAGAACTTGCATGGGTCCTTTCACCAATCGAGGGGCGCTCCTCCTCGCATGTGTTTTAGTGAATGCTCGGTCGAAACTTTCGGAATGGGGTTGCTACTATAGGGGCCATCATTGCGGGGAGCTGACCTCCTGGCATGCTCAGCTTGTTTGGCCCAGGCCGCAATAGCCCTTACTTGTTCATCGCGGGCCGCAGTAGATCTTGTTAGGTCATGGATCTCCTCCTATTGCTTCATCATCTTGTCCCATTGTTTCTTCTGCCTCCTGTCTATCCCAACATGGTGAAGCAAGCTTTAGTATGGTGTTGGATTTGGTTGTGTAATGTTATCTCTCAGATCTCTTCCACCTTCTTTTATAAGCCAAAGGGTGGGCATGGTGTGGTTAATTTTGTATGAGTAGCCTACGAGATAGAGTGTTGTTTTGTTTTTCAAAAAGGTTGATGGTGAAACGTTGCCCTGTGAGGTCTTGTCAGTGCGCAAAGGCGCACCCTTTGGTCTTGTCACTGTAGAAAGTTGACTCGTTTTGTATTGTCACTGCAGAAAGTTGACCCGTTTGGTGTTGTTACTATGTAAAGCTACCCCATTTAGTCTTATCACTACGCAAAACTGCCCTGTCTAGTCTTGTTGCTGTGCAAAGCTACCTCATCTAGTGTAGTCACTGTGCAAAGCTACCCCATTAGGTCTAGTCACTATGCAAAGCTATGCCGTCAGGTCTAGTAAGTGCGTAGCTACCCCGCTCGGTCTTGTCATCAGGCAAAGCCGCCCGCCGTGATAGTCACTGCATAAAGCTACCCACTGGTCTTGTCAATGGGCAAAGCTGCCTTGTTCGGTCTAGTTACTATACAAAGCGGCCTGTTTGGTCTTTTGACTGCACAGGGAGTAGTCATGTCATGCTTTTCGGTCCACAGGCTAGTTCTATCTGGGGAACAGCTACACAAAGATAGCACATGACCCAATTTATCATAAAGCACCCTGTCTCCCCCATGTGCTATAAAATGCACGCTCCAACCCCTTGATAGTATGAGTACTCCATGCAGTAAACCATAGGAAGAACTACCTTGTCCGTCCTAGACTAACATACCATGGCGGACGCCGAGGCTACCAAACATGGGTCACCAAAGGAAGACCTTCCACCGAAAAGGAAATAAGACTTCGGCCCTAACTATCGCTTGATGCCAAACAGACGTGCTCAATTGGTGTAGCCGAAATGCGGACACATGGAGCACATAGTTTTGCAGGTTGTGGAAGGCCATTTCAATGGTGAGTGATGTTTCTTCCGATGCCCACACTCTAGGGTATATTTAGATAATTGTTCATTTTTGTTACTACTAATAGGGTTTCGATGTTAATGCCCTTTTCCAGCAGGTGGGGAAATGCAACTGCTTCATCGGATCGATCCTCCCATGAACGCTACGCCAGAGGTACATGGATACATTTTTGGAGCAAATGTTTGACTTGGAGGCGCAGATTGAAAGTCTCAAAGAGGAGAACAATGACCTCCGTCAGTAGATGTAGCGCGAGAGGGGCAACGAGATCATCAACATAGAAAGTTTGTATGATTTGATATGCTACTGCGCGAACCCTAGCTGCATATGTGCGTGCCACTACAACAACAGCCAACCACGTTCGAGGCGCCCCCCTTTGCAACACTCTATGTGGGTAGCGCGAGGCACATTCTACCAGTAGACACGCACGGAGCCGGTTGTACCATACTACTCTCCCCTATTGCTCGCGGTTTTGTGCAATGTCGTAAAGCATGTAATCGAATGGTTGACGCATCTTTGCGGTTGCCATTTATTGAGTGGACTATTTCACTGTTGCGCTGCATGCATTGAACTAGAGGCATCAATATGAAATGAACAAACGAACATCATAAAAAAGAGTACAAATAAGAAAGCCACAATATTGCAAATATCACATAGTAAGTAAGAAATGTAAGTATTATATGAACAATAAAAGTACAGCCAGGACTAAACTCCCTCAACAACACCCTCACAAAGACCCCTCTGTCACTTGGTCTTCCTTTGCATTGGGTGTCGTGCCCACTCTGGCTCCACGTCCTCCTGTACGACCTCGCTTGGTCTTCCTTTGCGTTGGCTGTGGCCTGATCTTATGAGGTCCGAGAGGGTGGACATCACTGCCACCTGTGTGGGTACTGGTGAACCGGTGAGCTGTGACTCAGAGAGAACCTCAGGGGGTGTGGGTTGAGGTGTCAGGTCCTGCTCCACAAGGTAGTTGTGCGTGTCCTGGTCACCTAGGGACACCCCAAATACAACAGAGGGATCAATACCTACAGTGCAAAGATTGTTAGTTGCAAAGAAGGGGATGCTAGCAAACAAACATTGATGTGACGTACTTTAGGCTAGCGCCATGGTGCATGAAAAGTTGTCCAGCTGGAAGTATGGCTGGTCATACGCACCCTGCATGTGGTGTGTGTGGAAGGCAAAGTAGTCTATAGGAATCACATACTACGCCACTGGTGTGGTACGGGCTTGTGCCCAGCTTGACCCTTCAGCCTCATCAGGCTGTGGCGATGTCTGTGGCGGTGTGGCTAACCCTCTGGCCTCGTCGGGCCATACCGCACGGGCCACACCAACCTCCCGCGCACAGCCGCCGCATGGAACGGCGTCGACGGATGTACTGACTATGTAGTAGGCATTGGTGGGTCAACCTCCGGGAGCCTGCTGCATGACAACAGGCCATGAACATGTCCAGATCAAGTTGCAATGCGACGAAAAGCCTGGGCTGCCTCCTTGCGTGTAACCTCTGCACTGTCAGTCATCCTTTGAAACACAGAGTGGGAATCCCTCTCAATCTCAGTAACGATGTCCACCTGCAATGAAGAAGTGAAGTTATAAGTGGGGTCCAAAGAAGCGAAGGATAGGCCGTGAGGAGTGCGGGCCTATAACTTCTGACAGGAGTATGGCTGGCAGTGCACGTCATCCACCGTGAAGCAGTCGAACTGCTCGACAAACGGCTCGTACGCCCATGTCACTTGCACATGCATGAACTGTACCTACAAGGAACATGAGCTGTTATGTATAACGATCAGTTATACGAGAAAATTATTCACAAGATGTAGTATGTACCCATCGCCGGCACCACAACGACCCCATAGTCGGCCGGTCCACGTCATCCCTGTGGTACATTCTTGCCCGTAGGCAGAATTATCATCCAATAGGGCCCGTTCGAGGCTGAAATGCTCGAATGACCATAGCTGCAGTAGGAGCAGACACCCCGTGAGGATGGAGTTCAGGCTCAACCTGTAGCACGTGTCACACAAGCCATAATACATGGCATCAAGTGCGGTCGACCCCAGCTGATCTAGGAGCCCTCCCCATAAGCGATGGCCCTAGTGTACATGACGAGCCACGCATCAATGGTGTCCCTGTGGCTGCTGGTGAATGGCACCCAACCAAACAGCCACAATAAGTACACCTCGAGGTGGCGTGACACTTGCTCCTTGTCTGCAACCCTCTGTCCCTCCGGGAAGATGTAGTATCCGTCTGTGTTCACACGCAGAAGGACTCCGACAAATCTGGTCAGAAGGTCACTATGCCGGGCCACGGGCCTCTCATGTATGGCTGCACCTCTCACGATAGGGAGGCCAAGTAGCAGGGAGACATCTTACAGAGTAGGGGCCATCTTCCCGAATGGGAGATGAGAAGTGTGAGTCTCCAGTTCCCACCGGTCCACAAGAGCTGTCAGCAGGGGGCGGTCAAATGGGAAGCGACGTGACTGCTCATGGACGTCTCTGTCATCGCCGACCGCAGGTGGTACTGGCTCATCCTCGTCCATGGCCTACACAATTTGGGTGAGAGGTAGTAGGCCGGTAGCGCTGAGCTTCCAGAGCTAAAAAATATTAGTAAGAAATGTACACATGATGAGAAGATAGTGCCGAGATGTGAACCTATGTGTCCAACGTGGGTCTAGCCTCCGTGCCACCCGAGGTGTCCACGCATGATCACGCCAACTCTATCGTATCACTCATGCTCGCAGGATGCGGCACATGACACGACGCGCAATGTAGCCAGTCGATGTGCTGCTGTTGGAGGCCGAAAGGCCACTCTGATCCACGAGGGTCACGAGCCATACCTGCAAAACAACTTCAAGTTAGCACATACGTGCAAATAAAACAATGAATGTAAAGCACGAGTAAATTAAACTTCTAAAGAAATAAACAAATAGTTGTACGCTCCATCACTACTTTGATGAAAAGTGATAGTACCACAACAGTTACATAAACAGCACGTGCAATGCACGATACATGTGCTACGACACTACGCATATGAAATGAAAATGGGATAGTACTACAACAATTACATAAACCAAGGACCATATGAGAAGGTCCTGCTTAATATTGTGATGAACTATTGCAATATTTATGGAGTGTGTAACATCCTGTTTTCCTGATTTTATAAAGCCTAGAATTTAAAAATGAATTTTTTGGATTTTTCTGGATTTAATTCAAGCTTCAAATGAATTTTTAGAATTTAAAATGATTTAATTTGATCCAAATAAACATTAACATAAGTTAAAAATATTTTATTTGGATTCTTCAGGTCTTAAGGAATTTTTTGGTATTTTTGGTGAATTTTTGGGATTTATTTGCTATTTTTATGAGCTCTTTGCTTTATTTGGATTTCCGAAAATAAAAGAAAAGGGCAAATCCACCGCCGCCTAATCAGCCTTACCCGCCACGCTGCCGCCCATCCGCCCGCTCGCCGCCGCCTCGCCTCGCGCACTCACTCCTCCGCGCCGATCTCGTAGCCGCCTCGTGTCGCAGATCGCGCACCGCCACACGGCAAAGACAGCCGCCGCACCGCGCGCCGCCGCCTCGTCCGATCTTCCGCGCCCTTAGCGCGCCGCCGCCGGCTCCCCGCCGCCGGATGCACGCCGCATCACGTGGCTGCACCCGGCCGCTTGTGTGCGCCAACCGAACCCGACTGCGTTCGCGCCAACCCGATCTCCCGCCTCGGCCATATAAACCTCGCCGTTGCCTCGGTTTGGCGCCGCTGCCTCGCCGTGTGCACGCCTCGCACCGCCGCGCTCGCCTGCCTCGCGCTCGCGCGCCGCCGAGCCTCCGCCGCCGCTCGCATGTCTCTGTCGCCGCCGGAGACTTCGCGCCCCTCGCCTCCCGCGGTGAGCCCACCGCCGCCTCTTCCCATCGGCCGCATCGCGCTCGCTGCCGCCCCTCCGCCGCCGCTGTGCCACGCTGACACGCCCGAAGCGCAGCCTTGGTTCGCGTGCCACCACCCGCACACTTCGCGGCGCCAGAAACCGCTGCGGCGCCGGCGCGACGTGCTCGCCACGCTGCCGCCTATCGCCGCACTACGCCGCATCTGCGATGCAAGCGTGGCGGTGTGCCGCCACACACGGCAATCCTCGCGCCCGCCTCGAGCCGCTCGATCCCGCCGTCCATTCGGATTTGAGCCGATGGCCATGATCGCGCCGCGCGTCGTACCCTCCGCCGCCCGATCCGCACCGCCGCAGTCGCACCCGCGCGCGCCACGTCGCCCCTAGCCGATGTGGCAGCCACGCCAGCCCTACTCGCCACGTGGTAGGCCACGGTCATACCACATCAAGAAAACCCGCCGCCGTGCCACGTGGCAGCCAGTCGTATGCCACGTCCGCCTTCAGCCACGTGTCGACACCGAGAGCGCCACGCCGCCCCTAGGCCACCGCGCCGCACCACGCCCACCCGCACACACTGTTTCATGAGCTGGGTCCACCATGCGCTCGGTCTTTCGTGCACCGGGTTCACAGCACAGTAACTTTTTCGAATTTTTAGGATTTTCTTTAGATTAAATTTTCTGAGAGGACGTTCTCCTCCGTCCTTGCTCCGATTGACCCCATTCTTTTTCTAAATTCATCTAAAATTGAGCTCTAGCTTTTGGTTCTAGTTTCACAATTTTTGGAGTTCATGTGCTTATCATTTTATGTGTTTTTCTTGTTTCACTGCTTTCTCTCTTAGATTCGATTCTGAGGAGCAGAGCTACGCCCAAAACCAAGAATACCTCGCTGAGCATAACCAAGGCAAGTAGTGTCCTTTGATCATGTTGAACCCAGTTGCAATCTATTATTTAATTATTTCGTTTTAAATTACATTGCATCGCTATTTTTATTCAAACCTTGTAATTGGTAGTCATTGTCCCAGATTGATTATCCCTCCTTGATAATTTGGAACACCCTTATGCCATTGTCACCTTAAGTTGGGTTATTATTTAGTGATGCTATGTTAATTGTCACATGGGTTGATACGATAGAATTGCTTAGCCTTGCTTAAATTTACGAATGGTTTTATCATCGCATGTAAATTATTAATTTGACTTAATGACATATGGAACTATGGTTGGTGCCACGTTTATTAAAATTTGTGCCATAACATTGGTGTGTCATTGGCTTGGTTATACAAACTTGGTTTTGCACTCGGGCGAGTGATCGTGCAGTAAAGGGGGGAAGTGCAGGTTCACTTCAGGGGATGTAGTAGCCTCGCCCGGGTACAATTAAGGACTTAAATTTGTGCACTATTGATCTGAGCTTTATCGTGCAAACCACATGTCTAGTACGGGATAGACCTGACTGACTAATTTGGGAGGTTTCAACTTAATTTTGCCAATGAGATGAACATGGTTGCTGATTTCCATGTGGTGCAAGGGGGGGTGTGATGCGAAACCCTAGTGGGCAGGATTATGTTGGGATTGAACTTTGTAAAGGTCTTGTTGTGAATTCCTGAGATCGAGGCTAATCACATCGTGTGGGTACAGTTGTACAACCTCTGCAGAGTGTAAAACTATTCGAATAGCCGCGTCCACGGTCATGGACAATGCTCGGTGATTTCACACGAGGGTTAGTGTTGTCTTTTAAACTTGGTGATTTATGTTGGAAGTGAACAGGTAGTTCACTATTAGTTTAGCTTGTGATTAGGATGTTCACAAGTGGTTTATGTTCATTCCTTTGATTATTTATTATTATCATTTTCGCTTAAAGTTCGCTTTCCACTTATTTATCATATTTACTATGAAATATCTTTTATGCAAATTAACCTTTCAGCCTTCCATTGGTAAGCCTTGTATACTATATTGCATTTATTTGTTACAAATGACTTGCTGAGTACCAATGTACTCACAGTTTTACGCCTATATTGCTCAGTTGAGGACGAGGAGTATTATCGCCAGGAGGTTCCGCATGAGAGTATTTCGACGACTTCACAGATTAGGCTTCATTCTCCACTCGATAGCCTGTGGGCTTGTTGATTAGCCGCTACGCTTTATTTTGGATTTTCGCTGCTAGTTTTAAAGCCCTTTCAGTTAGAGATATTGTAAGCTTGGCCATAAGGTCATACCTTTGAGATTTATCGATATTTGAGTTTTCTCTTTATTTCATCGTGTGTATGGTTGTGATTATATTTATATTTGACTATGTGCACTAGCGTGATCCTGGACTAGTGCAGCTTACACAGAGAGTCCGAATTTGCATATTCGGGTCTCAACAGAGTGGTTATTTAATTTTGCAAAGATCGCTCTTTGGAAGGATTGTTTTTTGGTAAAAATTGAGGATTTTGGTATTTAAGTCATGGATTGAGTTGGGTGACCTGGTTTATTACATTAATGTTGCATGATGCATGTCTCAGCTAATGTGGGTCAGGTTGTGAAGAACTTGTGCCCGAAAATGATTTCGTTGTTTTTGGATGTGCAGGGTCGCTTAGAGTAAACCGTGGTCAACAGCGAGGATCGGGGTTAGGCTCGTGGAGGAGTTGAGACCCAAAACGACCGAGGATGCTGGGTGTGGTGAGATCAAGTATGGCACAAGAAAGATGGGAAATGTTGAAGGTGAGTTCGAACGGCGGGATTGCACCATGAGTCTTGGACGGTCCAAGTGAGCCGTGGTTCGGTGGAATCAGGACGGGAGAGACTTGGTGACGTGTGGCAAGCTAGTGGTCAACCTACACATGATGAGCATGGCGATTGCTTGAAATGGATGGTGATGATCGGATCAATGAGGGGTATTATGGTAGTTTGGCCAAAATATCGGAAACCACCTTGAATTAAAACCGCGGCGCGTGGCCAACACGTTGGAGAGTGGTTTAGGTCAAGGTGGAGCTGATTCGATCGAGACAAGTCAGGCAAAAGACTTAATGGATTCGAGGTTATGTGCTCTGAAAGGCGTGCATAAGAGATATGTGTGAGTTAAAAACCCATGTGCGTGGGGTTAACGGATTTCCCCTATTGTGTTAAGTGGATAGTATCCGCTTAGGGATGGATGGGGCTGGCTAGCCCATCTATAACAGGGGGTTGGGATGGAGACATATTGTTGACCATCCAACCCACCTCTCTTGTGCTTTGATATTTTAGGGTTAGGATTTTGAGTATATGGTATGCTCTTTATCCTCCATGGTAGAGTGGCTGTGAAACCTACCTCTTTAAGTGGTAATACATCAATCTTTGATGATCTCTTTGTCTATTTCGTGTTTTGATTGATTTGCTCTTATTTTGGTTGATTTTTATCTTTTCTTTCCCTTCTTATGATCTTATTGTGTCAAGGACATGTAAGAGGTGAAGATAATCTTTAGGAATCTATCTCCATCCATCTAGGCACTTTGATAGCAAGATTAACGAGAAAACTTGATTTTGCTTGATTTTGGTCTCATCAATTGACTTCTTGTTTTAGGGGGTTTTTGGGTAGTGATCTTTGGTGTTCTAGCTTGCTACGACATGTGAAAATACATTTAGAGCCATCTCGGCCATCATCTACCCACAAGCAAGTTGTATTCACCGCTTGGGATTTTGGCTCGCTTTGGTGCAACTTTCCAACAAACTAAAAAGGTCCTATCTTTGGTCATGATTTTCATGATCATTTATTGGAATAAGTTCACAATACCCTATAGAAGGTCCATGCAAAATTTCATTTCATTTAGATATACAGATCAAAACTTCTCTCGATTTTCAGATATGAAATTGGGCTGAAAATACTATTTATCGCCCTCATTTTACTGTAGTAGTGGTCAGACCACCATTAGAAGGCCGGTCAGACCACCCAGGGTGGTCAAACCTCCATTTGGAGGCTGGTCAGACCGCCAAAAAGGGTTAGATTCTAAGTTTTGTTGATTTGGGCTAATTGGATTGATTTTTTAGCTAGAGATTCTATGTTCTACACCTCTGTAGATGTCTGAGTATATAATCTTGAATACTTAGAGGAAAATTAGAGTTAGCACCACTCACCCCATCTGTTGCCATATTCGGTCTTTCAATTGATATCAGAGTCCGATTAGCTCTTCCCATAGATCTTAACCTGTCTTAAGAGCCATGGCAGCAGATAAGTATTCCACCAAGCCTCCTATCTTCGATGGGGTTGGCTATCCCTTTTGGAAGAGTAGGATAGAGTCTTACAATCAAGCTCAAGGTTATGCGATTTGGAAGAAGGTTAAGAACAGATTTGTTGTTCCTACCGAAAATGACATCACGACTATGAATATGGCAGATGTTTAGTCAAATGCTAAAGTTAGGAACATCATCATTTAAGGTCTTAGCCAGAGTGAGTTTGATCGCATCTCTCATCACACATCGGCGTTTGACATCTGGGTGACCCTCGATGCATACCATGAGGGTACCACCCAGATCAAGACTGTCTGATAGGACCAGTACAAGTGAGAATACAACAAATTCTAGATGTTTGCTGGTGAATCCTTGGATGAGTGCTTTGGCAGATTTCACAAGATTGGTCTTACGTACTCAAACTCGGATAATGCTCACAAATGCTTTCTACCTTGCATTTCAGAGTTTGGGAGATGAAGGTGATTACCATCAAGGACATGACTGATCCGTCGACCTTGATTCTTAATATGATGTACTCACGTCTCAAGACTCATGAGATCGACATCGTTTCTCGTAAGACGAAGTCGCAATCAATGACCTTGGTCATTGATCCCACTTTTGGAGCATCTTCTGATAGTGTTTCTGGTTTCTTTCTAGTTGCTTTGTGTGAGATGAGCGAAGAACAATTCGAGCAGTTTCCAAAAAGTGAAATAGCCCTTTTAGCTAGAAAGTTCTCCCATGCATACAAGAGGGTTAGAGATCGGAACTACCCCAAGCTAGAGAAGGGAAAGAACGACTACGGCGGTACGAGCAAAAATAACTACATCAGCAAGAACCACAATAAAAAGCCACCAATTCATGATCAAGACAAGGACAAGAAGTACCGCAACCTTGGCAAAGCCAAGAAGCTTTTCCACTGTGTCCTCACTGCCTTCGACAACTTTGACTTCAACGACATGGAGGGTTGGAGCGACGACGATGGCAAGGATGATCTGCAAATGAACTCCAAGGACAGTGACTACTTCACCAACATGTGATTCATGGTTGCCGAGAATGGCGCCAGTGATGATGATCTCCACAGCGATTCTGATGAGATATGTCCATCCTACGACCAGTTCAATGATGCATTTCTTAAGTTAGGGAAGTTTTATACTAGATCTAGGACTAGGTGTGGTGTTAGTGATACATTACTTTGTTCCTTGAAATAGACATTATCATTATTGATCAATGAGTATATGACTTATTCATGAGACTCTTAATGCTAAAATGTTGCTATTTTCTAAATGATCCCTGATCATATATCATATAAGGAACAAATATGATTCAAAGACAAAGATCAGCATTTGTATTGTTTGATGATTATGTCTCACGGATCATGGTATGGTGATACCAAATCAATAATATGGACATGTGTTAGTGAACATATGTTGGATAGACCTGCCATGAGACATCAGAGATTTCATGTGTCATCGCTTGGTCTCAAGTAGTGTTCATGTAGAATCCTTAGACTTGAGATCATCATAGTTCCCAACATGCGTAGTAGCTTATTTTGGGACTACTAAACACTACTCCGTAACTGGGTAGTCATAAAAGTAGTCTTCGGATTTACCATGAAATATGTAGTGGGATGTGAATGATTAAGATAGAATTTGCCCCTCCTTATGGGAGAGATATCTCTGGGCCCCTCGATGTAATGGATTATGAAAGTGCATGGCCATGCCAAGGTGATTGATCGCGTGTTGATCGGCGCCAACAACCTACAAATTGATCCGCTCGTGGTGTGGTTGATCGCGTGGAGGAGACGATCTGTTCGGGACGATCGGCTAATTCCACTACTTCCTCGACGTGCGTGGTTGGATCGGTTTCCAACTCTTCTTCCGCTGCGCTACGCGTCTAGTGCCTACGCATAATCCTTTAGTGGCATCAGAGCCATCTTGCTTAGTTTGCGATTCGGATCGCGATATGTTGATATGCGGTAGTACTAGATTGGATCTATTACGCCTAGATCGGTGGTTCATGTGATGAATCGGTGGTAGCATGGGTTGATGAGATCAATCGTGAATAGGGGTTAGATGAGGCGCAGATTGTATCACTACTAGTGCCCTAGAGATTGTCTCGATCAGCATAAGGTGGTTATGTCGAATACTAGTAGGTTATCGATTTGATAGCCTCGGCCTAGTGGAAAAACTAGCGCCCTAGAGAATGTCTCGGATCGGCATAAGGTGGTTGTGCCAATGGTTTTTCCATAGCGATTTCATAGATTGGATCTCAGAATTTCGTAGCTACCCTCGACCCCCGCTCACGAGCGCACTCCCTTGTATAGCATCATGGGTTCACATCGTTAGGTAGAATGCAATTCTACATCTAACTTGTTTTTGCAGGAATGGTGTGAATAGTATGGCCCTATAGCTTATTGGAATGTATGAGATGTATGTGATGCATGTAACATCTGCTCATGGCTTATGTGTCATGATTATTTCAGCTATTGTTAGCTATATATATTGTATTTAACGACCTGTGTGTCGACCTTAATACTTGAATCTATCTTTGTAATCTTCAATTTCTAGCTATTATAGGTAGTAGCCTAGTTTTGAGGTTACAAGCTTTCAAGTTAAATGTGTTTATCTCGTGATGTTATCTATCTTATTCTTATGCAATGATATATGTGATATGTTGCTTTGGTAGGATAGAATCTCTTAAAATTAGGTGTTAATGCCCTTCCATATGTTGTACCAAAAGATAATAATCACTGTATGGTAGGTCTACCAAAGTAGAGTGCCATCGGTTATCATCATTATTTGGGGTAGTTGTTGGACATCTACATGCGGAAGCATTTGGTTTACTTAACAAAGTTATCAAAATAGTTTTGGACCTTGGGGCATAGGTTGGGGCTGGAGCATACTGATGTCACCCAAAGTAGAGTCACATAGGGATGTGATTAGCAAGGTGTTGCTTACCCATGTCAATAGTTTTCTAGCCGTGATGCCAAAGCTCATTAGGAATTAGTGAAATGAGGATCTTGACCCACTATGTAACTTAGAGGGAGTTTTTATTGCAAAACTCATAGTGGGAGTCTTTTGTTAAATAGTTTAATAAAAGATGAACATAAACATAGTGCTAAATTTTGCATATTCTTGTGTTGTAGATCATGTCAACTAACGCCGCATCCAGTACTTTTAATTTGCGATCTATTCTTAAGAAAGAAAAACTCAATGGAACAAACTTTTTGGATTGGTATCGCAACTTGAGAATTGTTCTCAAGCAAGAGCACAAGGAGTATGTCTTTGAGTCTCCTTACCCTGAAGACTTGCCTGATAATGCTACTGTGGCTGCACGAGAGCTTATGAGAAGCAAATGAATGATTACCTTGATGTGAGCTATCTCATGCTTGCCACAATGTCCTCTGAGCTTCAGAAGCAATATGAGAACACAGATGCCTATAATATCATTGTGGGGTTACGTGGTATGTTTGAGAACCAAGCAAGTGCTGAGAGGTTCAACACTTCAAAGTCCTTATTTGCGTGCAGGCTTGCGTGTAGGAATCCCGCCACCCTCATGTGATTAAGATGATTGGCTACATTGAGAGTCCGAAAAGCTTGGTTTTCCCCTTAGCCAAGAGTTGGCTACTGATGTGATTCTCCAGTCGCTTCCCCCAAGCTTTGATCCATTCATACTGAACTATCACATGAACAACCTGGATAAGACCCTGGCTGAGTTGCATGGGATGCTAAAAGTTGCCGAGGAAAGCATTAAGTAAAGCAAAGAATCATGTGATGATGATGCAGAAAGGCAAGGGCAAGCCCTATGTCAAGAAAAGCGTGGTCAAAAGAAAGTTAGCTCCTGATGCGATCGTGAGCAGTTCTAAGGCCAAGCAAGACAAGAAGGGTGCTGCTCATCCTGATGCAGATTGTTTCTATTGTAAGCAATCAGGACATTGGAAAAGGAACTGCCCAAAATACTTGGAGGATCTTGAGAAGAAGAATGGAAGTATGACTTCCACTCTAGGTATAAATGTTATAGAGATGAATCTTGCTACTTCATCCGCTAATTATTGGGTATTTGATACCAGATCGGTTGCTCACATTTGCAAATCGTTACAGGGGCTAAGAAAAAGTAGAAGTTTGAGGAGGAGCGAAGTGGATCTTCGCATTGGCAATGGAGCAAAAGTTGCTGCGGTAGCTGTTGGCACCATGCCATTGTCTTTACCTTCAGGATTAGTTTTGGAATTGAATAATTGTTATTGTGTTCTATCTCTTTCTAAGAACATTATTTCTGCTTCATGTTTGCAAGTAGAAGGTTATGACTTTAAATCTGTGGACAATGGTTGTTCTCTTTATTTCAAAGATATGTTCTATTGTCATACTCCATTGGTGAATGTGTTATACATTCTTACTCTTGAAGGGTCACCGGTCTATAACATTAATGTAAAGAGGAAACGTCCGAATGATTTGAATCTCACGTTTATTTGGCACTGTCGCTTAGGTCACATAAATGAGAAACGCATGCAGAAGCTCCATAGAGATGGTATTCTGCACTCATTTTATTTTGAATCATTAGAGACATGCGAATCTTGTTTATTTGGCAAGATGACAAAGGCACCTTCCACCGGTCAAGGTGAACGGGCAAGTGACTTATTGGCACTCATACATACTGATGTATGTGGACCAATGAGCTTAACAGCCAGAGGTGGTTTTCAGTACTTCATAACTTTTACTGATGATTTTAGTATATATGGGTATATCTACCTGATGAAGCATAAGTCTGAATCTTTGAAAAGTTCAAAGAATTCCAAAATGAAGTGCAAAATCATTTAGGCAAGATAATCAAGTTTCTACGATCTGATCGTGGAGGCGAGTATTTGAGCCATAAGTTTGGCAATCATCTAAAGGATTGTGGAATTATTCCACAATTGACTCCGCCAGAAACACCTCAATGGAATGGAGTATCTGAACGGAGAAATCGCACCTTATTAGATATGGTGCGCTCCATGATGAGCCAAAGTGATCTTCCGTTGTCTTTTTGGGGGTACGCTCTGAAACAAACCTCGCTCATACTAAACAGGTTCCATCAAAATCGTGAGAAAAGACACCATATGAGATGTGGACAGACAACATCCTAGCTTGTCTTTTCTTAAGATTTGGGGATGTGAGGCTTATGTAAAATGTTTACAATTTGATAAGCTCACTCCTAAATCTGATAAATGCTTCTTTATCGGGTATCCTAAGGAAACAAAAGGATATTACTTCTATAATCAAGAAGAAGGCAAAGTGTTTGTCGCCCGGTACGGTGTCTTCTTAGAGAAAGAGTTTCTCTCAAGAAGGGATAGTGGGAGCACAGTGCAACTTGAAGAAATTCGAGAAACACTTGAAAACGTTTCAGCTCCTACAGAACCACAATAGAATGAACAAACTGTTGAAGAACCTGTTGTGGAAACACCGGCACCACGTAGGTCAGAGAGGTCACGTCGTGCACCTGAGAGGTACATGTTCTTGACTACTCAACAACGGGACATATTGTTGTTAGACAACGATGAGCATAAGACCTATGAAGAAGCGATGGTGGGACCAGACTCTAAGAAATGGCTTGAAGCCATGAGATCCAAAATTGAATCCATGCACAGTAATCAAGTTTGGAACTTGGTTGATCCACCTGATGGTGTTAAAACCATTGAGTGCAAATGGGTTTTCAAGAAAAAGATAGACATAGATGGAAATGTTCACATCTATAAAGCGCGACAGGCCAAAGGTTTCAAACAAATTCAAGGTATTGATTATGATGAAACTTTTTCGCCCATCGTAATGCTAAAGTCTATTCGGATCATTCTAGCGATTGCTGCATATTTCGACTATGAAATATGGCAAATGGATGTCAAAATAGCTTTCCTTAATGGAAATCTGAGTGAGGATGTGTACACGACATAGCCCACGGGTTTTGTCGATCCGCAATCAGTTGGAAAGATATGCAAGCTCCAAAGATCCATTTATGGATTAAAGCAGGCATCTCGGAGTTGGAACATTCATTTTGATGAATTAATCAAAGGGTTTGGTTTTGTCAAGAACGAAGAAGAGCCTTGTGTCTACAAAAAGGCTAGTGGGAGCGCACTCGTCTTTCTGGTCTTATATATGGATGACATATTACTGATCGGAAATGACATTCCTATGCTCGAATCAGTTAAGTCTTCATTAAAAATAGTTTCTCTATGAAAGACTTAGGAGAGGCGGCATATATTCTGGGCATCAAGATCTATAGAGATAGATCAAAAAGGCTAATTGGATTAAGCCAAGATACGTACATTGAGAAGGTGTTGAAAAGGTTTAACATGCAGAATTCCAAGAAAAGCGTTCTACCTATGTCATATGGTATAAATCTTAGCAAGAATCGTGTCCTAGTACACTTGATGAGCGGGATAAAATGAATGTGATTCCATATGCTTCGCTATTGGGTCCATTATGTATGCTATGCTTTGTACACGCCCGCATGTCTCGTATGCTTTAAGTGCTACGAGTAGATACCACCAAATCCAGTGAAAGTCACTAGATTGCCGTAAAGAGCATCTTGAAGTACTTGAGAAGAACTAAAGATGTGTTCTCGCCTATGGGGTGAGGAAGAGCTCATTGTAAATGGTTACACCGATGCTAGCTTTCAAACTAACAAAGATGATTTTAGATTACAACTGGATTTGTGTTCTCTCGAATGGCGGTGCGGTGAGTGGAAGAGTTCCAAGCAGAGACGGTTGCTCGATTCTACAACGAAGTCGAGTACATAGCAGCTTCCAAGCCGCCAAAGAGGCCGTTTGGATCAAGAAATTTGTTTCGAGCTTGGTGTGATGGCTAGTACCTCCAGCCCAATGGACCTCATCAGACAATAGTGGGGCCATTGCACAAGCCAAGGAGCCTAGATCGCACTGTAAGTCCAAGCACATTTTACGGCGATTTCATCTCATCCGCGAGATAGTGGAGAGAGGCGATGTGAAGATATGCAAAGTACAAATGGATTTGAACATTGCAGATCCGTTGACAAACAAGCTTCCTCACTAAAGCATGAGGCTCACACTAGGGCAATGGGTATTAGATACCTACATGATTGACTCTAGTGCAAGTGAGAGACTGTTAGTGATATGCTCTAGAGGCAACATGGAGATGTTGTATATATCACATACTATGTTTATGATACATTACTTTGTTCCTTGAAATAGACATTATCATTATTGATCAATGAGTATGTGACTTATTCATGAAACTCTTAATGCTAAAATGTTGCTATTTCTAAATGATCCCTGATCATATATCATATGAGCAACAAATATGATTCAAAGATAAAGATCAGCATATATATTGATTGATGATTATGTCTCACGGATCATGGTATGGTGATACCAAATCAATAATATAGACATGTGTTAGTGAACATATGTTGGATAGACCTGTCATGAGACACTGCAGAGATTCCATGTGTCATCGCTGGTCTCAAGTAGTGTTTATGTAGAATCCTTAGACTTGAGATCATCATAGTTTCCAACATGCGTAGAGCTTATTTTGGGACTACTAAACACTACTCCGTGAATCGGGTAGTCATAAAAGCGCTTGGGTTTGCCATGAAACATGTAGTGGGATGTGAATGATTAAGATAGAATTTGCCCTCCTTATGGGAGAGATATCTCGAGCCCTCGATGTAATGGATTATGAAAGTGTATGGGCATGCCAAGGTGATTGAGGAATCAATTACAAATTTATAATCCATCACGGAATCGAGAGAGTGATTGAGCTATTAAGAGGATGATACATGTCTCACCTTGAGCTCAATCTATATCGTGAGGCAAAGGGATTCGTACATGAGAACATTACAGGTTCAGCTGATATGATCTTTACGTATACTTTGGGGTTAATATGTGTAACAGCCCAGCTGTTTATTCCAAAAAAAAACACATTTAATTTAATTAAAAAAATATTTACTTTTGGTTGTTTAAGTTTATTTGCCTGATTTTCTGCTTTTAAAAAGGGTTTCACGTGAGAAGGTGATTTAAGAAAAAAATAAAAATAATAAATAAATAAATAAATAAATAAATAATGCATTAAATAAGTTAGTTTGAAATAAAAATCAAAGTTATTTGATTTCTTGAAATTTTAAATTTTTAGCTAACCTGATTTTCTGCTAAAGAAAATAGCCTTTCTGTTAAACAAAAAAATATTTTATAAGGAAAAATATTCAAATTTGAGTTGGAATTTTTTTTATAAGTTCTAAATAGCCTAAGAAACGTCCATGAATTTTTCTAAGATTTTTAAGCTTTATTTGTTATTTATTGTATTATTTAAAGCTAGAAAAAGAAAAACATTTTTAAAAATTAAAATAAACGTCAAAAAATTCTGAAAATATTTTTTTTATTCTTTTAAGGTTCCAAGGATTCTAAAAATATTTTTTCTGGAATTTTTCCGAATTTTCTTTTCTTTTCTTTTTCTTTTTTCTTTTCTCTTTCTCTCTCCTAGCTTTCTTCAACCTCACGTCCAGGCAAACAGACCGTGCGTGTGCAGCCATGGCCACCCCTTTCAAGCTCCCATAACTCTTGATTTCCTCCACCATTTCGCATGAAATAAATTGCATTCAACTTCCCTCATCAAACTCCTTCATTTCCCACCGTTTCCCTCTCATTTATGAGCTATTTTTATGGATTTAAACCATGCCATTCATGGACATGGTCCTTTGATCTCCCTCCTCGGACCTCCTCAACCCCTATAAAAGGGAGCCCCGTAAGCCTCTTCTCATCCTCACTCAACCCCAAAAATCTCAAGTCCCCACCCTCTCTCGTTTGGTCGCAATCGGAGTTTTATTTTTGTGTACCAAGCGTCGTTCTCCGGCCTTTTGTGCCTCGTCCGGTGGAGCGCCGCTTGACCACACCGTTGGCTTCGCCGCGCTGCTTCTACGCGGTGCTCACCTCGCCGCGCGAACATCGCCGAGCACCGCCGCCACCGTGGCCAAAACGGTCGTCGTTCTTCGCCGCCACCGCCGACCGCATGCCCAACCAAAACCAAGGTGAGCATCACGATCCCCACGCTCTACTCTTCGATTCGCCGCATGTCTCGCATGTTACTTCCACTCCGTTTGCCCGGAACGCCGATGTCAGCCTGTAGGCTGTTTAACGTCTTGTCCACCATATTTCGCTAGTCCGTTGACCGAGCCGCTGCGGCGTTGGGTTCGCCTCAACACGCTCTACGCCGTGCTCCTCCGCTTGTCAAAAACTATCCACAACTATTTGCGCCGACACCTCGCCATTGCCGCTAATGGCACTGCGCGTCCCTGCCTGTCCGGGAATAATTTCAACGATCTGTCCGCGTCAAAACGTGCCAAACCATCCCAGGTGGCTACGTTTCAGACGGTTTTGGATTCGCCTGACCGAGCACAAAGATATTGAATTTTTAGTGTTTCGTACCGACGCCGCTCAAACGACGACATGCGTCGCCTCCGGTGAGTTTCGCTTAGCCGATTTTTTTTTTCCTAGACTCGCCTTACCGCGTTCTACGTCGTGGTTACCTTGCTCCTCCATGTTCTATGCCCGAAAATTATTCTTCTCTCCACACCCTATGCCGTTGTCGCCGTACACGTCGTTATCGTGCTCCGCTTGACGTGCCGCCAATTCCTACCGTGCCTCGGGTCATTAGCAACCCATTGGCTTCACCTCCCGTGCCTTTTCTGGCCGACGATACGGCCAAAAACAGTAAAAAGGGCTGCTGTCCGTACTGTTCACGCAGGAATATTCCTTTGGAATATTCCTGATTTTTCTTTTTCAGGATTTTCTAATCCGACAATCTTCCAATCGCCGTTCTCCTCCGTCCAACTCCGAATCAGGTGATTCAAGTTTCTAAATTCATCTAAATTCATAATCTATTTTTCAGTATATATTTCATAATTTTTGGATTTTCTCACCACCCTTGGTTGAGTCTCTTCACCGCCGAACACCACCGACACCGCCGCCTCGAGTCGCGCCACCGCTTTAACTCGTTGCCAACCACCTTCCAACCACTTGTGGTGATGCACAAGAGCACGAATGCACTTCTCGCAATCTCCTCTCTTTTCTTTACCTCGCCACTCCTCCGTCAAGCAATCCCGCCACGGAGTGTCTCTTTCGCCACCGCCGCCGCCACTACCAAATCTTCGACGGGACCACGCGCACCTCCTTCACCCTTTTTCCTGAGCCAAAATATGACCGGAGTACCCGCCGCCAATAACCTTCCTCAGCCGCGCGAACCTTCGACGCCTTCTCCGAGCAAGTCGTCGTCGAGAGTCTCCGCCGCCGATAATTGTACCCGCCTCCGCTACACCCTCGCCACCAATCAACTCAGGCAGCCCGAACCTTGCGCCAAGGTGAAACCGGACTTATACTCTTCTCGCCTCTTTTGTACACCCCCGTCTTCGCCGCCGTTGATCGCTCGGATCTTGTCGTGTGAAGTCGTCCGACTTCTCCCACCATCCGATTCTAAGACTCCGATATCCAAGGCTCTTAAGACTCCGACGCCCGTGAGGTTCTTTAGACTCTAACCGCTCGAGGTTCCTTATACACCGACGGTTCAAAGACTTCCTTAGACTCCGCCGACTCGAGGCTTTTAGACTCCGATCACGGAGCCTTCGACTTCGACCTTCGAAGACTCCAATTTTGACTTTGATCTTCAGAGATTTCAACTCCAATCCTTTCGACCACAATTGTTTTTCCGACTACAGTCACTCTCGACCACAGTCGCTCCCAACCACTGCCGTCTCCATCTACCTCCGACCGTAGTCGCTTCTGACCACTGTCACTTTTCGCTCTAAGTCTCCGAGTACCTTCGCTTTTTCAGCGAGGAATAGTTGGAAGAATACTCGGTAGTCGAAGTTGTAGCCGACTCTGAGTACCTTCGCCTTCCACCACCGGTGTTCATTGTCGTCCCGACCACTCGACTCCGACTACCATTTGTTCTCGACTGTTATAGTGTTCTACGACCATTGTACAGTTTCGACCAAGTCTTCGACCGAATCTTAATCTTCGAATTCGACTACGCCTTCGATCATAATTTCGACCATACACAAATATTGTAGCTCCCGACTACTTTTCCTTCACAAAGAAAAGAATTCAAAGAATTCCTTTTATTTATTTCTTTGGAATTCAAACTTCCAGAAGTCGTCCTTCTTCGCCCTAACTCCTTTTGGACCAATTCAAATTCCCAAATTCATATTCTATCTCCCAGCTTTTATTTTATGATTTTGGGATTTTATTTGGATTTTATTTGAGTTTAGTTTGTTCTTGCTTTCCGCGTGTAGACTACTTAATATTTCGAGAGTATAACTTCAACGAACCGCAACAAACTTCAAGCAAGGCAAGTTACACCTTTGACCATGTTGAACCTAATATTTCAAATTTAATTATATTGTTTTATCAGTATATGCATGCGCATTTCTATTCAAATTTAATTTAAATTCAGTTTAAACTTTAGTTATGCCCATGATCCTTTGATTATAGCCCATTTGAATCTCGAATTCATATACCTTGTCACCCTAATCAAAACTAGTTAGTACCATAGTATTGACTAGAAAATTTTATAGAGATGCTTAGTGTAACATCCCAATTTTTGCATTTATTTTGAAGAAATAGTTTTAAATTAATAATTTCCAATTATCTGGAATTTTCTGAAGTTAAAGTTTCTGTTGAAAAGAAAATTTAATATCAAAATAAGTTGGAAATATTTTTAATATGTTTAAAACGTTATCAGTGAATTATGTGAATTTTTCTGGAATTTTTGGAATTTATTTGGTATTTTTCTGAGTATTTTAAAGTCTCCTAATGATTTCTGAAATATATATAAAAGATTTAAATATCAAAATCTCCCTCGGGCTGACACTTGTCATGCATCCGAGCCATTCCTCCCCGGCCCGAGTTAATCCCGCCGCTCACGCCTCATCCCGCCTCCCCTCTCTCTCGCAGCGCCAAGTGTCGCGCATCCGGCAGCAGCCCGGCCATCCCCGCGACTAATACTCAAAAGGATTAATCACCCTTATTGGGTAGGTTGATCCTCCCCGCCCGACTGGTTACCGCCGCCCGCTCTCTTCCCTCCCCGCTCCCTCGGCGCGCGTTCGAGCCCCGCTCCGCGCGCGAGGTTGAGTTTCTTTTTTTCGATTTGCGCTGACAAGCGGGTCCCACCTGTCATAGACCGGTCTGTGTGGACTCACTGCCAGCAGGTCCCACCTGTCAAAGCCATCGTTCCCGACGCGTGTCGTCATCTTGACCGTTCATGATTGCCGTATTAAATCGCAGCCGCCCGTTGCCACTTAGTACACCCCATCGGCTCAGATCTAACTCGTGTTGTCGGATTGAATCTCGATCGCTCCCGCTCACTTACCCTTCGCCGTGATCCAGCGCCCCGATCTTTCCTTATGCCACACGTCACTAATCCAACCGTCGCCTGATTTCCTTCTCTTTTTCTTCTCTCACTGACGCGCGGGCCCCGCCTGTCAGGTCCTCCGTCCCCGATTGTCTTCCTTCTTCCTCGCGCGATCACCGCCGCTGCCGCCGCCATTGATTAGAAAACCGAAGCTTTGAAAGCTTCGGTTTCTTGCCGATTTATTTCCCCACATCATTGCGCATTCAAATTAACGCCTCCCCGCACCCCTCTGAGGCATAATCACTCCTAATTGCAGCCGTTATCACCTTCGCGTTAACCTTCCCCGTCCGTTGCACTCCGGCGGACTTCGCGCGACCGTTACACCCCTCCCCGGCCTATAAAACCCACACCCCGAGGTCCCTCTACCGCTGCCGCTCCTCCCTCACCTCTCAAGCGAATCACCCGAGCGCCAGAGCCCTCCCTACGCCCGATTTCTTCCCCGCGGCTTCAAATACTCCGGCGAGCAATTCCGCCGCCTTTGGGCTTCCTCATTCTCGCCGACGCCTTCCCGACGTTGCTGGTGCCAAGGCGATTCCCGCGACCCCTTCCCGAAGCCGCCGCGCCATCGATCTCCTCCGCCGCCGTGAGGTTCCTCTCCGACCGCCGCCTTTCTCGCCGATTCTTCCTCCGGTCACCTCGGCCTCGCGCAGAAGGTACCGGCGCATTCCTGCATCCTCCCTTCATTTTGGTACCCTTGGCGGCGCGCGCGATCACGAGTTCGGCGACCCTCGGTCCGTGGCGCCACCACCGGCCGCCACCCCGTCGTGCGTCGGCCGAGGTGGCAGCAGCGTGGCGGCGACGGCGCCACGCCGCGCCACCCGAGCGCCTCGCCACCTCGCGCGTGCGCGCCACGCCGGCAAAAAGCGGTGGACGTGCAGCCACGCGCGACCACGCGTCGACCACATGTGTGCCACGTTGCCGCGGCCTCCCGCAGATAATCCTCAAGAGGATTACCTACCCATTAAGGGTAGGCGGTGCCTCCCGCTCACTTGGCTAGCGCCGCTCTCTTCCCCCTCCCACTCCTCGGCTGCGTTCGAGCCTGCTCCGCGCTACCGAGGTTGAGTTTTCTCCGTTTAATCCACGCCGACGGTAGGCCCCACCCGTCGACCACCCTCTGAAGCTAGCCACGACAAGTGGGTCCCGAGTCCAGTGGGTCCCACATGTCAGAGACTTATTTTAATGAAATTGCTGACCAGTGGACCCCACATGTCAGAGATTTCCGAATTTCTGGATTTATTCAAATCTGAGATTTTCAAATAGCCATATCTTGTTCATTTTAGCTCCAAATTGGTCCATTCAAATTTCTAAATTCATCTAAAATTTCAATCTTTCATTTGGTATATTTATTTTCAATTTTTGAATTTTTATTTTATTTTATTTATTTGGAATTCTCGATTTACGTGTAGAGACCGATTTGTCCGAGCAACTTCAAGAGCAAGTTGTGGAAGATTTCAACCAGACACAGGAAGGCAAGTCTCCTTTGAACATTTTACTCCCATGTTTTGCAAGTTTCCTTTGGTCAACTTGCTCAAATGATTTAGAAAATGTTTAGGTAGTTATTTTAAATTAATGCATGCTTATGTTATATCAAGTGATAATTTGATTTAGAAAATTTAGTTAAAGACCCAATTTGTTATACCTTCCATTTGAAAATTGTTTACCTTGTACCATTGTCAACTTAGGATATCCCTTTACTCAATAATGAGTTAGCATTAAATTGGTTGAATGTTTAATATACTAGCAAATGCTTAGCATAGCAAATTAATGTACAAATACTCAAATGAGTAGCATGTTTATCAAATGTTTTGATGAATGATTTGTTTGAACATTGGTAATGGATGTTACCATTGTTAAATGCTTTGTTTGAAAAGTGGTAATGGGTGTTATCACCGATAATTTAAAAGTAAAAATGGATTTCAAAGGGAAAAGTTGACAAGGGTGGATGGAAGGTTTGGTGGTGCGATTAGCACGAGAATGTTGGAATTGTGAATGAGCCACCCCAGTCGATTAAGGACCGACGCTTGTGTTTGTCCAAACTGAGCAAAACAGACAACCACAAATCTATATGGGTACGACCTAGCTAACTACCCTATAATAGTGTAGTTTAGATATCACCGGTGGTGTATTGAGTGCCGGGTGTATCGTTACTCATAGTGAGGGACAGGGTTTCTCAGTACTCATATGGCGCAAGAGGGGCTCCAACTCGTGGATTCGAGTTGTGGTGAAACCTTAGCGGGTGGTATTTAAACTATACCGAGTAGGCGAAAGGCTTTGTGATAATTTATCCGGGTCTCATGCCAAAGGAAGCGTGTTGACTATTAAGATAATTTATCTCTTGTGGGTAAAGTGTACAACCTCTGCAGAGTAAAACTATTCGAATAGCCGTGCCTACGGTTAAGGGCGAGCAAGGAATGCATTCACATGGTAGAAGTTTTGGTTTTGATTTCAAAACAAAATGAGTTGGAGAAAACTCGGAGTAGTATAACTCTCGTGATGTTCAGATCGGGGTGTAACCCGAGGTTTTGAAAATTGGTGTGATGGCTCGAGATATTAGTGTTGGTAGTTTAACCTTCACTAAAGTACTTATCCATTTTCGATTATTAAAAACAAGTTGTTTACAAAATGGCTTTTAAAGTAATTATGTAGATTTGAAATAAAATGCTGATTTTTGCAAATAAACCATATAGCCTTCCTTTGTGAAACCTTACATCTATGCATTTTTCCCAAGACTTGCGAGTACATTTTTGTACTCACCGTTGCTCTATAAATATAAAAGCAGAGAATGGAGAAGATCAAGCTGGAGAGTATGACTTTGCGCCGAATGTGGATGCGGTGGATTATTCCTGATGCCTAGATTCGTCTCCCACCAATTGCCCGTGTGGCGATTGATGGGTCGATCAAGTTATCTTTTGCTTCCGCTGTGTTTATTTTCTTGCTTGTGGTTCTGTGAACCTTAGTAAGGCAAAGGCCTTTGTAAAACTTCAGATACTATTGTAATAAAGCGTTGTTGGCAATGTATCATCTTTTCTGTTTGAACTGTGTGTACTAGCATTGATATCTGGGACTAGTACAGTAATACACAGGGGGTCTGGGAGTTTCTACTCCGGGTCTCACAGAAGTGGTATCAGAGCCATCTTGACTGTAGGACGAGCCCTAGGTTTTGGGAAGCTTTAAGGATTTATATTTAATAAAAATTTATGTACAAAAATATAAGTTTCTTTTGCTTCTACTCTTTTCTTACTTAGTATCTTGTTCTTGTCCTACTCTCATTATTGAAAAAAAATCTTTACTGATCTCTCCTTATTCTCAAACTTATAGATGGCAGGTTCTTCGTCGTCTTCAGCCCCGTGGGATCACCATTCTCATGGCGAGAGTGAGGGAGCTTTGCGACTCTTCTCACGACGCTTAATGCAGCATCTGAAATATAATCAACAGCCCATTTTCAGAGGGCGGAACACTAGAGTGATGACTATGGATTCATGGACCATGGAAGTATTCATCTATGCTCCAGATGGGCAGCTTGACCCCGTCTACTGCAGTATTGAGCACCCTCGGACCCACTGTACGGACGCTATCCAAGATGCAGCCAAGATGGCGATAGCAGAGTTGTGCAGGAGGCACAAGGGGAGTTACGACAGTCGCCCTTCTGCTTCTTTCCGACTACCAGAGCGGGACAGACCCACCCCGAGGCTTTCCAGATCGTGGTGGACGACCCACGCCTGTCTCATCAGGTGCAGTTCACCCAAGCATCGACCGCGACTTACGCCAGAGCTCAGCAGGAGATAGGACTTCTCCGGATGCTTCTGACGTCGAGCTACGACCACTCCGACACTCTCCGAGCACAGCTGCTGCAGAGTCAGACCGCCCACGCCGACGCTGTACAGGCGAGGACAGCTGCTGAGGCAGAGGTGGAGCGTCTTCGAGCTGCCACCACTACACCGACTCCACCAGCTCCTGTTGCTGCTCCAGTCAGACTCTCAGGACCTCGCACTAGGCTCACGGCAAGGAAGAGTGTGCGACGCCCCAGTCCGCTACCCGACCTAGACATTGACGGATCCAGCCGAGGACGCCAAATGTTCTGCTCGGATCACCTACTTTCAGCCAAAGCCGATCACGGACGCGTTCGCCGAACAACCGCCGTGGTTGTGGGCAGAGTCACTCGTCGGACTCGAGAGGAGGATCCCGAGGAGGAGCCAGAGGAGCGTATCATCATTGAGGATAATTAGATGTTAGATAGACTACCCTTTTTCATCTGTTTATCGATACTAGAACGCTTTTATAATGATATGATGTAATAAAATGGATTGTACAGAGCCTTGTGCATTTGTGGTACAGCCATTTCAAAGTTAATTTGAATTTCAAAAGTTGAGTTTTCTCAATCTGTTGTGTTGATCTTGTGTGTGGTTTTGGGATGATAAAATTGCCCGTCTCTCATCTATGCTTTTCTCTCTTTTCAGATTTTTCTTGATGGAGCTTGGATGGTGAACACGAGAAGCAACATCAACAACAACCAGCGCCAACAACAATGAGGCCCCAATTCCACCTCCGCCACCCAAGCTCCCAACATGGAACAAATGATGGCCATGCAACTACAACTTCTTCAGTGCTTTGGCCCAAAATCAAGTCAATCAAGCTCAGCAAATACCTATTCACCCACCGCAGCTAAGCTCGGGAATTCATGAGGACCCGACCCCGACCTTCGCAGATTTGCCGATCCGTTGGAAGCGGATGATTGGATTAAGGAAGTGGAAAGGAAGCTGAATCTAGCTCAATGTGCTGAACATGAGAAGGTTATATATGCTGCTCATCAACTCCAAGGAGTTGCTGCCAATTGGTGGGACAATTCTCGCACGCACACCGTGATGCTCGTAACATTGGTTGGGCAGAATTTTTGGAAGCCTTCCGTAATGCTCATATTCCTATGAGTATTATGGAAATGAAGAGGAAGGAGTTCCATCATCTGCAGCAGGAAACTCGAGCGCTTCCGCTTATTTAAGCAAATTCATTCAGCTATCTAGATATGCCCTGAAGATGTGGCGATCGATGCCGCAAAGATTTGGAGGTTCATGGGAGGGATAGACCCCAACCTCAAGGTTCAATTAGTCTCCAATGACTACCCTACTTTTCAGATCTAGTGAATAAAGCTTTATTGCAAGAAGATGCTCAACGCCAACTCTTCGACTCCGGAAGAGGAAGTTCCAGCTCAGCGATCATGAAAGGCTTCACGATTTACGCCACCACAAGACAACCGACCTCCAAGACATAGTCATACAAGGACACCGATTTCTGCACCTCGCCCTTACCTCAAGCTCCTAGAACTGGAAATGCAGCCCAACCGCAAAGAAAAGTAAATGTAGCTGCAGGAGTGCAATGCTACAATTGCAAGAATATGGGACACTATGCCAAGAATCGCCCACGTAAACGCAAGCGGTAACCCTGTTCGCTTCAATCTTGACCCTACACCAGAAGAGCTCCAACCAATGGTCAAGGTCGTGGAAGCCCTCAAACTCCCAAGACTCCACAAAACATTAATCGAGGACGATCAACCATGTTACCGCAGAGGCGTGGAATATGCACCGACGTAGTTCGGTAAGTTTCTAGTGAACTCGCATCAGCAATTATATTATTTGATTCTGAGCTACACATTCTTTCGTAACAAAGGTTTTGTTGAAAAGAATAATTGGAAAATTTGTTTACTAAAGGACCTTATGATAGTCCAATCTCCGAAAAGAATTGAGGACTAATTTGGTTAGCCCTAGTGCAACCATAATTATAAATGGAGTAAAGTTCCTAGCGAACCTTATTATAATAGACTCCAATGGCATAGATATAATACTTGGTATGGATTGGTTGATCAAGTATAAAGGATGATAGATTGTGCCAATCGTGCCATTATCCTTACCAATTTTGATGGAATTCAGATAAGACATGAGGCGCTTATGCACTCAAAGAAGGACAATATGTTAACCACCTAAAAGGGAAAAGTTTGGAAGATGTGTCGATAGTTCGCGAGTACCGGATGTTTTCCCGAAGATTTGCGAGATTACCACCGATCGAGAAGTTGAATTTGTTATAAATCGGTACACATGCACCTCAATATCAAAGAGACCTTATCGGATGTCACCGATGATTTAGCGAAAGTCAAGAGGCGATCCAAGAATTGTATGAGAAAGGATTCATCGGACCAAGTTCTTCGCCTTGGGAGCCCGGTGCTTTCTAGTAAAGAAGAAGGATGGTAGTCAACGGATGTGCGTTGATTATCGAGCTTTAAATGAAGTCACTATAAAGAATAAGTATCCCTTACCTCGGATCGATGATTTGTTTGACCAACTCATAGGATCAAGTGTCTTTTCCAAGATTGATCTTCGGTCGATATCATCGCTTGAAGATTAGACCAAGATATACCAAAGACGACTTTCGCCACAAGATATGGATTATATGAGTATACGGTGATGTCTTTTGGTCCGACAAATGCACCGCATACTTCATGAACTTGATGAATAAAGTCTTCATGGATTATTTAGATAAGTTTGTTGTTGTTTTCATAGATGACATTCTTATCTATTCAAGAATAATAAAGAACATGAAGGTCATCTAAGGATAGTGTTGCAAAGACTCGTGAACATCGCTTATATGCCAAATTTAGCAAATGTGCATTTTGGTTAAAGGAAATTGAGTTTTTGGGACATGTGATATCAGCAGTAAGGAGTATCGTAGATCCCGGAAAAGTTAAGGATGTATTAAATTGACTCCACCCAAGACAAGAACCGAGATCCAAGTTTTAGGATTAGCCTACACTATCGTCGATTTATTGAAGGCTTTTCCAAGATTGCCGACCTTTAACCCACTGTTAAAGAAGGAGAAGAAATTTGAATGGAGTAAATCCTGTGAGGATAGCTTTCAAGAGTTAAAGAAAAGGTTAACTTCAAGACTTCTGCGGTTACCCGATATTCAAAAGATTTTGAGATATTTTGTGATGCTTCAAAACAAGGTCTTGGTTGTGTACTAATGCAAGAAGGAAGGGTGGTAGCTTATGCATCAAGGCGCTTAAGACCGCATGAAGAAAATTATCCCACTCATGATTTAGAACTAGTCATCACAGTATGCTCTAAAGTTATGGAGGCATTACTTAATCAGTAATAGGTGTGAGATATATACAGATCATAAAAGTTTAAAGTATATATTCACCCAGCCTGACCTTAATATGAGACAAAGAAGATGGCTCGAATTGATAAAGGATTATGATGTGGGAATACACTATTATCCCGGAAAAGCTAATGTGGTAGCCGATGCTTTGAGTCGAAAGAGTCATATGAATAATCTGTTAATTCCAGATAAGCAGTTAACCCTCCATGAGGAATTCCAAAGATTAAATTTGGAAATAGTTAACGAAGGTATTCTGTCTGCATTGAAGGTTCATCCTACCTTGGAAGATCAAATCAAGGCAGCCCAACGAGAGGATGAATATGTTAAAAAAATTAAAGAGAATATGAAGAAAGGTAAATCGCTTGGATTTTCAGAAGATGAAGAAGGGACTCTTTGGTTTGGAAAGAGAATATTAGTACCCGAGAAAAAGGAAATAAAAGATTTAGTCTTAAAAGAAGCTCATGAATCAGGATATTCAATTCATCCTGGAAGTACAAAAATGTATCAGGATTTAAAGGAAAGTTACTGGTGGAACAATATGAAAAGGGAAATTGCAGAATATGTAGCCTTGTGTGATATATGTCAAAGAGTTAAAGCAGAGCATCAAAGACCTGCTGGTCTTTTGCAACCTCTGATATACCGAATGGAAATGGGAGGAAATTGGAATGGATTTCATAACAGACTACCAAGAACCAAGTTAGGTTATGACTCAATTTGGGTTATAGTTGACCGCTTAACAAAAGTCGCCATTTTATACCAAAGAAGACTACATATTCGGAGATAGATTGGCAGAGCTTTATATGTCAAAAATTGTGTGTTTGCATGGAGTTCCAAAGAGGATAGTGTCGATAGAGGAACACAATTTACCTCAAGATTTTGGCAAGCTTCATGAAGTTTTGGGCACCAATTTAAATTTCAAGATCGCTTATCATCCTCAAACAGATGGTCGATGTAACGGTAAATCAGATATTGGAAGATATGTCGAGAGCATGTGCTTTAGCCAATAAAGCCGCTTGGGATAAAAGTTTGCCCTATGCGGAATTTTCATATAATAATAGTTATCAATCTAGTCCAAGATGTCTCCGCTTGAAGCCTTGTATGGCGTAAAATGTAGAACACCGTTATATTGGTCGAGACCGAGAGAGTCAAGTATTCGGACCGGATGTCTTAAAGTTAGCGGAAGATCAAGTTCGCTTAATCCGAGACCGATTGAAAACAGCACAGCACTGCATAAAAGAGTTATGCCGATAATCGTCAAGAATGTTGGAATTTACGCCAGCGATCATGTGTATCCGAAAGTTTCACCTATGAAAGGGATGCGTCGATTCAAAGTCGATGGTAAGCTTGCCCCAAGGTATATTGGACCATTTCTAATTATAGCAAGAAGAGGTGAAGTCGCTTATCGCCTAGAACTTCCTCCTCGCTTGTCGTGTACATGATGTATTTCATGTATCACAGATTGAAAAGTGTTTGAGAGTACCAGAGGAGTTGATACCTTTGAGGATGTTGATTTAAAAGAGGACTTGACATATTGAATTTCTGTCAAGATTTTGAAGAGGCAGAGCGTTGCACAAGAAACAAGACTATCAAATTCAGTAAAGTGCAATGGAGCAACCGCCCGTAGTCAAGCAACACAGGGAACGAGAGAGGATCTTGAGCGAGTTTCCTAATCTATTTCTCAGTTCATCCGAATCTCGGGGTCGAGATTCCTTCTAAGGGGGGTAGGTTTGTAACATCCCAATTTTTGCATTTATTTTGAAGAAATAGTTTTAAATTAATAATTTCCAATTATCTGGAATTTTCGAAGTTAAAGTTTCATTGAAAAGAAAATTTAATATCAAAATAAGTTGGAAATATTTTTAATATGTTTAAAACGTTATCAGTGAATTATGTGAATTTTTCTGGAATTTTTGTAATTTATTTGGTATTTTTCTGAGTATTTTAAAGTCTCCTAATGATTTCTGAAATATATATAAAAGATTTAAATATCAAAATCTCCCTCGGGCTGACACTTGTCATGCATCCGAGCCATTCCTCCCCGGCCCGAGTTAATCCCCGCCGTCTACGCCTCATCCCGCCTCCCCTCTCTCTCGCAGCGCCAAGTGTCGCGCATCCGGCAGCAGCCTGGCCATCCCCGCGACTAATACTCAAAAGGATTAATCACCCTTATTGGGTAGGTTGATCCTCCCCGCCCGACTGGTTACCGCCGCCCGCTCTCTTCCCTCCCCCGCTCCCTCGGCGCGCGTTCGAGCCCCGCTCCGCGCGCGAGGTTGAGTTTCTTTTTTCGATTTGCGCCGACAAGCGGGTCCCACTGTCATAGACCGGTTCAGGTGGACTCACCGCCAGCAGTCCCACTGTCAAAGCCGCTGCTCCCGACGCGTGTCGTCATCTTGACCGCTCATGATTGCCGATTAAATCGCAGCCGCCCGCTGCCACTTAGTACACCCCATCGGCCGGATCTAACTCGTGTTGCCGGATTGAATCTCGATCGTTCCCGCTCACTTACCCTTCGCCCGTGATCCAGCGGCCCCGATCTTTTCCTTATGCCACACGTCACTAATCCAACCGTCGCCTGATTTCCTTCTCTTTTTCTTCTCTCACTGACGCGCGGGCCCCGCCTGTCAGGTCCTCCGTCCCCGATTGTCTTCCTTCTTCCTCGCGCGATCACCGCGCTGCGCCGCTTATTGATTAGAAAACCGAAGCTTTGAAAGCTTCGGTTTCTTGCCGATTTATTTCCCCACATCATTGCGCATTCAAATTAACGCCTCCCCGCACCCCTCTGAGGCATAATCACTCCTAATTGCAGCCGTTATCACCTTCGCGTTAACCTTCCCCGTCCGTTGCACTCCGGCGGACTTCGCGCGACCGTTACACCCTCCCGCCTATAAAACCCACACCCCGAGGTCCCTCTACCGCTGCCGCACCTCCCTCACCTCTCAAGCGAATCACCCGAGCGCCAGAGCCCTCCCTACGCCCGATTTCTTCCCCGCGGCTTCAAATACTCCGGCGAGCAATTCCGGCCGCCTCGGGCTTCCTCATTCCTCGCCGACGCCTTCCCGACGTTGCTGGTGCCAAGGCGATTCCCGCGACCCCTTCCCGAAGCCGCTGCGCCATCGATCTCCTCCGCCGCCGTGAGGTTCCTCTCGACCGCCGCCCCTTCGCCGATTCTTCCTCCGGTCACCCTCGGCCTCCGCGCAAGGTACCGATGCATTCCCGCATCCTCCTCTTCATTTTGGTACCCTTGGCGGCGCGCCGATCACGAGCTCGGCGACCTCGGTCCCGTGGCGCCACCACCGCCGCCGGCCGTCGGCCGTCGGCCGAGGTGGCAGCAGCGTGGCGGCGACGGCGCCACGTCGGCGCCACCCGAGCGCCTCGCCACCTCGCGGCGCGCCACGCCGGCAAAAAGCGCGACGTAGCGCCCACGCGGCGACCACGCGCCGACCACGTGTGTGCCACGTTGCCGCGCGGCCTCCGCAGATAATCCTCAAGAGGATTACCTACCCATTAAGGGTAGGCGGTGCCTCCCGCTCACTTGGCTAGCACCGCTCTTCCCCCTCCCACTCCTCGGCGCTGTTCGAGCCCGCCCGCGCTACCGAGGTTGAGTTTTCTCCGTTTTAATCCACGCTGACAGGTAGGCCCCACCCGTCAGCGACCACCCCTCTGAGCTAGCCACTGACAAGTGGGTCCCGAGTCCAGTGGGTCCCACATGTCAGAGACTTATTTTAATGAAATTGCTGACCAGTGGACCCCACATGTCAGAGATTTCCGAATTTCTGATTTATTCAAATCGAGATTTTCAAATAGCCATATCTTGTTCATTTTAGCTCCAAATTGGTCCATTCAAATTTCTAAATTCATCTAAAATTTCAATCTTTCATTTGGTATATTTATTTTCAATTTTTGAATTTTTATTTTATTTTATTTATTTGGAATTCTCGATTTACGTGTAGAGACCGATTTGTCCGAGCAACTTCAAGAGCAAGTTGTGGAAGATTTCAACCAGACACAGGAAGGCAAGTCTCCTTTGAACATTTTACTCCCATGTTTTGCAAGTTTCCTTTGGTCAACTTGCTCAAATGATTTAGAAAAATGTTTAGGTAGTTATTTTAAATTAATGCATGCTTATGTTATATCAAGTGATAATTTGATTTAGAAAATTTAGTTAAAGACCCAATTTGTTATACCTTCCATTTGAAAATTGTTTACCTTGTACCATTGTCAACTTAGGATATCCCTTTTACTCAATAATGAGTTAGCATTAAATTGGTTGAATGTTTAATATACTAGCAAATGCTTAGCATAGCAAATTAATGTACAAATACTCAAATGAGTAGCATGTTTATCAAATGTTTTGATGAATGATTTGTTTGAACATTGGTAATGGATGTTACCATTGTTAAATGCTTTGTTTGAAAAGTGGTAATGGGTGTTATCACTGATAATTTAAAAGTAAAAATGGATTTCAAAGGGAAAAGTTGACAAGGGTGGATGGAAGGTTTGGCTGGTGCAGTTAGCACGAGAATGTTGGAATTGTGAATGAGCCACCCTGGTCGATTAAGGACCGACGCTTGTGTTTGTCCAAACTGAGCAAAACAGTACAACCACAAATCTATATGGGTACGACCTAGCTAACTACCCTATAATAGTGTAGTTTAGATATCACCAGTGGTGTATTGAGTGCCAGGGTGTACTGGTTACTCATAGTGAGGGACAGGGTTTACTGTACTCATATGGCGCAAGAGGGGGCTCCAACTCGTGGATTCGAGTTGTGGTGAAACCTTAGCGGGTGGTATTTAAACTATACTGGAGTAGGCGAAAGGCTTTGTGATAATTTATCTGGGTCTCATGCCAAAGGAAGCGTGTTGACTATTAAGATAATTTATCTCTTGTGGGTAAAGTGTACAACCTCTGCAGAGTAAAACTATTCGAATAGCCGTGCCCACGGTTAAGGGCGAGCAAGGAATGCATTCACATGGTAGAAGTTTTGGTTTTGATTTCAAAACAAAATGAGTTGGAGAAAAACTCGGGAGTAGTATAACTCTCGTGATGTTCAGATCAGGGGGTGTAACCTGAGGTTTTGAAAATTGGCTGTGATGGCCTGAGATATTAGTGTTGGTAGTTTAACCTTCACTAAAGTACTTATCCATTTTCGATTATTAAAAACAAGTTGTTTACAAAATGGCTTTTAAAGTAATTATGTAGATTTGAAATAAAATGCTGATTTTTGCAAATAAACCATATAGCCTTCCTTTGTGAAACCTTACATCTATGCATTTTTCCCAAGACTTGCGGAGTACATTTTTGTACTCACCTGTTGCTCTATAAATATAAAAGCAGAGAATAGAGAAGATCAAGCTGGAGAGTATGACTTCTGCGCCGAATGTGGATGCGGTGGATTATTCCCGGATGCCTAGGATTCGTCTCCCCAGTCAATTGCCTGTGGCAGATTGATGGGTCGATCAAGTTATCTTTTGCTTCCGCTGTGTTTATTTTCTTGCTTGTGGTTCTGTGAACCTTAGTAAGGCAAAGGCCTTTGTAAAACTTCAGATACTATTGTAATAAAGCGTTGTTGGCAATGTATCATCTTTTCTGTTTGAACTGTGTGTACTAGCATTGATATCTGGGACTAGTACAGTAATACACAGGGGGTCTGGGAGTTTCTACTCCGGGTCTCACACTTAGCCTGGCTTAGTATAATTTTAGGTGGGATCAGTCTTTCATATGAAATGTCAGACTTTGGAAATGAATTCTTGACTTCGGTGAGTCAAGGATGGTTTATGAAAATGGTTTAAAAATAAAAATGAAAACTTATGATTTGGACTTAGGCTATTGGTTAGGTGGTAGGGTGCCGGCATGCCTCGTGTTTGGTGACACCTGGTTGATTGTCGTGCATGTGGGTATGTGGATTGAGCCTAAGTCAAATTAAGGACCGGTCAGTGAGCTCATCAAGGCAAAGCCACATCGTACTACCACAAGGTCGGTATGGGACACCCTGCCGACTAATTTGTGAGGTCCCAACTTTGGTCTCGCTATAGGTTGAATGTGAGCATGGCGTAGGCCATGGGAAGTCTCACACAAAGACAAGAGGGGCTCCAACTTGTGGATTCAAGTTGTGGTGAAACCTTAGCGCGCGTGACCAAGTTGAAGGCTTAGCATTGTAAAGGCCTTGTTATGGTTTTTCACGCACGCCTACTAAGCGTGTAATGGCCGACAATATGAGATAATCATATCTTGTGGGTAAAGTCGCACAACCTCTGCAGAGTGTATAAACTATCTCGATAGCCATGCCCACGGTTATGGGCAAGTCGAGTAAAGTTTTTCATGGATTAGACTTTGGTTTTAAAAATGGTTTCAAAAGGCTTATGGATGGATGGATAGAGTTCATGACCGGTGGGATACTGTGAATAAGTTGGTGTTTGGTCTGAGCCTGCACTAACAAAATGAATCCATAAGAGATTTTGAAAAGCATATGGATAGATGGAATCCATGTGAAACGTTTTGAAAAGATGGACCGGTGGGATACTCGTGAATAGGTTAGTGTTTGGTCGTGCTTTGCACTAACGATATTATTTGGTAAATTATTATTTCTATCTATCGTATAAAATTCAGCTTTTGCACTTATGTTATTGTATTTAAATTCAGATCGCTTTTACGCACAAATAAACTTAATAAGCCTTCCTTTGTTATCCCTATGCATGCATTCACTCTGTTAAAACTCACGGTGTAACTTGCGTAAGTACTTTATGTGCTTACCTTGGGAGTACTTTATGTGCTCACCTTGCTAAAATCTGTTGCGAGGATGACGTCAACAACTTCGGTGAGGATGGTGACGACTAGGCGCGTCTTCTGATCATTCGCCTGTGGGCAGCGGATGGGCTTTGCTTCATTGGTTTTCTTCCATTGCTTATATTTATTTTTGGTTTATGAACCATTGATGTAACCTTTGGCCATCGTGCCCATATTTAGTTATTGAATAAAGGTCATTGTGCATGATATGAATCTTTGTTATCCACTCGTGTGCACTAGCTTGATCTCGACTAGTGCGATTTACACAGAGGATCCAGGAGTCGTTGCTCCGGGGTCCGACAGAGATGGTATCAGAGCTATAATGACCCTAAGACGTGACCGTAGGTAGAATAGAATGGTTGAACCTTAAGGACTTAACTTAAATAATAAAATATTTTTAAAAAAAGCTTTGCTTACTCTTACCTCTCAACCTTTGCTTACTCTTATCTCTCAAATCTCTCTCATTTTTGTGTCATTACATGAAAACATATTTCTATCTCTCATCTTATTCAAACCACTATAAATGGACGTTTATCAAGATGCACCGAAATGGATGGAGTGTAGGCCTTCGTCGACTACTCCGTCATTTGGGATTCCAGCGTCAAGCTATGTACATGCACCAGAGAAATAGCCATGGAAATCAGATGATGGGACACCGCTTTGCTGTACTCATCACCGAGCAAACTGGACAAGAAAGTCTTCGCTAGCGCTTTGAAGAAAGCAGTTACTCGTTTGAAAGAACCAAGCAAGAAGTCGCTCGTAAGCGCCGCCCCGCCATCATTTCAATCTTCGCATTGAAGGGACGCTCTTTGTACTCAGAGAGCCACGAAGGATTACACCAAGGCAACCCTTACCCTTTTAGGATAAGTTGTTAGGCAGCTATTAGACGATGTTACGAGCTATCAGGTTTTCTCTTTTATTGATAGCCGTAACTGTTACTTAATATTATCTTAATAAAAGTTTTGCTAGTTGGTATTTTGTGGGAATGTGCAAAACGACCCCTATTCCTCCTTTGTCTTAAGTCTCCTCTTTCCTAATCTTTGGAAGCATCAAGCTGGAACACCGATCGTCAATACCCTTCAGACAACAATTAGAAAGCCATAAAAGTTTACAAATGGATATCTGAACAAGATCAAAGCTCAAGCCATACAGAGTAAAATCCAAACCCATTTCTTTGCTAGCCCGTGCGAATCTCGGGGACGAGATTCTCTTTAAGGGGGGTAGTTTGTAACAGCCCAGCTGTTTATTCCAAAAAAAAACACATTTAATTTAATTAAAAAATATATTTACTTTTGGTTGTTTAAGTTTATTTGCATGATTTTCTGCTTTTAAAAAGGGTTTCACGTGAGAAGGTGATTTAAGAAAAAAATAAAAATAATAAATAAATAAATAAATAATGCATTAAATAAGTTAGTTTGAAATAAAAATCAAAGTTATTTGATTTCTTGAAATTTTAAATTTTTAGCTAACCTGATTTTCTGCTAAAGAAAATAGCCTTTCTGTTAAACAAAAAAATATTTTATAAGGAAAAATATTCAAATTTGAGTTGGAATTTTTTTTGTAAGTTCTAAATAGCCTAAGGAACGTCCATGAATTTTTCTAAGATTTTTAAGCTTTATTTGTTATTTATTGTATTATTTAAAGCTAGAAAAAGAAAAATATTTTTAAAAATTAAAATAAACGTCAAACAATTCTGAAAATATTTTTTTTATTCTTTTCAGGTTCCAAGGATTCTAAAAATATTTTTTCTGGAATTTTTCTGAATTTTCTTTTTCTTTTTCTTTTTCTCTTTTTCTTTTCTCTTTCTCTCTCCTAGCTTTCTTCAACCTCACGTCCAGGCAAACAGACCGTGCGTGTGCAGCCATGGCCACCCCTTTCAAGCTCCCATAACTCTTGATTTCCTCCACCATTTCGCACGAAATAAATTGCATTCAACTTCCCTCATCAAACTCCTTCATTTCCCACCGTTTCCCCTCTCATTTATGAGCTATTTTTGCGGGATTTAAACCATGCCATTCATGGACATGGTCCTTTGATCTCCCTCCTCGGACTTCCTCAACCCCTATAAAAGGGAGCCCCGTGAGCCTCTTCTCATCCTCACTCAACCCCGAAAATCTCAAGTCCCCACCCTCTCTCGTTTGGTCGCAATCGGAGTTTTATTTTTGTGTACCAAGCGTCGTTCTCCGGCCTTTTGTGCCTCGTCCGGTGGAGCGCCGCCGCGTTTGACCACACCGTTGGCTTCGCCTCGCCGCGTTCTACGCGGTGCTCACCTCGCCGTCGAATATCGCCGAGCACCGCCGCCACCGTGGGCCAAACGGGTCGTCGTTCTTCGCGTCGCCACCGGCCGACCGTGCATGCCCAACCAAAACCAAGGTGAGCATCACGATCCCCACGCTCTACTCTTCGATTCGCCGCATGTCTCGCATGTTACTTCCACTCCGTTTGCCCGGAACGCCGATGTCAGCCTGTAGGCTGTTTAACGTCTTGTCCACCATATTTCGCTAGTCCGTTGACCGAGCCGTCTGCGGCGTTGGGTTCGTCTCAACACGTTCTACGCCGTGCTCCCCTCCGTTTGTCAAAAAACTATCCACAACTATTTGCGCTCGACACCTCGCCATTGCCGCTAATGGCACTGCGCGTCCCTGCCTGTCCGGGAATAATTTCAACGATCTGTCCGAGTCAAAACGTGCCAAACCATCCCAGGTGGCTACGTTTCAGATGGTTTTGGATTCGCCTGACCGAGCACAAAGATATTGAATTTTTAGTGTTTCGGTACCGACGTCGTTCAAACGACGATTGCGTCGCCTCCGGTGAGTTTCGGCTTAGCCGATTTTTTTTTTCCTAGACTCGCCTTACCGCGTTCTACGTCGTGGTTACCTTGCTCCTCCATGTTCTACGCCCGAAAATTATTCTTCTCTCCACACCCTATGCCGTTGTCGCCGTACACGTCGTTATCGTGCTCCGTTTGACGTGCCGCCAATTCCTACCTGTGCCTCGGGTCATTAGCAACCCATTGGCTTCACCTCCCGTGCCTTTTCTGGCCGACGATACGGCCAAAAACAGTAAAAAGGGCTGCTGTCCGTACTGTTCACGCAGGAATATTCCTTTGGAATATTCCTGATTTTTCTTTTTTCAGGATTTTCTAATCCGACAATCTTCCAATCGCTCGTTCTCCTCCGTCCGAACTCCGAATCAGGTGATTCAAGTTTCTAAATTCATCTAAATTCATAATCTATTTTTCAGTATATATTTCATAATTTTTGGATTTTCTCGACCACCCTTGGTTGAGTCTCTTCACCGCCGGAACACCACCGACACCGCCGCCCGAGTCGCGCCACCGCTTTAACTCGTTGCCAACCACCTTCCAACCACTTGTGGTGATGCACAAGAGCACGAATGCACTTCTCGCAATCTCCTCTCTCTTTTCTTTACCTCGCCACTCCTCCGTCAAGCAATCCCGCCGCCGGAGTGTCTCTTTCGCCGACGCTGTCGCCGCCACTACCAAATCTTCGACGGGACCACGCGCACCTCCTTCACCCTTTTTCCTGAGCCAAAATATGACCGGAGTACCCCGCCGCCAATAACCTTCCTCAGGCCCGCGCGAACCTTCGACGCCCCTTCTCCGAGCAAGCTGTCGTCGGAGAGTCTCCGCCGTCAATAATTGTACCCCGCCTCCGCTACACCCTCGCCACCAATCAACTCTGTGCAGCCCGAACCTTGCGCCAAGGTGAAACCGGACTTATACTCTTCTCCCTCTTTTGTACACCCCCCCGGTCTTCGCCACCGTTGGATCGCTCGGATCTTGTCGTGTGAAGTCGTCCGACTTCTCCCAGCCATCCGATTCTAAGACTCCGATATCCGAAGGCTCTTAAGACTCCGACGTCCAGAGGTTCTTTAGACTCTAACCGTTCGGAGGTTCCTTATACACCGACGGTTCAAAGACTTCCTTAGACTCACGACTCGGAGGCTTTTAGACTCCGATCACGAGCCTTCGACCGACCTTCAAGACTCAATTTTGACTTTGATCTTCAGAGATTTCAACTCCAATCCTTTCGACCACAATTGTTTTTCCGACTACAGTCACTCTCGACCACAGTCGCTCCCAACCACTGCCGTCTCCATCTACCTCCGACCGTAGTCGCTTCTGACCACTGTCACTTTTCGCTCTAAGTCTCCGAGTACCTTCGCTTTTTCAGCGAGGAATAGTTGGAAGAATACTCGGTAGTCGAAGTTGTAGCCGACTCTGAGTACCTTCGCCTTCCACCACCGGTGTTCATTGTCGTCCCGACCACTCGACTCCGACTACCATTTGTTCTCGACTGTTATAGTGTTCTACGACCATTGTACAGTTTCGACCAAGTCTTCGACCGAATCTTAATCTTCGAATTCGACTACGCCTTCGATCATAGTTTCGACCATACACAAATATTGTAGCTCCCGACTACTTTTCCTTCACAAAGAAAAGAATTCAAAGAATTCCTTTTATTTATTTCTTTGGAATTCAAACTTCCAGAAGTCGTCCTTCTTCGCCCTAACTCCTTTTGGACCAATTCAAATTCCCAAATTCATATTCTATCTCCCAGCTTTTATTTTATGATTTTTGGATTTTATTTGGATTTTATTTGAGTTTAGTTTGTTCTTGCTTTCCGCGTGTAGACTACGACTATTTCGGAGAGTATAACTTCAACGAACCGCAACAAACTTCGAAGCAAGGCAAGTTACACCTTTGACCATGTTGAACCTAATATTTCAAATTTAATTATATTGTTTTATCAGATATGCATGCGTATTTCTATTCAAATTTAATTTAAATTCAGTTTAAACTTTAGTTATGCCCATGATCCTTTGATTATAGCCCATTTGAATCTCGAATTCATATACCTTGTCACCCTAGCTGAAAACTAGTTAGTACCATAGTATTGACTAGAAAATTTTATAGATATGCTTAGCCTGGCTTAGTATAATTTTAGGTGGGATCAATCTTTCATATGAAATGTCAGACTTTGGAAATGAATTCTTGACTTCGTGAGTCAAGGATGGTTTATGAAAATGGTTTAAAAATAAAAATGAAAACTTATGATTTGGACTTAGGCTATTGGTTAGGTGGTAGGGTGCCGGCATGCCTCGTGTTTGGTGACACCTGGTTGATTGTCGTGCATGTGGGTATGTGGATTGAGCCTAAGTCAAATTAAGGACCGGTCTGTGAGCTATCAAGCAAAGCCACATCGTACTACCACAAGGCTGGTATGGGACAGTCCTGGCTGACTAATTTGTGAGGTCCCAACTTTGGTCTCGCTATAGGTTGAATGTGAGCATGGCGTAGGCCATGGGAAGTCTCACACGGCACAAGAGGGGGCTCCAACTTGTGGATTCAAGTTGTGGTGAAACCTTAGCGGCGGCGTGACCAAGTTGAAGGCTTAGCATTGTAAAGGCCTTGTTATGGTTTTCTCAGTCGCACGCCTACGGAAGCGTGTAATGGCCGACAATATGAGATAATCATATCTTGTGGGTAAAGCTGTACAACCTCTGCAGAGTGTATAAACTATCTCGATAGCCGTGCCTACTGCTATGGGCAAGCGAGTAAAGTTTTTCATGGATTAGACTTTGGTTTTTAAAAATGGTTTCAAAAAGGCTTATGGATGGATGGATAGAGTTCATGACCGTGGGATACCCGTGAATAAGTTGGTGTTTGGTCTGAGCTCTGCACTAACAAAATGAATCCATAAGAGATTTTGAAAAGCATATGGATAGATGGAATCCATGTGAAACGTTTTGAAAAGATGGACCGGTGGGATACCCGTGACTAGGTTAGTGTTTGGTCGTAGCCTTGCACTAACGATATTATTTGGTAAATTATTATTTCTATCTATCTGTATAAAATTCAGCTTTTGCACTTATGTTATTGTATTTAAATTCGATCGCTTTTGCACAAATAAACTTAATAAGCCTTCCTTTGTTATCCCTATGCATGCATTCACTCTGTTAAAACTCCTGGTGTAACTTGTGTAAGTACTTTATGTGCTTACCTTGGGAGTACTTTATGTGCTCACCTTGCTAAAATCTGTTGCCAGAGGATGACGTCAACAACTTCAGTGAGGATGGTGACGACTAGGCGCGTCTTCTGATCATTCGCCTGTGGGCAGGCCGGATGGGCTGCTGCTTCATTGGTTTTCTTCCGCTGTTTATATTTATTTTTGGTTTATGAACCATTGATGTAACCTTTGGCCATCAGGCCCATATTTAGTTATTGAATAAAGGTCATTGTGCATGATATGAATCTTTGTTATCCACTGTGTGCACTAGCTTGATCCTGGACTAGTGCGATTTACACAGAGGATCCAGGAGTCGTTGCTCCGGGGTCCGACAATATGTCTTACTAGAGGCCGCTATTAACAGGGTGACCGAAAAGGCGTTTCTGGGTCACGGCCAAGTATACGTGAACCTACAGGGTCACATGCTTAACGGGTTAGAACACTAATTCGAATATGATTCGGATGTGGGCTTAATTCGGATAGAGATCCGAATAGACTCCTATTGGGCCTTGGTCCACAAGGCTCAAGTGAGGAGGTCTATATATATGGAGGTGAGGGGCTGAGGGGACTCTCTCTGGTTAACCTCTAGCATAACCCTAGCCGCCACCTCTCGAGCCAAACCCTAGCCGCTCACGAGTGCTAGTACACTCGCGATCGGTGTCCAGCCCCGGTCGTGTGGATACCGGTGGAGGCGCTGCTCGTTGCGGTGTTGATTGGCGTCAACAACCTACAAATTGGATCCGCTCGTGGTGTGGTTGATCGCGTGGAGGAGACGATCTGTTCGGGACGATCGGCTAATTCCACTACTACCTCGACGTGCGTGGTTGGATCGGTTTCCAACTCTTCTTTCACTGCGCTGCACGTCTAGTGGTAACGATCCATGATCCTTCCTTAGCATGATGTCCTTGTGTGCGCGGTAGAAAAGTTTTTGTTTTCTGCTTTCGTAGCCTACGCGCAATCCTTTAGTGGTGCATTAGAAAATAAGGTAGAAAGCTTGTCACAGGAGCTTACTTCACTGAGATCTGTTTCGTCCCATAACAATTGTGATGTCTGTGCTTCCTTGCTTGGAGATATAGAGAAATTAAGGACCTTGCATGTAGTATGGTTTCTGAGCTTGATTTGTTTATGGTGAAAAATGCTATCCGGTTAACTGAACTAATAATGGCTAAGATTGTTTCTTCTCAGTCAGATTCTGTTGAGACTATATTCTGCACCTCATGTGAGGATAAGGATAATGCTTTTAGTGGATTGTATACTATGCTTCTTGATCTGCCTGAAACCTATGATAGCTATAACAACTTGAAGATTAATCTAAAGAAGGCCGATCATAAAATTGTTGAGATGCATGCAGCATTAATGGAGCCTGCTGTTTCTTGTGCCAACTGCCCTAAATTGACTACTGAACTTGAATCTGTCTCTAAACAATTTTAAGACATGTGTGATCAAAATAAGAAAATGGCTTAATATGCTTCTAAGGCACCTGTTAGCTGACCATGCAACAATTGTGAAAAAAATAAAATATGAATTTATTGATTTGGATGAAAAATATGTGAAGCTAACTAAGGACTTACTAGAGTAGCCACAGTCAGTTTGCTCTTTCTGTACTGAGGTAGAGGAGAAATTAGGAAACTTACAAAAGACCTTTAGGAAGAGTTACGAGGCCCAAATGATTAGAATCAGGACTGCCTCTTGTGTGCCTTGTGAGGCCCTCAAAGTTGAGGTAGCTTTGTATAAGGAGAGATATGCTCGTGTAGTTCGATCTTCTTCTGGCTCTTCATCCTCTCCTTGTTCCTCACCCTCTGCTTCTTGTGCTTCATGTGCCTCTCTTTTTTAGGAGTGTGAGTACCTCATGAATACTCTTGAAACATTTGTGGGAGGCAAGAAAAGACTCAATCTTATCCTAGACAAGTCCAAGATTTGCAAGTTCAATCAATGCCTAGGATATGATTTCTTAGAGGATGTGAGGAAGCATCTAACTGTTGTTTTAGAGCTGTAGCAGTAGGTGTGATCGAGGCTGCGCCTGAGCCTAAGGAAATAGTGTTTAAGTCTATGGGTTTTGTTCAAGAGAGTTCTAACAGTAAGGATGTTTCACTTGCTGCTTCAACCTCTCAAAAGGCGAAGTATCATTGTACCTTCTATTAGAAGGATAGACATGTGGTCAAGTTCTGCTTCACGCGCACCAAGATTGCATGTAGAGATCGTGTTCGTGCTCTTAGGGCTATTCAGGGTCAGCCCTAGACTCGGAGTGCTCCTAAGATCGACATGAGGTCTAGAGTTGTAGTTAGCTCACCTCACGTTTTTGGTTTTAGCCAGCGTCGAGGACGTGGTTTTCATGTTCCTTCTGGTTTTGTTTCTCAAGTTGCCTCGGGTCAGGATTTCCGTCGTCCTAAGGATAGACCTCGTTTACCCTATCGAGGTGGCTATCCACGGCGTGATCAGCATACTGCTATTGGTCAGACCCACTCTTCTATAGCAGTCGGTCCTAGTAGAGGTTTGAGGTCTGCTCCAAGATCTTCTGAGTTTGTGATAGGTGAGGCACGTAGTGTTGCTAGAATTCAGTCTTTTGCTTCTGGGACTAGAACTTCTGCTCATCGTATGACTCAGTACTGAGTTCCTAGATCTGCTCTTATTTACCCCAGTACTGAGCCACTGATGTTTTCGTCTCATTGACTCAGGTTTGCTGGGCTGGGAAGGGAGAGGATTGGCTTGTCGACTCTAGCTGTTCTCATTACATGACCAGAGACTCCTGTTGGTTCTCTTCCCTAGTCCGAGCTCCAGGTGATGAGATGATCTCTTTTGGAGACACTTCGTTAGGTCATGTCATCGCTAAAGGTACTGTGCGCATTAATGATTCTTTTATTCTTAAGGATGTTTCCCTAGTGAGTAAGCTGCGATATAATTTGCTTTCTGTCCCCGAGCTTACCGATGATGACTTTGAGGTAATCTTTTAGAAAAATGCTTGCAAGATTCTTGATTCTTTGAGAAGTCTAGTTTGCGGGATTTCTAGGTTTGGGAGGATCTTTTGTGCTAATTTTGTTGAGTCCTCTAGTGATTCTCTCAGGTGCTTATTTGCTTTAGAGTCTCGTAATATCTCTTTTTGGCATAGGAGAGTTGGTCATATTAGCTTTGATCACTTAACCCGCATTAGCAGCTATGGTCTTATTCGTGGTCTGCCTAAGCTCAAGATGGTCAAAGATTTAGTTTGTGCTCCTTACTGGCATGGCAAGATGGTTGCCGCCTCTCATTCCACAGTCACTGTGACTATGACCGATGCACCAGGACAGCTTCTTCATATGGACACTGTTTGTCCGGCTAGAGTGCAGTCGGCCGGTGGGAAGTGGTACGTTCTTGTTATGGTTGATGACTTCTCGAGGTTCTGTTGGGTGTTTTTGTTAGCCTCGAAGGATGAGACATTTAGTTATTTTTGTGAGTTGTTTAGTAAATTGTCTGTTGAGCTCCTTGGTGCCTTACAAGCTATTTATAGTGACAATGGCATGGAGTTTAAGAATTCCTACTTTAAGGGCTTCTGTGATGAGACAGGTGTAACAGTCTAGGTTTTTTTAAAAGAAAATAATAATAAAATAAAATAATAATTAATTTAGTTTAAAATAATACTCAGTGCCATTTTTTTCCTTATAATTTTAAAATTTTAGTTAACCTGATTATCTAAAAAATTACTTTTATAAAGAAAAATATCCAACTTTAGCTTAGAAATATTTTTGTGAGTCCAAAATAGCTTTAGAAACTTCTATGATTTTTTCTAACATTTTTAGGCTTTATTTGTAAACTAAAAATTAAAATAAACTTTAATTAAATCTAAAATTATTTTATTTAATCTTTTCAGGTTTCAAGGATTTTGTGGAATTTTATTTAAAAAATTACTTTTATAAAGAAAAAACCAACATTTTTTCTTTTTCTTTTTCTTTTTTTCTCTCCCCTCCTTTTCTTCTTCTTTTGCAAAACGTGTAGTCGCGTGCGCAGGCAGCCATGAATCCCATTTCAAGCTTTTCAAACTTGTGATTACCTCAACAGTTTTTTATGCAATCAAGTGCATTCAACTCCTCTCGCTATGACTCTTCCATTCCCGACCGTTTTCCCTCCTTCGTGTCTTGAATTAACATGGTTGCTTGATCTCCCTCTCTGGACCTCCTCAGCCCCTATAAAAGGGAGCACCGCGTGCCCCTTCTCTTGCTCATCTATCCCCAAAAATTTCAGGCCCCCAATCCCTTTCTCTTGGCTGCAATCCGCATTTTTGGTTCTCCGTTCAAATATTGTTCCTCAGCTTATTTCGCCTCCTACAGTGGAGCTCCGCCACCATTGACCACATTATCGGATTCGTCTTCTACGTGGTGCTCCCCTCGCCTTCGTCGGAACTTCACCAGAGCATCGTTGCCACCGTGGGCCAAATCACATCGCCGTTTCTCTCCTCGCCACCGTGCATGTCTGACCACAATCAAGGTGAGCATAATGTTTTCCATGTTCTCTCCTCACCGGAACTCCTTTCTGTTTGCCCGAAACGACGATGTCAACCTATCGACTGTCTAAAGCCTTCTTCACCGCATTTCGCTAGTCCGTTAGCTGAGCTATCTGCACCGTTGAGTTTGTCTCGACGTGTTCTACGCCGTGCTTCCCTCCGTTTCTTCAAAAACCTTTCACAATTTTTTTGCCTCCGACACCTAGCCATCTATCCGGGGATGCTTTTAACAATCCATTTACGTCAAAACGTGCCAAACCATCCCAGGTGGTTACCTTCCAGACGGCTTTGGATTTGTTTCACCGAGAACCAAGATATTGAGTTTTTCGTTTTTCTCTACCGTCGTCGTTCAAACGACGATTGTATCGCCTCTAGTGAGTTTTCGGCTTAGTCGATAATTTTCCTACCATCGCCACGCCGTGTTCAGGCCGTGCTCACCCTACTTCTCTATGTTCTATGCTCAAAAATTATTTCTCTCTCTAACCCCTTGTCATTGTCGCCATTCACGTCATCACCGTGCTCCGTCTGACGTGTCATCTCTTCCTACGTGTTTCTCGAGTCCCTAGCAACCCATTTTGCTAGTTGGCTTTACCTCTTGGGTCTTTCCTCACCGGCGCCATAGCCAAAATAGTGAAAAAGCTGCTCTCTATTTACTGTTCACGCTGGAATATTCCTGATTTTTCTTTCTCATCTGACAATTTTCCAATCACTCGTTCTCCTCCGTCTGAACTCCGAATCAAGTGATTCAGGTTTCTAAATTCATCTAAATTCATAATCTATCTCCCAGTATACATTTTATAATTTTTGGATTTTCTCGATCGCCCCTTGGCTGAGCATCCTCACCACCAGAACGCCGTCACCACCACCGCCCGAGTTGCGCCACCACTTCACCTTGCCTCCGACCTCCTTCTAGCCACTTTAAGTAATGCACACGAGCACCAACGCACTCCTCGCAGTCCCCTCTCTCTTTTACGCCCCTCGTCAGCCGCCACCACTCACCAAAACTCTGGCGGATCGTTGGTCCCTACGCACCGAGCCACCTCAGCTCCACCTCCTCTCTTTCTTCTGTTGGACTGGTCCGAACGCTCCTTTGATCGATCGGATAGTCTAAACATCTCTCTGCCGATCAGACTGTCCGAAAGTCCCATTGCCGTTCAGATGGTCCGAACATTCCTTTGACCATTCGGACTGGTCCAAACTTTTCGTGCATCATCACTGTCGGATTCCCATCTAACGATCTCCTGTAAACCATTCCGTTATCTTACCCACTTGGCAAGCCATGTCCGCATCTAACCCACATGGTAGCCACGTCAGTGCCATATGGCAAGTCACGTCAGCCCTTGATTGCTCCTGATCACTCTCTAGAGCTTTCAACCATCAACCACAACTATTTGACCAGATGGTGCTTTCCGACTATAGCCTTCTGCCACTGCTTTCGACCACCTGAAGATCCACCCAATATAACTACTCCGACCATGGTATAACCTCCAATCCATTCGATAACTATTGTTTTTCTAACTACGGTTACTCACTACCATAGTTGCTCCCGACCATTGTCATCTCCATCTACCTCCGACCATCAATTACGACCGCTACAAACCGCCGACCACTCTAAACATCCGATCGCTGGAAGCCTCCAACCGTAGTCACTTTCGACCGGTGTCACTCTTCGCTCTAAGTCTCCGACCACCGCTGTTTCCGACCACCTTCGCTTTCCACCATAGTCACTTCCGACCACTGTTGTTCATTGTTGTCCCGACAACACACAGAACTCCTACTACCCTTGGTTCTCAACCACTATAGTAATCACATTTGCTGTAGTGTTCGTTGATCACTATACAGTTTCGACTGGGTATTCGTCTGAATCTCTAAATTCAAATTTCTAAATTCAAATTTTTAGATTCAACAAAATTCATATTCTATCTCCTAGTATATTTTTATAATTTTTAGATTTTATTTGAATTTAGTTTGTTCTGGTTTTTCACGTGTAGACTACGACTATTTGAGAGACCATGTGGCGGTAACCCCGGTTGTGTGATGAGTAATTGACATGTGTCCCTAAAGTCTGAGTTTATTCCGAGCATTTTTATGCTAATTACTGATGCGGATATTTAATTATATCATTTTGTGCGGTGCTACGTAATTTGTTTTCTTGTCGGTGATGACTACAGGACTTTAAGACGGAGTCGTGGCGAGACACGAGTGACCGGACTAGGCACAGGTGGTGCTGAGGTCAGAATGGTCGAGATGTGTCGAAGACGGCGAGGACTCGAAGTGGCTGCGAGGCATACGTGGCAAGAAACGAGGAAGCTTCCAGGAAGATGCAGAAGGGGCATTTTGGTAAATGCGCAGGGCTGCACAAAAGGAAGCGGATTTGGATAAGGAATAATCCATTAGTGGAAAGAAATTGTAACCTAATGGGTAAAATATTGTATAAACCAATTAGTGGAGAGTTGGTGTGACCTAATGGGTAAAGTAGGCTAGTAAACCCATTAGTGGAGAGTTGGTGTGACCTAATGGGTAAAGTATGCTTCTAAACCCATTAGTGGAGGCTATAAATAGATGTGCTCTCTAGGTGGAGAAGTGCACTTGAGATAGAGAGAAAGAAAAATGGGTATGACTATTAGGGTTTCCTAATGCTTGTGCTCTTGGGAGAGAATTTTTTATGCAAGGTTTAGAGTTCTATTTGTTTCTCTCCTTGTGGGTGTTCTTGAGTGAGACATGGAAGAGTTGATGTAAACTTTCATCTATGTTAATCATACATCGCTCTTCGTCTCAATATGAAAGTTCGTGTGTTATATCTCGTGCCATTTGCTTGCTTTCTTTTTGTATTAATGTTCTTGTTCTAGTGCTACTATATATTTATATATATATTTGCGTTGAACGGGAAAATCCTCAAAGCTCCTTGGCTAGTACTCTCTCTAGAGCAAAAGATTAATATCGTTCTTCATCGTTTGTATTTATTTTAAGTTCTTGCCGCTCTATGATGGGAGTTTGATTTAGTCTTTTATCTACTTTTTCTTCTTCAGTTTGCGTACCCTTTTTCTTGTCTAATAGTTACTCTAGTATGGATCTTTTTGTTCTGGTTCTAAAGAACCTCTCCTTTTGATCTGTGTTCTTCTTTTCTGTCACTCGGCCAGGTGCTGCACAGCTTTTGCTGGTTGGTCTTTCTCTCGGTTCTTTGTTCTACAGGTTGCTTTTCTGCTGCTTCAAGTGTTGGCAGTAGGACCTGCAGTGTTTCTTTAGCCTTAATACTGTTCGGCTGCAGTAGGTTCAATTCGGCCAAGACTGCATTTTCGTGTGGGTTTTGCTGCAGCATGAGGTTGAGGGCTGCCGAATTGCTGTTTTTAGTGCTGCCGATTTACTGTTTTTTGTAGCTGCCGAACTGCATGTTGGGTTCTTCTCCCTTGTTGGTTCGGTTCAGGCAAGCAACAGCAATAGCAGTTTGCATTTCTTGCTTCCAGGTTACAGCTTGGTATATGTCTTCTTTTGGTGCACCTAGTCTCTCCTTTTTGGGACTGCTATGAGATTTCTTTTCCAGATCAGCTTGCAGAAACCTTTTCAGCTTTAGGCAGGTTCTAATCTGTTTTGGACAGCTGCTCTGTACTACTTTTAACAGCTGTTTCCTGCGGTTTTTGCCCAACAGACTGTGTGCATTTCTCAAACTGCAACTTTGTTCTTTCCAGTGGTTTATTGGGCAGCAGAATACGCTATATTTGTAGCTATTCCCTGTTCAGTTTCTCGGCCAGCAGGCTGTCCCTCTTCAGGTAGCTGTGTGCTGTTTTGGACAGCAGTATATCCTTCATTTGGTGCTGTTTTGCCTAAAACCATCAGCTCTTTTCAGTTTTAGTTTTTGTGTTTTCTCTTTTGCTTATTTTCTGCAGTTACAAAATCAGAAAAATAGTTTCTTTTTATTTCTCAGTAGGTGTTACTTTTCATGCTATCCTTTTAGATGATTTCTTGTAACATTTTTTCAGATATGTCTCTTAGCTAGAATCTGAATGTGGTTGATTTCCAGTATGTTCTTCAAATACTAGTAAAGCTATCAACCTCTTTCTTCGTAGCTTCCATAGCTATTGGAGAGGAAGAAAAATAGTGGGAATTCTGGGGCCGATTTAAAAAGGCACCATTCACCCCCCTCTGTTGCCATTTCCGATCCTTCAATTGGTATCAGAGCCGGTTAGCTCTTTTCAATAGATCTTAACCGGTCTCAAGAGCCATGGCGATGGATAAGTACTCGGCCAAGCCGCCCGTTTTCGATGGTATCGATTATCCCTTCTAGAAGAGCCAAATGGAGACATACATCCAGGCCTAGGAGTACGCCATCTGGCGTAAGGTCAAGGTCCGGTTTGTTGTTCCTACCGATGAAAACATCAATGCCGGGAATATGGCTGATGTTGAGGCGAATGCAAAGGCAAGGAACATCATCATCCAGGGCCTGAGTCGTAGTAAGTTTGATCGCATATCTCATCTTTCGTCTGCCTTCGATATTTAGGAGACCCTCGATGCTTACCATGAGGGCACCACTCAAATAAAGATGGTACGACAGGACCAGTTCAAGCGAGAGTATAACAAGTTTGAAATGCTCGCTGGCGAGTCCCTTGATGAGTGTTTTGCGCGTTTTCACAAGATTCTGAGCAACCTCCAAGCGGTCGGTCTCACATACTCCGACTCGGATAACGCTCGATAGATGCTCACTGCACTCGATCTGCGTGTTTGGGAGATGAAAGTGACTATCATCAAGGACACCACGGACCTCTCGACTTTTACTCTTGATGCGCTGTACTCGTGTCTCAAGACTCACGAAATTGACATTGTCTCTCGCAAGTCGAAGTCACAGTCGATGGCCCTAGTCACCGATCCCAGTTCGGCTTCTGGTCTCTCATCTGATTCGCTGTGTGGTTTCTCCCTTGCTGCTCTTTGTGATATAACTGATGATCAGTTAAAGCAGCTCGAGGATGAGCAACTGGCCCTCCTAGCTCGGAAGTTTTCCCATGCTTACAAGAGGAGGAGGGACAGAAAGAGGAGTGGGCCGATAATTTGTTTCGAGTGTGGTGGCCCCAACCACATTCGGGCAAATTACCCCAAGCTGATGAAGAGCAAGAACGATTACGACGGTGTGAGCAAGAACGACTACATCGACAAGAACCGCAACAAGAAGCCCCCAGTTCACGCTCAAGGCAAGAAGAAGTTCCGCAACTTTGGCAAAACCAAGAAGCTCTTCCACCGCATCCTCACCGCCTTCGACGACATCGACTTCAGCGACGTGGAGGGGTGGAGTGACGAAGACGATAAGGATGATCAAGATCCCAAGGACGACGATGATTTCATCGGCATGTGCTTCATGGCCAACGACAACGACGTCAGCGACAGCGAGCTCTACATCGATTCCGATGAGGTAGGTCCCTCCTACGACCAGCTCTATGATGCATTTCTGAAGCTACGAAAGTTTTATGCTAGTTCTAGAGCTAGGGTTGTAAATCTTGAGAAGGAAGTAGAAAAATTGTCACGGGAGCATACTTCGCTTATATCTGCTCCCTCCCGTGACGAATGTGATGTTTGTTCTTCTTTGCTTGGAGATATGGAGAAGCTAAGGACCTCACATGATAGTTTGTCCTCTAAGCTTGATATTGTTAAGCAGGAGAATGTTAGTCTACTTGCTGAATTAGAATTGAGTAGGATGGCTGTTACCCTGCTTACTACTGATCAGACTACTTCTCCCACCTCATGTGAGGTTAAGGACATTGCTGTAAGAGGACCTTATGCCATGCTTCTTGATCATAAAATTGCAATAACTTCAAACTAAACTTAAAACGGGCGGATCATAAAATTGCTGAATTACATGCTTCTTTGCTTGAGCCGATTGCTTCATGTTTGAACTGTCCCAAATTAACTGCTGAACTTGAATCTGTCTCAAAATAGTTTCAAGAAATGGTTGACCATAAGAAGAAAATAGCTCAATATACGTCTAAGGACCCTGTTAGCTCACCATGCAATAATTGTGAAAAACTAAAATTTGAACTCGTTATTTTGAATGACAAATGTGTGAAGCTAACTAAGGATCTACTAGAGAAGCCCCAATCATGTTGTAATGTGTGTGTTGGTGTTGGGGAGAAGCCCAAGGGTAAGGTAGAGACGCCTAGCGACGTGAGCCAACCTGCTAGTAGTAGGACTATCCCATCAGAGTCGGCTGTGCGTGCACAAGCCATTCTTTCCTCTACTGTTGGTTCTTCTTCTGCTCTCTTAGCCTCTGCTGTTCCCTCTTCTGACAGCAAGGTAATTCGACATGCTGCTTCGGCCTCTCAGAAGGCGAAGTATCATTGCACCTTCTGTCAGAAGGATGGACATATGATCGATCGATGCTTCAGGTGCGCCAGGATCGCGCAAAGAGACCGTGTTGCAGCTCTTAGGCGTATTCAGGGTCAGCCCCAGACCTTGAGTGTACCTAAGAACAACACAAGGTCTAAGTTTGCTACTGTTGATGCTTTTGGGCAGCATCGAGGACTTGGTTTTTCTGGTTCTTCTGATTTTCGTCCTCGATTTGCCCCGGGTCATGATATCCGCCGTCCTGAGAGTAGATCTCATTTCCATCGAGATAGCTACCCGCGGCGAGATCAGCGTGTTGTTGGTACTCCGACTCGCTCTCCCGTAGCAGTCGAACCCAATAACAGCTTCAGGTCTACACTGAGACCATCTGCTTCTTTGAGTGACAGAGAGCGTAGGGTAGATAGAGGTCAGTCGTGTTTGACTACTTCATCTGCTCGACATGTTATTCAGTATTGGGTGCCAAAATCACTGTTGATTTACCCCAGTACTGAGACTTTACTCTCTGTTTGACTCAGGTTCGCCGGGCAGGGAAGGGAAAGGCTTGGCTCGTAGACTCCGGGTGTTCACGACACATGACCGGAGATTCTCGTTGGTTTTCTTCCCTAGCCCGAGCTCCAGGTGATGAGACGATCACCTTTGGAGATGCTTCATCTGAGCGCGTCATCGCCAAAGGTACAGTGCGCATTAATGATTCTTTCATTTTGAAAGATGTGGCCTTGGTTAGTAAGTTGCAGTATAATTTGCTTTCTGTTTCTCAGCTTACCGATGACGACTTTGAGGTGAGCTTTAAGAAAAACAATTGCAAAATTCTTGATTCTTCGGGTAGTCTGGTTTGCGGGATTTCTCGTTTTGGGAGGATCTTTCGTGCTGATTTTTCTGAGTCTTCTGGAGATTCTCTCAGGTGTTTAGTTGCTTCTGATTCCCACGACCTTTCTTTCTGGCATATGAGACTTGGTCATATTGGATTTGACCATTTGACCCGAGTTAGCGGTCATGATCTCATTCGTGGTCTGCCGAAGCTCAAGATGGTCAAAGATCTTGTTTGCGCTCCTTGCCGACACGGCAAGATGGTCGCCGCTTCCCATCCCCCGGTCACAGTCACCATGACCGATGCACCAAGGCAGCTGCTCCACATGGACACAGTTGGACCAGCTAGAGTGTAGTCAGCAGGAGGGAAGTGGTATGTTCTTGTCGTGGTTGATGACTTCTCGAGTTATTTTTGGGTGTTTTTCTTAGCCTCGAAGGATGAGACATTTACCCATTTTCAAGGTCTTTTTAGTAGGCTTTCTGTTGAGCTCCCGGGTGCCTTACGAGCGATCCGCAGTGACAATGGCACGGAGTTCAAGAATTCCTACTTTTAGAGGTTTTGTGATGAGACAGGTGTAGAGCACTAGTTCTCTTCTCCATACGCCCCCCCAACAAAATGGTGTTGTGGAGAGGAAGAACCGTACCTTGGTTGAGATGGTCAGGACGATGCTCAATGAATACTCTACACCTAGGAAGTTTTGGGCTGAGGTGATAACCACCGCGTGCCATGTTTCAAATCGAGTTTTTCTGAGGACACACTTGCATCGCACTTCTTATGAGTTGAGATACAGGCGAAAGCCCAGTGTATCTCATTTTCGTGTTTTTGGTTGCAAGTGTTTTATTCTGAAGTCTGGGAACCTAGATAAGTTCGAGTCACGTTCTTGTGATGGAATTTTTCTAGGTTGCTCGACTTCTTCGCGGGCTTATAGGGTCTGAAACTGTGAGTCTAGCAAAATAGTAGAGACCTGCGAGGTGACCTTCGATGAGGCCAGTCCGGGGACTAGGCCCGATATCTCGAGTTCGATGAGAGATCCAAGCCCATCTTTGTGGATGATGAGGAGGACGACAGTGAGAGTTGTCCACCCGATCCAGTTTCTCCTCTCCTTGAGGTGCCTGCTTCTTCCATCGCACCTCAAGGAGATCAGCCTATTCCTTCTGCATCCTCAGGAGCTAGTGGCTCTGTTCCTACCTCATCAGCTCATGAGGTAGAGGCCACTACCTCTTCTCATTCAGGACCTCCCCGTCATATCCAGAAAGCTCATCCTTCAGAGCAGATAATTGGAGATCTCTTTGAGCGCGATACACGCTCAAAGTCTGGCACGTCTCTTTTCTGTCTCCACTCTGCCTTTGTTGCCACTTTTGAGCCTAAGGATGTTTGTCATGCTCTTTCTGATGAGTCTTGGGTCAATGCCATGCATGAGGAGTTGGAAAATTTTGAGAGAAACAAGGTCTGGTCGCTTGTCGAGCCCCCGCGAGGTCACAATATTATTGGGACTAAGTGGGTGTTCAAGAACAAGCAGAGCGAGGATGGAGTGGTTATTCGGAACAAGGCTAGACTGGTAGCTCAGGGGTTCTCCCAAGTTGAGGGTCTAGATTTCGAGGAGACCTTTGCCCCTGTAGCCAGACTTGAAGCCATTAGAATCCTGTTTTCCTTTGCAGCTTCTAAGGGTTTCAAGCTTTACCAGATGGACGTCAAGAGTGCCTTTCTCAATGGCTTTATTGAGGAAGAGGTCTACGTCCGACAGCCTCCTGGTTTCTAAAACCCCAAATACCCAAACCATGTCTTCAACCTTTCCAAAGCTTTGTATGGACTTAAGCAAGCTCCTAGAGCTTGGTATGAGAGGCTTAAGTCCTACTTATTAATTCATGGTTTTGAGATGGGTAAATAGACAAGACCTTGTTCATTCGCCGGCATGGCACTGATCTTCTGCTCGTCTAGATTTATGTGGATGAAATCATCTTTAGCGGTTCCTCACATGCTCTCGTTTCTCAGTTTTCTGATGTCATGAGCTCGGAGTTTGAGATGAGCATGATGGGCGAGTTGAGCTTCTTTCTTGGCTTCCAGATCAAGCAGACTCGAGAGGGTACTTTCTTGCATCAGGGTAAGTACACTCGAGACCTCCTGAAGCGCTTTGACATGAGTGATGGCAAGCCAGTATCTACTCCGATGGCAACAACGACTTCACTTGATCCAGATAAGGATGGCGAGCCAGTTGATCAGAAGGAGTTCAGAAGCATGATCGGTTCTCACTTGTACCTCACTGCCTCGAGCTCGGACATATACTTCTCTGTGTGTTTGTGTGCTCGATTTCAGGCTTCTCCTCGCGTATCTCACCGTCAGGCGGTGAAACATATTTTCTGATACCTTCGAGCTACCATAGACTATGGTATCTGGTACTCTTTCTCTTCTTGTCTTTCCCTTAGAGCCTACTCCGATGCGACTTTGTCGGTCAGAGGATAGACAGGAAGAGTACTGCACCGCCAATTCATTGGCACTTCTCTTGTTTCTTGGTCATCTAGGAAGCGATCCGGTGTTGCATCCCATCATAGGGTCGAGTACGTTGTTGCCGCCGATTCTTTGCGCAAAGTACTCTGGATGGCTTCGACCCTGCGGGACTTTGGGTTAGTTATAGACAGTGTTCCACTCTTTTGTGATAACACTTCTGCTATTAACATTACTAAGAACCCAGTGCAGTACTCTCGGACCAAGCACATCGACATCAGATATCATTTTCTTAAAGACCATGTGGAAAAGGGTGATATAGTGCTCCAGTTTGTGGAGAGTGACCACCAGTTGGTTGATATCTTTACCAAGCCTTTGGATAGCTCTAGATTTTCAGCTCTGCTGGGAGAGCTTGGGGTGGTTTGTCCTTATGAACTGTTGTGAAGGGGAGCTTTCTGCTTTACTGCTTTTATTATTGATTATGCTCTTACTCCTTTCTGTTGCATAGCATTCGGGGTGCATTGGGGATTAGTCCTTCTAGCATAGGTTAGAGTGGTCTTCTTGTCTAGTGCTCAGTCTCCTTCCTCTCATCTTGTGACGCTAGGATGCTGCTTATTAGCTGTCTCTCTTTTCACTAGGTTAAGTTTACTCACTTCTTATAGGTCTAGCTAGGGTTGGGCCACCCTTGGGTAGACAGGGAACGTGTTTACTCCCTAGTGTGTTATTTGACCAGCTGATAGTCCTAGAGTTATATGGGGTAGATGAGAGTCAGTCTGAGTCATATTATCCTCTATATCTTGCCTATGCTTTAAGGACTGCCTTTTTGAGTTATTTGCCAGCTTCTCGTTTTATTGCTTGGGTTCAGGGGGAGTTCATTTGGGTATGCTAGAATTAAATGTTGTCATAACTCCACTTGAATCAAAAAGTGCATCTCATGTTGAGGGGGAGCTGGATTCTCTTGTTTTTCTTCATGCTGCATTGTCATATAACTACATGGAGCCTTGATTATTATCCTTGTTGATTTATTTACGCTAAATTACATCTTGCCATGATCTATGCTAAAAATGCTTGATTTATCATGATTCTATATGTGTAGTCTAGTCTTTGCCATGATAAGTTAATTAAAAATGCTTAACTTGAATTAAATCTTGTCATGGTTAGCTCTTGAGAATAGTCTATCTTAAGTTCTTCATTTATGATTCATGCCATGTCAAATAGGCTGAGTTGAGTCTTGAATCTCTTTTGAGTTTTAGATTGAGCTATGTTAGTTCTTTTATGAAGCATGAATTATCATTAACTCCTTGGTCTATGAGCTAAATGAAACAAAAGCAAAGTGATCTCTTTTTGTGCGAAAAAACTGATCTCACCAATTCACTCTCATGAGACGGCTTGCCATTGCACTAGGCATGAACTCAGGGGGAGTTTTGGTTGACCAAGATCATCTTCTTAAGCTTCTCGCTTGGAGTGATCACATAAGGCTTGAGATCTAGCACATGGCTACGACATTAAAATTTGTGAAAATGGTTGAAGCTTAGGAGGTAGTTGTGGATGGCTCCTAGTCCAGGACTTGCTTTGCTAAGATAAAACTAAATGTGATTTTCAGCAAAAGTCAATTATGCTAAATTGCTTATTTACAAAAAGACCAAGTACATAAACAATTGGGTCATTCTTGAACTTGTAGCCATCTAAACCGGCTCAATATTAGCTTCTTGATTTCACTTAGATTATTTGACATGGCTTGCATCATCCTTGGATACCTTTAGCTAGACTAAACTCATGTTTGACTTGCCATGCTAAGAAATTGGATAAATTTTTCAGATTATGATTTATTTGGTTTAGCTCGTCTATACATGAATTGTCATGATCTTAATAGCTTTCTTATGAATTATGGTTTGGTGTAATATTCGAAAAATCATTATGGATAATCTTCATGGCTCCGAATGCCTAAAATAAAGAACACACAAGTCATTTCATTCTCTCGTGCATTTTGATGAATTTATTGCCAAAAGGGGGAGAAGTTTAGAGAAAAAGCCTTCTGGAGCTTTGCAGAAAAATTTGCCCTTTCAGTTTCTACTCCAGTTTTCTCTTCTGTCGACATGGTCTTAGTTTCCTTGATTTCTTTTAGACCGTGTTTGACTTTCAAACTCAACTTTATATGCTTTTTCGGTGTTTGTCATTATACTCATCAAGGGGGAGATTGAGAGACCATGTGGAGGTAACCCGGTTGTATGATGAGTAATTGACACATGTCCCTAAAGTCTGAGTTTGTTCCGAGCATTTTTATGCTAATTACTGATGCGGATATTTAGTTATATCATTTTGTGCGGTGCTATGTAATTTGTTTTCTTGTCGGTGATGACTGCAGGACTTTAAGACGGAGTCGTGGCGAGACACGGGTGACCGGACTAGGCACAGGCGGTGCTGAGGTCAGAACGGTCGAGATGTGTCGAAGACGGCGAGGACTCGAAGTGGCTGCGAGGCATACGCGGCAAGAAACGAGGAAGCTTCCAAGAAGGTGCAGAAGGGGCATTTTGGTAAATGCGCAGGGCTGCACAAAAGGAAGCGGATTTGGATAAGGAATGATCCATTAGTGGAAAGAAATTGTAACCTAATGGGTAAAATGTTGTGTAAACCCATTAGTGGAGAGTTGGTGTGACCTAATGGGTAAAGTAGGCTAGTAAACCCATTAGTGGAGAGTTGGTGTGACCTAATGGGTAAAGTAGGCTTCTAAACCCATTAGTGGAGGCTATAAATAGAGGTGCTCTCTAGGTGGAGAAGTGCACTTGAGATAGAGAGAAAGAAAAATGGGTATGAGTATTAGGGTTTCCTAATGCTTGTGCTCTTGGGAGAGAATTTTTTATGCAAGGTTTAGGGTTCTATTTGTTTCTCTCCTTGTGGGTGTTCTTGAGTGAGACATGGAAGAGTTGATGTAAACTTTCATCTATGTTAATCATACATCACTCTTCGTCTCAATATGAAAGTTCGTGTGTTATATCTCGTGCCATTTGCTTGCTTTCTTTTTGTATTAATGTTCTTGTTCTAGTGCTACTATATATCTATATATATATTTGCGTTGAACGGAAAAATCCTCAAAGCTCCTTGGCTAGTACTCTCTCTAGAGCAAAAGATTAATATCGTTCTTCATCGTTTGTATTTATTTTAAGTTCTTGCTGCTCTATGATGGGAGTTTGATTTAGTCTTTTATCTACTTTTTGTTCTTCAGTTTGCGTACCTTTTTTCTTGTCTAATAGTTACTCTAGTATGGATCTTTTTGTTCTGGTTCTAAAGAACCTCTCCTTTTGATCTGTGTTCTTCTTTTCTGTCACTCGGCCAAGTGCTGCACAGCTTTTGCTGGTTGGTCTTTCTCTCGGTTCTTTGTTCTACAGGTTGCTTTTCTGCTGCTTCAAGTGTTGGCAGTAGGACCTGCCGTGTTTCTTTAGCCTTAATACTGTTCGGCTGCAGTAGGTTCAATTCGGCCAAGACTGCATTTTCGTGTGCGTTTTGCTGCAGCATGAGGTTCAGGGCTGCCGAATTGTCGCTTTCAGTCTTTGCCGATTCTTCGCTTTTTGTAGTCGCGAACTGCATGTTGGGTTCTTCTCCCTTGTTGGTTCGCTTCAGGCAAGCAATAGCAACAGCAGTTTGCATTTCTTGCTTGCAGGTTACAGCTTGGTATATGTCTTCTTTTGGTGCACCTAGTCTCTCCTTTTTGGGACTGCTATGAGATTTCTTTTCCAGGTCACCTTTTCAGCTTTAGGCAGGTTCTAATCTGTTTTGGACAGCTGCTCTGTACTACTTTTAACAGCTGTTTCCTGCGGTTTTTGCCCAACAGACTGTGTGCATTTCTCAAACTGCAACTTTGTTCTTTCCAGTGGTTTATTGGGCAGCAGAATACACTATATTGGTAGCTATTCCCTGTTCAGTTTCTCGGCCAGCAGGCTGTCCCTCTTCAGGTAGCTGTGTGCTGTTTTGGACAGCAGTATATCCTTCATTTGGTGCTATTTTGCCTAAAACCATCAGCTCTTTTCAGTTTTAGTTTTTGTGTTTTCTCTTTTGCTTATTTTCTGCGAGCTATAAAATCAAAAATGCAGTTTGTTTTATTTCTCAGTAGGTGTTACTTTTCATGCTATCCTTTTAGATGATTTCTTGTAACATTTTTTCAGATATGTCTCTTAGCTAGAATCTGAATGTGGTTGATTTCCAGTATGTTCTTCAAATACTAGTAAAGCTATCAACCTCTTTCTTCGTAGCTTCCATAGGTATTGGAGAGGAAGAAAAATAGTGGGAATTCTGGGGCCGATTTAAAAAGGCACCATTCACCCCCCCTCTGTTGCCATTTCCGATCCTTCACTATTCCAGAGAGTATAACTTCGGTGAACCTCAGCAAACTCCAAAGCAACGCAAGTTACACCTTTAATCATATTGCTCATAGTAATTTAAATTATTTATATTATTTTTAAAATTATTATACATGCGTACTTTTATTCAAACCTAGTTTAAATTTGATTTAAATTCTAGTTATACTAAAATCCTTTGTGTATGACCAAATTTCACATTGAACTTCCTTATATCTTGTCACCATAGAGAAAAACCTAGTTAGTATAATAGTATTAACTAGAAATTTTTTAAAATTGCTTAGCCATGCTTGGAATGATTTAAGTGGGAATATTTGTTTTACTCAAAAATGATGATTTTCTAAAATCTATTCTTGACTTCGGGGAGTCAAGAAGGTATATGAATGTTTCAAAGCAAAATATAAAAACTTGGTTTGGACCTAGGCTAATGGTTAGATAGTGAGTGCTGGTATGCATTGTTGTTCGGTGACAAAATATTGATTATCAGACATAAGGGGTATGTGGTTTGAGCCTAAGTCAAATTAAGGACCGGTCTGTGAGCTACTGTTACAAAACCATACCATACTACCACAAGGCTAGTATGGGATAGTCCTGACTGATTAATTTATGAAGTCCCAACTTTGATCTCGCTATAGGTTGAATGTGAGTGTGGCATAGGCTATGAGAAGTCTCACATGGTACAAAAGGGGGCTCCAACTTGTGGATTCATATTGTGGTGAAACCTTAGTAACGCGTGACTAGGTTGAAGGCTTAGCATTATAAAGGCCTTGCCATGATCTCCTCGCTGCACACCAAGGAATTGTGTTTATCCAGTGGTAATATGGGATGATCATATCTTGTGGGTAAAGCTGTACAACCTCTGCAGAGTGTATAATCTATCCTGGATAGCTGTGTCCACGGTCATGGGCAGGCCGAGTAAATTTTTTCATGGATTATATTTTGGTTTTTAAATTAGTTTCTGAGAAGACATATGATGGATAGAATCCATGTGAGATCTTTTGGAAAAGATGAACTAGATGGGATACATGTGAATAGGTTAGTGTTTAGTTGGAGCTTGCACTAACGATATTATTTTGTTAAAATTGCTAGTTCTATCTATTGTATCAAATTCAGCTTTTGAATCTACTCACAGTATTTATTTTAATTTTGTTTTATGCTCAATTAACCTTACTATACCTTCCATTGTCAACCCTTCTACATGCAGTAATTCTGTTAAACCTCCTGGTGTAACTTGTAAAGTACTTTATGTACTCATGTTGCTTCATTCACTATTTTCAGAGAAGTACTCCATCAACTTCAGTGAGAATAACGATGAGTAGGCCATGTCTTATAGTCATTCGCCTGTGGACAGGCAAAATGGGCTGCTGCTTTATTGTTCTTCTTCTTCTGCTTATATTTAATTTTGGTTTATAAACCATTGATGTAAACTTTGGCCATCAGGCCCATATTTAGTTAATGAATAAATGCCATTGTGCATGATATGAATCTTTGTTATCCATTATGTGCACTAGCTTGATCCTAGACTAGTGCGATTTACACAGAGGATCTAGGAGTCGTTGCTCCGGGGTTCGATAACAGGTGCAGAGCATCAAGTCTCGTCTCCGCACGTTCCTCAGCAAAATAGCGTTGTGGAGAGGAAGAACCATACTTTGATCAAGATAGCTAGGACAATGCTCGATGAGTATGCTATAGCTAGGAAATTTTGGGCTAAGGCTATAGCCACCGTGTGCCATGTTTCGAACAGATTTTTTCTGAGGGCACACTTGCATTGCACTTCTTATGAGTTGAGGTATGGGCGAAAGCCTAGTGTCTCTCATTTTTGTGTTTTCGGTTGCAAGTGTTTTATTCTGAAGTCTAGGAACCTAGATAAGTTTGAGTCACGTTCATTTGATGGTATCTTTCTGGGTCACTCGACTTCTTCACAGGATTATAGGGTCTAGAACTACGAGACGAGTAGGATAGTAGAGACCTGTGAGGTTACTTTCGATGAGGCCAGTCCTGGCACTAGGCCTGACATCTCAGGTCCAATTGTGCAGTCCAAGACTATCTTTGTAGATGATGAGGAGGATGGAGATGAAGGTTCCTTACCTGATCCGGTCTCTTCTTCCTTTGAGGTGCCTGTTTCTACCATTGCACCTCAAGTAAATCAACCCTTACCTTCTGATTCTTCTGGAGCTTGTGGCTTTGCTCTTAACTCCTCAGCTTATGAGGTAGATGCCACTTCTTCTTCTCATCTAGGACCTCCCTGACACATTCTGCATCGTCATCCTTCTGAGCAGATGATAAGAGATCTTCATGAGCGTGTCACATGCTCAAAATCTGGCTTATCTCTTTTTTGCCTATACTCTACATTTGTTGCCATTTTTGAACCCAAGGATATTTGTCATGCACTATCTTATGAGTCTTCGGTCAATGCCATGCATGAGAAGTTAGAGAATTTTGAGAGGAACAAGGTCTGGTTGCTTATTGAGCCCTCTAGTGGTCACAATATCATAGAAACCAAGTGGGTCTTTAAGAACAAGTAAAGTGGGGATGGGGTAGTTATTCGAAACAAGGCTAGACTGGTAGCTTAGGGTTTTTCCCAAGTTAAGGGTTTAGACTTTAAGGAGATCTTTACCCCTGTAGCTAAGCTAAAAGCCATTAGGATTCTGCTTGCCTTCACAACGTCTAAGGGTTTCAAGTTATACCAAATGGATGTCAAGAGTGCCTTTCTCAATGGGTTTATTGAGGAAGAGGTCTATATTAGACAGCCTCTAGGTTTCGAGAACCCTAAATACCCAAACCATGTCTTGAAGCTTTCCAAAGCCTTGTATGGACTTAAGCAAGACCCTAGAGCCTGGTATGAGAGGCTTAAGTCCTATCTCTTGAGTCATATGTCTGAGATGGGTAAGGTAGATAAGACCTTGTTCATTCGTAGGCATGGCAATGACCTTCTACTTGTTCAGATATATGTAGATGATATTATGTTTGGTGGCTCCTCTCATGCTCTTATTTCCTAATTTTTTGATGTCCTGAGCACAGAGTTTGAGATGAGCATGATGGGCGAGTTGAGCTTTTTCCTCGGTTTCCAGATCAAGCAGACTCGGGAAGGTACCTTCTTGCATCAAGGTAAGTACATTCGAGACCTCTTGAGACGTTTCAACATTAGTAATGGCAAACTGGTGTCAACTCTGATGTCGACCTCGACCACACTTGATCCTGATGAGGATGGCGAGCCTGTAGATCAGAAAGAGTATCGTAGCATGATTGGCTTCCTCCTGTACCTCATTGCTTCAAGGCTGGACATACACTTCGCTGTGTGTCTGTGCACTCGATTTTAGGCTTCTCCCCGTGCCTCTCACTGTTAAGCGGTGAAGCGCATCTTCAGGTACCTTCGAGGTACACTAGACTATGGTATCTGCTACTCTTATGCTTCATGTCTTTCCCATAGAGCCTTCTCCGACGTAGACTTTGCTGGCTGTAGAATATATAGGGAGAGCACTTCTAACACTTGCCAATTCATTGGCACTTCTCTTGTTTCTTGATCTTCCAGGAAGCAGTCTTGTGTTGCACAGTCTACCGCAGAGGCCGAATATATTGCAGCCACTAGTTGCTGTAGTTAGGTGCTTTGCATGGTTTCAATCTTGCGGGACATTGGGTTAACCATAGATTGTGTCCCACTTTTCTATGACAACACTTAACATTGCCAAAAACTCAGTGCAATACTCTAGGACCAAGCACATAGATATCAGATATTATTTCCTTAGAGACCATGTAGAGAAGGGTGACATAGCGATTCAGTTTGTGAAGAGTGACCACTAGTTGGCTGATATTTTCACCAAACCTTTAGATAGCTCAAGGTTTATGACCTTACGGAGAGAGCTTGGAGTAGTATGTCCTTATAACTTAATCTGAGGGGAGCATCATGTACTTTCTGTATTATATGTACATTAGAGCTTGGATTAGGGGTGCAAACGGAGCGGATACGGATGGACATTGCTCATTCCGTATCCTTTTTCATATTTTTTTTGTCTAAGTCAGAATTGGACAAGGATAATACCAGATACGAATACAAATACTGATATTCTCGATCATGAATACGGAGCGAATACATGCCACTCCAAATACGGTTAGTCTCGGTCACGAATATTTAGTCGGATAATGCACGAAAACAAAAACCATATATATATCACATGTGTAAAGATCAATCACCATACTACATATCCATAATGGAACTACATTAATAGCTTAACAAGCAAATTTTACACGATGACCGAGAGAAGTTAAGCAACTAATAAATTCTAGTTAGTAAAGTAGTAAGTAAATGATAGAGGCTAGTTAAACAAGTAGTACCTAACTAGCTACATGCCACACAGTTCAAAAGTAAGAATCATCCATAGCTAAGTAGTCAGGTACATCACTTGATACGTGGTCGTCGGATCTTCTCAACATAGGATGGATACTCGCGGGAGTCTTGATGAATCGTAATGATCCTCCAATGCCAGTGCAAGGGACGAACACTCTTTAATCCGCTAAAATACGCTCGTGTTGATTTTGCCGACCACCAAGTGAAAATCTACCGTTCACCCAATTCTCAGTGGAAAGGTTGAACAATCTTGATTGAAGAACATTCTTAATTCCATATAGAATTTCAGCAGCAATGATGAACTCGAACAAACTTTAATAATGATTTTTCTCAAAGGTAGTATGAGCCCTAAAGACTACGATCACATGGCTTATATAGCCCCTTGGGATGTCCATATGGTCCCCAAACTAAATACAACTCAACCCTATATTGTTTTAGACTTGAACTCACACAAAAAGGAAACTAGATTTTACAGCCGTCATATTGTCTTGGTCATAGCAGATGATTCATGATGTATTTCAAGATAAGGCCTTATCTATTGCGTAGGTCTTGAAATAAGCTTTCCAACGAGTACAAGAACACCTGAATCGGACTCTGTTTGTGAAAGTTATAGCCTTTTTAGTAAGTGCCTATTGGGCTATCCCGAACCGAATCCGAATTAAGTTTTGAGTTAAATCCGAGTTTGAATCTGGTAACTATCCAGAAAAATATCCGGTAACTATCTGAAAAAATATCCGGATAGTTCTGTATCCGTCGAATAATGTTTGTTCCGAATCCGTTTCCGTATCTAGCAAAAAATATCCGAATCCGTATCCGTATCCGACAAAACCTCCAGATATTCAAAATTTTGCTCCAAATTCTATCCGAATTAAAACGGACGGACGGACGGTCGGAAAATATCCACTTCATTTGCACCCCTAGCTTGGATTAGTATGTCCTTATGGCTTAATCTAAGAGGAGCATCATGTATTTTCTGTACTATATGTACATTTAGTTTCTATTGTATTTTGCTTATTGGTGCATTTAGGCTAGTCTTTCTAGAATAGACCAGAGTGATTTTCATTCTCAGCTAGTTAGACTTCTTCCTCTCATCTTGTGATCCTAGGATGCTGCTTATTAGTTGCTTCTCTTCTCACTAGGTTAAATTCACTTACTTCTTTTAGGTTTAGCAGGGTTGGGCCTCCTGGGTAGATAGGAAACGTGTTTACTCCCTTATGTTTAGATGACTAGCTAATAGTCCTAGAGTCATATGGGGTAGTTGAGAATGAGTCTGAGCCAGAGTGATTTCTTTTATCTTGTCTATGCTTTGAGGACTACCATTTCTTCGGTTTTCCAAGCTTCCTCTCTCTTGCTCTTGTCTTTGGTTTAGGGGGTTAATTTGTAATTCTCTTGAGCTTAATGTTGACATAACTCAACTTGAATCAAAATATTTCTAAAATTAAATCACTTATTGAGGGGGAGCTAGGATCTTTATTGCATCATATTATATTTTAAATTCAGCATTGTGCATTGTAATATAAATACATAGAGCTTTAACTATTATACTTGTAACACCCCAAGATCCACGTCACCCTGGGATACCACTAAATCACTCTACAGCTAGCCAAAAAAATTTCAAGATAATTTATTTCGGCAACAATTTCTAGACATGAAGCATTAAGCAGAAGCATAATCAACTAAGGGAATAAAGATAACGATAACAAGTTCAATATTTGAAACAACCTCTAGCAAATTAATCAAAAAAATAGATCACAAGTTCATCATTATTAACTAAAACAATCATCCACAGATAGCTAGGCATTTGGCTAGAATTCCATCGACTTTATTATAGTATGAATTTATGAACCAAGTGCATTATTGTGGTGCCGCTCTACCCATCCCATGAATGCTCATGAATCACCTATAGGGGGAAAAATAAGAGTGAGATAAAAATCTCAGCAAGCAAACTGTTTAACAGGCTATTCAGACTACAAACAAATATACAACATCATTAAAGTATCCACTTGCCCACATCCACAATGTGCATCCATATTCATTATCAAGCTAATTAAACTACAATGATATTAAGTAACAATATCCATTTCCCAAAATGACCACGATTATAGCCTCAACCATATTTACTACCAATAATAGTAAAATATTAGCAAATGAATCTTGATTAACTACTACATATCATCCACCACTACCACTACCAATGACCATAAAGCATTAACATGTTTTACCTCACTAACTTTATTATTTCTCACATCCACAACTGTTATCAACAATTACCATAAGAGAAAAGAATCTCATGCCACAGTCACAACCCCTACCATACCACAAGGGATGAATCCCAATCCACGACCACAACCACTTTTCTCATACCATAAGTGACTCTCATGAGCTAATTCCGCATTACAACTATAAAGTTGCAGTTGTTTGTAAAATAACTTCACCACAATATATTGCATAAGTATGCAAATGATCTTTTCACAATGCAATACATATGCATGCTATGCTCCACTGCACCTTTACCCAACAAGGTAAAAGTGTGCATCGTGCTACGGCAATGCACGATGCTGTACCGGTACGGTCGTGGCTATAAGCGGCGACATCAACAATACAAATGTCATGACATATTTATAAATGATATGATAATCATAAACCACAAGAATTTAACCACGAAGGTTAACCACGTAACCCACATTCGGTTCACCAAGATCATAATCAATCGATCTATAGTGAATCCTACCACATAGACCATAATATATTCATCAAGATTGCTACCACCACAACCACAAGTAATACAACTCCAAGGGCATCATTATGATCCTCATGAATTTAATAACAAGAAAAGATATCATCATATCCACTATGCATTTACTTTCATAAACCACAATTGGCTCATTAAGCAAATTACCACAATACTATCAAAACTCATCCAAACATAGCAAGTGATTAATATCTTGCTACCACATTCTTACTTAGAAAGTATGTAATCATGGCATATCATTTAACATTACAAGAATCATGCATATTGCAAGTAGTAAGAAAAACGGGTTAAACGGTAGCACATCCGCTACATTTACTTGCCTCTACCGGCGAAGCGACGAGAATCACGCGCATTCAGAAGCAAAACCGCCTGTCCAAAAAGGTACCTCTCAGCACACATTACAACAATAAAAATTCGACTCTCGAAGAAAAGATATCGCTAAGCCCTAAAATCTCACAACATCCTTCCCCGCGTAACGGTTCTACAATCTTCCTACTGCAGCGGCGCTGCTTAACATTTTCCTATCATTAAAAATATAACACTAATCACAGAAAAAGATATATATTTAGATTTCTCACTTAAATACCTACACTTTTTATGTAGATCATATATTTTTATTTTGTCATTAACAAGGTGATATCTAATGCACAAAACAGAGGACGTCCTCTGTTCTGAAAGTCTGGACAGCCGACTTGTAACGCGTCCCCAGAACAGATCAAGACTCTAAAAATTCTGGTTATTTTACATAAGATATATTACTGAATTCCCTATAACTTTCTCAATGGTGGCCAAAAATATAAAATTCATCTACTATCTCTAATTTCCATCTGAACAGCGGTCTGTCCCTGTCTATAACCCTGACAGACAGCGAGATTCCAGATCCTATTACGTCTAAATTACATGGCCAACAATTCTGAAAAAACTACAGTAGATGAGTATCGTCGTCCTCTACGTTTTTCCTTTTGGGGAGACCCTCGGTAAAAATCGTTTTTGGGGTCTAAACAGTACGAACAGCAACGCTGCGCGAATCAATCTACAGGCAGACAGCAGAGACTCTCTAATTGCAGAATCTAATTGCTAATTTCCACCAAACCCTGGGCTAAGAACCCTAATACAGAAGAAAACAGAGGGTTTTAGGATGGGGAAAACTTACCTAGGGGATCCCTTGGGATCTCCCTTCTTCTCTTCTCGTCTTCCTCTTCCTCCCTTCCTCCTCTTCTTCTTCTTCTCCTTGCCTTTCTTCTTTGCTCCAAAGAACAGGGCAGCAGCTTGGGGGGTGGGGATGGGGTGCAAGGAGGGTGGGGGTGGCGGCTGGGGGTGGGAAAAGGGAGGGGGGAGGCGCCCACAAGGTTTATAAAGGGGGTGGCTAGGGTTTGGGAGGGGGTACGGGCCACTGTTTAGGCTGGCAGGCCCAAAGTGGCTGGCCCACCCCTCCGGACAGCCCAAATATCTAAATTAATTATTTTAATTCTCTTTTTTATTATTTTAGACTATTTAAAAGAATTTATTTTCACCACCCGCGATTTACCAAAAATCCAGGCGACTCCGCGATTAATTTAAAAAAACGACGCCGAAACGACGTTCATGATATTACAATCCTTGTGTGACATGATATCTTTCTTTATATCTTGCCATGTCTTGTGTTAGCTTACTAGATTTATCATGTCATTCTATGTATAGCTTAGCTTTTGTTGTGCTAACTCTATTAAATGTGAACAACTTGAATTAAATCATATTTTGTTGGATGTTGTGACTAGTTTTACTCTAGTGATCCTCTAATAATTCATGTCATGTCAAATAAGTTAAGTTAAGTCTTAAATCTAAATTGAGCTATGCTAGTTCTTTATTGAAGTATGAGTGAGCATTAGCTCTTTGTTCTTAAACTAAGTTAAGAAAATACAAAATAACCTCTTTTGCACGAAAAAACTGATCTCACCAATTCTTTCTCATAAGACGGCTTGCCATTCTACAAAGCATGAACTCAAGCTTCTTCCTTAAGCTTCTTGCTTAGGGTGATCGCATAAGGCTTGAGATCTAGCACACAGCTAAGAAAACAAAATTACGTGAAAAATTGTCACTACTAGTTTTCAGGTCTAGGACAACGGAGCGAAATCGTTGCGATAGGGCCAAAATAGATGCAATATGTACCTATTGCAACACATCACTTCCGTTGGCAAGCGTGGCTAGTACTTGCGTGCTTAAAAGATTGTGCAACGGATTGTGATTTCGTTGCAATACCTATGGTTATTGCCATGCAATGTGTTGTGGCAAATGTTTGTTGTTGCAACGAGTGATGTCGTGGCAATATAGGCTATTGCCACGGTTGACTCCGTGGCAATAGCTTCTTTTGCCACGAAGTTTGGGCGTGGCTATAGCTTCTTTTGCCACGAAGTTTGGTCGTGGCAATAGCTTCTTTTGCCACGAAGTTTGGTCGTGGCAATAGTATCATTTGCCACGAAAATATTACGTGGTAATAGGTTCTATTGCCACGCCAATGGTTCGTGGCAATAGACCCTATTGCCACGGAGAGCATGTCATTGCAATAGGATATATTGCCACGGAAGGTGTTTCGTTGCACTATGTTTTATTGCCACGGAAGGCGTTTCATTGCCATAAAGTTATTGCGACGAAATATATTTTGTGGCAAATAGATCATATAGCAACGAACATTGTTCATGGCATATAGTGGAATCGCAACATAGTAGCGACGTTGCAACAGCCTATCACAACGAAATACCAATTTTGTATACAGGTTTATCGCAATGGTAAAATTTGCAGCAGCATATTGAGCATATGATATTTTATTATAATTTTTTGTTGCAAATTAATAATCAAATTAGGAACACAGCTAGATCAAAAACACATATATTAATTCAACACATAATAATTTAAAAGTGCCACCACTCATGCAGGAATTACATATCAATCTCCAAACTTAAAATACAAAGTTTGTAACTAATAACAAAAGTACTATCACTTCCATTCCATTTGTCCTTGCTTCTTTGCCATGTTGAATTTCCTGACTCGACGACGCCACGACTCTATTTGCTCTGATCAAATTGTTTCATCCTGATAGAACATGAACAATAAAGAGGCACCTTAATGTGAGTATTGTCCAGCAGCACATACTTAAGTATATCATAGTGCAAGTTTAGAGATACGAGTTACAGCTGAAAATAGCAATCATGAGTTCTCTAGTTTAGTTGCGTAGCAAAGTATTTAGCAAGTGATTCCAGCAGAATTATTTAATTTAATTTCATTTACCGATATATAGTAGCCCTACTTCACCTGGCATAATTTTCTAATAGTTTAGAACAGTATGCTATATTTGACATAAGAACAATGACAGATGAAGATTAATCACACTTTCATTTCATACCTGCTGGTCCCTCCTTTTCTTCGAACGAGTTGTAGCAGTATTCTTCAATTGTTGTGGAGGAATGAAGTTCGATGAACCATTATTAATAGCGACATTTTGGAAGAGGCTTCGGTTAATATTAGAAGCTCGAGTGATGCGAATAGGTGGCCTAGCATCTTTTTGTGTGGTCAAGATGCTTGCTGGGTCATTCTGCAAATGTAAAATTTAGAATAAAAAATATTAGCATCCTGATGTGTACTACTATTAAAATATGTTCAGCATGCATGCATCAATTGAAGTTCATGGAAGGTACACATCAGGAGGTCATCAATAGAATGTACAAAGTCCAATTCCCTTATAGTAGCAAACTATTTGCAAATTTTGTTACCTGTTGTAATGTTTCTTCTACATGTTCAGGTGTCTTTTCTGTGGTATTCAATGTACTATCTGGGTTAGTCTTGTCCAATGTTGTCATGTTTTCGTTTTCCTCACTTGGATTAGCCTCGCTTTCCCTTGTGTTCAATATACTTCCCTGGTTAGCCTACATATGGACCATGAGGAAAAACATTAGGGCCTGTTAGGCTGGGTGGCTGCTGTAAGCCATCAACAACAGGCAGCAGCTGCTGCTGCGTATGTACAAATGTATTACCTGTAATGTTGCTTCTCTCTGTTGTGCTAGCAATGAAAGGAACTCTTGCCTAAGTTGTTCTCTTGCGTTCCTTTCCTTCTCCAGTTCTTCTTGCATCTCTCGCCTAGTTTCTTCCCTTTCAGCAACTCCATTTGCAATTTGTTCCTTTAATATTTGCACCTCATCTTCGAGCTCATTATTTTTTCGCTGAGCTGCAGCTGAAGCACGGGATTGTTCATCAAGTCTGTCTTTCAACAGTTGGCTTCGTGTGGGATATTTCACCATGTATCCATGACCATGAGCTTTGCATGATTTGGTACCAGTGCTTTCCTTGTAACTTGACTGAAAAGCAATGTTTTCCTCTTCAACTGTAAGGAAGTCTCTATCTGGCTCTGTTGATAGGTTAGTAATTTTGAAGGCTGCATCATCCTAAGTGTGATAAGAGAAAATAAGAAGTTAAATTAGTTAAGTTTTATGCACAAAATTCTGAAAAATGTACTAAGTCATGAATAAATTAAATTTACTACTCACATAGACATCCCTAGAAGCGTTATTTGACCATTCCCCGTTCTTCGTGTGGGTAGTCATCCAAAGAGTCAGATCAGTTGGCTCTTCTCCAAAGATTTGGGTCTCTAAGATGGCAAACATTGTGCCTTGTGAACAATTGATCATTTAAGAAAAGAATCAGATAAGTTTAATTTTTCATTACCTGCTCGTAGCTACATTGGGAGAACGGTTTGGATCCCATTACATGCTTGGTCTTCTGTTTTTTACGGTTTTCAGAGTTTTGGCTGCTGACCCACTACAAAAAAGTTTACAAGTGCACTCAACAAAGCATTCTTGTCACCATATATGTATTAAAAAAATAAAGTAAGACAAAATGTTCAAATTCTTCGGCTAAGGTGTACGTGCATGTAACATCCCAAAATTTTGTCCCTTTATTGAAAATTTAATCTGGAGTTTATTGGATTTTCTGGAATTATGTTAAAATCCTGATTTGAGAAAAATTATAAACTTTAATGTATAAAAGTCAAAAATAAATTTATTGCATTCCTGAATGTTAAAACAAATGTATTTCAGCTTCCTTAAGTCAAATGTGAGATTATATTAATTTTTCTAGATTTTAAAAAAAGGAATTAAAAACCTTCCCTTTACAATCAAATTGTACCTTTGCAAATTATACTTATTAAAATGAGTGGGACATATTTTTATTAAGTCTAGAATAGCTCCAGATAGTTCCCTGAATTTTTCTGGATTTTTCAAAATTTATTTGGTATTTTTCTGAGTTTTCTAAAGCTTAATAGCATTTCTGGAGAATCAAAAAGAAAGAAAATCCTAAAAACCCTCCCGGCCGCCAGGTGTCAAGCATCGGCGTCCCCTCCGCCCGTCGGATTTCCCCTCAGCCGTCCGATCTGAATTAAACCCTCTCCCCGCCTTCCCTCTCTCCGCGTGCGACGCGTGTCGCGCATCGGACCGTCCACTCCCGCGCCGGGTTTAATCCTCGCTGCCCGCACCCACTTACCGCTTCACCGCTCCCCTCTCCGCTCCTGCCGCCACGTGGTTTTATCCGAGCCGTCCCCTATTGCCGTACCTCATCGTGGCCGCCCCTTCCCACTTAAACACCGACCGGCCCCGATCCGATCTTCGTTGTCGGATCGAATCTCAGCCGTCCCCCTTCACTTACCCCTTCGCAACGCGCCAGCGGTCCCGATCTCTCCCCCGTGCCACCCGTCAAGCATCCGACCATCGCCCCGCCCTTTCCGTTTTTCTTCTCGACGACGCGGGCCCCACTGCCGTGCCCGCTGCCCCCGCCCCTTTCCTTTCTTCCTCGCGCGATCTCCGCCACGCCGCCATTGAAGCGCGAACCAAGCTTTTAAAGCTTCGGTTTCTTCCGACTGATGCCCGCGCCAACGGCCGATCGCATTGCACCTCCACCGCGTCCATTGCGGGCATAATCACGCGTAATTGCAGCCGCTACCACCGCCGCAATAAACCTCCCGCCGCTGCACTCGGCGAACTCGCGGCCGTTACCCTCCTCCCACCTATAAAAGAGGTGCCCCAAGGTCCTCTACCCACACCGCCACCCCGAGCCTCCAGAGCGCATAATCCAGCCCCGAGGGTTCCCTGCGCCCGATTTCCCTCCGCTGCTCCAGCTACTCGGCGAGCGATTCCGCCGGCTCAAACCCCTCGCCTCGCCGAAGCCTCCCGACCTTGCCGGTGCCCAGCGAACACCGGCGACCACCTCCCGGCACGCACCACCGAGCCACTCCGCCGCCGTGAAGCCTTCTCCGACCGCCGCCTCTCGCCGATTTCCCTCTCCGGCCATCTCGGCCTCGCGCAAGGTACCGATGCACTCCCGCGTTCTCCTCGCTGCTTTGGTACCCTCGGCGGCGCGCCACCGAGCTCGGCGACCATCGCCCTGCGCCGCCGCCGCCGCCAGCCACGCCGCGGCCGCCGGGCGAGTTGGCGATGGCGTGGCAGCCGTGGCGGCGGACGGCGCCACGCCAGCGCCACACGCACGCCGCCACTCGCGCGCCGCCACGTCGGCATAAAGCCGTGGCGCGGCAGCCACGCGGCAACCACGCGGCAGCCCGTGGCGCCACGCCGCCACCCCGCTCCGCGCGCGCGCTGCCACCTCACCCTTCCTCGGTCCATGGACTCGGTCCATGACACCCGGGCCCCACCTGTCAGCCTCTGCCCGAATATATTAATCCTAGGGCTGACGTCATAATCTATAATTTCCTTTAGAAAAATAATTTGTGCTGACGTCATAAATCCTTTTCGGTTTAAAAATAAATCCAGAAAATACCCTTTTTCTTTTATTTTGAATTCAAACTTTGGAAGGCTATAACTTTTGCATTTTAACTCCAAATTGACCCATTCAAATTTCTAAATTTTTCTAAAATCATGATCTACCCATTTCTGGAATAATTTTGAAATTTTGAAATTTATTTAAATTTGATTTGAATATATTTTGTAATTCCAAGGTTTAAATTTAAATTAAAACTTCCAACTTCTTTTAAAAGCCTCAATTCCTTTTAAAAATTGTTGACCCACATCCAAAAATTCAGAATTCTGTCTCCCAATTTATTTGATAATTTTTGGAAGTTATTTGGATTTCATTTGAATTTTTGTTTTTGCTTTGAATTGATTTTTCGTTAGATATTGACGATTCCGGAGAGTTTGAATTGATTTAATCGCAGCAGACTACGATCAAGGCAAGTTACACCTTTGACCATGTTGAACCTAATATTTTAAATTATTTATATTGTTTTACTGTATATGCATGCGTATCTTTATTCTAATGTAATTCAAATTTGATTTGAATTTTAGATATACCCCTGATCCTTTGTATATGGCCAATTTGAATCTTGAATTCATATACCTTGTCACCCTAGCTGAAAACTAGTTGGTACTATAGTATTAGCTAGAAATTTTTGTAGAAATGCTTAGCCTGGCTTAGTATAATTTTAGGTGGGATCGATCTTTCACATGAAATGACGGACTTTGAAAATCGATATCTTGACTTCGGTGAGTCAAGGGTGGTTTTACGGAAATTATTTAAAAATAAAAATAGAAAAACATGTTTTGGACTTAGGCTAATGGTTAGGTGGTGGGTGCCGGTATGCCTCGTGTTTGGTGACACCTGGTTGATTATCGTGCACGGGGGTATGTGGTTGAGCCTAAATCAACTTAAGGACCGTTTCTGTGAATTATTTTACGGTCACTTCAGACTACCACAAGTCCGGTATGGGACGGACCTGGCTAAGTAATTTGTGAAGTTCCAACTATAGTCTCCCTATAGGCTGAATGTGAGCGCGGCGTAGGCTGTGGGAAGTCTCACATGGCACCAGAGGGCGCTCCAACTCGTGGATTCGAGTTGTGGTGAAACCTTAGTGGCGGCGTGATTATGTTGGCTATGAATCATCGGAACAGCCTTGTCATGAACTCTCCGCCGCACACCTAAGGTAGTGTGTTGATCGCGTGGCTCAAGTGAGAGGGAATGTCTTGTGGGTAAAGTTGTACACCTCTGCAGAGTAACAAACTATCTGGATAGCCGTGTCCACGGTCATGGACATGCTGAGTAGAGTCTTCACAGATTAGACTTGAACTTTCATAAAACTTGATTTTGGCAAACAAACGTTGGATTTGGTAATGGTCCGGGTGGATTCCCGTGGATAGGTTAGTGTGGGTTGGAGCCTACACTAACGATATTACTTGTTAAAAACAATGTTTCATACACTATTTAAATTCAGCTTTTCGTACTTACGTTATTGTATTTAAATTCAAGTATTGCTCTCCGCACATTACCCTATTAAGCTTCCTTTCAAATCCCTTATGCATGCATCAACTCTGTTATATTTCCTGGTGTAACTTGCGTAAGCATTTACTTGCTTACCTTGGGAGTACTTCTGTACTCACCTTGCTAAATCTGTTGCCAGACCTCGAGGGCGACTACGACGGTGAGGACTACTTCAGCGAGTAGGATGTGTCTTACAGTCATTCGCCTGTGGGAGGCTGGATGGGCTGTGCTGCCACCTTTATTTTCTTTCCGCTGTTTTGTTTACTTTGCTGGCCTGGTGCCTTATTGTAAGACTTGGCCTTAAGGCCGTATTTTCGTTTAATAATATCTTGTGGTTATTTTTGCATGATATACATTGCTGTTAAACCTGTGTGCACTAGCTTTTCCTGGGATAGTGCGACTTACACAGAGGGGCTCGGAGTTGTTGTTCTGGGTCCCGACAGTGCAGCAATTGTTCAAAGTCTAAATAAGAATTATATGCATCCTACATAGTGGTAGTAAAAAGCATATATGTCTGTAACACATGTTGCTGCATATATTTTGTAATTGCTATTGCTAATGCATCAACTGTACAAGTCCATACATTAATGGTTACTATCTCAATTCCATTCACTAATTGGTAATTGCAAAGAGAAAAATTGAACCTTGAATTTTTCAGTTCCAAAATACATTATCAAGTAGTGCCATTCGACAATGTCTATATCATCAGGCTTATGTTTCATTCGCTCAGCGTAAGTGTTGTATGCCTTGTATGTAGAACTGAATGTTGATCGCCATCCTTTGTACCGCTCTTTAGCAATGTTCCATATCTTTTCCGTTGCATTCTCAATGATCGGAAAATCCCACCTACTCTGCTTGGATTGAAACAGAAAGTGAAGGTGAAGTCGTATGTAATTACAGAATTAACATGCTTATTTACCAACAAATAAAAAGATGCAACTTACTAGCAAATCCTCTGCTATTGTAATTTTGACATTTTGCTTTATATCTTTCCACTTTTTGACTCCAATAAGTGGAGCCCTCTTTCTTGTAAACATTACCACTTCATCCACAAATGTTCGAGAGTTTTCTCCTACGGGGCCTCCTAACCTTTAAGGCATCCACGTACACCTTTCTTGCACTGTTGGGAGCCACCTCCCTATGAGCAATTTAAATGTCATTTAATGTACACATTCAGTAAGGACCAATTGAACCTAGAAAATAGAATTGACAGAATGATAGCATACCATTTTGTTGTTGCTTGTTTTTCCGAGCATGAGATGGCCTCTCTGGTGGTGTTGGGTCGCTGTTTTGACTTTCCTCAACTTGAAGGCCAGCTGGATTGTTGGTATGGTCCTCTTTCAAAAAGGATACTGCACACATTATAATACTCATCAGAGAAATATATGTGAGTTTGTAAAACTAATAATATGCTTGCATAGTTCAATGAAAGATTTGAAAATTACAGATATCATCAAGATGGCCTTTCGTCCTTAACCATTCCTTATATGTTTTGATTGTTTCATCCCTGTAGTCATCCATAAATTCTGCAAGCCATGAATATATGTTAGTGCAGTTGCCAATTCAGTACTTCTATTAAAATCAGCGCGATTTTAATTGTAGCAACATATATAACTTACCCGTGTGTTCTTTCTCGGCTTGCAGATTCGCTAGCCAAACCTTGTATGCATCAAGTTGTTCATTTGTAATTGGATCATCACAATTTTGTTGACTCCTCTTTCGCTTCATGGGTGTTATGGTCACCTGATTGTCTTTTACTCGCTCCCTTGACACTACTAATCGGACTTCCCTTTCATCTTGATTGCTTTCAATCATTCTGTCTGCATCACGACTATAATCGATCGGCTCCAGAGTTGCTACCGCCCTGCCACATCGCTTCTTATAGTATAAGAAGTCCCTAACAGAGTATCCAAGCTGTTCTTTTAAACTTAACAATGTCATAAATGAGACATTAGTCCTATCAAGATCGCACTCGAAGAATTCTTTTTCTGGTGGTGCTCCCTTGCATTGAATAACTAAAGTCCACTGCTGACCCGACCCTTGTTTCGTTCTGTATGTTTACATAGAGAAAGGTTAAATAGTCAAAATGCAGTTGTCAGCATGTGTAAAACCATATGAATTGAACATATCATTCAAAGCATAACACATATTCAACAAAGAAAGCATTAAACTTCTAATCATGAACATGTATGACATTGTAAAAATTATGAATCAATTAAGACTAGCAACAAGCTCAAGTTTAATTGATTATTTGTGCTTTCAGTTTGTAGGGTTACACAAGTCTAAAACTTGGCCGATCGCAAATCAGAGTCCGGTCACACTGGACCGAAGGTCAAACCATCAACCCTGACCAGTCAAACTGCATAATTTGAAATCATAATTTTCTAAAACTTTTGTAAAATTTAAATTCAACTCAACCAAAGTGCTATTTGTTCATTATAAATAAATTCTCATTCTCGAAATAGTAGAACAACCTATATTTTATGAAGAAGTAAGAAGGCTGAAACAAAACGATCTTTGTGATACGGAGGAGCGAGACTAAGCACTAAACACTGCAATTTTTAGTCCATCCATGGGTGGTTTCATTCGGCAGACCCACCAAAGACGGGCCCAGCCCGACAATATAATTAGTGGGCCTCATTTTTTTTATTTCCAAGTGTCCAATTGTCACTCGTTAGTCCGAGGGAGCAACGGGGCTTTCCGGCTTTGTCAACAAAGGTAGCTCGTCACGTCCTTGTGCTCCGCGAAACAAAATGTTGTCCATCTATTTTTAGACTGGACCAGGTTTATAACTTCTTTCTAACAGATAAACAAGATAATTTCTTCTTGCTATTTCAAAGTAATTTATCAAACAGATTTTTAAAATAATTTATTAATATTTGATTCATTCGTATTAACATTCGTGCTAGAACTAAAAGTCATAAACTACAATTTTAAAACTATCAGTCGCAGTAAAAAAGAAAAATGCATTCTAGATCAAAGGACCATAAGATTAACTGGATGGCGAATAAGCATTTCATTTTTTTATTGTAATTTGGCATGCCCCACATGCACTCATCACCGTATATGGTGTTTCATTAACAAACCTGCTTTCCTCAACGCTCTTATTATTTAGAACTACTCAGATGCTGCTGTTTACCTACATCAGTATCGTGCTTTGTGCACAAACAGTGAGAGGAGCTTGAGTGCCTTGTGGGGAAAGTCATGCGCGAGATTTTGATGCAGAACTGGGATGTTGCACTGGAGGATCATTGATCTGAGTGTTCGAATAGCATCCTGATTTTAATCACGGCGCTAGCGGTAGTGAGAGGATCATTGAACTGGGATGTCGGCAGAGGTCTTTTAAACACTGGAGGATCATTGATGGGATCATTGATCTGTTCTTCCAGGACAGGTCTGTCCTTTAAAAGCTCAGAATGACTTAGTTCTCACCCCTTATGTTGTTACAACTTTTAGTAAATAGTTGAATAAGCAATGTCATTAGAAAAATTACCATATAAATGATGTGTTATCACTAGTATGATATTGATGATTTCTTTCATGGTTTAAAGTTGAATATAGAAGCCTACCATTCTGCTAACTAAGCAGTCAGTCTTTGTTTATTTTTCATATGGGTGAGTTGTTGCTTTGAAATGTGATTGGGTGCTATCCATAGGAACAGTTTGTTGTTCACAAATGTTTTTGAAATAGGTTGTTTGGGAATTTCGAATTTGCATTCGAATTTGCCTAAAAATCTATTCTTTCATGTTGTCCTATCCAGTTCAACTAAAACTAGTTTTTCTTTCATGTCAAGGTTATATCAGCCAATTTTCAAACTCATACTTATTTTTTTCCAAGTATTTGAATGCTATTCAGACGAATGCACACCATCTTCTGAGATACGTTGCTACTGCAGTGGTTGTGAACAAAAGGAGACGGAATATGCTTAAAGAGTTGATTAAAGTCATTCAAATAGAGCAGCATTGCTACAAGGATCCCATAACTCAATTCTGGAATGCTTGTATGTCAACTATGATTTTGATGGTGCACAATGAAACTCATGGAGTGTGAGCAGTAAGTTAAGAGGCTTTTCTAAGAATATTCATGTTTTGATTTTGATGGTTCATCCTATTCATTGAGCTTCATGTGTACTTGTTGAAATATTGAAAAGCTTGAAAGACAGTGTATTACCTTTTCTTTTGTTGGCAAAAGCTCCTTTTGCATTATGAGTACTCAATCGCTAATGCTTTCATATGATATCGACTAAAATGTTTTGTGTTCAACAAGTCAAAAGTTTATTTATTGTGGCCTGAGATGTATCATATGTATGCAATAATTTTCAGTTGGCAGTTTGCTTATGGTTGTTACTGTGTATCCTACATTTCCTCTTAGATGATAGAGTGCTTATCTCAGTTATCGTACTTAGTTGTGTCTGTTTTATGAAATTGTGGACAATGTGACATGACATATGACAGCATTGTTTTGTCAATAATGATCACACTATCAAGTTTTTCCTAAGCTGCAATTTCCACTTTTCTAACTTTTTGTGGTAAGGTTCTTGTATTTTTTGCCAAGGCACTATTCTATACTTCTATGGTTAGCTAAGTATGTGCCTTAAAATTAGCAATTCAGTTTATTTACATAATTACATGATTACATCACATGTACCATAATAGGACAATGACACCTTGATATTTTCTTCCATGAGTTATTCCTTGGGCTTCCTGTTAGAAACAAGCTCAAGTTCAACATACTTTCTCTTATACAATCAGTCCATTGTCAAAATATTTTGGTTGCTTACTTCTATTTTATTCAAATAACCTGTGGTGATAACCACAACAAGTAGCACTGATTTCACGGGCCATTAAAAGGAAAATGAAAAAGGAAGAGAAAATCATTATTTGGCACTTGGCATATAGTTGACAATAGGGCATTATATTGCAAGACTTGAAGGATCATCAACGCTGCCCTCCCGCCGCCCCCTCCCCCTCCTGGCCTCCTCCGCCGCCCCCCTCCTTCCCCTCCCCCTCCCGGCCTCCCTCCTCGGCTCCCCGCCGCTCCCCGCACCTCCGCTCCCCCGCCGCCCCTCCTCCCTCGCCCCCCCCCCCCCCTCCCCGGCCTCCCCGCCGCCCCTCCTTCCCCTCCCCTTCCGGCCTCCTCCTCGGCTCCCCGCCGCTCCCACCGCTCCCCCGCACCTCCGCTCCCCCGCCGCCTCCTCCTCTCCCCCCCGCCCCTCCCCCTCCTGGCCTCCCCGCCGCCCCCCTCCTTCCCCTCCCCCTCCCAGCCTCCCCTCCTCAGCTCCCCCGCCGCTCCCACCACTCCCCCGCGCCTCCGCTCCCTCATCCTCCCCGATCTCCGCTCCCGCCGCCTCCCCCCATCTCCTCCCTCGGCCTCCACTCCCTCCGCCTCCCCCGTGCCTATTACCGCAGTGCCCTAGGGGTGAGGTGATAGCAGCCGCAGGAGCCCTAGGGGAGAGGATGCAGCAACCTCACGATGGTGGTGACCGGAGGCGCTCTCCCTCCCCTGTTCCCGGGATCGCAGGGCGTACTGGTGGGAAGCTCGCGGTCGCCCCTGCTCCCGGCGGTGGCCTGGATCGTCGGCTTGACGAGTCGCCAGCAGGAGAACGGCAAGGAAGCAAAGGTGAGACAATTCTTTATTACTTCTTGATTCCCAACATTGGACCTACAAGCTATACATATACGAGGTGTTTTACAGGGGAGAGTCTGATCTGGACTGCAATCCCAACCCCAACTCGGAAACGGAACTAGAGTTATACTCAGATTCATGTTGTATTGCTGTGGCTTGAGGATGTTGTTTTTCCCAGTAGTTATTGACAATTCCTTCTCTGTGGTTTGCATGTAATAGCAAAACATTTAAGAGGTGGTACCTCCATTCCTTTCCACTGCCTGTTGCAAGAAAAGGGGCAAAGGTACTAGATGATAGGAGGGTATCACCATGATTTTTTATTGGAGATAATGGGAGGGTGTCACCATGATTTTCATGGGATATTTAGCTGGAATATCATATTTTGTAAGGTGGTTATTTTCCTGCTTCTTTCTCCTTTGATTTCGGTGGTGCATTGGTGCTTCTGCTTCTTATATACCAGTTTTGATCTATAATAGCATCAGTTGCAGTCATAAATGGTATGTCAGTTAGTAATTTGATGGTACAATAAATTTGTTGAAATAAGAGTTTGTTCCTTGGCTTCTTCATAAAGTAATAGATTGATCATGTAGTTGTGCTCTAATACATTTCTATTTGCTTTAGCGATATTTGATACACTCCTTTTCATTTTGTTTGGTTTTAGCTTTGACAGCGACCCCCACATGATCATTTCCATTCATTTTTGTGGTAGCCTTCAGTACCTTTTGTTGGTCATGGTGGGATCAGTAACCATTTGTTCTTTTCAGCTGTGTCAACCTTGAAACATGGAAGCTTTGAATATTTTTAAGCTCAGTAAACTCTTTCGCCTATAGTTTTAAAAATGCATGTGTTCTGCTAGCTAACTTTGATTAATTGCCCTAAGCATATGCGTGGTTAAATGTACTTAGATAGTTAGATGTACAACAATTGTCAAAATCTGATCTGCTTGCTTCCTTAATTAGTTTATTAGTAGTCATGCCAATGTTAATCATAACATACATAGATGTACGACATGCTCTGTATCTTTTCCGTTTTGCCTTGGAGCTTTCATCATTGCCAACAATGAGCATGTTTTGTAACATTACAGGAGGATGGTGGTGAGCCACCTCATGGGAAACTTGGCTGAGCCATTGATGAGGACTTTGGTTCTTTTGAGGCACTTGTAGAGAAGATGAATGCAGAGGGTGCTGCTTTACAAGGATCTGGATGGGTGGTACGTACATTATACTTTGTTTAATCCAGTGATGGTGTGTTTTGTTAATTGTCACTTTATGTTATGCAGTGGCTAGCTTTGGATAAAGAGGCAAAAGCTTTGATTGAAACCATCGCTAATCGGTGAAAGTTCACATCCTTATCAGATCGTAGGGTTCCTACAAGACAGCTATGTAATCAGTCTTCGCTGATTTTCTTTTCAATTGATTGCTGCTATTCCTTCTTCAATGCTGCCAATATTTGCTGAAACGAAATGCTTGTAGCTACCTTCATCTGATGCTTCTGTAGTTAACAACCCTACAAAAAAGTGCCTAGTTCAGCAGTCACCTGCAATGTTTTTGTAGAGTCAAAAACAAGGATAGTAAACTTTAATTTGATGAATTGTTAAGACATGAGGCAAATAAGCGATGTGGATCTACAACTGTAGCTTTGTTTGTTATACAACTGTAGCTGCTGTAATATCTACACCTGATTAATCTTTGTCATTATAATCTTGGCCCACTAAATAAGCGATGTGGATCTTTTATTCTTTTTTCCCCTGATTGACGAGGGACTTCTAACTGTTCTAACATTATGACATCTGTAACATCCTTGGACTGAACCAAATTCCAGTTTTAGTCTTTTAGGTTCCCTTGAAATTAAACTAATCTTGCATTGCAAACCTGTATCAAAAGCTTTTGTCATGATTGATTGTATAACTGAAATTGCAGTAGTTTGAAATATGGTAGTGGAATCTTATCTTTTTTTAACTCAAGCTTATGATTTCATTTACTCCATCTTGATGTGAACAGGGCCCAACTATAAGTCCAGTCTATTGCAGACGTGATGGCAAGGTTGCTGTGGAATACTATGCCATTAATGTAGTAGATCCACAAAAGTTGCTTTACAAGTCTATTCAACAACTGAGATATGTAAGATATTTGCCTCATCTTCTTTTCAGAAATATTTACCTCATCTTTGCTGTTTTAGCTTCTTCTTTTTTCAATTTCCTGTTAACAATACTCTATTCTTAAGACAACTGTGTAATGTTGTGTTTGAAGCAAACGGTTATTATCAACTAAGTAAAATATCTAAGCAATTATCCTGAAGCAATAGGTTTGCTATATTGCACCTTGTGTATAAGAATTTTAAATCTGGGGATAAGCTCCATTCTAGCAGCTTGCAAGTGTGGAGTTTTTCATCCATTCTGTAAGAAGAAACAAAAAAGGAGATACTTTTGTGCTTTTCTTGTAGCATCGACAATGGATCAACTTTGATGTCTGACCTCGTAATATAACTTATTTTTAGAACCTATATGGTACTTGATATATGTTTTTTGAACTTGTATTGTTCTTGGTATTAATGATATATCCAGCAGTTTTATGCATAGCCATGAACTTGGGACTGCAGGTTGGTGGCAATGAGTTTTGGTGTCAAAGTGACCTACATATTTGATGAGAGACTCCTAGGTGGCGCGAACTTCTTTGAGCTGGGGTTGTGACTTGGTGCAAGGTCCGCCATGCTCTCTCTTGCAATGGACTCTTAAGTGTCTACATCCATTCGTATGAGCCCTCGTGTGGAATGTCCGTCATGGACCGCTTGATGAAATTTTGGTCTGCATTTCAGTTGTGCCTTTGTGCTCAGCTAATTTGTACCCTAGACAGGCATCGGTTGGACTGTCCTTTTATGTACCTGTTGATAGGGTTGGGGAACCGGGTAGTTTGGTGTGTTCTGTATGCGGAATTGTACCTTTGCTTGCTGCGACGTCGAATAATTGGACTTGCAGAAATAAAGAATGGTGGTGTGGTTCGTCTCTATTTTGTTCGTCTGTATAGCAAGTCTCGTCTGTATAGCAAGTCTCGTCTCAGAAATAAAGAATGTAATGAACATTACATTTGCCGGGCAGTCATCAACTTATCATGATGATAAACAAAGATCTAGATTATTCGAGTAAACTATCTCTGAGCTACATTTTTGTGTGTGGTTACAAGGAGCAATATTATCCTTGTGTTGTTTCAAAAATCTGAGCAGTATTTTCACAAGGTAATGGTAGCTGTTAGTGTACTATTGTATCAAGCAACCAATATCGTGTTGTAGCATTAATATGATGTTAATTTTACATTTTGAAGATAAGTAGCGACAAAGTCATGGGGCAAAATGTGAACATTCTAAAATTTGGGTTTCCATTACAACACATGTGCACTTCACATGCTTGCATGTTCATGTTCATTTAAGTGCATCACGCAATTGTATTAATAAGAATCTTTGATGTTCAATTTGTGCAAATATGATGACTTGCATGTTTGATAATGGATAAAAATTGGAGTTCTAGGAGTGGAAGCAAGAATATAGCTTATTTTATTAGCAATGATTTGGAAAGAATTTTTATTAGCGACTAATCGAGAAAAACAGTTTGGCAATAGTACATATTAGAACATTTTTATTATTAAGTTTAAGATCATATTTGATAGTATGCATCACTTTTATTTGGTTTTCCGTTGCAACGCATGGGCACCTTACTAGTGTAATTAAATAAAATAGTAGTTGCTCCGCATCTCCAAGTATAATAATTAAAGACCCAATTAAATTAGAGTTCACCTGATAATATTTAATGCGACTCAATAATTCCTTCCAGTTAAATAATATATTTAACTGAAAAGTGCAAGACATGAGCGTATCCGAGTCACAGGTGCTTACCATGCTTAGATAAATATAAATTTACAATTATAATTGACAGTGGGGTACAATAGTCCGGTGGTAAACGGCTTGGCCTCTGTAACATCCTGTTTTTCCGAGATTTTTAAAGCCTGGAATTTAAAAATGAATTTTCTGGAATTTTCTGAATTTAATTGAAGCTTCAAATGAATTTTTAGAATTTTCAAAGATTTAATATGAATAAAATAAACATTAACATAAGTTGGAAATATTTTATTTGTGTTCTTCAGGTCTCAAGGAATTTTTGGTGAATTTTTGGGATTTATTTGCTATTTTCTAGAGCTTTTAGAAGTTTATTTGAATTTCTGAAAAAGAAATGAAAAAGGAAAAATCTCCCCGCCGCCCGATCCCGCGCCGCGCCGTGTAACCCTAACCCTAACCCGCCGCTCGCCCTCAGCCGTCGGATCGCGCCTACGTGGGCGAATCCGAGCTGTCCGAACCCCGCATGCCGCGCTGACCCGCGTCGTAACCGATCTGGTCACCTCGGTTCGCGTGCATTTAACCTGCCGCCCGCCTCGATTCGCATGCCCGTTCTTCGCCGCCGCCGAACCCTAACTCCGCCTCTCGTGCGCATCGCCGCCGTTCTCGCGCCGCGCCGCCGTCGCCTCGCGCGTGCCGCGCCGTCCCGTCGTCGCCGTCACCGCCCGACCCGCTGCCGTCGCTCCGTCGCCGGTGAGTTCTCCGCGCCGCCCGTCGCCGCGTCGCCTCCCGGCCGCCGCGTCGCCGGACCTCGCCGCCGCCTCGCCTCGCCTCGGCGCGTCTGCGCCGCGCGCCGCCACGCGTCGCCGATCGCTCCCGCGCCGCGCGCGTCACCATCGCCGCGATCCCGCCACGCCAGCGCGCCGCCGCGCGCGCGGCGCCACGCGTCAGCGATCCGCCCGTCGCCCGCGCCGCTCCATCCCCACCGTCGCTCCAGATCTGGACCGAAGGCCCAGATCGCGCCGCGTGCGCGCACCCCCGCCACATCAGCCAGCCCGCCGCGTCAGCACCCTCTCTCCTCGCGTGCACTGTTTGGTGCGCCGGGTTCTCCGTGGACTAGGTATTCGGTGGACCGGGTTCACAGCACAGTGTAATTTTTCGAATTTCTCGATTTAATTTTAGGATTAATTTTTCGAGAGCCCGTTCTCCTCCGTCCTAGCTCCGATTGACCCCGTTCTTTTTTCTAAATTCATCTAAAATCGAGCTCTAGCTGTTGGTTCTGGTTTTGTGAATTTTGGAGTTCATTTGCTTATCATTTTATGTGTTTCTTTATTTTCTATTGTTTTCTCTCTCGTTAGATTCGGATTCCGGAGGAGCAGGTTTCGCGCCCGAAGACCAGGAGTACCCCGCTGAGCATAACGAAGGCAAGTCGTGTCCTTTGATCATGTTGAACCCAGTTTTGTAATCTATTATTTAATTATTTTGTTTTAAATTACACCGTATTGCTATTTTTATTCAAACCTTTGCACTGGTAGTTATCATCCCAATTGAGATTACACCTCCTTGATACTTTGGAATACCATGATGCTATTGTCACCATAGGTTGGGAAATTTACTAGTGATGCTAGATTATTTGTCACATGAGTTGGTACGATTAGATTGCTTAGCTGGCTTATATTTACGATTGATCTCATCAGCACATGTTAATTATTAATTTAACTTAATGACATATGGAACTGTGGTTGGTGCCACATGTATTAAAATTTGTGCCACGTCATTGGTGTGACATTGGCTTGGTTATACAAATTGGTTTTGCACTCGGGCGAGTGATCGTGCAGTAAAGGGGGGAGGTGCAGTTGCACTTCAGGGATGTGGTAGCCTCGCCCGGGTAATGTTAAGGACTTAACTTTGTGCGCCATTGATCTGAGCTTAATCGTACAAACCACATGTCTATTATGGGATGGACCTGGCTGATTAATTTGTAATATTTCAACTCAATTCTGCCATTGTGATGGACATGGTTGCTGATTTCCATGTGGCGCAAGGGGGGGTGTGATGCGAAACCCTAGCGGGCAGGATCGGGTTGAGGTAGAGCATTGTAAAGGCCTTGTTGTGATTTCCTGAGATCAAGGTTAATCACATCGTGTGGGTACAGTTGTGCAACCTCTACAGAGTGTAAAACTATTCGAATAGCCGCGTCCTCGGTCATGGACATTGCTCGGGGATTTCACACGAGGGTTAGTGTTTCACTTATAACTTGGTGGTTTATGTTGGGAGTGGACAGGTAGTTCACTGTTGGTCTAGCTTGTGAATTGGTGTTCACAAGTGGTTCATGTTTATTCCTTTGATTATCTATTATTACTGTTTTTAGTTAACTTTCGCTTTCAAGTTATTTATTATATTTCATCGAGAAATGCTTTTATGCAAATTAACCTTTCAGCCTTCATTTGGTAAGCCTTGCATATTATATTGCATTCATTTGTTACAAACGACTTGCTGAGTACCAATGTACTCACGGCTTTACGCCTATGTTGCTCAGTTGAGAGAGAGGAGTACTATCATTAGGAGGTTCCAGAAGGAGAGTATTACGACGACTTCACGGATTAGGCTTCGTTCTCCACTCGATAGCCTGTGGCTTGTCGATTGGCCGCTACGCTTTATTTTTGATTTCCGCTGCTATTTTGTTAAGCCCTTCCGGCTAGAGATATTGTAAGCTTGGCCATATGGTCGTACCTTTGATATTTTATCGATATTCGAGTTTTCCTTTATTATTATCGTGTGTATGACTGTGATGACATCTATGTTTGACTGTGTGCATCATCGTGATCCTGGACTAGTGCAGTTTACACAGAGAGACCGAATTTGCACATTCGGATCTCGACAGCCTCCGAGCTAGGAGGTTGCTGGTTCGATTTCTCCACACCTCATAGTTTTTGTTTTTATTTTTTCTATTCTAATTTTTTATCCCTTCCTGTTTTGTCAAGTGAGACCTCCTCAATTGCGTTTTAGTTGTCACTTTTCAATTTTTTTATCTCCTCTAGAAATTAATAACTGTAGATAATATAATTCCTCCACACCAATTCGGCCCTTGCGTTGAGCAGTTAGGCCCACGAAAACAAAGCGTTGCAATAGCAGATTATTGCCACGAACAATCATCATATATAGCAACAAATTTATTTCGTGGCAATACAAACTCATTTCATACGCATTGCATAGGAACCTTTTGCAACGCAATTGATGACTATGACAACGCAATAAAATTGTGGCAATATTGTCACCCACTCGCAACGAACTTCTATAAGGTGGCAATACCTCCTAACTATTGCCACAAATATGAATATTATCACAACGCAAGACAACCGTGGCAATAAAGTCATACTACTCGCAACCATTTTTTAAATGGTGGCGATAAAGCCACCTTATTACAACGAATTCAATGACTATCGCAACGCAATATTTTAGAGGCAATACTGTGCACATATCGCCACGATTTTGGCAAAACGTTGCAATAGCACATACCTATTGCAACTAATTTAGTGTTGTTGCGATGCGTTTCGTGGCTAAAGGGTTGGAATCTAGTAGTGTGTTTAAGCTCAGCTAAAACCAAAAATGAATTTCAGAAAATGCCAAATGTGCTAAAGTTGCTCAATTGCAAATGATATCTAGTGCTTGAACAAATTGTTTCCATCTTAAACTTGTAAGCACTCTAAATTGATTCAATTGTAGCTTTTTAGTTCCATTTAGAATATTAACAAGGCTTGACTCGTTTTTGGATACCTTTGGCTAAACTGTGATCATGAGCAACTTGATATGTTAAATTTTAGATTATTGCTCTTTTGGCTTTAGCTTTGCTATATATGGTTTAGCATGATTTAGATAGTTCTTTCACATAATATGGCTTGATGTGATAGTTATAGAGTCATTTTGGATAATTTTTATGGCTCCAAAATGCTAAAAAAAAGAATAAAATGTAGCCACTTCATTTCATTCAAGCACTATCTTCTTTGATTTGATGGCTCCATTGTCAAAATGCATATCTACAGCTTGATTTGATGTTTTTATGTAAAATTTTGCTAAGTTGGAGCTTGTGATCTCTTCTCACTATGACTAAGATCAAGTAAAACAATTGTTCTTACATATGGATCTAGAGTGAGCTTTTCGACTCATTTGGTGGTTTTGAAGCTTTTGTGAAAAATCTGTTATTTTCAGTAGCTTCACTCTATTTCTACCTTAAATGGTCATTTTCAGCTCATCGTATTCTTCTTTTGACCATTTAGAGCTCTCTCTTCAAATTTATTTATTTTATCTGAAACCACATCTTATTTGCATTTTTTTGAGTATTGCTAATGGGTTCATCAAGGGAAAGATTGAAGGACCATGTGAGAAGGTCCTATTTAATGTTGTGATGAACCACTGCAATATTTATGGAGTAGTTTTTTGATTTTGCAAAGATCGCTCTTTGGAAGGATTGCTTTTTGGCAGAAATTGAAGATTTTGGGATTTGAGTCATGGATTGAATTGGAGTGACCTGGTTCATTACATTAAGGGTGCATGATGCATGTCTGAGCTAACGTGGGTCAGGTTATGAAGAATTTGTGCCCGGAAACGATTTCTTTCTCTTTAGATATGTAGGGTTCCTTGGAGTAAACAGTGGTCAACAGTGAGGATCGAGGCTAGGCTCATGGGAGAGTTAAGGCCCAGAACGATCGATGATGCTGGGTGAGATAGTGAGATCAAGCATGGCACAAGAAAGGCGGGAAATATTGAAGGCGAGTTCGAACAGCGGGATTGCACCATGAGGCATGGACAGTTCAAGTGAGCCGTGGTTCGGTGGAACCGGGACAAGAGAGACTTGGTGACATGTGGTGAGCTAGTGGTGCACCTACACGTGGCGAGCAAGGCAATTGCTTGCAATGGATGGTGATGATCGGATCAACGAGGGGTATTTTGGTAGTTTGACTAAAATATTAGAAACCACCTTAGATCAAAACGACGGCGCGTGAGCGACGCGTTAGAGAGTGGTTTAGGTCAAGGTGGAGCTGATTGGATTAAGACGGGTCAAGGCAAAGGACTTAATGGATTCGGGCTTATACGTTTTGAAAAGCATGCATAAGTGACATCTGTGAGTTAAAACCCGTGTGTGTGGGACTAATGGGTTTCTCTCATTGTGCTAAGTGGATAGTATTCACTTAGAAATTGATGGGGCTGGCTAGCCCATCTATAAAACGGAGTTGGGATGGAGACATGTTGTTAACCATCCAACCCATCTCTCTTGTGTTTTGATGTTTTAGGGTTAGGGTTTTGAGTATATGGTGTGCTCTCTGTCCTCCAAGGTAGAGTGGCTGTAAAACCTATCTCTTCAAGTGGTAATACATCAATTTTTGATGATCGCTTTGTCTATTTCGCGTTTTGATTGATTTGTTCTTATTTTAGTTGGTTTTGATCTTTCCTTTCTCTTTTTGTAAACTTGTTGCGCCAAGGACATGTAAGAGGTGGAGATAATTCTCAAGAATCTATCTCCATCCATCTAAGCACTTTGATAGCAAGATTCACAAGAAAACCCGATTTTACTTGATTTTGGTCTCATTAAGTGATTTCTTGTTTTAGGGGTTTTGGGTAGTGATCTTCAGTGTTCTAACTTGCTGTGATATGTAAAAATACATCTAGAGCCATCACGGCTATCATCTATTAATGAACAAGTTGTGTTCACCGTTTGGAGTTTTGCTTCTGTTTTGGTGTAACCTTCCAACAAACTGAAAAAGGTCCTATCTTTTGCCATGATTTTCATGATTGTTTATTGTAATAGGTTCACAGTAACCTAGAGATCCATGCAAAATTTCATATCATTTGGATTTACGGATCAAAAGTTCTCTCGATTTTTGGATTTGAAATTGGGTTGAAAGCACTATTCATCATCCTGATTTTACTGTAGCAGCGGTCAAGTCGCCGTTAGAAGGCCAGTCAGACCGCTCGGGTGGTCAGACAACCATATGGAGGTCGGTTAGACCGCCAAAAAAATGTTAGATTCTAAGTTTTGTTGATTTGGACTAATTGGATTGATTTTTAGCTGGAGATTCTGTGTTCTACACCTCTGTAGGTGTCTGAGTATAGAATCTTAAATACTTGAGAGGAAATCAGAGTTGCCACCATTCACCCCCTCTGTTGCCATATTCGATCTTTCATAAACTTTACAAGGAATATTACAAGTGGCGATCACAAGTTTGCCTACTTCTTAGCAGGTGCCTTGCATTGTCTGGCTATGTGGCCCTCCTCGCCGCAGTGCCCACAACGCCTACTCAATGCCCTAGCTTGCACTTCGTCCATATCATTATTAATCTGACAACTCTGCCAACGGCCTTTCCCACCCTTCAGCGTGGCAACATTTAGAATCCAGGTCCTATTTGCAATATCCAAGGAGGCAAAGTTACCCACAATCCTGAACCCCCTAAGCTCACCAAATCACGCCTGCACCACCCTTCTTTAAGAAATACTGAGACATAAAGTTTGAAGGGTCCGTGTGCACAATCCCGCATGCGATGAGAACATGAGAGCATGGCTTGTGTAACAGCTTCGGTTTGTTGCATGTACAACTAGGTTAGTTCACATGATCTCTAAGGCATACCTCATGGGTGACGAGAATGAGCCATCCCAAATCTGGCTCTATCCTAGAGGAGCACGTCGAAGCGATGCTCCGCATTGCCCATCACGTACACCGTGTCCAACTGGCCCTTCTTTGTCTTCGCTTGTATGTACATTGTCATCTTCGCGCAATAGGGTATTTATGGGTTGGTGGCATGAAGTGTTGCATTTGCATACCTCTATCTGAAATAACCGATTGTACTATGCAGAACACCTTCAACGATGCCGATGAGGGGCATAGAACGAAGGCCCCTAAGAACCCAGTTGTAGACCTCCGCAAGGTTAGTGGTCAGTATGACGTACTTTGCATCGTCCAAGTTGTGCAGTAGGGACCATTTCTCTAATGGCTCGGTGTAACAGCCCAGCTGTTTTTGCAAAAAAAAAAAAATCTTTATTAACTGACTTAAGTTAAAAATAAAAACAATTGCTTTTGCTTTCTTAAGTCTGAAAAATCTAATTACTTAAACTTCTGTTTTAAAAGAGGCTTTTGTTGTGAAAATAATTTAAAAGAAAAGTTTATGCTTTATCTAATAAAGAGTATTTGAAATTCTGCATAAAACCAATTAAATTTAATTAAATGATTTTACTGGAATTTTATTGGTTTTCCCTGGATTTTATTCCAAGCCCTAATTTGAGAAAAGCTAAAATTTTTGTTTCATAAAAGCCAAAATAAAAGTATTCCAGTTTATGAAAGTCAAAACAAATGTATTTTGTTTTCCTAAAGTCAAATCTGTAATTTCATAAATTCCAGAAATTTATAAAGATTTAAAACTCTCCTTTTAAAGTCAATTTGTGTTTTTGCAAAATCTAAATATCAAAATGGGTGGAAAATATTTTTATTAAATCAAAAATCATTCCAGATGATTCTCTGCATTTTTCTGCAATTTTTAAAATTTATTTGGTATTTTTTTGAGCTTTTCAAAGCCTCCTAAATATTTGTGAAAATCAAAAGAAAATTAAATCCTAAAACCTTCTCTCGGGCTGACACGTGGCGCCTCCAGATTCAATCCCCGCCGCCGGAGCTAATCACCACCGTCCACCTCTTCCCCGCCTACCCCCTCTCTCTGGGCGACGCGTGTCACGCATCCGGCTCATTCTCACCCCGCCCGGTCTAATCTCCGCCGCACACTCCAACTTACCTCTTCGGCCGCCTCATTCTCGCTCATGCCGCCATCTGTCACGCTCTGAACCGCTCATCGCCCCGCCCGAGCTAATCCACACCGCTCGCTCCCACTTACCGCCCTGCCGCTTTCCCCTTCTCTCTGGTCAACACCTGGCTTCATCTGGACCGCTCGTCGTTGCCGGATTGAATCCCTGCCGCCCCCTCTCACTTACCGATTCACTCACAATCCAATGGGCCGCGCCCTCCCCATTTGCCACTTGTCGCAAATCGAGCCGTCGCCTTTCCCCTTCTCTCCTTTCTTCTCTCGCTGACATGCGGGGCCCGCCTCCAGACCCGTCTTCCCCGCCTCTTCTTCCTCCCGCAAACGCCGCCGCCGCCATTAACACTCATAGCCAAGGTGTTAAAAACTTCGGTTACTACCGCCTCTACTCTCGCATATTCGCGCATTCACATCCCCCATTACCGCCGCACCCGAAACGCCCATTTTCCCCTCCTTTACTCTGCGAATCGCTCAAATCACGCCCGGGACCGTTACAACTCCGGTGAGCTATTGACCTTCCTTGCGCCCTCCTCCACCTATAAATATGCCTCCCCGAGCATCTCCTCACCACACCGCCCACTTTCCCTCCCCCAATTTCCCCGTTGTCTGCCCTCATCGTCGTCGCACCGTGCGATTTCCGAGGTCTTCAATAGCAGCACTCCGGCGAGCAATTGGCGGCATCTCGGACCACCTCAGGCTGCGCCGCCGCCACCAACATCTTCGCCCGCACGTCGCGCATCTTCTCCACCTTTTGCCGGAGCCTGAGAAACGCCGCAACGCCCTCGCCGCCGTGAGCCATCTCCGACCGCCGCCTCTCTCTCCGCCGACATGACGCACCGATCGTCCTCGGGCGACGTACAAGGTACCGACGAACTCCCCTTGACCCCCTCTCTCTGTTGGTACCCTCGGCCAGCACCGCCGCTCACCAACTCGTCGGCGACCCTCGGTCCCCGCGCCTCCTCCGGCCGGCCCCTACCACGTCAGCGCTCGGGCGGGCGTGGAGCCGACGTGGCCACCAATCGGGCGCCACGTGTGCGCCAGCAAAGCCACGCCAGCGCCACCCGTGCGCTCCGACAACCGCCCGCCACCTCAGCCCTTTCAATCCGTGGACTCAGTCCACCGTAAACCTGGGCCCACATGTCAGCCTCTAACCAAATTTAAAAATCTCAAGGCTGGCGTCGTGCTGACGTCATAAACCCGATTTTCTGTTTAAAAACAAATCGGCCGAAAACTAATTCCCTTGCTGACGTCATAATATTGTTTTTCCTTTAAGAAAAATAATCACTGATGACGTCATAATTCTTTTTCTGTTTAAAAATAAATCCAGAAAATAAGCTTTTCTTTTTGTTTGATTTAAATCTTCCAAAGGCTATAACTTTTGCATTTTAACTCCAAATTGACCCATTCAAATTTCTAAATTTTTCTAAAATCATGATCTATCTAATTCTGGAATAATTTTGAAATTTTGAATTTATTTAAATTTTGTTTGAATATAATTGGTAATGTCAGGATTTAAATTTTAAATTAAAATTTCCAAATCTTTTAAAAGCCTCAATTCTTTTCCAAAAATTGTTAGTCCACATCCAAAAATTCAAAATTATGTCTCCCAGCATATTTTATAATTTTGGAGTTTATTTGGATTTTGTTTGATTTTCGTTTGAATTTCTTTTGTCGTGGTTCTTCGCGTTAGATTTTGACGATTCCGGAGAGTATAACTTCGACGAGTCGCAGCAGATCTTCAATCAAGGCAAGTTACACCTTTGACCATGTTGAACCTAATATTTCAAATGTATTTGTATTGTTTTACTGTATATGCATGCGTATCTTTACTCAAATATAATTCAAATTTGTTTTAAATTTAGTTATACCCATAATCCTTTGATTATAGCCCAATTTGAATCTCGAATTCCTATACCTTGTCACCCTAGCTAAAAACTAGTCGATCTTGTAGTATTGGCTAGAAATTTTTATAGCAATGCTTAGCCTAGCTTAGTATAACTTTAGGTGGGATCAAATCTTTCTCATGAAATGACGATTTGAAAATGAGTTCTTGACTTCGGTGAGTCAGGGATGGTTTGTGAAAATGGTTTAAAAACAAAAATAGAAACTTATGATTTGGAGTTAGGCTAATGGATAGGTGGTGGGTCTGGGCATGCCTCGTGTTTGGTGACACTGGTTGATTGTCGGGCACAAGGGGTATGTGGATTGAGCCTAAGTCAAGTTAAGGACCGGTCTCAGAGCTCTTGTTGCAAAGCCACATCAGTACTACCACAAGTCCGGTATGGGACGGACTGCTAATTAATTTGTGAAGTTCCAAGTATAGTCTCGCTATAGGCTGAATGTGGCGCGCGTAGGTGTGGGAAGTCTCACATGGCACAAGAGGGGGCTCCAACTCGTGGATTCGAGTTGTGGTGAAACCTTAGTGGCGGCGTGACTGTTTTGGCTATGGATCATTGTAACGGCCTTGTCATGATCTCCTCGCCGCACACCAAAGGAAGTGTGTTAATCTAGTGGCAATGTGGGATGATCGTGTCTTGTGGGTAAAGCTGTACAACCTCTGCAGAGTGTATAATCTATCCTGGATAGCCGTGCCCACGGTTATGGGCAAGCCAAGTAAAGTTTTTCATGGATTAGACTTTGGTTTTTAAAATAGTTTCTGAAAAAGCTTATGAATGGATGGATGGAATCCATGACCAGGTGGGATACCTGTGAATAAGTTGGTGTTTGGTCGGAGCCTGCACTGACGATATGAATCCATAAGAGATTTTTGAAAAGCATATGGATAGTTGGAATCCATGTGAAATCTTTTGAAAAGATGGACCAGGTGGGATACCTGTGGCTAGGTTAGTGTTTGGTCGGAGCCTGCACTAACGATATTATTTTGTTAAATTATTGTTTCTATCTACTGTATTAAAATTCAGCTTTTGCACTTATGTTATCGTATTTAAATTTCAGTACTGCTTTTCGCACCAATAAACTTAATAAGCCTTCCTTTGTTATTCCTATGCATGCATCTACTCTGTTATAATTCCCGGTGTAACTTGTGTAAGTGCTTTATGTGCTTACCTTGGGAGTACTTTATGTACTCACCTTGCTAAAATCTGTTGCGGAGGATGGCGTCAACAACCGGTGAGGATGGTGGCGACTAGGCTCGTCTTCTGATCATTCGCTTTGTGGGCGGGCGGGATGGGCTGTACCTCACGCTTTATTCTTCCATTCTTTGTATTTTGTTGGCCTTGAGCCTTTACTTGTAAGCCTTGGCCTTTAGGCCCGTTTAATAAAGTGGGATTGTTTTGCATGATATGTATCCCTGTTGACCCTGTGTGCACTAGCTTTTCCTGGGATAGTGCGATTTACACAGAGGGACTTGGAGTTGTTGCTCCGGGTCCCGACAGAGATGGTATCAGAGCAATAATGACCCTAAGACGTGACCGTAGGTTAAATAGAATGGTTGAACCCTAAGAACTTATCTTGAATAATAAATATTTTTCAAAAACCCTTGCTTACTCTCACCTCTCAATCTTTTGCTTATGCTCATCTCTCATCTTTATATCATTTCTAAAGAACTTGTTTCTATCCCTTTTCCTGCTCAAAATAACTTTAGATGGACAACAGTTGGGATCCACCGAATCTGCAACATCTACAATCTTCGCCTTGAGAGGTCAAGCTTTATACCCAGAGAGCCGCAAAGGATGACACCATGGCAACCCTTGCCACTTTAGGATAAGTCGTAAGATAGCTATTAGACGATGTTACGAACTATAGGGTTTCCTCTTTTGTTGATAGCTGTAACTTTTACCTATTATTATCTTATTAAAAATAAAAGAAGTTTTATTGGCTCTTATCTGTTGTTTCGTTGTTTTGCTTTCTGTGTGTTTAGTTGTAGGATTGTTGCAAGAAACCCCCCTCTCCTTCTAGTTCCCTCTCTTCCCTCTAAATCTGAAAAACCTCAGCAGATGGTGAACACCAGGAGGAACAGCATGGACAACGCCAACCCCGGAGCTCAGGAAAAGCCAGTCTGCTCCCATTCCTCCGCCTCTGCCAGCAGCAGGGCCGGATTGGGCTCAACTGATGGCCAACCAGAATCAGTTGATCCAGCTGCTCGCTCAGACTATCAACAACCCGGCTCATCAAGTTCACCAACAGCTAGCTCAAGCTCTGCCCAACAGATTGTTAGAATTTCTGAGAATCAAGCCACCGACCTTCTCAAGCAGCTCAGGGCCCATGGACGCCGATGACTGGTTAAGGTCCATCGGCAAGAAACTAGATATACTGCAGTGCACTGATCGGGAGCGAGTCTTGTTCGCTTCTCATCAATTGAACGGACCTGCATCTCAGTGGTGGGACACTTTCACCGCCTCACATGCCAACCCTCAGGCTGTGACGTGGAACGAGTTCGAGCAGAGCTTCCGAAAAGCTCACATCCCCACCGGCACCATGACCCTGAAGAAGAAGGAGTTCCGAGCCCTTCGCCAAGGAAGCCGCTCAGTCAATGAGTATCTCCAGAAGTTCAACCAGCTGGCACGTTATGCGCCAGAAGATGTGGCCTCCGATGAAGCAAAGCAAGAAAGGTTCATGGAAGGCCTGAACGACAACATATCTGTTCAGTTAATCTCAGGCGACTATGCTGATTTCCACCAGCTAGTCAGCAAAGCTATTCGTCAGGAAGGCAAGCACGTGGAAATGGAGAACAGGAAAAGAAGAATGGCCGATCAGAAGATTAATCCTGGAGGTTTCTCAAAGCCTCGGATTACTCTACCGCAAGAGAACAAGTTCAGGCCACAATCCAATAACTTCAAGCAGCAGTCAGGTGACTTCAAACCCACAGCTAACCACCCTTCCTTCCAGACTAATCACTCACACCCGCAGACCAACCATGCCCCTACGAATGGTGGACAAGTTCAGAAGAATACCTCAGCATCGGATGGAATGACCTGTTTCTACTGCAATGAAATAGGACACTATGCGAATGCGTGCCCCAAGAAGATCCAAGCCACTGCTAACTCAGGGGCATCTGGAAGTCAGAACCAAGGTCAACTACAGCAGAAGCCGCAAAACTTTGTCAAAGGACGTCTGAACCAGATCTCAGCTCAAGCCATGCAGTGTAAGATCCAAACCTAATTCTTTGCTAGCCTGTGCAAATCTCGAGGACGAGATTCTCTTTAAGGGGGGTAGTTTGTAACAGCCCAGCTGTTTTTGCAAAAAAAAAATCTTTATTAACTGACTTAAGTTAAAAATAAAAACAATTGCTTTTGCTTTCTTAAGTCTGAAAAATCTAATTACTTAAACTTCTGTTTTAAAAGAGGCTTTTGTTGTGAAAATAATTTAAAAGAAAAGTTTATGCTTTATCTAATAAAGAGTATTTGAAATTCTGCATAAAACCAATTAAATTTAATTAAATGATTTTACTGGAATTTTATTGGTTTTCCCTGGATTTTATTCCAAGCCCTAATTTGAGAAAAGCTAAAATTTTTGTTTCATAAAAGCCAAAATAAAAGTATTCCAGTTTATGAAAGTCAAAACAAATGTATTTCATTTTCTTAAAGTCAAATCTGTAATTTCATAAATTCCAGAAATTTATAAAGATTTAAAACTCTCCTTTTAAAGTCAATTTGTGTTTTTGCAAAATCTAAATATCAAAATGGGTGGAAAATATTTTTATTAAATCAAAAATCATTCCAGATGATTCTCTGCATTTTTCTGGAATTTTTAAAATTTATTTGGTATTTTTCTGAGCTTTTTAAAGCCTCCTAAATATTTCTAAAAATCAAAAGAAAATTAAATCCTAAAACCTTCTCTCGGGCTGACACGTGGCGCCTCCAGATTCAATCCCCGCTGCCGGAGCTAATCACCACCGTCCGCCTCTTCCCCGCCTACCCCCTCTCTCTGGGCGACGCGTGTCACGCATCTGGCTCATTCTCACCCCGCCCGGTCTAATCTCCGCCGCACACTCCAACTTACCTCTTCGGCCGCCTCATTCTCGCTCATGCCACCATCTGTCACGCTCTGAACCGCTCATCGCCCCGCCCGAGCTAATCCACACCGCTCGCTCCCACTTACCGCCCCGCCGCTTTCCCCTTCTCTCTGGTCAACACCTGGCTTCATCTGGACCGCTCGTCGTTGCCAGATTGAATCCCTGCCGCCCCCTCTCACTTACCGATTCACACACAATCCAACGGGCCGCGCCCTCCCCCTTTGCCACTTGTCGCAAATCGAGCCGTCGCCTTTCCCCTTCTCTCCTTTCTTCTCTCGCTGACATGCGGGGCCCGCCGCCAGACCCGTCTTCCCCGCCTCTTCTTCCTCCCGCAAACACCGCCGCCGCCATTAACACTCATAGCCAAGGTGTTAAAAACTTCGGTTACTACCGCCTCTACTCTCGCATATTCGCGCATTCACATCCCCCATTATCGCCGCACCCGAAACGCCCATTTTCCCCCTCCTTTACTCTGCGAATCGCTCAAATCACGCCCGGGACCGTTACAACTCCGGTGAGCTATTGACCTTCCTTGCGCCCTCCTCCGCCTATAAATATGCCTCCCCGAGCATCTCCTCACCACACCGCCCACTTCCCCTCCCCCAATTTCCCCGTTGTCTGCCCTCATCGTCGTCGCACCGTGCGATTTCCGAGGTCTTCAACAGCAGCACTCCGGCAAGCAATTGGCGGCATCTCGGACCACCTCAGGCTGCGCCGCCGCCACCAACCCGGGCCCACATGTCAGCCTCTAACCAAATTTAAAAATCTCAAGGCTGGCGTCGTGCTGACGTCATAAACCCGATTTTCTGTTTAAAAACAAATCGGCCGAAAACTAATTCCCTTGCTGACGTCGTAATATTGTTTTTCCTTTAAGAAAAATAATCACTGATGACGTCATAATTCTTTTTCTGTTTAAAAATAAATCCAGAAAATAAGCTTTTCTTTTTGTTTGATTTAAATCTTCCAAAGGCTATAACTTTTGCATTTTAACTCCAAATTGACCCATTCAAATTTCTAAATTGTTCTAAAATCATGATCTATCTAATTCTGGAATAATTTTGAAATTTTGAATTTATTTAAATTTTGTTTGAATATAATTGGTAATGTCAGGATTTAAATTTTAAATTAAAATTTCCAAATCTTTTAAAAGCCTCAATTCTTTTCCAAAAATTGTTAGTCCACATCCAAAAATTCAAAATTATGTCTCCCAGCATATTTTATAATTTTGGAGTTTATTTGGATTTTGTTTGATTTTCGTTTGAATTTCTTTTGTCGTGGTTCTTCGCGTTAGATTTTGACGATTCCGGAGAGTATAACTTCGACGAGTCGCAGCAGATCTTCAATCAAGGCAAGTTACACCTTTGACCATGTTGAACCTAATATTTCAAATATATTTATATTGTTTTACTGTATATGCATGCGTATCTTTACTCAAATATAATTCAAATTTGTTTTAAATTTAGTTATACCCATAATCCTTTGATTATAGCCCAATTTGAATCTCGAATTCCTATACCTTGTCACCCTAGCTAAAAACTAGTCAGTACTGTAGTATTGGCTAGAAATTTTTATAGCAATGCTTAGCCTAGCTTAGTATAACTTTAGGTGGGATCAAATCTTTCTCATGAAATGACGATTTGAAAATGAGTTCTTGACTTCGGTGAGTCAGGGATGGTTTGTGAAAATAGTTTAAAAACAAAAATAGAAACTTATGATTTGGAGTTAGGCTAATGGATAGGTGGTGGGTGCTGGCATGCCTCGTGTTTGGTGACACCTGGTTGATTGTCAGGCACAAGGGGGTATGTGGATTGAGCCTAAGTCAAGTTAAGGACCGGTCTGTGAGCTACTGTTGCAAAGCCACATCGTACTACCACAAGTCCGGTATGGGACGGATCTGGCTAATTAATTTGTGAAGTTCCAAGTATAGTCTCGCTATAGGCTGAATGTGAGCGCGGCGTAGGCTGTGGGAAGTCTCACATGGCACAAGAGGGGGCTCCAACTCGTGGATTCGAGTTGTGGTGAAACCTTAGTGGCGGCGTGACTGTTTTGGCTATGGATCATTGTAACGGCCTTGTCATGATCTCCTCGCCGCACACGAAAGGAAGTGTGTTAATCTAGTGGCAATGTGGGATGATCGTGTCTTGTGGGTAAAGCCGTACAACCTCTGCAGAGTGTATAATCTATCCTGGATAGCCGTGCCCACGGTTATGGGCAAGCCAAGTAAAGTTCTTCATGGATTAGACTTTGGTTTTTAAAATAGTTTTTGAAAAAGCTTATGAATGGATGGACCTGTGAATAAGTTGGTGTTTGGTCGGAGCCTACACTGACGATATGAATCCATAAGAGATTTTTGAAAAGCATATGGATTGTTGGAATCCATGTGAAATCTTTTGAAAAGATGGACCAGGTGGGATACCTGTGGCTAGGTTAGTGTTTGGTCGGAGCCTGCACTAACGATATTATTTTGTTAAATTATTGTTTCTATCTACTGTATTAAAATTCAGCTTTTGCACTTATGTTATCGTATTTAAATTTCAGTACTGCTTTTCGCACCAATAAACTTAATAAGCCTTCCTTTGTTATTCCTATGCATGCATCTACTCTGTTATAATTCCCGGTGTAACTTGCGTAAGTGCTTTATGTGCTTACCTTGGGAGTACTTTATGTACTCACCTTGCTAAAATCTGTTGCCAGAGGATGACGTCAACAACTTCGGTGAGGATGGTGACGACTAGGCCACGTCTTACAGTCATTCGCCTGTGGGCAGGCAGGATGGGCTGTACCTCTACGCTTTATTCTTCCGCTGCTGTATTTTGTTGGCCTTGAGCCTTTACTTGTAAACCTTGGCCTTTAGGCCCGTTTAATAAAGTGGGATTGTTTTGCATGATATGTATCCTTGTTGACCCTGTGTGCACTAGCTTTTCCTGGGATAGTGCGATTTACACAGAGGGACTTGGAGTTGTTGCTCCGGGTCCCGACACTCGGCCTCGATCCAGTGGGAGAAGCACTTAATGTTCCTCGAGGTCCTCCTTGGACCAGCAGGTTCTGACTCCAGCAATTATGTGAGGCATTCTAGTTGTGCCTCCCCAACAATGGTCGGTCCCTTGTTCCTCTCGTCCATGTGTTTCCTGCTGTGCTCATTCGATAGGGCCCATAAAGCGTCGAATTTGAACTGCTGGTTCTACATAATCTTTTTTATTAAAAAAATATGAAAATATACCTACAATTATATTATTTACAAAATTAGCCTCCTGTTGCCATCGCCCAACTGTTGGGCGACTGGAACGTGTCGCCCAACTGTTGGGCGACTGTAGTTCTAGTCGCTGAACGGGTTGGGTGACTGGATGGCTTATATTCTTACACGCCATCCAGTCGCCCCCCCCCCCTAGCCGAGTGAGATTAGGAAAGAAAGAAAGGGGGAGAGGGGAGGAGAGGACAGAAAGCGAAAGGAGAGGAAGAAGAAGAGGAGAGGGAGGGAGAAGAAGAGGAGGAAAGATTTGTCTGTGAGGTATTTTTTTTTATCTTTTACTATATTTATTTGTAGTAAGTATATAGTTTGTTTAGTGTAGATAATAGTGTAAGTAACACCCGTAGAAAATTGTAGTTGGAGAAAAAAAGTAGTAAATCGGAATCTTATTAATTTGTATGTAAGTAGCACCAACAAAAAATATAGTTACAGAAATAAGTAGTAAATTAGAATCTTGTTAATTTATAATAGTATAAGTAGCACCCTTGTAAAATTTTAGTTAGAGAAGAAATTAGTCCGAGGGAGAAGTTGTGCTGTTTATAAGAAGTAGCAATGTTGTGTTGGTGCATGTGTGACCGACTATTATTTGGTAAATAACTAAAAAGTTAGTTAGATGTATTAGGTACTCTCTCGGTGCAAGTTTCCCTCTGGCTTGGAACCTTTTTACTCCTCTGAGTGGGGACACTCTGAGGTAAACGTAATCTCCAACCTTGAAGGTCAAATCTCGCCAACGATTGTCAGCATAACTCTTCTGTCATGATTGGGCTATTTTCAATCTGTCCTTGATGATTCTTACTTTTTCCTCTGCATCTTGAAGTAGGTTTGGTCCAGCATCTTGAAATTCTCCTGGCTGTTCCCAGAGCAAAGGCGTTCTGCACTTTCTACCATAGAATGCTTCAAAAGGTGCCATCTACAGGCTGGCTTGGTAGCTATTGTTGTAAGAGAACTCAGCATAGGGTAAAGAACGGTCTCAACTATTCCCAAAATCCAAGGCACAAGCTCTTAACATGTCCTCTAGTACTTGATTAACACGGTCTGTCTAGCCATCTGTCTGAGGATGGTAAGCTGTACTAAAATTAATCTTACTCCCTAACTCTTCATGAAGTTTCTGCCAGAATTGAGAAGTAAACTAACTACCTCGATCTGACACTATCTTTTTGGGAACTCTGTGCAAACATACAATTCTTGACATATATAGCTTTGCTATCTTACTTCCAAAATAAGTAGTTTTGATGGGTATAAAATAAGCCACTTTGGTCAGTCGGTCGATTACCACCCAGATTGAATCATAACCGGATTGGGTTCTAGAGAGTCTGGTTATGAAATTCATACCAATCTCTTCCCACTTCCAATCAGGTATTGGCAAGGGTTAGAAAAGTCCAGCTGGTCTTTGATGCTTTGCCTTAACTCTTTGACAGGTGTCATACGCTTCGACAAACTCCGCAATGTCCTTTTTCATGCTGACCCACTAGTATCTCCCCATAAGGTCCTGGTACATCTTAGTACGACCTGGGTGAATTGAGTATGGGATCTCATGGGCTTCTCAAAGGATCATGTTCTTCACTTCTTGATTATTTGGTACACAGATGTAGTTCTCAAATCAGACAGTTCCATGCTCATCTTCATTGAATCCTGGGGCTTTGCCTCTTCACATATTCTTCCTTATTTCCTGGATATCCTCATCAACTTTCTAAGCTTCCTTGATCTGGTCATGTAATGCAGATTGAATCTCCAATGCAGAGAGAACACCATGGTTCACCGGATCTAGACTTAGACAGGAAAGTCTCTCTTGGAGTCGGGTCTAGTCTTCTTTCGATAAAACATCATTTGCGTAAGATTTCCTGCTCAAGGCATCGACCACAACATTTGTTTTACCTGGATGATAATGAATCCATAAGTCATAATCCTTGATCAACTCTAACCATCTGCGCTGCCTTAAGTTGAGCTCTGTTTGAGTAAAAATGTACTTCAGACTCTTGTAGTCTGTGTATACTTCACAACGGTTACCAATGAGATAGTGATGCCAGATCTTCAGAGCATGCACTATGGCTGCTAACTCCAAGTCATGAGTCACTCATGAGGTCTTAGCTGGCGTGATGCATAGGCTACCACTCTACCTTCATGCATTAAGACACAGCCTAGATTGAGACAAGAGACATCACAGAAAACCTCAAAACCCTTATGCACTTCTGGCAAAACAAGCACGGGTGCTAAGACTAGCCTTTTCTTGAGAGTTTGCAAATTCTGCTCGCAGGCTTTCATCCATTTGAACTTCTTTTCCTTCTTCAGTAACTGAGTCATTGGCTTAGCTAACTTTGAGAATCCTGCTATGAAGCGGTGGTAGTAACCCACAAGACCAAGAAAACTTCTGACTTCGGTTACTGACTTGAGTTGCCTTCATTCCATCACTGCTTCTGTTTTGGAAGGATCTACAATGATTCCTTTGACTATCACAATATGCCCAAGTAAAGCAACTTTCTTTAGCCAAAATTCGCACTTACTGAATTTGGCATAAAGCTGATGCTCTTGAAGTTTTTCCAGAGTTATCCTGAGATGATTTTTATGTTCTTCTTCACCCTTGAAGTATATGAGAATGTCATTAATGAAAATTACCATAAACTTGTCTAGATAGTCCATGAATACACTGTTCATCATACTCATGAAATAAGCAGGTGCATTTGTCAGTCCAAAGGACATGACAGTGAACTCATATTGTCTACAGCGGGTGGAGAATGCAATCTTGGAGATGTTTTCAGCATGGATTTTCAACTGATGATATCCTGATCTCAAATCTATCTTGAAGAAAACACTAGCTCCCTTTAATTGATCAAACAGGTCATCGATCCTAGGTAGAGGGTACTTGTCTTTGATGGTTACATCATTGAGTGCCCTGTAATCCACACACAATCTCATACTACCATCATTTTTCTTGACGAAGAGAACAGGCGCTCCCCAAGGAGATGAACTTGGACGGACATATACTTTATCCTCCAATTCCTGGATCTGCATCTTCAGCTCAGCTAACTCATTAACTAGCATACGGTACGGTCTCGTAGAGATTGGAGTGGTACCAAGGACTAGGTCAATCACAAACTTGATTTCCCTATCCGGTGGCATTCCTGGTAAATCCTCAGGAAATACTTCTGGGTATTCCTGCACAACAGGTACTTCTTCTAGTACTTGAAGATAGTTAAGGACATACTCTCCTTCTGTATGGATTTCAGGAGAGAAGATCACTTCTATTCTTTGGTCATTGGTGAGGGTGATGGATCAGGTAGCATAATTAATCTGACCATTATTCTTGGCTAACCAATTCATTCCAAGGATTACATCCAATTCTTGATATTCCAACACCAAAAGATCTGTTAGGAACAGAGTCCCATCTATGAGCAACTCTACTCTTAGGCACAAAGTCCCTACTTTCATTTCTGCTCTAGGGGAGTGAACTATCATGGGTTTGCTAAGGAGGATCATACCCAACCCATTCTTAACCACAAAAGCTTTGGAAATGAATGAATGGGAAGCTCTAGAATAAAAAAGAACTAAGGCTGGTATTGAGTTTACAAGGAACATAGCCAGTACGACGTCTAGTGCAACCTGAGCTTCTTCAGCTGTGCGAAGTCTCTGCATCATAGAGTTCATCTCATCCAAGCTGACTTGGTACACATAGTCCAGGGACTTCGTGCACTGCACTTGTTGAACTGGCCGTGGGTTACTCTCAAATTCTGTGGAGGGAAAGACGCTGCTGGAGCTGATAGGAAATTTGCTGGGGTAGTAGCAAAATATGGTGCGTCATAGCTCTAGTGCGTAGATGTCTCTCATCTAGCGAATTGCTTCACGAGCTGCATCTTGGATACTGTTGAAGAAGGTCTCTCGTGGTACAGAAGCGTCGAAGGTGTGGAATGCTGCCTCAACTCCAATGTTGACGTAGATTAGCACTTCTACCCTCCAACGTTTTTGATCTCCATAGATGCCCATGTATCCCTGAAAAATAGGGTGTGCCTTGAAGTTTAATTCTTGGAGAAGATTCCAAAGGCAGTCAGCTAAGTGGCTAGCTAATATTCCATGGGTAACTTGGGTAGAACGTCCGGCCATCCATAATTTTTGAAAAGTAGGAAAGTAAGTAAACCATTTTTGAGAAAAAATATAGCGAAGTGAGAGAGTAAATAAGACTGGATTTAGAGAACTGATTAAAATAGCTTTCTGGTAAAATATATCCTTAGATTTTATCCATTCTATTCTACCTATGGTCACGTCTTAGGGTCATTATAGCTCTGATACCAACTCTGTCGGATCCCAGAACAACAACTCTGAAACCCTTTATGTAAATCGCACTATCCTAGGAAAAACTAGTGCACACAGGGTTAACAGGGATATATATCATGCATAACAACCATAATTTATTATGAAACAACAGTATGGGCCTTATGGCCAAGTTTACAAATAAAGTCTCATGGTCAACAAAAGAAAAACAGTGGAAGATAAATCATACAGGATCAGCCCATCCTACTTGCCCACAGACGAATGACTATAAGACATAGCCTATTCGTCGCAATCCTCACCATAGTCGATGATGTCATCCTCTAGCAACAGAATTAAGCAAGGTGAGCACATAAAATACTCCACAAGTTACACCAAGAGGTTTAACAGAGTGAATGCATGCATAAGGAATGGCAAAGAAGGGCGTAATAAGGTTATTTGTGCGAAAAGCGATATCGAAGTAAATGCCATAAAGTAAGTATAAAAACTGAATTTAATACAATATATGAAATAACATTTTAATAAAAATAATATCATTAGTGTAGGCACTGACCTAATACTAACTTAACCACGGGTATCCCGCCCAGACCATCTTTCCAAGAGAGTTCCCATTTGTCCATAAATCAGATTTTATAAAATCAATGTCTAATCTGTGAAAAACCATATTCAGCATGTCCATGACCATGGACGCAGCTATCTAGAATAGTTTGTTACTCTGCAGAGGTGTACAACTTTACCCACAAGACATGTCCTCTTGTTGTGCCACGCGATTAACACACTGCCTTAAGTGTGCGATGGAGAGTTCATGACAAGACTGTTACAATGCTCCATAGCCAAAATAGTTATGCTACCACTAAGATTTCACTATAACTTGAATCTATAAGTTGGAGCACCCTCTTGTGCCATGTGAGACTTCTCGCGGCCTATGCCACACTCACATCCAACCTATAGCGAAAATATTTGGAACATCACAAATTACTTCGCCAGATTTGTCCTATACCAGACTTATGGTAGTACGATGTGACTTTGTAATAGTAGCTCATAGATCGGTCCTTAAGGTGACTTAGGCTCAAACCACATACCCCTTGTGCCTGACAATCAACATTATATCACCGAACAACAATGCATACCAGCACCCACCACCTAACCTATGATTATTCTAAGCATGGCTAAGCTTAGCTACAAAAATATCCAGTTAATACTGACATATCGACTAGGTTTTTCTTTATGGTGACAAGGCATATGGAAGTTCAATATCAAATTTGGCCATACAAAGGATTTGGGTATAACTAGAATTTAAATCGAATTTAAACTAGGTTTGAATAAAAGTACGCATGCATACTAATTTCAAAAATAACATAAACAATTTAAATTACTGGGAGCAATATGATCAAAGGTGTAACTTGCCTTGCTCGAAGTCTTGGTACTGCGAATCGTCAAAATCAAACTCTTCGGAGTCATCGTAATCTATACACGAAGATTCAAAATAAAATAAAATTCAAATACATTCAAAAATTCAAAGAGAGTCTAGAAATGAGTAGTTTAGGAAAATTTGAATAGGTCCAATCGGAGTTAGGATAAAGAAGAATGGGCCTTTAGAAGTCTAAAAGAGAGGAAAAAGATAAATAAAAATTTTCAAAATTATTTTTGTGAAGGGAATTCATGAGAATTCTGACTGTGAGTGGTCGGAAGTCCTAGTCATAGCAACCACTCTGAAGTCATAGCTACAGTAACCACTCGGAGTCGGAGGTTACAGAGTGGTCAGAGGCTTGGTGATCGAAGGATACCTGTGATCAATAGGCTTTGGGTGGTCGAACAACTGTGGTTGTGAGTGATGATGGTCGGATGGCTGACGTGGTCGAGAATGAAGGTGGTTGTAGTCATGGCGGAGTGGTCGAAAGAATCGAACGGTTTGGAGAGGTCAGAAGAATCAGACAGCGTGAAGAGGTCGGACGACTTCAAGTGGTCAGATAAATCAGACGTGTGGGAGAGGTCAGAAGTTGGTTTTGTACTCGGTGGTTAAAGTCGTGATCAACTTCGAGTAGTACTCGGTGATCGGAGTCGTACTACCAGGTGGCTCCTACGCATCTGCCACCTGTGCGTGCAGTCTGGCACTACAGACCGTGCGTGGCATGGCTGCCAGGCACTGGGGTGGCACCGATGTGTGCGGCCGCGTGGCTGCCCCGGGAGCAGTTCGAGCGAATGTGGCCTTGGTTGGCCGGGGCGGCGCTCGGGACCCAAGGGTCGCCGGAGCTCCAACGCTCGGCGGCGGTTGGCAAGGTTACCAAAAGGTAGAGGACAACATGGGGAATTGTTTGCACCTGCTCTGGGGCTTCGGAGATGGCCGGAGGTGGCTCTTGATGTGTAAGGCGGCAGCGGCAATTGCTCGTCGGAGCTCCACCTGCGACTGGAACCGAGGAGTTACAATGTGAAGAGCGCTCTGGCATTGGGAAAGGGAATTGGGTGAGGGGGAAGGAGCGGTGTGGCCAGAGGATCCTCGGGAAGGGGTTTTCTAGGCGGAGGGGTGGTAACTGCTGAGCACGACCTTGCCGGAGTGAAACGGTTGCAGGTGGTTCGGTTAAGACGAGGTAATGGAGTTTAAAAGGGGAAAAACGATCGGAATGAGTGGAGGAGTGAAGAGGGGAGTGATGAGGCCACTAATGGCAGTGATTGCCCGCGCTAACGGTAGAATTGAAGAGCTCGGGTGGCGGCAATGGCGGCGATGCTAGGAAGAAGGGGGTGGGGAAGATGGCCTGACAGGTGGGCCCCATAATGTGATGATGGCCTGATCTTCCGAGAGGTACTGATAAGTCGATTATGGAGAACTCGACGTTGATGATTCAAAGGCTCCGACCAAAGTGAAAATAAGGCATCTTTGCATATCAAAGCATATCATGGCATATCATTGTCAACAATTTCAGCAAGATCAGATTTGGTTGCAAGCATCACACAACCCTTTAATTTAATTCCTTCAGTTCTTGAACTAGATGTCAATTTCGCTTTCTTAGGTGGGAAAATGTTCTTCACTACTTGCTGATTTTTAGATTCATGTTCATGTTATTTTCTCTCATTTGCAGCTATCTCTTTTGCACATTGCACAATTTCAGCAGGTGTCAAAGGTAGCAAAATTATTTTCTTTCCTTTGTGCATAAGAGAGTACTTATTACTTCTACCATGATGAGTTGCATCGATATCAAATTCCCATAGATGACCTAATAAAAGTGAGCAAGTTTGCATAGGTACTACGTCGAAATCAGTTACATCATGATAGGAACCAATGAAAAAATGCACTCTCGTCGATTGTGTTACCTTCACCTTACCGCAGTTGTTGAACCACTGAATGTGGTATGGATGAGGATGTGCACGTGTGGTCAAGCTAAGCTTCTTGACCAAATCTAAACTCACCAAGTTATTACAACTCCCGCCATCAATTATGACACGAACACGGTATTCCTTGACGATGAGGAACATCTGAAACAAATTATGGCGCTGTATATCTTCTCCGCTTGCTCCCTTTGAGTGTTCAACACTCGCTGCACAATTATGGTCCTATAATTCTCTGTCGCAGCGGTACCTAAAATTTCCTCCTCTTTGCTATGTTTCTCTGGATCATCCTCATTACCTGCAAGGTTAGCTGCAAGAGCATATTCATCCTCAACATCACTAGCACTTACATATCCACCGTCTTCTATCGCAATGTACGCTCGCTGACTTGGGCAATTTTTCATGACATGTCCCATCCCCTTACAACGGTGACTTATAATCCTCGTCGTACGACCCGTGGAAGCAACTGATGAAGAGCTCTGCGCTGGTGTCTACACATTAGTGGATTTGCTCGCCTCAGATGCGCGTGACGGTGGTGGTGCTGCTGAACGCGCCCTACTCATGGAGGGGGGCAACAGACTGGAAGCAGGAGGTGGGGCTGACTTGGTTTGCCCTGGTGTCGACCTCGATGCATAAGTGCTTCCATAGTTGCTTATATTCCATTGTTGTCTTCCCTATAATTCTTTTTCTGCTAAACAAGCAAGCTGAAACAATCTATTGATATTATTATACTCCTTGTAATCAATTATGTCTTGAATTTCATGCCTTAAGCCTCTCATAAAAATGAGCCATCTTATCCTCCCCATCCTCTACAACATTACAACGCAGCATGCCTATTTGTAGTTCTTGATAATATTCCTCAACAGTTTTATTATCTTGGTCTAAGCGCTGCAATTTCTTACGCATATCACGTTTAAAAGCAGGAGGAATAAATCTAGCACGCATAGCTACCTTCAATCTATCCCATGTATCAGGTGCTAAACCGGAATTAACTACTTGACTCCACCAAAGGATAGCAAAATCTTTAAATTCACTAGTAGCTTGTCTGACTCTATGCACTTTAGGAACTAGATGGGCATTAAATTTTTGTTCAACTGTCATCTCCCAATCTAGATAAATTTTAGCATCATAAACACCCTCGAAAGATGGTATAGTAAATTTAACTTTAGCAAATTGGTCATCATTAGCACGAGCATTGTGGTGCTGAAAATCATTACCTCCTATACCCTAACGGTTGCGTTGTAGACGGTGTCGTAGGCGTACATCTTGAGCATCACGATTTCACTTCTCATTATCATCTCCCACCTCAAGATCTTGGGGTGCATCATGTTCATACTCGCGTCCGTTGTTTGATGGCCGATTCACCATTCTTTCAAGGCGTGTAGTGAGTGCCGCAATACTCTTATTGATGGAGTACTGCAATATATCCGTCGTAGCTTGAAGCTTCCTATCGATGTCCTCATTAATAGTAGTGCGTTGTTCATCCAAGAGCATCATGAGCTCCCCCTTTGCAACACAGTCTTGCGCCTCAGACGACTCAACTGCCATGATTAGTAGAAAACAGAAGACATCATAAAGGAATTATCCCTATCAACTACTAGGTGATGGAAGGTGGAATCACACACTCTTAAATGTCTTACCACACTCTTACAAGTGTTCTTACCAACGCAAATAATAGGTGGTACAACCGGTGGCTGGTTCGTGATACCGTGTCGAGCGTGAGTACGATCGCAAGAGGGAACCTGTTCTGATCAAAAGTAGGTGGAGTTTGGAAGCACGATATGGTAGCAAAAGGATTAGCAATAATCAGTTCAGTAATAGCAAGTTGAAAGATTGTTCAAAATACTCATCAAAGTTGCCGATCCTAGCCTAATCACAGCTAGCCAATCAAGCCCTATGCAAGGAAGTGTATGTACACACACGCAATGATCAATGTGACTTGATTTAAGCAAAGGAGAACCTCACAACAAGTACTAGGAGCGACTCTAGCCCACTACTCAAACTTCTTTCTAAGGGCACAAGATTATTCGCGCGAAGGAGAGCACAAAACAACGGTATCGGCAAAACGCGAACAACCCTCTAGTTTAAGCAGATACAAAAGCTAGTCTCAAACGATGAAAAGGCAGAGTTTTATGTGGTTTATATATACTCGTTTGAAAGGTTTCGCAATTGGACGAATTCCAAATTCCAAGGGAAAGCCGAAATCTTGTGACGCGATTTCAGGGCTAAAGATGGCCGATTTTGGAGGTCTTGGGGGTATTGGATGCGCGCCGTCGATAGCTTTCCAACAAATACAAGAACGTTGAATTCCCACTCCGTATGCAAAAGTTACTATATCTACTATAACATTTGATCCCGAAACCGAAATTCAGGGCTGAAGGGGATCGGAAACGGACTCAAATTTGAATTGATCTCAATTCAAACTGCTATAACTTTTGATCCCAAAACCAAAATTACTCAAAAATATTCTGGAGGCTTATGGATGTATCAAGAAGGACTCCACCAAATTTCACTGGATTTGGAAAAGGTTTGAAAACCTTTCAAATTTCGGACAGAGGGGGCACTCTTTGCCTTTTTTTTCACCCCGAAATCAAACTCTCTCTTTTCTTTTCTTTTCTTTCTTTTTCTTTTTTTTGAGTCCGAAACCCTAATTTTTTTTGTTTTTCGTGGAGGATAGCAATGCCTGGGGGGCTTGCGGCAAGGGTTGCCGCGGATGGGGGGCAGCAGATGGGAGGGCGGCGGATGGAAGACAGTGGATGGAAAGGCCGCGGCAAGGATAGAAGGTCGCGGCAAGCATGGAAAGCGCGGCAAGGAAGGTGATTGCGGCAAGGAATAAACAAAAACACAATGACGAAGCTACGCAAAGGAACACGAGTTGCAAACTAGACAATGACGAACTGGACTCTGACTAAATTAGCAATCAGCAACTTGAACACGAAAATGTAAGCAAAAATTCAACAAGCAATACTGAAAATAAAATTGCAATAGCACAAGGGGTGTTGGGATAGCGGAAGAAAAATATGAAATTTTTTTGGGATATTTTTCTGGAGTTTTTAGGACGATATGATGAACATAAACTAATCTAAAAGGGATGAATTACCTCACGGGCAACCGTTGCTCTGATACCACCTAATGTGACGATGGCCCGATCTTTCGAGAGATACTGATAAGTCGATTATGGAGAACTCGATGTTGATGATCCAAAGGCTCCGACCAAAACAGATTGATCCCTTCGTAATCACTACATCACTGCTCCGATGGTTATCAACCGTGCCGAACGCGGTTGACCTCGCCAAGAAGGCTATCTCCTGCAAGCGAATCGAGAACACAAGCAAGAGAGTAAAAGATGTAATCTGTAATTGTATTGCAGATAAAGATTAAGTTCACAAGTTAGGGCTCCTCAACCGGACGTGCGGTGAGACTACTAAACAGAATAAACTCTTAAGAAAAACCTAAGGAAAACTAAAGGGGTGCAACCTCCTTAAATAGTAGTGAGGAGGCCGCACTTATCTAACAAAAGAGGGTGCGGTACTATTCACGAGTACTGTTCATGTGAACAGTACCGCCCATAAATAGTCCTGGCCCAAATAGTCTAAGTATGATTACAAGGTCCAAGGCCCACTTTGACTCGGACTGGAAAAGTGATGTAACTTGTTTTACAGTTTTAGATCGGCTCGGATGGAATTTCAAGGTGAGACTAGATTCATCTGAAAGTAGACTCCAAGATCTTTCCAACAAGTACTCACAGGCCCTGAGAAACTGTTTGGATCAAAAGTTATGGCCGTTTGAAGTAGACGTTGTCAAGCAGTTCGAATCTGAGTCAAACTCGCGAATATGAGTTGGATTGCGCTTGACGGTTCCACTTCTACACTTGAGCTCGCGTGGTTCTTCTCTATGGTTCCTAAGAACAAGAAAATCACAAGTCTTAGGAAGTATCGAATGCTCAGTAGAAATATTATTGACTCCTAAAAATGAGTTTACCTGATAGTTGAGTTGACGAGCACGTGCCCGAGTGATTGAACCTTGCCCATCATTCATTGAAGCAATAAGAGGAGTGTTCATATCAGTAGAAGTGATGTCCTCATCACCCCACCTGTCGGCGAGAGAGAAGAGGAGAGAGGGAGGGAATGGACGGCCAGATGAATGCCACGTGGTTAAGGAGACGGGTCTCGGCCATTAATCGGGCGGGGGTTGATAGAACTAGGGCGTGACACTTGTAGGCCTGAGATGGGTTTGAGTTTAAATTTTCTTTTATATTTTTCAGAAATACTAGAAAGCTTCTAAAAACTCTAGAAAATAGCAAATGGCTTCTAAAAATTCTAGAAACATTCTCAAAAATACTATAAATCTAGAGAAACTCAGGAAAAATAAAATAAACTATTTTTGACTTTTATAAAATAGATAAATTTAGTTTTTCTTACTCTAGGCTTTGAAATGAATTCCAAAAAATCCAAATAAATTTTAATAAATCAAATAAGAATTTTTGGGAAGTTACAACACAACACCCTTTTAACATAACAATCAACCATAAGCTTCTCTCTTCGCAGTATAATCAACAGACAAGAATGGATATCATTTCATAAAATGATATAAAGCATGGCATAAAACAAATATCAGGCAATCATCATAATCCACTATTCTTCTATACACTTGTCTGTTAACCTGACAAACGATGCGTGGACGGCACCAAACCTGAACCGCCACTTGTACAAGAATCACCCAGCCTCAATGCATTATACCAACACACACAGAGAGACGCACAACGTCGTTTCTACGTGTAAAGCTGGCACATACAACACTATTGAATCATACTCCTTTCTGCTGTCCTAGTGGTTAGACAACCGTAGCGTTCAATGTTAACTCTACTCATATATTTCTGGTTACTATGATTGCCATCTAAACTCCGATCTCAGCTTGACGCCCTGATTGTCATAATTTACAAACTACATCAATTAAACCAGTGTTTTCGGTCCTGACAGCCGAGTTATCCCATGTCGACTATGGTCGTCTTAAAGACATACTTCCAAGACCGTACCACAGAACTCGGCATTCTAGCCTCCTATAGAGCTCTAGCAAGGGCCTATGTTAATTAGTCCACACTAACCCATACTACTTAACTCATTCTAATCATTCGCTCTTCTCAGTGACCAATTGCACTAGTTAAGTATCTGCTAATTACTCCCCACATACCACCTGCGCTTCTCAATCATTTTCCTGCACTAATCACTCATTAATCAAGTACTCTTTACCAGCTCACTAACCATTGTATACATATCTATATCACTATTTGGCTATTCAAGTTCTACAAAATTCAATAACCAAGTAAGGAGAAGGAATCGAGTCATTACCCTAATTTTGGATAAACGGATCAAGGTTTTTTTCTCTCTTGTCTTGGCTGGATCTGGCAGACCAGGCGCCGGATAAATCCTCCCCCTTCCTTTTTTCTCTTCCTCTATTCCTTTCCCTTTTCCTTTCCTTCCAGTCAACCTCTTCTTTTCTTCTCCCTTTCCTCACTCATAGCCAGCTGACTCTTCTTCCTCTCCTCTTCTCTTGTCTGCTCCCAGCCGGCCTCCCTCTTTCTTCTTTTCTCCTCTTCTTTCCTTGGCTAGCTCGGATCCTCCCTACTTCCTTTCCCTCGGCTGTCGGCACCCTTCCCTCACGGCCACCCCCTATATCCCCTCCCCTCTCCCCTTAACTAACAGGAGGACGGTCGGCATGGGCAGCCATGGCAGTGGGAGAGCACGGTGTGGGCCAGAGCAAGGGCGACGACGCACAGGTTGGCCGGAGGGTGGAGGTGGTGTCAAGACCCGAATATGCAAATTCGGACTCTCTGTGTAAACTATCCTAGTCCAGGATCATGCTAGTGCACACAGTCAAACATAGATGTAATCACAACCATACATACGCTAAAAATAAGTGAAACCTCAAATAATAATAAATCCCAAAGGTACGACCTTATGGCCAAGTTTACAATATCTCTAGCCGGAAGGGCTTTAAATCTAGCAGCGAAAATCCAAAATAAAATGTAGCGGCCAATCGACAAGCCCATAGGCTATCGAGTGGAGAACGAAGCCTAATCCGTGAAGTCGTCGAAGTACTCTCCTTCTGGAACCTCCTGTTGATAATACTCCTCCTCCTCAACTGAGCAACATAGGTATAAAACCGTGAGTACATTGGTACTCAGCCATTTGTAACAAATGAATGCAATATAGTATGCAAGGCTTACCAATGAATGGCTGAAAGGTTAATTTGCATAAAAATGATATTTGAAAGTAGGTACAAATAATAGATTGAAAGTAGAATTTAAATGAAACAATAATAATAAGTAATCAAAGGAATTGAATCGAACTACTTGTGGACCTCCCATCCACAAGCTAAACCAACAGTGAACTACCCGTTCACTTCTAATATAAACCACCAAGTTTAAACGAAATCACTAACCCTCGTGTGAAATCATCGAGCAATGTCCATGACCGAGGACGCGGCTATTCGAATAGTTTTACACTCTGCAGAGGTTGCACAACTGTACCCACAGATGTGATTAACCTTGGCCGAAGGAAATCACAACAAAGCCTTTACAAGTTCAATTCCAACCTAATCCTGCCCACTAGGGTTTCGCATCACACCCCCCTTACGCCACATGGAAATCAGTAACCATGTTTATCTCAATAGCAAGATTAGAGTTGAAACATTCCAAATTAATAAGCTAGATCTATCCCATACTAGACATGTGGTTTGCACGATAAAGCTCAGATCAATAGCGCACAAAGTTAAGTTCTTATGTCTACCCGGGCGAGATTACCATATCGCCCGAAGTGAACCCGCACTTCCCCCTTTACTGCACGATCACTCGTCCGAGTGCAAAAATCAAGTTTGTATAACCACGCCAATGACACACCAATGTCATGGCACAAATTTTAATAAACGTGGCACCATCCACTGTTCCATATCTCATTAAGTCAAATTAATAATTCACACGTGATGATAAACCCAATCGTAAAAAAATAAGCAAGGCTAAGCATTTTAATCGTACAACCCATGTGACATCTGACATAGCATCACTAATAAGTTTTCCAACCTATAGTGACAATGGCATCATGGCATTCAAATTATCAAGGAGTGAGAAATCAATTAGAACGATAACTACCATACTCAAAGGTTTATAATTAAATAGCGATGCAATGTAATTTAAAACAAAATAATTAAATAATAGATTGTAAATTAGGTTCAACATGATCAAAGGACACGATTTGCCTTGGTTATGCTCAGCGAGGTACTCGGGGTCTTCTGGCATAGCTTCTACTCCTCCGGAATCGGAATCTAACGAGAGAGAAAACGATCAAAATAATAAAAACACATAAAATGATAAGTAAATGAACTCCAAAAATCATGAAACCAGAACCAAAAGCTAGAGCTCGATTTTAGATGAATTTAGAAAAAAGAACGGGGTCAATCGGAGCTAGAACGGAGGAGAACGGGCTCTCGGAATAATCTAAAGAAAAAGGCTGAAAATCGAAAAAGCTACTGTGCTGTGGACTGGGTTCACGGGGGAGAGGGGTTCACGGTGGACCGGGTCTACGAAATAGTGCACGGGGTGCTAACGTGGTGGACGTTGGTGCTAACATGTGGCAGGCTGACGTGGCTGCTGACGTGGCACCTAGGGTCGGGTTTGGCTGACGTGGTGCTGACATAGCGGACACGTGGCATGACACATGGCCTAGGACTGATGTGCCTGCCGACGTGGCTAGGGCTGATGTGGCAGGTTGCACGGCTATCGGCGGCGGCATATCAAACGGCTCGGGGATGGCTACGTAGCGCGATATGGGCCATTGGCTTGGATCTGGATCTGCGGCCAAGATTGAACTAAAGGGCTGGTGGATTGACGACGCGTGGGCGCGTCAACCGAGCTGCGAGGCGCGGCGTGGTGCGAGGCGCACGGTGGGGTTCGGCGCTGGGGAGGAAGGGCGGTGCGGCGTGGCGGACGGCGCCGAAGAAGAAGGGGGCAAGGCGGCTCACTGGTGGCAGCGGTCACGGGGACCAGGGACAGCGGGCACGACGGGGCGGCAGTGGAACGACGGTGTGGGCTCCCTACGGTGGCACTATCGCATGGACGTCGAGGTGGCGGCAGCGGCGAGATGGAGGACGGCGGCACGGTCGGATCCTCGAGAACCAAGGTGGCGGCGGGTTTTATAGGCGTGCATACCGAGGATGGCTGGGAGGAATACGGGCAGCGATGGGTTTGACTCGGAAGCGGCACCGTGACCTCGACACGTGGACGGTCGAGATTGGGGGCGAGGGAATCAGATGGCGAAGGGAGAGCCCGGGCGAGGCGGACACGAGCGTGGGATGGCGTTGTGTGGCGGATCCAATGGCTCGGGGCGGAGCAAGGATCCAATGGCTCGGGGCGGAGCAAGGCGGTGCGGCGCTAGGGCAACACGGGCAACTGGGCGCGGGTGCGGTGGATGCGCGCCACGTGGTGGGGCTCGGGGATCCAGCGGCTGAGGGAGAGGCGGGGCGCGGTGCGAACACGGGAGGTGGGAGGTGGCTAGATGAGCGACGCGTGGAAGGGGGGTGGATCGGGCGGCGGAGGATTTTTCCATTTATTTTTCTTCCAGAAAATTTAAATAAACTCCAAAAAGCTCTAGAAAATAGCAGAAAAATCACAAAAATTCACCAAAAATACCAGAAAATTCAGCTTATGTTAAAGTATATTTTAATCATATTAAATCATTTTAAATTCTAAAAATTCATTTTAAGTTTGAATTAATTCCAGAAAATTTCAGAAAATTAATTTTTAAATTCCAGGCTTTTGAAACTCCATAAAAGCAGGACGTTACAGGTGGCGACACCGGCTAAGGCGCAGAGTAGGAGAGGCGCAACCGGAGGGGCAATGGCGCTGGGCTGGCGGTGACAGCCAGGAAGGGCGCGCACATGGAGGGCAACGATGGTGCATCAGCGGCAAGGTGGGGCGGCGTTGCCAAGCGAATCCAGCGGAGAGAGTGGCGATGGCTTAGCCGTGGCGGCGTGCGTGGGCAACAGCAGCACGCGCCTAGGTGGAGCGGGGCAACGGCGAGCAGCACAAGGCGGACGAGGCACGAGGAGGGCAGGCGCAAGACAGTGGCATCGGTGGGTGGATCCAGGGGGCAGCTCGCGCAAGTGGAGGCAGCGGCGGTATGGAGCAGGGTTGGCATGGGGGGAGGAGTGAGCGAATTGGCCTCCTCCTCCTCCTGGCTTCTCTTATAGGGAGGGGCGGCCAAGCCAGGGCTAGGCTGTAACCGGCCCAAGTATTATAGACCCTATGGGTCTTAGCTATTATTCATCTAACTTAACTAGCGTTTTATCCTACGTAGTAAAATCGTTTACTTATCACGCCACACAAGCTATACCAACATTCAAAACTGAGTCAAAGTGTTTTTTTGAACTAGATTGCAAAATGCGGAAATCAAATGTTTGATTTTATGGTTCAAAATGCTAAAAGCATTTTCGAGTAAAATTTATGTGTCATATAAACTTTTTCCTTTTTCGAATGGGGCCGATAGGCTGGAAATGGCAGGCTAACCACGGCCGGCAGAAACTGAGAAGCCGCCGTGGAGCTTCGCCTCTTTTCTGCTCAGACCCCCACACCACCTTCCGCTCATCCAATTAATTATCCAATTTCTTCTCCCGTTTTTTTTGTCTTGTCTTTGTTGCATGCAACTCCAATTAGATTCCTATAATGCTTCAAAATAGGTTGGTATATGTTGTGGCTACAGACCAAACAGAGAGAGAGGGGTATAGTAGTAGAGAGTTAGGTGAACAAATGACCTCTTGGGTCTTTCCTCTGGACCGATCATGGCATATATGCGTTCCCTGAGGAGGAGCGCCTAACCCATCGTAACCTTACACCAAGCTTTCCTTCCAGGACAAGCTACATTGCTTACATGTTTATAACCTTCTCAACAGGCTAGCTGGGTTTAGGTGGGGGCCACCCCTACAACAGGAGCCTCTCATGGTGATGGGCTTCACAGGCCGAAGCCATGTTGCCGAGCCCTTTGGCCCCCTCCGTCCCTGCGGCCTGTGACGTTGTGTGGTTGTGGGTGAAGTGGAGTCGAAGCCTGGGGCCCACCGCGGAGAGCGGTCACGGGCGGAGTCGCATCTGTGCTACGAAGGCGAAGGCATCACCGATGCGGGAGGAGCGGGCAGGCGTCGGAGATTGGGGCGTGTGGCCGGACGACCGCGGGTATGCGTGCCTTTTTGGCGGCCGTTGCCAGCGTCGGTCGAGCGAACTCCCGCCGATCCGTCCGCGCGCGTGGCTCTCGCAACCTAGAATGCATGGAAAGGCATGGGACATATTAGGGTACGAAAATGGTTGTGGCAAGAATGAATGGGTATTATGTGCAGGAAGCACCGGGGCTGTCCCAAGGGGGTGGAGTTGTATGCGGCCTGCGGGGGCGAAGGCCTCGTCGACGCGGCCAGGTGCGCAGGTGCGGCCAAGCTAGAACGTTGCCCACGCATGAGCGGCCGCGCCGCTTTAGTTTTTGTCGATTGCGCTTGACGTGTGGACGATGCGTCGGCTTCCACCGATTGCGCTTCTTCGCGCGTGGATGATGCTTCGGCTTCCGTCGATTGCGCTTCTTCACGCGGGGGACAACTGTATATATATTGACCCGAAGGGCCGGGGCGCCTCCCAGGCGTGGCTGAGGTGGTCCTTGATTTCGATAATATGCCTTCTTCAGTTCATGAACATGCGGAGGGATACTGCCGTGTTGATGAACTGATGAAAGCCTATTCTTGAGCACAATGTGCCGACAACCGCCGGCCACCGCGCGCTTTGCGGTGGAGGCCGCTGCGCTGCCAGCCATTGGCCTCCCGATACATCTTGGATGCGCGGCGCTGGCTGGCCCTGCAGCGACAGGCGCAGAGTCTGCCGAAGAGACTGCTCCGCAAGTGCTCCCGGAGGCGAGGGGGGCGTCTCTTGGTGAACCCCGCCGGCGCGTGGTTGCGTGTCATCGCCGGGGGCGGACCCGGGACTGTCTTGCGAAGGCGAAGATAACGCCAATGGCGGAGCCAGGTTGTTTTGCATAGATTCCCGAGTGGACACATGCCGAGGCGCTATTTGCGCGCCGTGCTCTTGCAGGCCCCTTGGTTGGACCGCCGCTTGACCGGGCATGGCGTGCACGGATGGGTGTGCCACTACCATGACGATCGTGGGAAGGTGGGCGGTTCGCCTTCCAGCAGTTATGTTCATCTATGGCGTGGGAGACACAGGGGTATTAAATACCCCTTCCTTATGCCCCATGGATCTTCATCGCCTTGCCTTCTAGCTCCCATTCACGCGCCCTAGTCTCTTTTGTGTCGAGACCCGAATATGCAAATCCGGACTCCCTGTGTATTCTGCACTAGTCCCAGGATCATGCTAGTGCACACAGTTAAACATAGATGTCATCACAACCATATACACGATAAAATAAAAGAAAGCTCAAATATCGATAAATCTCAAAAAGTACGACCTTAAGGTCAAGCTTACAATAAACTGGCCCGAAGGCTTAACAAAAGTAGCAGCGGAAATCCAAAATGAAGCGTAGTGGCCAATCGACAAGCCCACAGGCTATCGAGTGGAGAACAAAGCCTAATCCGTGAAGTCGTCGAAGTACTCTCCTTCTGGAACCTCCTGATGGTGAAACTCCTCTTCCTCAACTGAGCAATATTAGGCATAAAGCCGTGAGTACATTGGTACTCAGCAAGTCATTTGTAACAAATGAATGCAATATAGTATGCAAGGCTTACCAAAGGAGGGCTGAAAGGTTAATTTTGCATAAATGACAGTTGAAATACAATAAATAGATTGAAGGCGAACTTTGAGTAAAACAATAATAAATACGTAATCAAAGGAATTGAAATAACCACTTGTGGACCTCCCATCCACAAGCTAAACTAACCACTTATGGACCTCCCATCCATAAGCTAAACCAACCGCTTATGGACCTCCCATCCATAAGCTAAACCAATAGTGAACACCTGTCCACTTCCATTCACAAGTTTTCAGAAATAACTACCCATCGTGTGAAATCACCGAGCATTGTCCATGACCGAGGACGCGGCTATTCGAATAGTTTTACACTCTGCAGAGGTTGCACAACTGTACCCACACGATGTGATAATCCTCACGTTAAAGACAATCACAACAAGGCCTTTACAAAGTTCAGTTACAACTTAATCTGCCCGCTAGGGTTTCGCATCACACCCCCCCTTGCACCACATGGAAATCAGCAACCATGTTCATCTCAATGGCAAGATTACAGTTGAAACCTCCCAAATTAATCAGCCAGGTCCATCCCATACTAGACATGTGGTTTGCACGGTAAAGCTCAGCTCAATGGCGCACAAAGTTAAGTCCTTAACAATACCCGGGCGAGACTACCACATCCCTCGAAGTGCACCAACACTTCCCCCCTTTACTGCACGATCACTCGCCCGAGTGCAAAACCAGTTTGTTTAACCACCGCTGATGACGCACCAATGTCATGGCATAAATTTTAATATACGTGGCACCAACCACAGTTCCATATCTCATTAAGTCAAATTGATAAATCACATGTGATGATAAACCCAATCGGAGCTATAAGCAAAGCTAAGCAATCTATCGTACCAGCCCATGTGACAAATAACTATCATCACTAGTACATTTTCCAACCTATAGTGACAAGGGTATCATGGCATTCCAAATTATCAAGGGGGGACGAAATCAAATGGGATGATAACTACCAGATACAAGGGTTGAATAAAAATAGCGACGCAATGTACTTTAAAATAAAATAATTAAATAATAGATTGCAAACTGGGTTCAACATGTTTAAAGGATACGACTTGCCTTGGTTATGCTCAGCGAGGTACTCCTGGTCTTCGGGCGCGAAACCTGCTCCTCCGGAGTCCGAATCTAGCGAGAGAGAAAACGATCGAAACCAAAGAAACACATAAAATGACAAGTAAATAAACTCCAAAATTCATGAAAATAGAACCAAAAGCTATAGCTCGATTTTAGATGAATTTAGAAAAAAGAACGGGGTCAATCGGAGCTAGGACGGAGGAGAACGGGCTCTCGGAAAATAAACCCTAAATTTAATTCGGGAAATCGAAAATCGCACTGTGCTGTGAACTCGATCCACGGGAGACCAAACCCACGGTGGACTCGGTCCACGAAACAGTACGCGCGGGGGAGGGGGCGTTGACTCGGCAAGGCTAGGGCTGACGTGGCTCGCGCATATGCTGCCACGTGTCACGGGGGTGACGTGGCGCTGACGAGGCGCTGACGTGGCACCCGGGGGCGGGTTTCGCCTGACGTGGCGCTGACGTGGCATGCCACTATTGGAATACGCGTAGGCTACGGAAGCAGAAAATAAAACTTTTCTACCGCGCACCCAAGAACATCATGCTAAGGAAGGATCATGGATCGTTACCACTTAGACGCCTTGTGCAGTGAAGAAGAATTGAAACCGATCCAATCTCGCGTCGAGGTAGTAGTGGAAGTAGCCGATCGTCCCGAACAGATCGTCTCTCCACGCACGCCGATCAGCATCTGCAACGAGCAGCGCCTCCACCGTATCCACACGTCCGGGGCTGGGCGCCGATCGCGAGTGTACTAGCACTCGTGAGCGGCTAGGGTTTGGCTCGGGAGGTGGCGGCTAGGTTTTGCTAGATGTTAATCGGGACGAATCCTCCGCCTCGCCTCCATATATAGACCTCCTCACGTGGGCCTCGTGGACCGAGGCCCAATAGGAGTCTATTCGGATCTCTATCCGAATTGAGCCCATATCCGAATCATATTCGAATTAGTGTTCCAACCCGTTAAGCGTGCGACCACAGGTTCACGATACTTGGTCGTGACCCGAAACGCCTTTCCGCTACCATGTTAATAGCGGCCTCTAGTAAGACATATTAACCCCAAAGTATATGTAAAGATCATATCGGCTGAACCTGTAATGTTCTCTCATGTACGAATCCATTTGCCTCACGATATAGATTGAGCTCAAGGCGAGACCTGTGTCATCCTCTTAATAGCTCAATCACTCTCTCGATTCCGTGATGGATTATAAACTCGTGATTGACTCCTCAATCACCTTGGCATGGCCATGCACTTTCATAATCCATTACATCGAGGGGCCCAGAGATATCTCTCCCATAAGGAGGGGCAAATTCTATCTTGATCATTCACATCCCACTACATGTTTCATGGCAAACCCGAAGACTACTTTTATGACTACCCAGTTACGGAGTAGTGTTTAGTAGTCCTAAAATAAGCTACTACTCATGTTGGGAACCATGATGATCTCAAGTCTAAGGACTCTACATAAACACTACTTGAGACCAACTGATGACACATGGAATCTCTGCAGTGTCTCATGGCAGGTCTATCCAACATATGTTCACTAACACATGTCCATATTATTGATTTGGTATCACCATACCATGATCCATGAGACATGATCATCAATCAATACATATGCTGATCTTTGTCTTTGAATCATATTTGTTCCTCATATGATATACGATCAGGGATCATTTAGAAATAGCAACATCTTAGTATTTAAGAGTCTCATGAATAAGTCACATACTCATTGATCAATAATGATGATGTCTATTCCAAGGAACAAAGTAATGTATCATAAACATAGTATGTGATATATACAACATCTCCATGTTGCCTCTAGGGCATATCACTAACAGTCTCCCACTTGCACTAGAGTCAACCATGTAGGTATCTAATACCCATTGCCCTAGTGTGAGCCTCATGCTTTGGCCGGGGAAGCGGCTTTGTCAACGGATCTGCAATGTTCAAATCCGCTTGTACTTTGCATATCTTCACATCGCCTCTCTCCACTATCTCGCGGATGAGATGAAATCGACGTAAAATGTGCTTGGACTTCTGGTGCGATCTAGGCTCTTTGGCTTGCGCAATGGCCCCACTATTGTCACAATGAGGTCCATTGGGCCGAGGCACTAGCCATCACACCAAGCTCGAAATAAATTTCTTGATCCAAACAGCCTCTTTGGCGGCTTCGAAGCTGCTATGTACTCGGCTTCGTTGTAGAATCAACAACCGTCTGCGCTTGGAACTCTTCCGACTTACCGCACCGCCATTCAGCAGAACACAAATCCAGTTGCGATCTAAAATCATCTTTGTCGGTTTGGAAGCTAGCATCGGTGTAACCATTTACAACGAGCTCTTCCTCACCTCCATAGACAAGGAACACATCTTTAGTTCTTCTCAAGTACTTCAAGATGTTCTTTACGGCAATCCAGTGACTTTCACCGATCTCGATCGTATCTACTCGTAGCACTTAAAGCATACTGAAACATCCGGGCGTGTACAAAGCATGGCATACATAATGGACCCAATAGTCGAAGCATATGGAATCGCATTCATTTTATCCCGCTCATCGGTGTACTAGGACACCGATTCTTGCTAAGATTTATACCATGTGACATAGGTAGAAAACCTTTCTTGGAATCATGCATATTGAACCTTTTCAACACCTTGTCAATGTACGTATCTTGGCTTAATCCAATTAGCCTTTTGATCTATCTCTATAGATCTTGATGCCCAGAATATATGTTGCCTCTCCTAAGTCTTTCATAGAGAAACTATTTTTAATGAAGACTTAATGATTCGAGAAAGGAATGTCATTTCCGATCGGTAATATGTCATCCACATATAAGACCGTAAATACGAGTGCGCTCCCACTAGCCTTTTTGTAAACACAAGGCTCTTCTTCGTTCTTGATGAAACCAAACCCTTTGATTACTTCATCAAAACGAATGTTCCAACTCCGAGATGCCTGCTTTAATCCATAAATGGATCTTTGGAGCTTGCATATCTTTCCAACCGACATGGATCGACAAAACTGTGGGCTGTGTCATGTACACATCCTCACTCAGATTTCCATTAAGAAAAGCTGTTTTGACATCCATTTGCCATATTTCATAGTCGAAATATGCAGCAATCGCTAGAATGATCCGAATAGACTTTAGCATTGCGACGGGCGAAAAAGTTTCATCATAATCAATACCTTGAATTTGTTTGAAACCTTTGGCCACCAATCGCGCTTTATAGATGTGAACATTTCCATCTATGTCTATCTTTTTCTTGAAAACCCATTTGCATTCAATGGTTTTAACACCATCAGGTGGATCAACCAAGTTCCAAACTTGATTACCGTGCATGGATTCAATTTGGATCTCATGGCTTCAAGCCATTTCTCGTAGTCCGGTCCCACCATTGCTTCTTCATAGGTCTTAGGCTCATCGTTGTCTAACAACAATATGTCCCGTTGTTGAGTAGTCAAGAACATGTACCTCTCGTGTGCACGACGTGACCTTCGACCTACGTGGTGCTGGTGTGTCCACAACAGGTTCTTCAACGCTTGTATTGGAATACGCGTAGGCTACGGGCGAAAACAAAACTTTTCTACCGCGCACCTAAGAACATCATGCTAAGGAAGGATCATGGATCGTTACCACTTAGACGCCGCAGCGCAATGGAAGAAGAATTGGAAACCGATCCAATCTCGCTGCCGAGGTAGTAGTGGAAGTAGCCGATCGTCCCGAACAGATCGTCTCTCTCCACGCACGCCGATCAAGATCGCAACGAGCAGCGCCTCCACCGTATCCACACGTCCGGGCCGAACGCCGATCGCGAGTGTACTAGCACTCGTGAGCAGCTAGGGTTTGGCTCGGGAGGTGGCGGCTAGGGTTTTGCTAGATGTTAATCGGGACGAATCCTCCGCCCGCCTCCATATATATAGACCTCCTCACGTGGGCCTCGTGGACCGAGGCCCAATAGGAGTCTATTCGGATCTCTATCCGAATTGAGCCCATATCCGAATCATATTCGAATTAGTGTTCCAACCCGTTAAGCGTGCGACCACTCAGAGGTTCACGTATACTTGGTCGTGACCGAAACGCCTTTCCGCTACCATGTTAATAGCGCCTCTAGTAAGACATATTAACCCCAAAGTATATGTAAAGATCATATCGGCTGAACTCGTAATGTTCTCTCATGTACGAATCCCTTTGCCTCACGATATAGATTGAGCTCAAGGCGAGACCTGTGTCATCCTCGTAATAGCTCAATCACTCTCTCGATTCCGTGATGGATTATAAACTCGTGATTGACTCCTCAATCACCTTGGCATGGCCATGCACTTTCATAATCCAATACATCGAGGGGCCCAGAGATATCTCTCCCATAAGGAGGGGCAAATTCTATCTTGATCATTCACATCCCACTACATGTTTCATGGCAAACCCGAAGACTACTTTTATGACTACCCAGTTACGGAGTAGTGTTTAGTAGTCCTAAAATAAGCTACTACTCATGTTGGGAACCATGATGATCTCAAGTCTAAGGACTCTACATAAACACTACTTGAGACCAACTGATGACACATGGAATCTCTGCAGTGTCTCATGGCAGGTCTATCCAACATATGTTCACTAACACATGTCCATATTATTGATTTGGTATCACCATACCATGATCCATGAGACATGATCATCAATCAATACATATGTCGATCTTTGTCTTTGAATCATATTTATTCCTCATATGATATACGATCGTGGATCATTTAGAAATAGCAACATCTTAGTATTTAAGAGTCTCATGAATAAGTCACATACTCATTGATCAATAATGATGATGTCTATTCCAAGGAACAAAGTAATGTATCATAAACATAGTATGTGATATATACAACATCTCCATGTTGCCTCTAGGGCATATCACTAACAGCTCCCACTTGCACTAGAGTCAACCATGTAGGTATCTAATACCCATTGCCCTAGTGTGAGCCTCATGCTTTGGTGGGAAGCGGCTTTGTCAACGGATCTGCAATGTTCAAATCCGTTTGTACTTTGCATATCTTCACATCGCTCTCTCCACTATCTCGCGGATGAGATGAAATCGCCGTAAAATGTGCTTGGACTTACGTGCGATCTAGGCTCTTTGGCTTGCGCAATGGCCCCACTATTGTCACATGAGAGGTCCATTGGGCTGGAGGCACTAGCCATCACACCAAGCTCAAATAAATTTCTTGATCCAAACAGCCTCTTTGGCGCCTTCGTGCTGCTATGTACTCGGCTTCATTTGTAGAATCAAAGAACCGTCTGCGCTTGGAACTCTTCCACTTACCGCACCGCCATTCAGCAGAACACAAATCCAGTTGCGATCTAAAATCATCTTTGTCGGTTTGGAAGCTAGCATCGGTGTAACCATTTACAACGAGCTCTTCCTCACCTCCATAGACAAGGAACACATCTTTAGTTCTTCTCAAGTACTTCAAGATGTTCTTTACGGCAATCCAGCTGACTTTCACCGATCTCGATCGTATCTACTCGTAGCACTTAAAGCATACGAAACATCCGGGCGTGTACAAAGCATGGCATACATAATGGACCCAATAGCCAAGCATATGGAATCGCATTCATTTTATCCCGCTCATCGTGTGTACTAGGACACCGATTCTTGCTAAGATTTATACCATGTGACATAGGTAAAAAACCTTTCTTGGAATCATGCATATTGAACCTTTTCAACACCTTGTCAATGTACGTATCTTGGCTTAATCCAATTAGCCTTTTTGATCTATCTCTATAGATCTTGATGCCCAGAATATATGCTGCCTCTCCTAAGTCTTTCATAGAGAAACTATTTTTAATGAAGACTTAATGATTCGAGGAAAGGAATGTCATTTCCGATCGGTAATATGTCATCCACATATAAGACCGAAATACGAGTGCGCTCCCACTAGCCTTTTGTAAACACAAGGCTCTTCTTCGTTCTTGATGAAACCAAACCCTTTGATTACTTCATCAAAACGAATGTTCCAACTCCGAGATGCTTGCTTTAATCCATAAATGGATCTTTGGAGCTTGCATATCTTTCCAACTGATTGCGGATCGACAAAACCCGTGGGCTGTGTCATGTACACATCCTCACTCAGATTTCCATTAAGAAAAGCTGTTTTGACATCCATTTGCCATATTTCATAGTCGAAATATGCAGCAATCGCTAGAATGATCCGAATAGACTTTAGCATTGCGACGGGCGAAAAAGTTTCATCATAATCAATACCTTGAATTTGTTTGAAACCTTTGGCCACCAATCGCGCTTTATAGATGTGAACATTTCCATCTATGTCTATCTTTTTCTTGAAAACCCATTTGCATTCAATGGTTTTAACACCATCAGGTGGATCAACCAAGTTCCAAACTTGATTACTGTGCATGGATTCAATTTCGGATCTCATGGCTTCAAGCCATTTCTCAGAGTCTGGTCCCACCATTGCTTCTTCATAGGTCTTAGGCTCATCGTTGTCTAACAACAATATGTCCCGTTGTTGAGTAGTCAAGAACATGTACCTCTCAGGTGCACGACGTGACCTTTCTGACCTACGTGGTGCTGGTGTGTCCACAACAGGTTCTTCAACAGTTTGTATTGGAATACGCGTAGGCTACGGAAGCAGAAAACAAAACTTTTCTACCGCGCACCCAAGAACATCATGCTAAGGAAGGATCATGGATCGTTACCACTTAGACGCCAGCGCAATGAAGAAGAATTGAAACCGATCCAATCTCGCGCGTCGAGGTAGTAGTGGAAGTAGCCGATCGTCCCGAACAGATCGTCTCTCCACGCACGCCGATCAAGATCGCAACGAGCAGCGCCTCCACCGGTATCCACACGCCCGAGGCCGGGCGCCGATCGCGAGTGTACTAGCACTCGTGAGCGCTAGGGTTTGGCTCGGGAGGTGGCGGCTAGGGTTTTGCTAGATGTTAATCGGGACGAATCCTCCGCCCTCGCCTCCATATATAGACCTCCTCACGTGGGCCTCGTGGACCGAGGCCCAATAGGAGTCTATTCGGATCTCTATCCGAATTGAGCCCATATCCGAATCATATTCGAATTAGTGTTCCAACCCGTTAAGCGTGCGACCACAGGTTCACGATACTTGGTCGTGACCCTAAACGCCTTTCCAGCTACCATGTTAATAGCGGCCTCTAGTAAGACATATTAACCCCAAAGTATATGTAAAGATCATATCGGCTGAACCTGTAATGTTCTCTCATGTACGAATCCCTTTGCCTCACGATATGGATGGGCGACGCGTGGAGGGGAGAAGAGATCGGGCGGCGGGGAATAATTTCTTAATTGATTTCTTTTCAGAAAATCCAAATAAAATTGCAGGAGCTCTAGAAAATAGTAAATAAATCCCAAACATTCACCAAAAATACCAAAAAATTCCTTGAGACCTGAAGAATCCAAATAAAATATTTTTAACTTATGTTGATGTTTATTTTACTCAGATAAAATTATTTTAAAATTCTAAAATTCATTTGAAGCTTAATTTAATTGTAGAAAATTCCAGAAAATATCTTGTGACCGAAGGAACTTAATTAAACTATTTTTAGCTAATTGTTGAGATTTGATTTAATCATATTAAATTATTTAAAACTTTTGAAAATTCAATTTAAGCTTTATTTAAATTCAGGAAAATTCCAGGAATTTATTTTTAAATTCAAGGTTTTAAAAATCTCTGAAAATCAGGATGTTACAAACCTTACCCCCTTAAACGGGATCTCGACCCCGAGATCCAGGCCAACTAAGAGAAATGGGTTTACCGGGTGCGACGACGGAGCTGACGTGGTTCAGGCTTCCTCTTGCAACGCTCTGGGACTACTGGCTGCCACGGCTTGCTCCTGGAGGAAGGGTCTAGGCTGGCGTACTCTCCAGATTGAACGGAACTGGCGTGATTGCTTGACGCTTCTGCGGACAACTGCGGGCGAAATGACCTGGCTCCTTGCAATTGTAACAGTTCGTCGAACCTGCAGGGTTGGCACTCTTCTGGGGTTGATTGCTGACATTGATAGGGCGGGGTCCCGAATTGTCATAACGGATCACCGAGCCGGGTCTTGAAAATCGGTCGCTCTTTGTTGCCGCCGCCGAGGTACTCGTGCAGGCTGATAGGTGTTGAGTCTGGTCCTTTGTGACTGCTGTGAATGAACTCCTTGCTGGCTCATCTTCCTTTTGTGAAATTCTCCCAACTCATGACAGGAATCCTCAATCAGTATGGCCTTATCCACCAATCGCTGAAAACTGGCATAGTCATTGCCCATAACCTGTACTTTCAATCCCGGGTTCAGACCCTTCTTGAACCTTTTCTGACGAGCTGAATCTGAGGCTACGTCCTCTGGTGCGTAGCGAGCGAGCTGAGTGAATCTATTGAGGTATTCACTCACTGACATGTTCCCTGCTGCAACTTACGGAATTCATCCTTCTTCATCTCGACTATTCCATCCATGACATGGGCGTTATGGAAGGCTTTGGAAAATTCCTTCCATGTGATGTTGTTCTGGTCCTCATGGGCGGCACAGTAGTTCTCCCACCACTCTGCTGCTGGTCCCTCAAGCTGATGTGCTGCATATAGTACTTTCTCCCTGTCAGTGCACTGAGCCAAGTTCAGTTTATTCTCAACTGAACGGATCCAATCATCAGCCTCCAAAGGCTCGGACGAACTGGAGAAAACAGGTGGTCTCATCCTCATGAACTCTGCATAGTTGGACTGCTGGCGAGGTGCGGGTGGCGGTACTGGCTCCTGCTGCTGACGCTGCATCATAGCCTGCATATTCTGCATCATCTGAGTTTGGGCCACAAAAAATTGACTGAGGGCGGGATCCAAGCTTGGTGGAACTGGCTGCGCGGTACTGCTCTCTGGATCTTGGTTTGCCTGGTTGTGGCCTGCTGTAGTCCTGGTATAAACCATCTTGCTGCTCTGAAAAAGGAAACAAACTGCTGACTGTCTTTGCCGGGTTTAAAGATGAGAGGGAAAATTATAGGGGAGAGGTAAATTCGTCTAAGGGGGATTTCTAATGGTAACCTAAGCTAAACAAACACTTAGCCGAAAAGGCTAACAACAAAATCGGGGAAAATAACTCCAATAAAAAAGTTGACATGAATGCAATATAATGCTTTTAAGGGCAATATTTGCAGCTCACATCACACACAATGGCAAGAAAAAGCAAATCGATCTACACGACGCTTAAAACTATAACAGGGCTTTAATCTATCGGCTCCTAATCTTCACAACAGTCTTCAAACTTGTCTTGGAGCAATTGGCAGTTGCCTCAATCAAATCTTTACTGCAAAGCTCGAAGAAATTTGGGTCGACCTCCTTTTATTTTGGAACACTCGAGAAATCCATAGATTTTGTGGGGGATGAGAAGTCAAATTAAATTCTGAAAATAAATTTGTAGAGAAGGTAAGGATTAAGAACCCTAAGAATAAGGTAAGAATGGAGAATCACTAAATATTCATTTTGTTGATTTGATTTAGAAAATAAAATTTTGAAATTGGCTAAAGACGACAATTCTAATTAGGGCTTCATCCTACAGTCGATATAGCTTTGATACCATCTCTGTCGAGACCCGAATATGCAAATCTGGACTCCCTATGTATTCTGCACTAGTCCCAGGATCATGCTAGTGCACACAGTTAAACATAGATGTCATCACAACCATATACATGATAAAATAAAAGAAAGCTCAAATATCGATAAATCTCAAAAAGTACGACCTTAAGGTCAAGCTTACAATAAACTAGCCTGAAGGCTTAACAAAAGTAGCAGCGGAAATCCAAAATGAAGCGTAGTGGCCAATCGACAAGCCCACAGGCTATCGAGTGGAGAATGAAGCCTAATCCATGAAGTCGTCGAAGTACTCTCCTTCTGGAACCTCCTGATTGAGAAACTCCTCTTCCTCAACTGAGCAACATTGGGCATAAAGCCTTGAGTACATTGGTACTCAGCAAGTCGTTTGTAACAAATGAATGCAATATAGTATGCAAGGCTTACCAAAGGATGGCTGAAAGGTTAATTTGCATAAATGACAGTTGAAATACAATAAATAGATTGAAGGCGAACTTTGAGTAAAACAATAATTAAGTAAATAATCAAAGGAATTGACATACCACTTGCGGATCTCCCATCCACAAGCTAACCAACCGCTTATGGACCTCCCATCCATAAGCCAAACCAACCGCTTATGGACCTCCCATCCATAAGCTAAACCAACAGTGAACACCACTCCACTTCCATTCACGCTTTTGAAATAACTACCCCTCGTGTGAAATCACCGAGCATTGTCCATGACCGAGGACGCGGCTATTCGAATAGTTTTACACTCTGCAGAGGTTGCACAACTGTACCCACACGATGTGATTAGCCCAGGCCTAAGGCAAGCACAACAAGGCCTTTACAAAGTTCAGTTACAACTTAATCCGCCCACTAGGGTTTCGCATCACACCCCCCCTTGCGTCACATGGAAATCAGCAACCATGTTCATCTCAATGGCAAGATTAAAGTTGAAACCTTCCAAATTAGTCAGCAAGGTCCGTCCCATACCAGACATGTGGTTTGCACGGTAAAGCTCAGATCAATGGCGCACAAAGTGAAGTCCTTAAGTATACCCGGGCGAGACTACCACATCCACCAAAGTGCACCTGCACTTCCCCCTTTACTGCACGATCACTTGCCCGAGTGCAAAACCAAGTTTGTATAACCACCGCCGCTGACGCACCAACGTCATGGCACAAATTTTAATAAACGTGGCACCAACCACAGTTCCATATCTCATTAAGTCAAATTATGATTCACATGTGAAGATAAACCCAATCGTAAATAAAGCGAGACTAAGCATCTAGTCGTACAACCCATGTGATAAATATTCTAGCATCACTAGTAAGTTTCTCAGCCTATGGTGACAATGGTATCATGGCATTCCAAAATATCAAGGAGGTATAATCTCAATTGGGACGATAACTACCAGTGCAAAGGATTGAATAAAAATAGCGATGCGATGTAATTTAAAACAAAATACTTAAATAATAGATTGCAAACTAGGTTCAACATGATCAAAGGACACGACTTGCCTTGGTTATGCTCAGCGAGGTACTCCTGGTCTTCGGGCGCGAAACCTGCTCCTCCTGAATCCGAATCTAACGAGAGAGAAAACGACCGAAAACAAAAAAACACATAAAATGACAAGCAAATGAACTAAAAAATTCATGAAACCAGAACTAAAAGCTAGAGCTCGATTTTAGATGAATTTAGAAAAAAGAACGGGGTCAATCAGAGCTAGGACGGAGGAGAACGAGCTCTCGGAAAATTAAACCTAAACTTAAATCGAGAAATTCGGAAAATGTACTGTTCCGTGGACCCGGTCCATGATATTACTGGTCCACGGTGGACCTGGCTCAGCAAATAGTGCACGGGGGCGGGGGCTGCTGACGCGGCAACTAGGGCTGACGTGGCAGCTGCTCGTGCTGCCATGTGGCATGCTGACGTGGCTGCCACGTGGCTTGGGAGGCACGTTTTTGCTGATGTGGCACTGACGTGGCATGCCACGTGGCGGCTGACGTGGACTAGGGCTGACGTGGCACGCGCTGGTGCTGCCACGTGGCAGGGCTGAGCTGGCGGGCTCGGGCGCGGCGGCGGCGACGAGATTGGACGGTCGCGGTCGCGACGCGTGGCGTGAGCTGGTGCTTCGTGGCTCCGATCCGGGCGGACGGTGGGGATGCGACGGCGCGGGGGCGGGAAACGAGCGATGGGCGACGCGTGGCGGCGCGACTCGCGAAGCGTCGCGGCGCGCGCGGTTGGATCTGACGGCGTGGAGGCGGGCGCGTGGCACGATCTTGTAACATCATGTTTTTCTGAGATTTTTAAAGCCTGGAATTTAAAAATGAATTTTCTGGAATTTCCTGAATTTAATTCAAGCTTCAAATGAATTTTTAGAATTTTCACAGATTTAATATGAATAAAATAAACACTAACATAAGCTGGAAATATTTCATTTGTGTTCTTAAGGTCTCAAGGAATTTTCTGGTATTTTTGGTGAATTTTTGGGATTTATTTGCTATTTTCTAGAGCTTTTAGAAATTTATTTGAATTTCTGGAAAAGGTTTGATCGGGGAAAAACTCTCAGCCGCCCGATCTTCTTCCCTCCGCGTGGCGCCATCCCGGCCGCCCACGCGTCGCCTCCCGCCCCTCTCCCGCACACCCCGCTCGCCGCGCCCTCGCCCGCTCGATCCGCGACCATGCCACGTGTCACGCATCAGCGCCCGCGCCCGCGCGGGGTGCCCGGACCCTAGCGCCGCGCCGGCTCGCTTCGCTCCGAGCCGTCCGCCTTGCCACGCGTCTCCATCCACGCCGCTCGCCGCGTCGTCCGCGCCGCACCCCGTCCGGACTCCACCGGAGCCGTCCGATCCGCCCGCCCGTGCCACGCGTTGCCCCGCTAGTGCCCTGTCCCCGATCGGGACTAATCTCCCCCGCGCCGTCTCCCTCCCGGCCATCCTCGGTTTGCGTGCATAAATGTGCCGCCGCCTCGGTTCGTGCGCTTGAAGCACCGCCGCCCTCGCCACCGTCTCCTCTCCTGTGCGCCGACGCCTCTCAGCTCGAGCCGCCGTCGCCACCGACGTGCCTCGCCGCTGTCGCCGTCCCGGAGTCCCCAGCGCCGGATTCCGCGCTCGCCGCTCCGCCGCTCGGACCGTCGCTGGAGGTCGCCGCCGTCGTCGCGTGCCACCGGTAAGAACCCCGCCGCCCGCTGGACCCTCCGCCGCGCGTGATGGTCGCCGGAGACACCCCGCCGCCGTCGCACCACCTCGCCGGAGAGACCGAACCCCGCTGCCCCCCTCGCCGAACCCGCAGCGCCGCCCCTCGGGCCGCGTGCCCACGTCGGACGCGCCTCGCCCTCGGTCCCTGCGTCGCACCGCTCCGCGCCCGCGCAACACGCCGCCACGCGTCGGCCATCGGTGGCTTCCCGCCCCCACGCTGCGCGATCGCAGCCGCCCGCCCAGATCCAAAAACCGACGGCTTGGATGTGCCCACGTGGCCTCCCTCCAGCCGTCCGATCCCGCCGCTGTCGCCACGCCCGCACCGAGCCACGTCAGCCCTACCCACGTGGCACGCCACGTCAGCCCTAGGGCCACGTGGCATGACACGTGGCATGCCATGTCAGCAAATATCCGAGCCCAGGTGCCACGTGGCGCCACGCCAAGATGTGCCACGCGGCATATGCGCGCGCCACGCCGGCCGCCCGCGCCACAAGACCCTCTCTCCCGAAAGCAGACTGCTCCGTACACCGGGTTCACCGTGGACCAGGTATTCGGTGGACCGGGTTCACAGCATAGTGTAATTTTTGAATTTCCCAATTTAATTTTGGAATTAATTTTTCGAGAGCCCGTTCTCCTCCGTCCTAGCTCCGATTGACCCCGTCCTTTTTTCTAAATTCATCTAAAATCGAGCTCTAACTGTTGGTTCTGGTTTTTTGAATTTTGGAGTTCATTTGCTTATCATTTTATGTGTTTTTTTGTTTTTGGTCGTTTTCTCTCTTGTTAGATTCGGATTCCGGAGGAGCAGGTTTCGCGCCCGAAGACCAGGAGTACCCCGCTGAGCATAACGAAGGCAAGTCGTGTCCCTTGATCATGTTGAACCTAATTTTGTAAACTATTATTTAATTATTTTGCTTTAAATTACATTGCATTGCTATTTTTATTCAAACCTTTGCACTGGTAGTTATCGCCCAATTGAGATTATACCTCCTTGATACTTTGGAATACCATGATGCCATTGTCACCATAGGTTAGGTAATTTATTAGTGATGCTAGATTATTTGTCACATGGGTTGGTACGATTAGACTGCTTAGCTGGCTTATATTTACGATTGATCTCATCAGCACCTGTTAATTATTAATTTGACTTAATGACATATGGAACTGTGGTTGGTGCCACGTGTATTAAAATTTGTGCCACGTCATTGGTGTGACGTTGGCTTGGTTATACAAATTGGTTTTCACTCGGGCGAGTGATCGTGCAGTAAAGGGGGAGGTGCAGTTGCACTTCGGGGATGTGGTAGCCTCGCCCGGGTAAGTTAAGGACTTAACTTTGTGCGCCATTGATCTGAGCTTAATCGTGCAAACCACATGTCTATTATGGGATGGACCTGGCTGATTAATTTGTAATATCTCAATTCGATTCTGCCATTGTGATGGACATGGTTGCTAATTTCCATGTGGCGCAAGGGGGGTGTGATGCGAAACCCTAGCGGGCAGGATTGTGTTGAGGTAGAGCATTGTAAAGGCCTTGTTGTGATTCCTGAGATCGAGGCTAATCACATCGTGTGGGTACAGTTGTGCAACCTCTGCAGAGTGTAAAACTATTCGAATAGCCGCGTCCTCGGTCATGGACATTGCTCGGGGATTTCACACGAGGGTTAGTGTTTCATTTATAACTTGGTGGTTTATGTTGGAGGTGGACAGGTAGTTCACTGTTGGTTTAACTTGTGGATTGGTGTTCACAAGTGGTTTATGTTTATTCCTTTGATTATTCCTTATTACTGTTTTTAGTTAACTTTCGCTTTCAAGATTATTTAGTATATTTCATCAATAAATGCCTTTATGCAAATTAACCTTTCAGCCTTCCATTGGTAAGCCTTGCATATTATATTGCATTCATTGTTACAAATGACTTGCTGAGTACCAATGTACTCACGGCTTTACGCTTATGTTGCTCAGTTGAGGGAGAGGAGTACTACCACAGAGGTTCGGAAGGAGAGTACTACGACGACTTCACGGATTAGGCTTCGTTCTCCACTCGATAGCCTGTGGCTTGTCGATTGGTCGTTACGCTTTATTTTGGATTTTCGCTGCTATTTTGTTAAGCCCTTCCGGCTAGAGATATTGTAAGCTTGGCCATAAGGTCGTACCTTTGATATTTTATCAACATTCAAGTTTTCCTTTATTATTACCGTGTGTATGACTCTGATGACATCTATGTTCGACTGTGTGCACTAGCGTGATCCTGGACTAGTGCAGTTTACACAGAGAGACCGAATTTGCATATTCGGGTCTCGACAGAGATGGTATCAGAGCCATATCGACTGTAGGACGAAGCCCTAATTAGATTGGTCGTAGCCCAAAAACTTATTTTCTAAATCAAACCAACTAAACTTGATATTTAGTAATATCTCTATCTTCTTACCTCATTCTTAAGGATTCTTGTCTCTCGCCCCAACCCTTGCAAAATTTGTTTTCCTAAAGTTATAAACTGATCTTTCCTTTATAAATGCATTAGATGTCCCAAGCTTCTTACAGCCCGACAAGAGGATGGAGATCACTTCTATGCGTTCTGTTGCGGAGCCTCGGATTTAAGAGACTGCCCGTCTACCTCACGAAGGATGAGAAGCATAAAGGTCAACACATTGGAAGCATCTCCAGGCTATACTTCACCACCCGAGTCGGCAAGCAGGTGCTACACCACAGTTTCAAGAACACCGGTGCCAGTGGGGAGATGTCAGCACAAGGAGTTGCGCACAAAGCCATTCGTCGCCTTTGCAAGCTATACAAGATCAACATGGCCGACTCGTCCGAAGTTCAAGGAGCAAGACGGAGTCACCCCGAGACTACGGAGCGATGCAGGAGGAGCCCCGACCGCAGTCGCCAGTACCTCTACCGTCGCCGACACCGCCGAGCCCGAAGCAGAGACGTCGTATCACCGGAGATCGTCGAGCTTACCTCAGCCGGTTCACCCCAGCCCCAGTCAGAGAGCGGTCGCCGCCGATCCGCAACTCGTGGGTTGTCTACAGCGATTCTGAGGACGATAGCAGTGTACCCTATTTGTCAGGACCCGAGTGGGAGCTTTCAGAGTAGATAGTGCGAGTAGACACGTTGGATTTTATTTGCAGTTGAGTGTGATGTGAGCTGCAAATATTGCCTTAAAAGCATTATATTGCAATCATGTCAATCTTTTAATGAAGTTTATTTTTGTTCAATTTCTTTGTTAGCCTTTTGGCTAAGTGTTTGTTTAGGTTAGGTTTCCCTGTCAGTGCACTGAGCCAAGTTCAATTTCTTTTCAACTGAACGGATCCAATCATCAGCCTCTAAAGGCTCGGACGTACTGGAGAAAACAGGTGGTCTCGTCCTCATGAACTCTGCATAGTTGGACTGCTGGCGAGGTGCGGGTGGCGGTACTGGCTCCTGCTGCTGACGCTGCATCATAGCCTGCATATTCTGCATCATCTGAGTTTGGGCCACAAAAAATTGACTGAGGGCGGGATCCAAGCTTGGTGGAACTGGCTGCGCGGTACTGCTCTCTGGATCTTGGTTTGCCTGGTTGTGGCCTGCTGTAGTCCTGGTATAAACCATCTTGCTGCTCTGAAAAAGGAAACAAACTGCTGACTGTCTTTGCCGGGTTTAAAGATGAGAGGGAAAATTATAGGGGAGAGGTAAATTCGTCTAAGGGGGATTTCTAATGGTAACCTAAGCTAAACAAACACTTAGCCGAAAAGGCTAACAACAAAACCAGGGAAAATAACTCCAATAAAAAAGTTGATATGAATGCAATGTAATGCTTTTAAGGGCAATATTTGCAGCTCACATCACACACAATGGCAAGAAAAAGCAAATCGATCTACACGATGCTTAAAACTATAACAGGGCTTTAATCTATCGGCTCCTAATCTTCACAACAGTCTTCAAACTTGTCTTGGAGCAATTGGAAGTTGCCTCAATCAAATCTTTACTGCAAAGCTCGAAGAAATTTGGGTCGACCTCCTTTTATTTTGGAACACTCGAGAAATCCATAGATTTTGTGGGGGATGAGAAGTCAAATTAAATTCTGAAAATAAATTTGTAGAGAAGGTAAGGATTAAGAACCCTAAGAATAAGGTAAGAATGGAGAATCACTAAATATTCATTTTGTTGATTTGATTTAGAAAATAAAATTTTGAAATTGGCTAAAGACGACAATTCTAATTAGGGCTTCGTCCTACAGTCGATATAGCTTTGATACCATCTCTGTCGAGACCCGAATATGCAAATCTGGACTCCCTATGTATTCTGCACTAGTCCCGTGGATCATGCTAGTGCACACAGTTAAACATAGATGTCATCACAACCATATACATGATAAAATAAAAGAAAGCTCAAATATCGATAAATCTCAAAAAGTACGACCTTAAGGTCAAGCTTACAATAAACTAGCCTGAAGGCTTAACAAAAGTAGCAGCGGAAATCCAAAATGAAGCGTAGTGGCCAATCGACAAGCCCACAGGCTATCGAGTGGAGAATGAAGCCTAATCCATGAAGTCGTCGAAGTACTCTCCTTCTGGAACCTCCTGATTGAGAAACTCCTCTTCCTCAACTGAGCAACATTGGGCATAAAGCCTTGAGTACATTGGTACTCAGCAAGTCGTTTGTAACAAATGAATGCAATATAGTATGCAAGGCTTACCAAAGGATGGCTGAAAGGTTAATTTGCATAAATGACAGTTGAAATACAATAAATAGATTGAAGGCGAACTTTGAGTAAAACAATAATTAAGTAAATAATCAAAGGAATTGACATACCACTTGCGGATCTCCCATCCACAAGCTAACCAACCGCTTATGGACCTCCCATCCATAAGCCAAACCAACCGCTTATGGACCTCCCATCCATAAGCTAAACCAACAGTGAACACCAGTCCACTTCCATTCACAGTTTTCAGAAATAACTACCCCTCGTGTGAAATCACCGAGCATTGTCCATGACCGAGGACGCGGCTATTCGAATAGTTTTACACTCTGCAGAGGTTGCACAACTGTACCCACACGATGTGATTAGCCCAGGCCTAAGGCAAGCACAACAAGGCCTTTACAAAGTTCAGTTACAACTTAATCCGCCCGCTAGGGTTTCGCATCACACCCCCCCTTGAGTCACATGGAAATCAGCAACCATGTTCATCTCAATGGCAAGATTAAAGTTGAAACCTTCCAAATTAGTCAGCAAGGTCCGTCCCATACCAGACATGTGGTTTGCACGGTAAAGCTCAGATCAATGGCGCACAAAGTGAAGTCCTTAAGTATACCCGGGCGAGACTACCACATCCGCCAAAGTGCACCTGCACTTCCCCTTTCGCACGATCACTGCTTGAGTGCAAAACCAAGTTTGTATAACCACCGCCGCTGACGCACCAACGTCATGGCACAAATTTTAATAAACGTGGCACCAACCACAGTTCCATATCTCATTAAGTCAAATTATGATTCACATGTGAAGATAAACCCAATCGTAAATAAAGCGAGACTAAGCATCTAGTCGTACAACCCATGTGATAAATATTCTAGCATCACTAGTAAGTTTCCCAGCCTATGGTGACAATGGTATCATGGCATTCCAAAATATCAAGGAGGTATAATCTCAATTGGGACGATAACTACCAGTGCAAAGGATTGAATAAAAATAGCGATGCGATGTAATTTAAAACAAAATACTTAAATAATAGATTGCAAACTAGGTTCAACGTGATCAAAGGACACGACTTGCCTTGGTTATGCTCAGCGAGGTACTCCTGGTCTTCGGGCGCGAAACCTGCTCCTCCTGAATCCGAATCTAACGAGAGAGAAAACGACCGAAAACAAAGAAACACATAAAACGACAAGCGAGGGCTGAGTTGGCGGGCTCGGGCGCGGCGGTGGCGAGATCGGACGGTCGCGGTCGCGACGCGTGGCGTGAGCTGGTGCTTCGCGGCTCCGATCCGGGCGGACGGTGGGGATGCGACGGCGCGGGGGTGGGAAACGAGCGATGGGCGACGCGTGGCGGCGCGACTCGCGAAGCGTCGCAGCGCGGCGCGGGAGCGGGCGCGCGCGGTTGGATCCGACGGCGTGGAGGCGGGCGTGTGGCACGATCTGGGCCCTTGGGTCAGATCTGGATGGGTGGCGGGGATAAAGTGGCCGGGATGCGGTGGCGGGGCGGATCGCCGACGCGTGGCGGCCGCGCGGCGCGAGGCGTCGCGGGCGCGCGGGCTCGTGCACGGCCGAGGCGAGGGGAGCGGCGCGGGTCTGGCGACTTCGCGGCGACAGCGGCGACGCGGGCGAGGGAGACGGTTCGAGGGCTCACCGGCGAGGACGACGTCGACGACGGCTCCGGCAGCTGCGCGGGCGACAGCAGGGACTCCGGCGGTGGCGGCGGCGCAGCTCCGGGCGGCGGCGCGAGGCGAGAGAACGGAGGCGAGGGCGGCGGTGAGGCGAGGCACGCGAATCGAGGCAAGACGCACGTTAAAAACACGCCAACCGAGGCGGGTTGGATTCGGAGACGGCGCGGACACGGGGCGAACGCGGTGCGGAAATGGACGGCTCAGATGCACCGCGACGGATCCAACGACGGTCGGCGCGGCTCGGGTAGGGTTAGGGTTTACGACGCGGGCGCGGGCGCGAACGACCACGATGAAGCCATGGCGTGGGGAGCGTGGATCGGGCGGCGGTGGAAGGGGCGGGCCGGGGATTTTGCTGGTGCCGTCGTGTGTCGGCTGTGGATGTGCGACGCGCGGCGCATCGAGCGGTGCGGGAGCGGGCGAGCGAGGGCGGCGCGGCCGGCTAGGGTTTGCGCGGGGTCGGCCGACGCGATGCCAACGCGTGGCGGGGCGGGGACATCCGACAACGGGGAACGGGGCAAGGCGGGGGAGAGCGGGTGGCGGCGGGGTGCGGCAGGATGGCGACGCATGGGCGGCCGGGATGGCCGACACGCGGAGGGGAGAGGAGATCAGGCGGCCGAGAGTTTTTCCCCGATTTTCTTTATTCCAGAAAATTCAAATAAATTTCCAGAGGCTTTAGAAAATAGCAAATAAATCCCAAAAATTCACCAAAAATACCAGAAAATTCCTTGAGACCTGAAGAACCCAAATAAAATATTTTCAACCTATGTTTATGTTTATTTTACTCAGATAAAATTATTCTAAAATTCTAAAATTCATTTGAGGCTTAATTTAATTCCAGAAAATTCCAGAAAATTTCTTGTGACTTAAGAAACTTAATTAAACTATTTTTAGCTAATGTTGAAGTATAATTTTATCATATTAAATTCTTTTAAATTTCTGAAAATTCTTTTAAGCTTGATTTTAAATTCAGGAAAAATTCTGGAAATTTATTTTCAAATTCAAAGTTTTAAAAATCCCAAAAATCAGGATGTTACAAGATAGCACGGAGGCTTGTGGGGATCACCGCCCGCTTCAAAATGCGCGACCTCGCTGAGGAGTTCGTCAGGTTTGGCGTGGCGTCGCTTGCTGCGGAGTTGTCGGAACCTGGAACAACAACTCCGAGTCCCTCTGTGTAAATCGCACTATCCCAGGAAAAGCTAGTGCACACAGGTTTAACAGCAAAGTATATCATGCAAAAATAACCACGAAATATTATTAAATGAAAATACAGCCTTAAGGCCAAGTCTTACAATAAGGGCACAAGGCCAACAAAATAAACAAAAACAGCGGAAAGATAGTAAAGGTGGCAAAGACACCCATCCAAATTTCCACAGGCGAATGATCGTAAGACGCGCCCTACTCATCAAGTAGTCCTCACCGTCGTGAGTCGCCACCGAAGTCCGCAACGGGTTAAGAAAGGTGAGTACGAGTACTCCCAAGGTAAGCAAGTAATTGCTTACGCAAGTTACACCAGAATTATAACGAGTTGTTTGCATGCATAATGGATATCAAAGGAAAGCTTAATAGGGCAATGTGCGGAAAGCAATACTTGAATTTAAATACAATAACGTAAATACGAAAAGCTGAACTTTAATAAAGTATATGACACATTGTTTTTAACAAGTATTATCGTTAGTGTAGGCTCCAACCCACACTAACCTATCCACGGGAATCCACCCGGACCAGAACCAAGACCGCCATTTGTTTGCTCAAAAACCAAGTTTATAAAATCCAAGTCTAATCTGTGACAACTTTACTCAGCATGTCTATGACCGCGGACACGGCTATCTAGATAGGTTTTAACTCTACAGAGGTGTACAACTTTACCCACAAGACATTCCCTCTCACTTGAGCCACGCGATAAACACACTGCCTTAGGTGTGCGGCGGAGAGTTCATGACAAGGCTGTTCCGATGATCCATCGCCAAAATAATCACGCCGCCACTAAGGTTTCACCACAACTCGAATCCACGAGTTGGAGCCCCCTCTGGTGCCATGTGAGACTTCCCACAGCCTACGCTGTGCTCACATTCAGCCTATAGCGAGACTATAATTGGAACTTCACAAATTACTTAGCCAGGTCCGTCCCTTACCGGCTTGTGGTAGTACGAAGTGACTTCGTAAAATGAATCATAGAAACGGTCTTTAAGTTGATTTAGGCTCAACCACATACCCCGTGCACGATAATCAACCAGGTGTCACCAAACACGAGGCATACCGGTACCCCACCACCTAACCAATAGCCTAAGTCCAAATCATAAGTTTCTATTTTCATTTTTAAACAATTTTCATAAACCATCCTTGACTCACCGAAGTCAAGATATCAATTTTCAAAGTCTGTCATTTCATGTGAAATAGTTGATCCCACCTAAAGTTATATTAAGCCGGGCTAAGCATTTCTACAAAATTTCTAGTTAATACTATGGTACTAACTAGTTTTCAGCTAGGGTGACAAGGTATATGAATTCTGGATTTCAAATGGGCTATAATCAAAGGATTATGGGTATAACTAACTTTAAAACAAATTTGAATTATATTTGAATAAAGATACGCATGCATATACAGTAAAACAGTATAAATACATTTGAAATATTAGGTTCAACATGGTCAAAGGTGTAACTTGCCTTGATCGAAGTCTTGCTGCGATTCGTTGAATTCAAACTCTCCGGAATCGTCGAAATCTAACGTAAAGAGCCAATTCAAAGAAAATTTAAAACAAAATTCAAATGAAATCCAAACAACTTCCAAAAATTATAAAATAAACTGGGAGATAGAATTTTGAAATTTGGATGTGGACTAACAATTCTTGAAAAGGGATTAAGGCTTTTAAAAGAAATTGGAAATTTTAATTTAAAATTTAGGTCTTGGGATTACAAGATATATTCAAACAAAATTTAAATAAATTTCAAAAATTTAAAATTATTCCAGAAATGGATAGATTATGATTTTAGAAAAATTTAGAAATTTGAATGGATCAATTTGGAGTTAACATGCAAAAGTTATAGCCTTCCAAAGTTTTAATTCAAATTAAAAGAAAAAGGGGTATTCTCTGGATTATTTTTAAACCGAAAAGGATTTATAACGTCAGCACGAATTATTTTTCTATAGGAAAATACAGATTATGACGTCAGCCCTAGAGTTAATATATTCGGACAGAGGCTGACAGGTGGGGCCCGGGTGTCGTGGACTGAGTCCATGGACACAAGAAGGAGGTGAGGTGGCAGGCGGGCGCTCGGGGGCGAGGTGGCGCTGGCGTGGCTTCCACGTGGCTGCCACTTGGCACCACGTGGTCGCTACGTGGCTGCCACGTCACGGCTTTATGCCGACGTGGCTGCGCGCGCGTGAGGTGGCAAGGGGGCGTGCGGGTGGCGCTGGCGTGGCGCCGATCTGGCCGCCACCTGGCTGCCACGCAGCTGCCAGGTCGGCCCGACGGGCTGACGTGGCCCGACCGGTGGCGGCGGCGCTCGGGGCCCGATGGTCGCCGGAGCTCCGGTGAGCGGCGGCGCCGGCCGAGGGTAACAAAATGAAGAGGGGAACGCGGGGAGTGTTCTGGTACCTCGCACGAAGTCCGAGGATGACCGGAGGAGAAAATCGGCGGAGAGGGGCGGCGGTGGGAGAAGGGGTTAACGGCGGCGGGGAGCTCCGGTGGCGCACTTGCTCGGGGAGGAGGTCATCGGGGATCGCCTGGGCACCAGCTACATCGGGGAGGCGTCGGCGAGGGGCGGGGTGGCTCGAGCCGGCCGGAATCGCTCGCCGGAGTCGTCGGAGGCCGGCGGAGGGAAACGAGCGTAGAGAGGGCTCCGAGGCTCGATTTCGTGAATTGGAGGCACGGGGGGTGGCGGTGTGGGTAGAGGGACCTCGGGGAGGCCCTTTTATAGGCGGAGAGAGGAGGTAACCATTGCACGTAACTCGTCGGATTCGGGAGATTAACGCGACGGTGAAAGAGGGCGTAATTGGGGGAAGTTATGCCTGCAACGGACGCGGTGGAGGATCAATTGCAATCTGCAATCGGCGCGGGGTAGTAAATGGGAAGGAAACCGAAGCTTTCAAAGCTTCAGTTTTGGTATTCATGGCGGCAGCGGGGCGGGGATCGCGCGGAGAAGAAAGGAAAGCGGCGGGGACGACGGATCTGACGCGTGGGTCCCACCGGCCAGCGAGAGAAGGGAAAAGGATAGGATGGGGGCGACGGTCGGATGAGCGACACGTGGTCCCACCATGCTTAAAAGCTTGTAACCTCAAAACTAGGCTACTACCTATAATAGCTAGAAATTGAAGATTACAAAGATAGATTCAAGCATTAAGGTCGACACGCAGGTCGTTAAATACAATATATACAGCTAACAATAGCTGAAATAATCATGACACGCAGGCCATGAACGAATGTTACATGCATCACATACATCTCATACATTCAAATAAGCTATAGGGCCATACTATTCACATCATTCTCTGCAAAAACAAGTTAGACGTAGAATCGCATTCTACCAAACGATGTGAACCCAAGACGCTATACAAGGGGGGATACACACGACGGTCCCGCTGGCCGGTCAGCGGGCGGGGGGTCGAGGGGGAGCGCAGCGGGTTTCGCGGCGCCTACCAAACCTCACAGAATTACATAGATCGCATCTATGAAATCGCTATGAAAATCTTATCGAGCTGATCAAATCAACCCAAATTCGAGCCATTCAAAATGTCTCAATTTTCATTAGATCAATCATATTGATCATCGCGATCGGTATACTTGAGGAGACCACAACACAAGACCTCGATCTGTTGGCTCGATCTACTGATTGTGCGCGTAGTTAGCCCCGATGGTGATTCCAGCCGGTAGGGGCAAGTCGCGCGTACATCAAAGAAGGAGCACGAACTAATCTTTTTGGCCTTATGATGCTATCAACTCATACCTATTTCAACCCCTTATGATCGATTGATCTCATCAACCCGTGCTACCTGATTTAGACTGTAATAGATCCAATCTACTACTATCGCATATCAACATATGCGCTGATCTAGATTGCAAACTAAGCAAGATGGCTCTGATACCACTACAGGAATACGCGTAGGCTACGGAAGCAGAAAACAAAACTTTTCTACCGCGCACCCAAGAACATCATGCTAAGGAAGGATCATGGATCGTTACCACTTAGACGCCGCAGCGCAGCGAAGAAGAATTGGAAACCGATCCAATCACGCGCGCCGAGGTAGTAGTGGAAGTAGCCGATCGTCCCGAACAGATCGTCTCTCTCCACGCACGCCGATCAAGATCGCAACGAGCAGCGCCTCCACCGGTATCCACACGTCCGGGTGAACGCCGATCGCGAGTGTACTAGCACTCGTGGCGCTAGGGTTTGGCTCGGGAGGTGGCGGCTAGGGTTTTGCTAGATGTTACAGGACGAAACCCTCACCCTCGCCTCCATATATATAGACCTCCTCACGTGGGCCTTGCGGACCAAGGCCCATTAGGAGTCTATTCGATCTTTATCCGAATTGAGCCCATATCCGAATCATATTCGAATCGGTGTTCCAACCCGTTAAGCGTGCGACCACAGGTTCACGTATACTTGGTCGTGACCGGAAATGCCTTTCCGTCACCCCATTAATAGCGGCCTCTAGTAAGACATATTAACCCCAAAGTATATGTAAAGATCATATCGGCTGAACCTGTAATGTTCTCTCATGTACGAATCCCTTTGTCTCACGATATAGATTGAGCTCAAGGCGAGACCTGTGTCATCCTCTTAATAGCTCAATCACTCTCTCGATTCCATGATGGATTATAAACTTGTGATTGACTCCTCAATCACCTTGGCATGGCCATGCACTTTCATAATCCATTACATCGAGGGGTCCAGAGATATCTCTCCCATAAGGAGGGGCAAATTCTATCTTGATCATTCACATCCCACTACATGTTTCATGGCAAATCCGAAGACTACTTTTATGACTACCCAGTTACGGAGTAGTGTTTAGTAGTCTCAAAATAAGCTACTACTCATGTTGGGAACCATGATGATCTCAAGTCTAAGGATTCTACATAAACACTACTCGAGACCAACTGATGACACATGGAATCTCTGCGCAGTTGTCTCATGGCAGTCTATCCAACATATGTTCACTAACACATGTCCATATTATTGATTTGGTATCACCATACCATGATCCATGAGACATGATCATCAATCAATACATATGCTGATCTTTGTTTTTGAATCATATTTGTTCCTCATATGATATACGATCAGGGATCATTTAGAAATAGCAACATTTTAGTATTTAAGAGTCTCATGAATAAGTCACATACTCATTGATCAATAATGATGATGTCTATTCCAAGGAACAAAGTAATGTATCATAAACATAGTATGTGATATATACAACATCTCCATGTTGCTTCTAGGGCATATCACTAACAGGGATGAGGGTTTAAGTTAGATCGGACGGCTGAGGGGGAATCCGGCGGTGCAAGGCGTCCCGATGGGCGACACTTGGCAGCCTGAGGGAGGGTTTGGGTTTTAAATTCCTTTTTGATTTCCAGAAATGCTATTTAGCTTTAGAAAACTCAGAAAAATACCAAATAAATTTTGAAAAATCCAGAAAAATTCAGAGAACATTCTGGGACTAACTGGGACTTAATAAAAATATTTTCCACCCAATTTGATAAGTATATTTTGCAAAAGCACAATTTAATTTAAAAAGGGAAGGTTTTAATTCTTCATAAAATCTGGAAAATTAATGTAATCTCATATTTGACTTTAGGAAGCTGAATTACATTTGTTTTAACTTTCAGTAAGGTAATAAATTCATTTTTGGCTTTTATAAATTAAAGTTTTTAATTTTTCTCAAATCAGGACTTTGACATAAATCCAGAAAAATCCAATAAAATCCAGAATTGATTTTTAATAAAGGAACAAAATTTTGGGATGTTACAGGAGTGGCGTGTCGCTCCTGGGAGACTTCGGCGCGACAACGTCCGCCCTTCCGTGTCTTCGCTGCCGAGGCCCTCCGGTCCACATAAGTTGTCTTGTTTGCTTTCGTGTGGTATTCGTCGAGGCTATTTTTTTTGCAACGTGCCCCCCGTGCCCTTCGCAGGTACTTCCCTTGGGGACGCGGAGCGTGTGGTGGGTGCATTCCTCGGACCGTACACAGCCAGGGAGCACACGCTACGCGTGTTTGTGACCACGGAGGCAGGTCTGGGGCGGTTGAACCGCGTGTGCGAAGCCTTGGGTATTAGGGTGCCAGAACGCGTTGTTCCGGTCCCCAGCCCGCCTCGCCGTGACTCCACGGGGGAGGGGGTACTAGCGGACATGGGTTCTGGCTCGTCGGAGCATGCAGACTTGGAAGCGAGGGCGAGTGCTGCGTCGCCACCAGCCGGTGTTGGGAAGGAGCCATCACCCCTGGAGGATGTTGGGGCGGGGCCATCGCTCGCGGCCGTGGGACCTCCAGAATTGATTTTTAATAAAGGAACAAAATTTTTGGGATGTTACAAACCTACCCCCCTTAAAGGAAATCTCGCCCTCGAGATTTGCACTGGCTAGCAAAAGAGATGGGGATGGCTGGTCTTTAAATCTTCTTCTCGCTACCAAGTGGCTTCGTCTTCGGTGTGGTTGCTCCACTGAACCTTGCAGAATCTAATGGTCTTCCTTCTGGTCTGACATTCTACTGTCTCGAGAATCTTGATTGGTTGCTCTTGGTAGGTGAGATCATCCTGAAGGTCCAGAGTTTCTAATGCTGCTTGCTCTGTGGGTACTCGGAGGCACTTCTTTAGTTGGGAGACATGGAAGACATTGTGCACTCCTGACATGCTTGGCGGTAAGTCCAACTGATACGCGACTTCACCTCTTCGGTTTAGAATCTTGAAGGGTCCCACATAACGCGGCGCTAGCTTTCCTCTGACTTGGAATCTTTTTACACCCCTGAGTGGGGATACTCGAAGATAGACGTAGTCCCTGACCTCAAAGGTCAAATCTCGGCGACAGTTGTCCGCATAACTCTTCTGTCGAGACTGGGCTATCTTCAGTCGGTCTCTGATCTTCTTAACCTTATCTTCTGCGTCCTGGAGCAGATTTGGCCCAGCTTCTTGAGGTTCCCCTTGCTGATCCCAAAGCAATGGGGTCCTGCACTTTCGGCCGTACAAGGCTTCGAATGGTGCCATCTGCAGACTGGCTTGGTAGCTATTATTGTACTAGAACTCTGCATAAGGCAATGAACAGTCCCAGCTGTTTCCAAAGTCCAGAGTACAAGCTCTCAGCATATCCTCGAGCACTTGATTAACTCTCTCCGTTTGACCATCTGTCTAGGGGTGGTAAGCGGTACTGAAACTGAGCTTACTCCCTAACTCTTCATGCAGCTTCTGCCAGAATCGAGAAGTAAATTAACTTCCTCGATCTGACACTATTTTCTTTGGAACGCCGTGCAGGCACACAATCCGGGACATGTACAGCTCAGCTAACTTACTCCCGGAGTAAGTGGTCTTGACTGGTACAAAGTGAGCCACTTTAGTTAACGGGTCTATGATCACCCAGATTGAATCACAACCCGATTGCGTCCTTGGGAGTCCGGTTATGAAATCCATACCGATTTCTTCCTACTTCCATTCTGGTATAGGCAGGGGTTGCAAGAGTCCAGCTGGCCTTTGATGTTCGGCTTTGACTCGTTGACAGGTATCGCAGGCTTCAATAAACTCTGCTATTTCTCTCTTCATACTAACCCACCAATATTTTTCCCTTAGGTCCTGGTACATCTTGGTACGACCTGGGTGGATTGAGTATGGGGTATCATGGGCCTCTTTCAGAATCATAGTTTTGATTTCCTGATTATTTGGCACATAGATGCGGTTCTCGAACCAGACGGTACCATGCTCATCTTCACTGAATCCCGGGGCCTTGCCCCTTCTCATATTCTTTCTGATTTCCTGGATATCCTTGTCAACCTTCCGGCTTCCATAATTTGATCGTGCAAGCCGTGTTGTATCTCCGTGGTGGTGAGGATGCTTGGTCTCATCGGATTTAGACTTAGACGCGACTCCCCCAAGTCGGTCCGGTCTTCTTCCGATATAACCACGCTTGCATAAGACTTCCTCGCTAAGGCATCGGCCACAACATTCGCTTTAAGGTGGTAATGTATACCGATGTCGTAGTCCTTTATCAACTCCAACCATCTTCGTTGCCTCGTGTTGAGTTCTCGCCGGTGAAGATATACTTCAAACTCTTATGATCCGTGTATACTTCACAACGGTTTCCGATAAGATAGTGGCGCCAGATTTTTAAGGCGCACACTATCATGCTAACTCCAAGTCATGAGTAGGGTAATTGCACTCATGGGACTTGAGTTGGCGCGATGCATAGGCTACCACTTTGCCTTCTTGCATCAGAACACAGCCTAAGCCTAGGCGAGAGGCATCGCAGAACACCTCGAAGCCTTTGTGCACGCCCGCAAAACCAAAGACGGTGCTGAGACTAGTCTTTTCTTGAGGGTTTGAAAACTTTGCTCACAAGCCTTCGTCCATTCGAACTTCTTTTCCTTTTTCAACAACTGAGTCATTGGCTTGGCTAGTTCAGAGAATCCTGCTATGAACCGGCGGTAATAACCCGCGAGTCCAAGGAAGCTCCTAACTTCAGTTACGGACCTTGGTTGCTTACATTCCATTACTGCTTCTATCTTGGAAGGATCTACAGCAATTCCTTCGGCTGTCACGATATGTCCGAGGAAGGCAACCTCTTTTAGCCAGAATTCACATTTACTGAACTTGGCAAAAAGTTTATGCTCTCGAAGTTTTTCCAAGGTTATCTTGAGATGCTGCTCATGCTCTTCTTCATTCTTGGAATAGATGAGGATGTCGTCGATGAAGATCACTACAAACTTGTCCAAGTATTTCATGAATACACTGTTCATCATACTCATGAAATAGGCTGGCGCATTGGTCAGTCCAAATGACATGACCGTGAACTCATAATGTCCATATCTGGTGGAGAAGGCAGTCTTGGGAATGTTTTCTTCACGAATCTTCAGCTGATGATATCCTGATCGCAGGTCAATTTTGAAGAAGACACCGGCTCCTTTCAATTGATCGAACAAGTCATCGATCCTGGGGAGGGGGTATTTATTCTTGATGGTGACATCGTTGAGTGCTCTGTAGTCCACACATAGCCTCAAACTTTCATCCTTTTTCTTGACGAACAAGACGGGTGCTCCCCAAGGTGACGAACTTGGTCGGATGTATCCCTTGTCTTCTAGTTCCTTGAACTGATTCTTCAGTTCTGCCAACTCATTAGCGGGCATCCGATATGACCTTTTAGAAATTGGGGCGGTGCCTAGGACTAGGTTAATTACAAACTCGATTTCCTATCCTGGCATTCCCGCGCCTCCTGAAAACATCCGGTATTCCCGCACTATGGGTACTTCTTCCAAGACTTGGAGGTGGAAGAGGGCACATTCTTCTCGCTCCGGATCCGGGAGAGAAGATTACTTCCACGCCTTGGTCATTGGTGAGGGTGATGGATCCGTAGCGCAATCGATCCGTCCCGATTCTTACAACCAGTTCATTCCGAGAATGACATCTAATCCTTGCGATTCCAAAACCAAAAGATCAGCTAGGAATCGGGTCCCATCTATGAGCAATTCCACTTTGGGGCACAAGGTCCCCGCTCTCATTTTTGCTCCAGGGGAGTGAACTATCATAGGGTTATGAAGGGTTACCCTGCCCAACCCATGCTTATCCACAAAAGTTTTTGACACAAAGGAATGCGATGCTCCGGAATCGAAAAGAACTGATGCTGGTACTGAATTGACAAGGAACATACCCAGCACGACGTCCGGTGCAGCCTGGGCTTCCTCAGCTGTCACGTGGTTCACTCTCCCCTTGACGAAGGTCCGCGCTTCGCTGCCCTCGGTTCGACTTCCGAGGCTCTGGTCGCCGCCGCTGAATCTTCTTGGGGCACGTCTTGGCAAAGTGTCCTGGTTCCTTGCGCAGTAGCGCTTAATCCGCCGGTTGGCGGATCGCTCTTCCGCACTGCCACCGTTGTTGGGGTGCGGTTGCTTTGGAACTGCTGGTGGTTGGCCTGAAACGGCGGGCGGCTGGCGGAAGACTTGAACTTGCCCGATTGGGTCTTGAAGTTACTGCCCTGAGGTCTGAACTTGTTTGAGTGCGGGGGAGTATTGCGATTCTTGAAAGAACCTCCAGAGTTGTTCCTCTGGTCCGCCATCCTTTTCTTCCGAGTCTCCATTTCCATGTTCTTGCCTTCCTGGCGGATGGCCTTACTGACTAGCTGGTGGAAATCGGTATAATCACCCGATATCAGCTGTACCGATAAGTTGTCGTTCAGGCCCTCCATGAATCTTTCTTGCTTGGCTTCATCGGAATCCACATCTTCTGGCGCATAGCGGGCCAGTTGGTTGAACTTTTGCACGTACTCATTGACAGTACGACTTCCTTGGCGCAGGGACCTAAACTCCTTCTTCTTCAGTGCCATGGTGCCGGTGGGGATGTGAGCTTTGCAAAAACTCTGCTCGAACTCGTTCCATGTTACTGTTTGCGGGTTGGCGTGTGAAGCGGTGAAAGTGTCCCACCATTGAGATGCGGGCCCATTCAGCTGATGGGAGGCGAACAGGACTCGCTCCCGATCAGTGCACTACAGTATATCCAGCTTCTTGCCGATCGACCTGAGCCAGTCGTCGGCGTCCATTGGTTCGGCACTACCGGCGAAGGTCGGTGGCTTGATCCTAAGGAACTCTGAAAGGCGATTGGGAGGTACATGGGCAGGATGATAATGAGCCTGAGGATTGTTGATAGTCTGAGCTAACAGCTGGATCAACTGGTTCTGATTGGCCATCAACTGCGCCCAATCCGGTCCTCGCTTTGGTGGAGCGGGAATTGAGCCGATCGATTTCCACAGGCTCCGGGTTGGTGTTGTCCATGCTGGAGTTCCTTCTTGTGTTCACCATCTATTGAGGCTTTCAGATTTAGAGAGAGAACTAAAGGAAGGTTCTAGTAACAATCCCACCAAAATAACACACAAGAGCAAGGAAAACACGAATAAGAGCCAAACAAAACTTTTTATTTTATTATAATAGTCTCGTGGCTGTTTACAAAGGACTACAGCTCATGGATAGCGTTCTAAGACTCAGGGTTGTCTAGACACTAGTGCTGCGCTCGAGTCTCCTCGAAAAAGGCCCGGAATCAGTGGAGCTTGCATCTTCAGCACGGAGCTTGGCAAGTTCTTCTTCACGTGCGCGGAGCTTCTGCTGTGCGGTGTGCAGCTCGTCCAGGGTGGTCTGGTACATGTGATCCATGGACTTGGTGAATTCCACCAGTCGTACGAGACGGGGGTTGCTCTCATACTCTGTAGATGAGAAGTCGCTGGCAGCCCACAGAGGGGTCTTCATGGGGAAGTAGCAAAAGTCCGTGCGCTGCAGGTCCCGAGCGTAGATGTTCCTCAGCTGGCGAATGGCCTCTCGGGCTGCATCTTGCACTCCGTCGAAGAAGGTATCTCGAGGTAGGGGAGCGTCGAACACGTAAATGGCTCTGTTGGCTGCAAAATCCTTGAAGATCTTCACTTCCACCCTCCAGCGTTCCTCGTCTCCGTACATGCCAACGTATCCTTGGTAGAGGGGGTACGGGCGGAAGTTGAGCTCTTGCATGAGGTTATACAGATCATCGGCGAAGAGTCCAGCAAGGGTTCCATGGGAGACGCAGGTGGGTTGCTCCATCTAAAATTTGGAAGAGGAGAGGAGTTAGTAATCAGTTTTGGCAAAGAGATTGAGCAAAGGAAGAGATGTTTTTGAAAGGGGCATTTCTTATGAAAATATATTCTTAAGGTTGGTCTCTAGCTAGGGTCACGTCTTAGGGTCATTATTGCTCTGATACCATTTTTGTCGGAACCCGGAACAACAACTCCGAGTCTCTCTGTGTAAATCGCACTATCCCAGGAAAAGCTAGTGCACACAGGTTTAACAGCAAAGTATATCATGCAAAAATAACCACGAAATATTATTAAACAAAAATACAGCCTTAAGGCCAAGTCTTACAATAAGGGCACAAGGCCAACAAAATAAACAAAAACAGCGGAAAGATAGTAAAGGTGGCAGCACAGCCCATCCATTTTTCACAGCGAATGATCAGAAGACGCGTCCTACTAGCTGAAGTAGTCCTCACCGTCGTAGTCGCCGTCGAAGTCTGGCAACGGGTTAAGCAAGGTGAGTACGAGAGTACTCCCAAGGTAAGCAAGTAATTGCTTACGCAAGTTACACCAGAAATTATAACAGAGTTGATGCATGCATAATGGATATCAAAGGAAAGCTTAATAGGGCAATGTGCGGAAAGCAATACTTGAATTTAAATACAATAACGTAAATACGAAAAGCTGAACTTTAATACATTATATGAAACATTGTTTTTAACAAGTATTATCGTTAGTGTAGGCTCCAACCCACACTAACCTATCCACGGGAATCCACCCGGACCAGAACCAAGACCACCATTTGTTTGCTCAAAAACCAAGTTTATAAAATCCAAGTCTAATCTGTGACAACTTTACTCAGCATGTCCATGACCGTGGACACGGCTATCTAGATAGGTTTTAACTCTGCAGAGGTGTACAACTTTACCCACAAGACATTCCCTCTCACTTGAGCCACGCGATAAACACACTGTCTTAGGTGTGCGGCGGAGAGTTCATGATAAGGCTGTTCCGATGATCCATCGCCAAAATAATCACGCTGCCACTAAGGTTTCACCACAACTCGAATCCACGAGTTGGAGCCCCCTCTGATGCCATGTGAGACTTCCCACAGCCTACGCCGCGCTCACATTCAGCCTATAGCGAGACTATAATTGGAACTTCACAAATTACTTAGCCAGGTCCGTCTCATACCGGACTTGTGGTAGTACGAAGTGACTTCATAAAATGAATCACAGAAACGGTCCTTAAGTTGATTTAGGCTCAACCACATACCCCCCATACATGATAATCAACCAGGTGTCACCAAACACGAGGCATACCGGCACCCCACCACCTAACCAATAGCCTAAGTCCAAATCATAAGTTTCTATTTTCATTTTTAAACAATTTTCATAAACCATCCTTGACTCACCGAAGTCAAGATATCAATTTTCAAAGTCTGTCATTTCATGTGAAATAATTGATCCCACCTAAAGTTTTATTAAGCCGGGCTAAGCATTTCTACAAAATTTCTAGTTAATACTATGGTACTAACTAGTTTTCAGCTAGGGTGACAAGGTATATGAATTCGGGATTTCAAATGGGCTATAATCAAAGGATTATGGGTATAACTAGCTTTAAAACAAATTTGAATTATATTTGAGTAAAGATACGCATGCATATACAGTAAAACAGTATAAATACATTTGAAATATTAGGTTCAACATGGTCAAAGGTGTAACTTGCCTTCATCGAAGTCTTGCTGCGATTCATCGAATTCAAACTCTCCGGAATCGTCGAAATCTAACGTAAAGAGCCAATTCAAAGAAAATTTAAAACAATATTCAAATGAAATCCAAAAAACTTCCAAAAATTATAAAATAAACTGGGAGACAGAATTTTGAATTTTGGATGTGGACAAACAATTCTTGAAAAGGGATTGAGGCTTTTAAAAGAAATTGAAAATTTTAATTTAAAATTTAGGTCTTGGGATTACAAGATATATTCAAACAAAATTTAAATAAAGTTCAAAAATTCAAAATTATTCCATAAATGGATAGATCATGATTTTAGAAAAATTTAGAAATTTGAATGGGTCAATTTGGAGTTAAAATGCAAAAGTTATAGCCTTCCAAAGTTTTAATTCAAATTAAAAGAAAAAGGGGCATTCTTTGGATTATTTTTAAACCGAAAAGGATTTATGACGTCAGCACGAATTATTTTTCTATAGGAAAATACAGATTATGACGTCAGCCCTAGGGTTAATATATTCGGACAGAGGCTGACAGGTGGGGCCCGGGTGTCGTGGACTGAGTCCATGGACCCGAGAAGGAGGTGAGGTGGCAGGCGGGCGCTCGGGGGCGAGGTGGCGCTGGCGTGGCTTCCACGTGGCTGCCACTTGGCACCACGTGGTCGCTAAGTGGCTGCCACGTCACGGCTTTATGCCGACGTGGCTGCGCGCGCGTGAGGTGGCGAGGGGGCGTGCGGGTGGCGCTGGCGTGGCGCCGATCTGGCCGCCACCTGGCTGCCACGCAGCTGCCAGGTCGGCCCGGCGGCGACGTGGCCCGACCGGCGGCGCGCGGCGCCGGGGCGATGGTCGCCGAGCTCGTGGTGGCGGCGCGCCGGAGAGTAACAAAATGAAGAGGGGAACGCGGGGAGTGTTCTGGTACCTCGCACGAAGTCCGAGGACGATCGAAGGAGAAAATCGACGGAGAGGGGCGGCGGTCGGAGAAGGGGTCCACGGCGGCGGGGAGCTCCGGTGGCGCACTTGCTCGGGGAGGAGGTCGTCGGGGATCGCCTGGGCACCAGCTACGTCGGGGAGGCGTCGGCGAGGGGCGGGGTGGCTCGAGCCGGCCAGAATCGCTCGCCGGAGTCGTCGGAGGCCGGCGGAGGGAAACGAGCGTAGGGAGGGCTCCGAGGCTCGATTTCGTGAATTGGAAGCACGGGGGTGGCGGTGTGGGTAGAGGGACCTCGGGGATGCCCTTTTATAGGCGAAGAGAGGTGGTAACCGTTGCACGTAACTCGCCGGATTCGGGAGATTAACGCGACGGTGAAAGAGGGCGTAATTGGGGGAATTTATGCCTGCAACGGCGCGGTGGAGGATCAATTGCAATCTACAATCGGCGCGGGGTAGTAAACGGGAAGGAAACCGAAGCTTTAAAAGCTTCGGTTTTGGTATTCATGGCGGCAGCGGGGCGGGGATCGCGCGGAGAAGAAAGGAAAGCAGCGGGGACGACGGATCTGACGCGTGGGTCCCACCGGCCAGCGAGAGAAGGGAAAAGGAAAGGATGGGGGCGACGGTCGGATGAGCGACACGTGGCAAAGGGGAGGGGCGCGGGCTGTTGGATCTGAGCGAACCGGTAAGTGAGAGGGGAAGACCACGATTCAATCCGGCAATGGGGGGAAAATCTGGGCCGCTGGGTCTTGGGCGAGGGATTAAGTGACTACGGACATGCGGGATGTAATCCGAGAACGGCGAACGGCCCCGATCAAGCCACGTGGCGGTAGGAGCGGAGAGGGGAGCGGGTCAAGCGGTAAGTTGGTGCGGGCGGCGAGGATTAAATCCGGCGCGGGAGTGGACGGTCCGATGTACGACACGCGTCGCACGCGGAGAGAGGGAAGGCGGGATGAGGGTTTAAGTCAGATCGGACGGCTAAGGGGGAATCCGGCGGCGCGGGGCGGCCCGATGGGCGACATTTGGCAGCCTGAGGGAGGGTTTGGGTTTTAAATTCCTTTTTGATTTCCAGAAATGCTATTTAGCTTTAGAAAACTCAGAAAAATACCAAATAAATTTTGAAAAATCCAGAAAAATTCAGAGAACATTCTGGGACTAACTGGGACTTAATAAAAATATTTTTCACCCAATTTGATAAGTATATTTTGCAAAAGCACAATTTGATTTAAAAAGGGAAGGTTTTAATTCTTCATAAAATCTGGAAAATTAATGTAATCTCATATTTGACTTTAGGAAGTTGAATTACATTTGTTTTAACTTTCAGTTAGGTAATAAATTCATTTTTGGCTTTTATAAATTAAAGTTTTTAATTTTTCTCAAATCAGGACTTTGACATAAATCCAGAAAAATCCAATAAATTCCAGAATTGATTTTTAATAAAGGAACAAAATTTTGGGATGTTACAGGAGTGGCGTGTCGCTCCTGGGAGACTTCGGCGCGACAACGTCCGCCCTTCCGTGTCTTCGCTACCGAGGCCCTCCGGTCCACGTAAGTTGTCTTGTTTGCTTTCGTGTGGTATTCGTCGAGGCTGTTGTTTTTGCAACGTGCCCCCGTGCCCTTCGTAGGTACTTCCCTTGGGGACGCGGAGCGTGTGGTGGGTGCATTCCTCGGACCGTACACAGCCAGGGAGCACACGCTACGCGTGTTTGTGACCACGGAGGCAGGTCTGGGGCGGTTGAACCGCGTGTGCGAAGCCTTGGGTATTAGGGTGCCAGAACGCGTTGTTCCGGTCCCCAGCCCGCCTCGCCGTGACTCCACGGGGGAGGGGGTACTAGCGGACATGGGTTCTGGCTCGTCGGAGCATGCAAACTTGGAAGCGAGGGCGAGTGCTGCGTCGCCACCAGCCGGTGTTGGGACGGAGCCATCACCCCTGGTGGATGTTGGGGCGGGGCCATCGCTCGCGGCCGTGGGACTTCCTTCTGCGGCGGTTTTTGAGGCGAGGCTGCCGTCTTATTCCCCAAAGGTGAAGCGACCCCGCATACGGTCGCCCCTTCACTCGTGTGGGGGGTTTGTTGTAGTGAGCCAGGTCGGAGCCCTATGGGACTCTGACTCAGACACCGAGTGCCTCGGTACCCCCGCGGCCCTGATTGAGTCTGCGACTACTGGTGGCGAGGGCTTGGTGGAGCTAAGCTCCGACACCGAAGTTCCCCCGGTTGGCGAGGTGGGTGGGGATGCGGAGATCCTTGTGGATTCGGGCGGGGCTGAAGGTAGACCTTTCTTGATTGTGACCTGCTAGGTATTCGTTGGGCTGACCGTCGTGTGCCCTTACAGCAACATGGTTACCCGAACGCGGGCGGCCCTCAACGCCCGAAGACGGCTGCTTGGGAGGGGCATCTGGCGCCGCCGAGACTATTGCCGCGGATGCCGCCCGTCATCTGGCGGACTTCGTCCCTCGAGCAGAGGCGTTGGCGGCGTGGCGGGAGGCCGCGGATAATGCGGGCGCGAGCTTAGATCGTGGCGCATTGGAGATCTACGAGCCTGAACTGCTTGAGGGGGTGCTGGAGGTCTCTCAACTGAGGGTAAGTGCCTGACCCCGAGCGGCACGTAGCCACTGGGAGGTGTACTGATTGCTTCATTGTGTAGACTTTCGCCCTCAGCCGCGCGCTGCAGGTGGCCCATATCCGGGAACGGGAGGCCTTGGAGGGCTGGCTACGCGCCGTCGAAGGGGCCCTTCGTGCGTCGGAGGAGGCGCACTCCGCTAAGGATGACCGCATGCGGCTCCTGGAAGTGGAACGCGCGGTGGCCGTCTCATATGCCACGGAGCGCGTGGCATCGACTCAGCAGGCAGCGGTGGTGGAGCGTGATGGGTTGCTCCAGCAGGTTGCCGTACTGGAGGAAGAGAACGGCCGCCTCGCTGCGTCCCTGAGTGACTGCGAAAGCTGCCGCCCGGCTCCTTCGGACCCAAAGAGCTTCCACGGACACTTTGACGGATTGCGGAAGATGCCGATCTTGCTCAGGCGGCCGCGACGTCCTTTGGCAATCACTGCTCCTACGTGACTGCTTGTCTAGCGTGTTCTCTTCTCCATCACCGGGGCTACCGTCACGTCGACGAATTGGGCGACCCACAGCTGGAGATGCCCGGTGGGGCCGGGGTGATGTCCGGTGCCGTGCGCACTGTTCGGCCCGCCGTTCGATTTTTTCACGAGAGGATCTGGGAGTACATCGGGGAGGCCGCGGCGAAGGTGGAGCTGCGGCGGAACATGTACGGCGAGGGGAACCTTGGCAAGTGGCTTGATGAGGTTGCCCGACGCGACGATGACGGGGCCGACGGTTCAAAGAAGGTGTGACCCCGGGTTCTTGTACACTGGTGTGTGTTGCAAGCTTGTGTATTTCATGCCACGAATGAAGTCACGGTTGCTTCGCTTCTTTGATCGACTTTGCCACTTTGCTCCGAGCAGCTGGCCGATGGGGACCTGCTGCTGGTTTCTGACGTCGCAACGCGGCGCCGCTTACGTCGCTGGTGGCAGGCCAAAGACTCACTCGACTTCTGGGCGAACCGACCGTCGGCAGGCGAGACTTTGGCGCGAAAGGTCGTCCCAGCGAAGCCAGATGAGTAGTGCCGACTCGCCGGGTTTTGTAAGAACGTTGTGGCAGTGTGGTAGACAAGCCGGGACATTCGTCACCGCCGCCGTTTTTTGGATGCATGCGCTTTGCGCCTTGTTTTTATGGGGCTTGAGGGTTAGTCGGGGCAGGAGGTTGGGGTAGGGGTGGAGCTGGGGCGTAGTTGAAGTAGACGTGCGAGGGCTCCGTCCCCTACTCTCCGAAGTGGTGGCAGCGGAGCTGGCGCCTAGTTGAAGTAGACGCGCGAGTGCTCCGTCCCCTATCCTCCGAAGTGGTGGCAGCGCAGCTGGCGCCTAGTTGAAGTAGACGCGCGAGCGCTCCGTCCCCTACCCTCCGAAGTGGTGGCAGCGAAGCTGGCGTCTAGTTGGAGTAGACGCGTGAGAGATCCGTCCCCTACCCTCCGAAGTGGTGGCAGCGGAGCTGGCGCCTAGTTGGAGTAGACGCGCGAGAGCTTCGTCCCCTACCCTCCGAAGTGGTGGCAGCAGAGCTGGTGCCTAGTTGAAGTAGACGCCGAGTGCTCCGTCCCCTACCCTCCGAAGTGGTGGCAGCAAAGCTGGCGCCTAGTTGAAGTAGACGCGCGAAAGCGCTCCGTCCCATACCCTCTGAAGTGGTGGCAGCGGAGCTGGCGCCTAGTTGGAGTAGACGCGCGAGAGCTCCGTCCCCTACCCTCCAAAGTGGTGGCAGCGGAGCTAGTGCCTAGTTGAAGTAGACGCCGAGTGCTCCGTCCCCAACCCTCCGAAGTGGTGGCAGCAGAGCTGGCGCCTAGTTGAAGTACACGCGCGAGCGCTCCGTCCCCTACCCTCCGAAGTGGTGGCAGCGGAGCTGAAGCCTAGTTGGAGTAGACGCGTGAGAGCTCCGTCCCCTACCCTCCGAAGTGGTGGCAGCAGAGCTGGCGCCTAGTTAAAGTAGACGTGCAAGCGCTCCGTCCCCTACCCTCCAAAGTGGTGGCAGCGGAGCTGGCGCCTAGTTGGAGTAGACGCGCGAGAGCTCCGTCCCCTACCCTCCGAAGTGGTGGCAGCGGAGCTGGTGCCTAGTTGGAGTAGACGCGTGAGAGTTCCGTCCCCTACCCACCGAAGTGGTGGCAGCGGAGCTGGCATCTAGTTGGAGTAGGCGCGCGAGCGCTCCATCCCCTACCCTCCGAAGTGGTGGCAGCGGAGCTGACGCCTAGTTGAAGTAGACACGAGAGCGCTCCGTCCCCTACTGCTGGGCAGGATAAGATAAGCTTGGGAAGGGGCAGGGACCTAGCCTCGTAGGTCCTGTCCCTGGCTGCCGATGGGGGTGTCACGGGCGCCTCTATTTCGCTGCAATCCCGGACGCCGATGGGACAGCTGAGGCGGGATCAACGGAGGTCCGCGCGTGGCGCCATACGACTGCGAAGGAGGTGTCCCCTGGCCATCGTCCGTTGCATTGGGCCTCGCGGGATAAGGGGGGACACGTTGCGTGTAGCAGGCGTAGCCCTGGTGTGGGGCAACGCTATCGCACCACGTGCTCCTGGGGCGGGCGATGGGACTCTTAAAGCGTATTGTCAACAGTCTTGCTTCTGGGGCTCTTTAAAAAGGGGGCGAGTGGCCGAGTGGAGCGGCACTCGTCTTCCCGGACATCGCACCCCCACAACTTCTGGTAAAACTATGGTCCTCGGTGTGTTCCAACTTCGCCCAGTGGTGTGGAGGGCTCCAGAACGCGACTGATGCCGCCTGGGCGATCGCGGGGTGGGGCATCCCGCCCCTGTGGGGGGATGTGACACCGCGATGTGTTTTTGCCTCGCCTGTGCGCCGAAGAGCCGCAGTTGGTGCGAGGTAGTGGGCAATTCACTTGTACTTCATTAAGGCTGCTCCTACCTTCAGGAGTAGACTGCTATGGCATGCTGGCGAGGCCGCGCCCCGTCGTGCTGTCTCGTACAGGCGCCTATTCTCTCCCCCAGTTTCCTCCCTTGGGATGATGGGAGTAGGGGGGCTTGGCGCTTGCGGCACCACAGGGGGCCGTGCTGCTCCAAAGACGGGCGCCGACTCCTCCAGCTCGGGGCGGCACACTCTGGGGGGGCCTTGGGCGCTATCCATCTTGTGGCGCCTTACTGTGGTGGCGCTGCATCCCGAGCTCGAACGTCAATGGACGTTCGCTGGGCGACTTCTGCGCGGAGGGATCGCGTCGCGCGGCGCCGCCGAGCGTTTGGTTTCTCGGCTCCTCTGCAGAGGTGCTGGCCATTGAGCTCCTGCGCCGCCTGCTTGATCGGCATGCAGAAGTATTGAGCGTAAGCCCCACGTTGAGCTCCTGCGCCTCGCTCCTACACTCGCGGTCGCCCGCCCATGTGATGCGCGCGAAGCCTCTGGAGTCCGTGCGCCGTTGCATGTGGACTCCGGCAAGTCCGTGGGAATACCATCCACGTCTTATTTATACTCCGGGGAGTACGCGTGGTGAGAACACCAGCGCGTGCGCGGGACATCCACGTCTTGTTTAGACTCAGTAGAGTGCACAGGGAAAACATCCGCGTCTTTGTTTGTACTTCGGAGAATGCGTGGGACTATCAACCACGACTTACTTAAACTCCGAAGGGTACGCCAACGCGCACGCGGGGCATCCGCGTCTTGTTTATACTCAGTAGAGTGCGCAGAAAAAATATCCGCGTTTTTGTTTGTACTTCGGAGAATGCGTGGGACTATCAACCACGACTTACTTAAACTCCGAAGGGTACGCCAATGCGCGCGCGGGACATCCGCGTCTTGTTTATACTCAGTAGAGTGCGCAGGGAAAACATCCGCGTCTTATTTATACTCCGCAGAGTGCGCGCGGAGGCGTCCCCCCGCTGCGTCTTATTTATACTTCGTAGAGTGCGTGCGGAGGCGAACCTCGACGCTACGTCTTATTTATACTCCGTAGAGTGCGTGCGGAGGCGGACCTCGACGCTACGTCTTATTTATACTCCGTAGAGTGCGTGTGGAGGCGGACCTCGACGCTACGTTTTATTTATACTCTGTAGAGTGCATGCAGAGGCGTACCTCGACGCTACGTCTTATTTATACTCCGTAGAGTGTGTGCCGAGGCGGACCTCCGTGCGGTGCTTGTGTAGAGGTGAGTCTCCGTGCAGTGCGTGTGCGGAGGTGAGTCTCCGTGTGGTGCGTGTGCGGAGGTGAGTCTCCGTGTAGTGCGTGTGCGGAGGTGAGTCTCCGTGCGGTGTGTGTGCGGAGGTGAGTCTCCGTGCGGTGCGTGTGCGGAGCTGAGTCTCCGTGCGGTGGGTGGGAACATCGACCACGTCTTTATACTCCGGGGAGTACGCGTGGTAGTAACACCGACGCGTGCGCAGAACCCCGCGTCTTGTTTATACTCAGTAGAGTACGCAGGGAAAACGTCCGTGTCTTATTTATACTCCTGGGAGTGCGTGCGAAGGGAAGCCTCCGCACATTTTTGGTGGGCAGCATGAAAAGCTTCGCAAACGGTGAACTTTATTAAATTCCTGTTTGCGCGGGTGAGCGAGTACCAAAGGTTATGAACTAACCACTGCACTCGTTGTCGTGGTGGTGAGAAGCGGAGCCTTTGGTGCTGGGCTGCCATAGGGCCTGTATGGGCGCGCCTAACCTACAGGCCTTACTGAGCTCCCAGGGGCGGGCCTCGGGTTCCATGCTCCAGGTGCCGGGCCATGTGCTGGTCGCCAAGGACGGTGATGATGCCTCGCGGGCCCGACAGCTTCACACATAGGAAGCCATGGTGTGGTACCGCCCCAAAAGGAATTGAGGGTCAGTCTCCCTAAAATAGCATTGTAGGGGTACTGCATATCGACGACATCGAAGGTGGCGTCCCTGCTCACCATATTGTCATCCTGGCCGAAGGAGATCTACAAACATACTTGGCCCAGTGCCAGTAGCGGCTGACCTCCGAAGCCCTACAGCAGAGCTCTTGAGAGGCCTAGGCGATTTCGAGGGATCGCCATCTGGTCGAAGGCCTGTGCGAACAAAACGTTCACGGAGCTGCCCCCATCGACTAGGACACGCCGGACGTCGCACCCGGCAACCGCGACCAGGATGACTAGGGGGTCCTGATGGGGGAACTCCACGCCTTCGGCATCAGCGGGCATGAAGGTGATCGTATGCTGTGCCCAATCGGGCGGCGCATGAGCCGGGTACACCGCCATGTGGTGTAGTCTCCGCACGTAGGCCTTGTGTTGTCGCTCTGAGGCGAACTCCAAGGAGGAGCCTCCGAAAATTACGTTGATGACCCTACGCGGAGCGCCCTCAAGGGCATGGATCCGCAGGGGGCTCTCCGGGGGTTGTGGAACGTGGGCTCGTGCTCACCGGAGACCCTCCTGAGGCTGCGGCTCCTGATCCCGAATCCTTAGGGGACCGTCTAGGGGCTGCTGAACGTGCGCCACAACGGGCGGGCACGCCTCGAGGTCCCTGTCTTTGGCGACGCTTTGGCGAAGCGCCGCGATGGTGGTGCAGGAGCGGGTGTCATGATTGCCCTGTTCGTGCACCTCGCACCACTGTGGGTGGTGTTGGTCGCCATACTCCGCGCGGGCCCAGCCGTCACGGCCTCGGCCTCAGCCTCATCCCCGACCTCGTCGAGCCCTGGCCCCGCGGTTAGTTGGGGCATTGTCTTTCGAGCTGCCCTCGACGTCGAAGACGTAGCGGGGTCGCCGAGACGTCTGACGGCTGCACTGAGGCTTGTCAGCCGGCGCATCCTTGCACTGGGAGGCTCCCTCGATGGCTCCTGCCTACGCTTGCTCCGCGAGAAACTTGCTTTCAACGGGTCGACGCTCCTCGCGGCACTTTCCGCTGGGTTCGCTCGGCCTCGTTGTCCTGGCGCCGCCTCGTGTCTTCTTCCGCCCGCGCGTAGTCCTCCATCTTGTCGAAGAGCTTCGCGACTGTCTTGATTGGCTTCCGCGCATTGTACTCAGCTAGCGGCCCCGGGCGGAGGCCCTGTACCGCTGCATTGATGATTGTTTTCTCATTGACATCTTTGACCTGGCAGCAGACCTTCGCGAAGCGTTTGAAGTATTCGCGGAGCCTTTCCGCTGGTTTTTCCTTGACCGCGAAGAGCTGATCCGCGTCGACACGCTCGATGTAGTTCCCTTGGAAATTGTTGTAGAGGCGATCGCGAATCTGCTCCCACGTGTATATGGAGTTTGGCTCTATGGTGAACAACCATGAGAGTGCCACTCCGTGCAACACGAGCGGAAGCACCTTTGCCTTGGTGGTGTCGTCTCCGCCTGCCACCTCGATAGCGGTCTCGTACACGTGCACGAACTCTCGGGGATCCGTGTCGCCTTTGTACGACGTGACGGAGCTGGGGAATTTAAAATCCTCCGGCCACGCTGCCTGTTGTAGGCCCACCGATAGCGGGGACTCCGGGTCCACACGCCGCAGCAAAGCGCGACTAGATGTGGGGGCGTCCCGGCTGTCCGTGCGCTCGGGCGTGGGCTCCGACGCGATCACCGGTGGGGTCGGCTGACCCCGAGCCTCTTGCGTGCTCCGCACGGCTCCCCGGAGATCCGCCAATTCTTGCTGGAGCGTGCCGAGGGCTGCCAGCAGGGCTGTCTCCACTGCGGGCGTAGGTGGGACAATGGGCGCGTCCGGTCGCACGGTCGAGGCAGTCGCAACCACTCCGGCGGCGATGGTAGGGCCCATGCCGCCGAAGGGGCCACTTGGTGCTCTCGTAGCGGGTGTAGGGGTGGCGGTCGCATCTCGACGAGCGTCGGGGCTACCGCTCCCTAACACCCGACCTGCGTCGTCGGAGTTAGTTGTCGTACCGGTGGCGGGGGGGGCGCATGACGTGCGGGGTGGGGTCGGCTGTCACGTCGGTGGTGGCAGGGTCAGTGGCGTCAGTGATGGCGGGGTCGATGGTCGCGCGATGATCGTTGTCATTTTCGTCCCCGACCACCGACGCCGAAGCCCTGGTGTTAACACGAGGCCTCGCCACGATCGCCTCCTTCTTCTTCGCCGCCAACGATGCTTTCTTTGGTGCCATCCTTCCTGCGATCTCTGAGGCTTGCTCCTGTCGTCCCCACGGACGGCACCAACTATTGTGGCTACAGACCAAACAGAGAGAGAGGGGTATGGTAGTGGAGAGTTAGGTGAGCGAATGACCTCTTGGGTCTTTCCTCTGGACCGATCATGGCATATATGCGTTCCCTGAGGAAGAGCGCCTAACCCATCGTAACCTTACACCAAGCTTTCCTTCCAGGACAAGCTACATTGCTTACATGTTTATAACCTTCTCAACAGGCTAGCTGGGTTTAGGTGGGGGCCACCCCTACAACAGTATACTAATCTATATTACTTCAGTGCATCTAATGCCACCTTGTATCGCTGATACATTTCGAACAGCATGCCCACTGTAACAGCCCAGCTGTTTATTCCAAAAAAAAACACATTTAATTTAATTAAAAAAAATATTTACTTTTGGTTGTTTAAATTTATTTGCCTGATTTTCTGCTTTTAAAAAGGGTTTTACGTGAGAAAGGTGATTTAAGAAAAAAAATAAAAACAATAAATAAATAAATAAATAAGGTATTAAATAAGTTAGTTTGAAATAAAAATCAAAGTTATTTGATTTCTTGAAATTTTAAAATTTTTAGCTAACCTGATTTTCTGCTAAAGAAAATAGCCTTTCTGTTAAACAAAAAAATATTTTATAAGGAAACATATTCAAATTTGAGTTGGAATTTTTTTTATAAGTTCAAAATAGCCTTAGAAACTTCCATGAATTTTTATAAGATTTTTAAGCTTTATTTGTTATTTATTGTATTATTTAAAGCTAGAAAAAGAAAAACATTTTTAAAAATTAAAATAATGTTCAAAAAAATTTTCCGAAATTTTTTTTATTCTTTTCAGGTTCCAGGGATTCTAAAAATAGTTTTCTTCAAATTTTTCCTAATTTCCTTTTTTTCTTTCTTTCTTTTTCTTTCCTCTCTTTCCTTCTTTTTCCTTTCCCTTCTTCTTCCTGGTAACTCGTGCGTGCACAGGCAGAGGCCGAGCCGCCATTGTTGCATTTCTTCAAGCTTGGAGAACTTGTGATTTACTCAACGGATTTACGCGAAATCAATTGCATTGAATTCCCCTCATCAAGCTCTTTCATTCCCCACCGTTTCCCCTCATTCATGAGCTATTTTCATGGATTTAAACCATGCCATTCAAAGACATACCCCATTGATCTCCCTCCTCGGTCCACCTCCACCCCTATAAAAGAGAGCCCCGTGAGCCTCTCCTCATCCTCACTCAACCCCAAAATCTCAAGTCCCCACTCCTCTCTATTGGCCGCAATCGGTTCTTGTTTTCTTGTACAAGCGGCGTTCTTGACCTTTGTGCCTCGTCCGGTGGAGCGCCGCCGTGTTTGACCACACCGCTGGCTTCGCCTCGCGCGTTCTACGCGGTGCTCACCTCGCCTTCGCGAACTTCGCCGAGCACCGCCGCCACCGTGGGCAAAACGGTCGTTGTTCTTCGCGTCGCCACCGCCGACCGTGCATGCCCGACCAAAACCAAGGTGAGCATCACGATCCCCACGCTCTAATCTTCGATTCGCCGCAACTCGCATGTTAATTCCTCTCCGCTTGCGGGAACGCCGATGTCACCTGTAGGCCGATAAATTCTTGTCCATCGTGTTTCGCTTGTCCGCTGGCTGCCGTCTGCGGCGTTGAGTTCGCCTCGACACGCTCTACGCCGTGCTCCCCTCCGCTCATCCAAAAACCTTCCACAAATATTTGCGCCGACACCTCGCCATGGCCGCAAATGGCACTTCGCGTCCCGCCGTCCGAATGCTTTCAACAATCCGTCCGCGTCAAACGTGCCAAACCATCCCAGGTGGCTACATTTCAGACGGTTTTGGATTCGCCTGACTGAGCGCGAAGATATTGAAATTTTAGTGTTTCTGTACCGACGTCGTTCAAACGATGATTGCGTCGCCACCTGTGAGTGTTCGGCTTTGCCGATATTTTTTCTAGACTCGCCTCACCACGTTCTAGGCCATGCTCACCTTCCTTCTCCTTATTCCATTCCCGAAAATTATTCTTCTCTCCACGCCCTATGTCGTTGTCGCCAGACACGCCGTCACCGTGCTCCGTTTGACGTGCCGTCACTTCCTACATGTGCCTCGGGTCCCTAGCAAACCATTTTGCTAGTTGGCTTCACCTCTGTGCCTTTTCTCACCGGCGCCGCGACCAAAACAGTGGAAGGGTTGTTCTCTGCGCAGGAATATTCCTTTGGAATATTCCTGATTTTTCTTTTTTCAGGATTTTCTAATCCGACAATCTCCCAATCGCTCGTTCTCCTCCGTCCGAACTCCGAATCAGGTGATTCGAGTTTCTAAATTCATCTAAATTCATAATCTATTTTTCAGTATATATTTCATAATTTTTGGATTTTCTCGACCGCTCTTGGTTGAGTCTCCTCACCACCGGAATACTGCCGCCACCGCCGCCCGAGTTGCGCCACCGCTTCATCTCGTCGCCAACCACCTTCCAACCACTTGTGGTAATGCACAAGAGCACGAATGCACTTCTCGCAATCCCCTCTCTCTTTTCTTTACCTTGCCACCCCTCCGCCAAGCAATCCCGCCGCCGGAGTATCTCTTCCGCCAATGCCAACACCACCACCATCAAATCTTCGATGGGACCACGCGCACCTCCTTCACCCTTTTTCCTGAGCCAAAATATGACCGGAGTACCCCGCCGCCAATAACCTTCCTCAGGCCCGCGCGAACCTTCGACGCCCCTTCTCCGAGCAAGCTGTCGTCGGAGAGTCTCCGCCGTCGATAATTGTACCCCGCCTCCGCTACACCTCGCCACCAATCAACTCTGCGTGTCTAACCTTGCGCCAAGGTAAAACCGACTTATACTCTTCTCCTCTTTTGTACACCTCCCGGTCTTCGCCGCCGTTGATCGCTTCGGATCTTGTCGTGTGAAGTCGTCCGACTTCTCCCACCATCCGATTCTAAGACTCCGATATCCGAAGGCTCTAAGACTCCGACGCCCGAGGTTCTTTAGACTCTAACCGCTCGGAGGTTCCTTATACACCGACGGTTCAAAGACTTCCTTAGACTCCGCTGACTCGGAGGCTTTTTAGACTCCGACCGACGGAGCCTTCGACTTCGACCTTCGAGGACTCCAATTTTGACTTTGACCTTCAGAGACTTCAACTCCAATCCTTTCAACCACAATTGTATTTCCGACTACACCACTCGACCACGCCGCTCCCAACCACCGCCGTCTCCATCTACCTCCGACCGTAGTCGCTCCGACCACCGCCACTCTTCGCTCTAAGTCTCCGAGTACCTTCGCCAGCGAGGAGTAGTTGGAAGAATACTCGGTAGTCGAAGTCGTAGCCGACTCGAGTACCTTCGCTTCCACCACCGCGCTCATTGTCGTCCGACCACTCGACTCGACACGGTTGTTCTCGATCGTTATAGTGTTCTTCACCACTATACAATTTCGAGTAGGTCTTCGACCGAATCTTAATCTTCGATTCGATCGCACCGTGCATTGGAGTCTTTGTCTTCGGCTTGGACCTCCACATCTTCAACCGTTAATTCGACTATGGTCTTGACCATGTCTTCGACTACAACTTCGATCATGACATCGACCCCACAGAAATATTGTAACTCCCGACTACTTTTCCTTCACAAAGAAAAGAATTCAAAGAATTCCTTTTATTTATTTCTTTGGAATTCAAACTTCCAGAAGCCGCTCTCCTTCATCCTAACTCCGATTGGACCTATCTAAATTTCTAAATTCATATTCTATCTCCCAGCTTTTATTTTATGAAATTTGGATTTTATTTGAGTTTATTTTGTTCTTACTTTTCGCGTGTAGACTACGACTATTTCGGAGAGTATAACTTCAACGAACCGCAGCAAACTTCGAAGCAAGGCAAGTTACACCTTTGATCATGTTGCTCCTAGTAATTTAAATTATTTATGTTGATTTTAAATTATTATGCATGCGTACTTTTATTCAAATCTAGTTTAAATTGATTTAAATTTAGTTATACCCAAATCCTTTGTGTATGGCCAAATTTGATATTGAACTTCCTTATACCTTGTCACCATAGATGAAAACCTAGTTAGTACAATAGTATTGACTAGAAATTTTGTAGAATTGCTTAGCCATGCTTAGAATGATTTAAGTGGGAATATTTGTTTCACTGGAAAATGATAAGTTTCTAAAATCTATTTTTGACTTCGGTGAGTCAAGAATGAATATGAATGTTTCAAAGAAAAATATAAAAACTTGGTTTGGACCTAGGCTAATGGTTAGGTGGTGGGTGCTGGCATGCCTCGTGTTTGGTGACACCTGGTTGATTGTCAGGCACAAGGGGGTATGTGGATTGAGCCTAAGTCAAATTAAGGACCGGTCTGTGAGCTACTGTTGCAAAGCCACATCGTACTACCACAAGGCTGGTATGGGACAGTCCTGGCTGACTAATTTGTGAGGTCCCAACTTTGGTCTCGCTATAGGTTGAATGTGAGCGTGGCATAGGCCATGGGAAGTCTTACACGGCACAAAAGGGGGCTCCAACTTGTGGATTCAAGTTGTGGTGAAACCTTAGCGGCGGCGTGACCAAGTTGAAGGCTTAGCATTGTAAAGGCCTTGTTATGATTTTCTCGATCACGCCACGAAGCGTGTAATGGCCGACAATATGAGATAATCATATCTTGTGGGTAAAGTCGTACAACCTCTGCAGAGTGTATAACCTATCTCGATAGCCGTGCCTACGGTTATGGGCAAGCTGAGTAAAGTTTTTCATGGATTAGACTTTGGTTTTTAAAATGGTTTCGAAAAGGCTTATGGATGGATGGATAGAATTCATGACCGTGGGATACTGTGAATAAGTTGGTGTTTGGTCGAGCTGCACTAACAAAATGAATCCATAAGAGATTTTGAAAAGCATATGGATAGATGGAATCCATGTGAAATCATTTGAAAAGATGGACCGTGGGATACTGCGACTAGGTTAGTGTTTGGTCGAGCTGCACTAACGATATTATTTTGTTAAATTATTATTTCTATCTCTGTATAAAATTCAGCTTTTGCACTTATGTTATTGTATTTAAATTCAGATCGCTTTTTGCACAAATAAACTTAATAAGCCTTCCTTTGTTATCCCTATGCATGCATTCACTCTGTTAAAACTCCCGTGTAACTTGCGTAAGTACTTTATGTGCTTACCTTGGGAGTACTTTATGTGCTCACCTTGCTAAAATCTGTTGCCAGAGGATGACGTCAACAACTTCGGTGAGGATGGTGACGACTAGGCCGCGTCTTACAGTCATTCGCCTGTGGGCAGGCAGGATGGGCTGCTGCTTCATTGGTTTTCTTCCGCTGTTTATATTTATTTTTGGTTTATGAACCATTGATGTAAAATTTGGCCATCAGGCCCATATTTAGTTAATGAATAAATGTCATTGTGCATGATATGAATCTTTGTTATCTACTGTGTGCACTAGCTTGATCCTGGACTAGTGCGATTTACACAGAGGATCCAGGAGTCGTTGCTCCGGGGTCCGACAGAGATGGTATCAGAGCTATAATGACCCTAAGACGTGACCGTAGATAGAATAGAATGGTTTAACCTTAAGGACTTACCTCAAATAATAAAAATATTTTCGAAAAGCTTTGCTTATCCTCACCTCTCAATCTATGCTTACTCTTATCTCTCAAATCTCTCTCATCTTTATGTCATTACATGTAAACATATTTCTATCTCTCATCTTGTTCAAACCACTATAGATGGATGTTCATCAAGATGCACCGAATGATGGATGGAGCATAGGCTTTCATCGACTACTCTATCGTTTGGAATTCTAACGTCGAGCCATCTACGTACACCGAATAGACAGCCATGGAAATCAGATGATGGGACACCACTTTGCTGTACTTATCACCAAGCAAACTGGACAAGGAAGTCTTCGCTACTGCTTTAAAGGAAGCAGTTACTAGTTTCAAAGAGCCAAGCAAGGAGCCACTCGTAAAGCAGTTCTTCGCCTCTGCCATCATTTCAATCTTCACATTGAAGGGACGCTCTTTGTACTCAGAGAGCCACGAAGGATTACACCAAGGCAACCCTTACCCTTTTAGGATAAGTTGTTAGGCAGCTATTAGACGATGTTACGAGCTATCAGGTTTTCTCTTTTATTGATAGCCGTAACTGTTACTTAATATTATCTTAATAAAAGTTTTGCTAGTTGGTATTTTGTGGGAATGTGCAAAACGACCCCTATTTCTCCTTTGTCTTAAGTCTCCTCTTTCCTAATCTTTGGAAGCATCAAGTTGGAACACCGATCGTCAATACCCTTCAGACAACAATTAGAAAGCCATAAAAGTTTACAAATGGATATCTGAACAAGATCAAAGCTCAAACCATACAGAGTAAAATCCAAACCCATTTCTTTGCTAGCCCGTGCGAATCTCGGGGACGAGATTCTCTTTAAGGGGGGTAGTTTGTAACAGCCCAGCTGTTTATTCTAAAAAAAACACATTTAATTTAATTAAAAAAAATATTTACTTTTGGTTGTTTAAATTTATTTGCCTGATTTTCTGCTTTTAAAAAGGGTTTTACGTGAGAAAGGTGATTTAAGAAAAAAAATAAAAACAATAAATAAATAAATAAATAAGGTATTAAATAAGTTAGTTTGAAATAAAAATCAAAGTTATTTGATTTCTTGAAATTTTAAAATTTTTAGCTAACCTGATTTTCTGCTAAAGAAAATAGCCTTTCTGTTAAACAAAAAAATATTTTATAAGGAAACATATTCAAATTTGAGTTGGAATTTTTTTTATAAGTTCAAAATAGCCTTAGAAACTTCCATGAATTTTTATAAGATTTTTAAGCTTTATTTGTTATTTATTGTATTATTTAAATCTAGAAAAAGAAAAACATTTTTAAAAATTAAAATAATGTTCAAAAAAATTTTCCGAAATTTTTTTTATTCTTTTCAGGTTCCAGGGATTCTAAAAATATTTTTCTTAAAATTTTTCCTAATTTCCTTTTTTTCTTTCTTTCTTTTTCTTTCCTCTCTTTCCTTTTTTTTCCTTTCCCTTCTTCTTCCTGGTAACTCGTGCGTGCACAGGCAGAGGCCGAGCCGCCATTGTTGCATTTCTTCAAGCTTGGAGAACTTGTGATTTACTCAACGGATTTACGCGAAATCAATTGCATTGAATTCCCCTCATCAAGCTCTTTCATTCCCCCACCGTTTCCCCCTCATTCATGAGCTATTTTCGCGGGATTTAAACCATGCCATTCAAAGACATACCCCATTGATCTCCCTCCTCGGTCCACCTCCACCCCTATAAAAGAGAGCCCCGTGAGCCTCTCCTCATCCTCACTCAACCCCGAAAATCTCAAGTCCCCACTCCCTCTCTATTGGCCGCAATCGAAGTTCTTGTTTTCTTGTACAAGCGGCGTTCTTCGGCCTTTTGTGCCTCGTCCGGTGGAGCGCCGCTGCGTTTGACCACATCGTTGGCTTCGCCTCGCCGCGTTCTACGCGGTGCTCACCTCGCCGCGCGAACTTCGCCGAGCACCGCCGCCACCGTGGCCAAAGCGGTCGTCGTTCTTCGCGTCGCCACCGGCCGACCGTGCATGCCCGACCAAAACCAAGGTGAGCATCACGATCCCCACGCTCTAATCTTCGATTCGCCGCAACTCTCGCATGTTAATTCCTCTCCGTTTGCCCGGAACGCCGATGTCAGCCTGTAGGCCGTATAAATTCTTGTCCACCGTGTTTCGCTTGTCCGTTGGCCAAGCCGTCTGCGGCGTTGAGTTCGTCTCGACACGCTTCTACGCCGTGCTCCTCCGCTCATCCAAAAACCTTCCACAAATATTTGCGCCCGACACCTCGCCATGGCCGCAAATGGCACTTCGCGTCCCCGCCTGTCCGGGAATGCTTTCAACAATCCGTCCGCGTCAAAACGTGCCAAACCATCCCAGGTGGCTACGTTTCAGACGGTTTTGGATTCGCCTGACTGAGCGCGAAGATATTGAAATTTTAGTGTTTCTGTACCGACGTCGTTCAAACGATGATTGCGTCGCCACCTGTGAGTGTTCGGCTTTGCCGATATTTTTTCTAGACTCGCCTCACCACGTTCTAGGCCATGCTCACCTTCCTTCTCCTTATTCCATTCCCGAAAATTATTCTTCTCTCCACGCCCTATGTCGTTGTCGCTGTACACGTCGTCACCGTGCTCCGTTTGACGTGCCGTCACTTCCTACATGTGCCTCGGGTCCCTAGCAAACCATTTTGCTAGTTGGCTTCACCTCTGTGCCTTTTCTCACCGCGCCACACCAAAACAGTGGAAGGGTTGTTCTCTGCGCAGAATATTCCTTTGGAATATTCCTGATTTTTCTTTTTCAGGATTTTCTAATCCGACAATCTCCCAATCGCCGTTCTCCTCCGTCCAACTCCGAATCAGGTGATTCGAGTTTCTAAATTCATCTAAATTCATAATCTATTTTTCAGTATATATTTCATAATTTTTGGATTTTCTCGACCGCTCTTGGTTGAGTCTCCTCACCACCGGAATACTGCCGCCACCGCCGCCCGAGTTGCGCCACCGCTTCATCTCGTCGCCAACCACCTTCCAACCACTTGTGGTAATGCACAAGAGCACGAATGCACTTCTCGCAATCCCCTCTCTCTTTTCTTTACCTTGCCACCCCTCCGCCAAGCAATCCCGCCGCCGGAGTATCTCTTCCGCCAATGCCAACACCACCACCATCAAATCTTCGATGGGACCACGCGCACCTCCTTCACCCTTTTTCCTGAGCCAAAATATGACCGGAGTACCCCGCCGCCAATAACCTTCCTCAGGCCCGCGCGAACCTTCGACGCCCCTTCTCCGAGCAAGCTGTCGTCGGAGAGTCTCCGCCGTCGATAATTGTACCCCGCCTCCGCTACACCCTCGCCACCAATCAACTCTGCGTAGCCCGAACCTTGCGCCAAGGTAAAACCGGACTTATACTCTTCTCCCTCTTTTGTACACCTCCCCGGTCTTCGCCGCCGTTGGATCGCTCGGATCTTGTCGTGTGAAGTCGTCCGACTTCTCCCAGCCATCCGATTCTAAGACTCCGATATCCGAAGGCTCTTAAGACTCCGACGTCCAGAGGTTCTTTAGACTCTAACCGTTCGGAGGTTCCTTATACACCGACGGTTCAAAGACTTCCTTAGACTCCGCTGACTCGGAGGCTTTTTAGACTCCGACCGACGGAGCCTTCGAATTCGACCTTCGAGGACTCCAATTTTGACTTTGACCTTCAGAGACTTCAACTCCAATCCTTTCAACCACAATTGTTTTTCCGACTACAGTCACTCTCGACCACAGTCGCTCCTAACCACTGCCGTCTCCATCTACCTCCGACCGTAGTCGCTTCCGACCACTGTCACTCTTCGCTCTAAGTCTCCGAGTACCTTCGCTTTTTCAATGAGGAGTAGTTGGAAGAATACTCGGTAGTCGAAGTCGTAGCCGACTCGAGTACCTTCGCTTTCCACCACCGGCGTTCATTGTCGTCCCGACCACTCGACTCCGATTACCAGTTGTTCTCGACTGTTATAGTGTTCTTCGACCACTATACAATTTCGAGTAGGTCTTCGACCGAATCTTAATCTTCGAATTCGACTGCACCCGTACTTGGAGTCTTTGTCTTCGGCTTGGACCTCCACATCTTCAACCGTTAATTCGACTATGGTCTTGACCATGTCTTCGACTACAACTTCGATCATGACATCGACCCCACACAAATATTGTAACTCCCGACTACTTTTCCTTCACAAAGAAAAGAATTCAAAGAATTCCTTTTATTTATTTCTTTGGAATTCAAACTTCCAGAAGCCGCTCTCCTTCATCCTAACTCCGATTGGACCTATCTAAATTTCTAAATTCATATTCTATCTCCCAGCTTTTATTTTATGAAATTTGGATTTTATTTGAGTTTATTTTGTTCTTACTTTTCGCGTGTAGACTACGACTATTTCGGAGAGTATAACTTCAACGAACCGCAGCAAACTTCGAAGCAAGGCAAGTTACACCTTTGATCATGTTGCTCCTAGTAATTTAAATTATTTATGTTGATTTTAAATTACTATGCATGCGTACTTTTATTCAAATCTAGTTTAAATTCGATTTAAATTCTAGTTATACCCAAATCCTTTGTGTATGGCCAAATTTGATATTGAACTTCCTTATACCTTGTCACCATAGATGAAAACCTAGTTAGTACAATAGTATTGACTAGAAATTTTGTAGAATTGCTTAGCCATGCTTAGAATGATTTAAGTGGGAATATTTGTTTCACTGGAAAATGATAAGTTTCTAAAATCTATTTTTGACTTCGGTGAGTCAAGAATGAATATGAATGTTTCAAAGAAAAATATAAAAACTTGGTTTGGACCTAGGCTAATGGTTAGGTGGTGGGTCCTGGCATGCCTCGTGTTTGGTGACACCTGGTTGATTGTCAGGCACAAGGGGGTATGTGGATTGAGCCTAAGTCAAATTAAGGACCGGTCTGTGAGCTACTGTTGCAAAGCCACATCGTACTACCACAAGGCTGGTATGGGACAGTCCTGGCTGACTAATTTGTGAGGTCCCAACTTTGGTCTCGCTATAGGTTGAATGTGAGCGTGGCATAGGCCATGGGAAGTCTCACACGGCACAAGAGGGGGCTCCAACTTGTGGATTCAAGTTGTGGTGAAACCTTAGCGGCGTGACCAAGTTGAAGGCTTAGCATTGTAAAGGCCTTGTTATGATTTTCTCGATCGCACGCCTACGGGCGTGTAATGGCCGACAATATGAGATAATCATATCTTGTGGGTAAAGTGTACAACCTCTGCAGAGTGTATAACCTATCCTAGATAGCCGTGCCTACGGTTATGGGCAAGTGAGTAAAGTTTTTCATGGATTAGACTTTGGTTTTTAAAAATGGTTTCAAAAGGCTTATGGATGGATGGATAGAATTCATGACCGTGGGATACCTGTGAATAAGTTGGTGTTTGGTCGAGCTGCACTAACAAAATGAATCCATAAGAGATTTTGAAAAGCATATGGATAGATGGAATCCATGTGAAATCATTTGAAAAGATGGACCGGTGGGATACTGCGACTAGGTTAGTGTTTGGTCTGAGCTGCACTAACGATATTATTTTGTTAAATTATTATTTCTATCTATCTTGTATAAAATTCAGTTTTGCACTTATGTTATTGTATTTAAATTCATCTTCGCTTTTGCACAAATAAACTTAATAAGCCTTCCTTTGTTATCCCTATGCATGCATTCACTCTGTTAAAACTCCCGTGTAACTTGCGTAAGTACTTTATGTGCTTACCTTGGGAGTACTTTATGTGCTCACCTTGCTAAAATCTGTTGCGGAGGATGACGTCAACAACTTCGGTGAGGATGGTGACGACTAGGCGCGTCTTACGATCTATTCGCTGTGGCGGGCGGGATGGGCTCTTCTTCATTGGTTTTCTTCCATTGCTTATATTTATTTTTGGTTTATGAACCATTGATGTAAAATTTGGCCATCAGGCCCATATTTAGTTAATGAATAAATGTCATTGTGCATGATATGAATCTTTGTTATCTACTGTGTGCACTAGCTTGATCCTGGACTAGTGCGATTTACACAGAGGATCCAGGAGTCGTTGCTCCGGGGTCCGACACCCACCAAGTGTGATGAAATATCGAAGAGTGGCAGGGTTATTATTTCTGGTAAAGTACAAGTGAATTGTGCATTTTTTTTATCAGTTTAGCTTTTGAGTGAACTGGTTAATATATGAAACTTAATATGATATTAGAACTAAGAGATGTTGAGATTAAGACTTGGTTGGTGTAATTAAAAAAATAATTTAGTAAATTTCTATTCTATGTCTTAGGACTAAGAGAGCCTATATGTGAGGAGAAGTATTGAAGAATAAGTGTATTACTCATCTTTTCTTATCAATTTAGACTTTTGAGTGAACTGATTGATACATACAACTTAATAATTTCTTCCATTTACAACCATGTACATCATATAATGTTTTGAATTGATTAAACAAAAGATAACTTTGTTGTGCGGTTTGATGTATTTAGTATGACACGAAGTAACCTGTATCACATAGTGTCTCTACTCTGCACCAAGTACATATGCAATCTTACTTTGTCCCAATCCTACAGCTTCAACAACGTGCCATGATCTGATGAAACCATATATATAGGGGTGGGAAACGGTGATGGATAATCCGTTTTATCCGATATTTATATTCGAGAAAATGCGAATGTGATAGGCAAAATCTGTATTCAAAAAATATTTGTATTCATATTTGACCATATTCATATCCGTATTTGAGAATGTTCGTATTTGCATTCGTATTTGAGATAATTCAATTCGTATCCGATCTGTTTCCTATACCGACCAGTTGGCCCAGCGGCCAAACCTAGCAGCATTCATATTCGTATTCAATCGAATTAAGTTGTTACAGAAGTTGTAGGAGGATATTCGTATTTGATCGAATTAAGTATATATTCATTTGAATTCGTATTCATTACGACATCTGATTTGTATTTGTTTTAAAAATATAGATTCGTATTCATATTTGAGATTATTCGATCATATCTGATTCGTTTCCATCCCTACACATGAAAGGTTTGCATGGACTACAACACACGAATGTAGTTGTGCAGATGCACACATCATCTACTCCAGCTGCTATCTAGGTTTTCTTTTCACGTCAACTTCACATCTCGCTGTTCAGAAATTCACTGTAGCCTTTCAGCATATAAAATAGTAAACAACTAAACATGTTAAAGAATATAATTTGTATGACAATACATTAGGAATTTTATACCTTAAGAAGTCAAAATTTTACGACAGACAAAGAGGAGCCAGTAGACAACGAGACATGGAGATATACGGTTTGTATCTAAAAAAACGATATAGGGGTGGGCACAAGGATGAGGCAATGAAGCTTTAATCCAGGTGCTGACCATTCTATTGATTTTAATCGATCAGTTGCCAACCATGATTAATGATCATTCTGGTCTTGACCAGTGTTGTCATACAGCCTCTCCACAATAAGGATGTGCAAAAACGCGAGGATACACATGGCGCAGATCACTCAACACCTGTGCTGATATCTGTTATCTTCATACTATGGAACAGAAATTAAAGCAGAATTGGACCAAGTATGACAGTTCACTTTTCTGTTTGGTTTATCAAAGAGGTTTTCATTGATTTGTATTATGAAATTTGCCAAACTAATCAATTTATACATATGTCGCAGACGTAAAGACTAAAGAAGTGTTCAGCACGTGACAAGAACTTAAAACGAACTAGCTAGTTGTCAAATATAAGTTTATTTTTTCATGGATACAATGGCCAATGGCATCTGCATTATTGCTTAAGTTACAACGTTCATAGTAGCTTCAGTTACAACATATCCTTACTTTAGCTCACACCTGCCTCATAATTCATGTAAGACTTTCCCAATATTGCAGGAGTGATCGATAGTCATTAACAAAATATTATGCCAACGCGTAATAGCGCTCGCTCTCAAGATTGCTTCCTGTTGTGGCTTCCCCATATCACTATGATTGTAATTGCAAAGGAGACACCGAATCCCAATGCAGTGATGAGAAAAAGTAGAACATCTATGGAATTCTTCTCCGAAGTATACGCTATCATGTTTGGTTCTGTTGGGTAACTACATTGTTTAGACAATGGAGGTCCGCATAACCCGTTGTTTCCCAAAAAAGAGCCATTGGAAAATGTTGAGAACTGAGATGATTCTGGTATTTTTCCAGCCAACATATTATAGGACAAATTCAATGTCGAAAGGAAGTTCAGCGATGCTAGCTCCTTGGGGATCTCCCCAGAAAGCATATTTGAGGAGAGGTCCAATGACTCAAGTTGGTTCAAGTTGCCAAATTGAGTTGGAATTGGTCCTGTAAGGGCATTATGAGACATGTTCAGCCCGTGAAGCAGCACAAGCTCCCCAATGGCCTCAGGGATGCTACCATGGAATGCGTTGTTTGAGACATCGACGAGCACAAGGGTCCTCAAAATCTTGAAAATTGTCATGTCATTCCCTTTGTATGTGAGCGCAGTTGTAAACTGGTATGATTGCCCATGGTAATATTGATTTTCCATGACTAATGTTTCATTATCAGACCTAGCCATCATGGACTTGAGCATATTAAACCACCCTTCTGGCAATGTGCCATTGAAGTTGTTGGAGGCCATATCGGCAATTCGCAGTTTTGTAAATTCACAATTGTTTCCATCACCTGTGGAAGAAGGATCCAGAACCTGTCCACTGAACTTGTTGGACTTGAGCACAAGGATTTGAAGTTCAGGAAGTTTACTCATCCAACATGGAAAGGAGTCACTAATCTGATTGCTTCCAATGTCCAGGATCTCCAAGTTTCTGCAAGCAACCAGAGATCTGGGTATCTTTCCTTCAATCATATTGCCACTGAGATCTAATGCACCAAGTGCGCAACCTTCCTTGATGTTATCAGGTAACTTTCCAACAAGTTTATTATTTTTAAGACTTAACACTTGTAGTGCACTGACTTCCTCCATCAAACAGGATGGGATTGAGCCACTCAAGTTGTTATCAGAGAGATCAATGAGTAGTAGACTCCTTGCCTGACAAATCGATGGTAGAATGTTTCCAGAGAGGTTATTTTTGGAAGCCTTGAAAAGAAGAATTTCACCAATGTAGGTAGAGAAATTGCGAGGCATAGATGAGAACCGGTTGGTCGAGTAGTCGAGTGTAACACTTCCGTCTTGTGGTATAGGTACGGGCCCTTCCAAATAGTTGAAACTGAGATCGAAATATTCTATGTACAGAGGTAGTAAAGGGTCCGATCCAACACTAGTAAACTTATTATGTGATAGGTTTAAGAGGAAAAAGTCCAAGCTTTTCCATGTCTCCCATGCCCACTGAGGTATGGCCCCGTGGATTTGGTTATCTGAAAGGTCAAGACTAACGATCTGGTCGAGACGCCTTAAGATGTTAGGGAAGCTAGATATGCTGCATGATGCTAAACGTAAGAATTCTATTTGGGGGAAGGAAACCAGTGAAGAACTATTTTCTCCCTCCATCACAACTAGTTTATTGTTTGAGAGATTCAGGACGGACAGATTTTGCAGTTTCGAGAACATGGCAAGTTCCACGGTGCCAACAAATATGTTTGAATGGAGAAGGAGGGTTTGCAACTGAGTCAAATTTGAGATATGTGGAGGCACCTCCCCAGAAAAGTTGCAATTGTACAATGCCAATTTTGTCAATTCCCTGAAGTTTTCTATGAAAGAAGGTATGGGTCCAGACAAGCTACAGTCGAAGAACTGGAGAACAGTGAGAGAAGTCAGGTTTGAGATCCATGACGGCATGGATCCTACTAGCTTTAACCCAGACACCTCTAATAAATCCAAAGATTTCATCGTACCTATGGAAGATGGCAGCATTCCAGAGAAGCCACTGGCACCAAGGCCCAACTTCTTCAGAGACTTGAGGTTGCTGATGGAGCTTGGTATTGTACCAGAGAAGTTGGTTCTACTGACAAATAGATTCTGCAAGCTTCTGTTATCTGAGAAATTTGGCAGAGTACCAGAGATCCCAAGATTCTCAGTGAGGTCAATAGTTGTTAATTTCCTGTGCTGGAAGATGATGGGAGGGAACCACCCTTGAAGCGCGTTGTTTGAAAGCTGAAGAACACTCAGGTTGAGGAAGCCAGCCAAAAACTCTGGGACTTGGCCAGACAAATGGTTATAATGCAGCTCGATCACAGTGAGTGATCGCAAGGCTGAGAGTGATCCGCAAATGGGACCGTTGAGTGAGCAGTAGGGCAAGCTAAGAACCTGAATTTTGGGGGTGGACATGGCGATGGCGTCGCACCACCGTGCGCCGTTGCCGGACATGTTCACCACGCCCAGACGGAGCTCCTCCAGGTTGGTAAGGTTTGCGAGCAAGGTCTGCATGTTTGGCTCCGAGAGCTGCGAAATAGAGCTCGACTCGAAGTAAATGGCGGTGTTTTCGTTGTCGAACTCGACGACTTCGAAGCTGGTGGAAAGGTCGAGGTAGACCAGACTCGTGAGGCGCCCGATGCCGGCCGGTACCTGGCCGGCGAAGTTGGAGTCGGACAGGTCGAGGTGGGTGAGCTCGGTGAGCCGCTCGAACCCGGTGGCTGGGAGCTGGGACTCGTTGAAGTCGTTCCCGGCGAGGTCCAGGTGCTTGAGCGAGGTTAGACTGAACAGTTCAGGGTCGAGGCCGGCGGCTTGCAGCTGTAGGTTGCGACCACCCAAGTCGAGGGAGGTCACACGGCCGTCCGCGCTGCCGCAGCGGACGCCCTCCCAGCGGCAACAGTCCGTGCCAGCAATCCAGGTCCGAAAGGTGGTTGAGTCGCCGCCGGTCGTGTTGAAGGAGCGCATCAGCCGGTGGAGCGCCGATGCCTGGTCCGCCAGGCACATAACCGGCGGCACGGACGTACGGTTGCTGTACGTTGCAGCAAGAGTGTTCGTGATCTGGATTCGTGGGAGAATGAGCAGCATCATTAGCAATGGCACGAGATGAGCAACTCTAATGGGGGACGACGACGACATGTCGCAACTTGGCTGGGTTTTCAATTCTGTGGCAGAGGTATCAATCTTTGCTTCAAAGTCTTTATAAGCTCAGACTTCAAGTTTCTGTTACACTGTAATTAAATTTAAAAAAATTAAAAATAAAAAAGCTATGTCATCACAGACATTATAAAGAAATAAACAAAAAAATCTAAAAAAATCTAAAAATCCAAAAAAAGAAATTAGAAAGTAGAAAACAAAAGCTAAATACCTGAAGACGGAGCTCATTAGAGTGGGGCCTAATGCACTAGTACGCCCGACGCTATCGTCGCTAGTCTACTCCACTAGGAGGGAAATTCTGTGGGTGTAGGTCCTGGTGGTGCATATCCATCCAATGTTGTACATCGTAGTGGAAAATGAAGACGATTGCCATTGATCCCAGTCAACATTCAATCCTGGCCTGGTGGGTATCTTTTGAGCCTCTTTTTTAAAACTATATGTGCTATTATATGCAAATAAGACCAAAGTTCTAGTTCATAACAATATATTTTACAAACAATAACTTTTACCTGCTCTTCTTTTACGTTTGACCTTAATGCCATATCAAGATGTTCTCATACCAACGATGTACTAACCTTGGATCTCTTTGCTCTGATACTTACTAATGCACAAGCACTTGTAGGGCCTGATGATAGTATTGCAACAGCCTCGGTAGGCTCTTGTCCTGTTTGAGATGGGAGTAGAGATGTGAAGGACTATGTGAGAAGGTTCTGTTTAATGTTGTGATAAACCATTGTAATGATTCTGTAGTAGTTATTTAATTTTGCAAAGATCGCACTTTATCAGGATTGGTTATGGGTGGAAATTGAGAATTTTGGGACTTATGTCATAGATTGAGTTGAGGTGATCTGGTTCATTGCATTAAGGTTGCACAAGCTATATTACAACTAACATGGGTCAGATTATGAAGAACTTGTTCGGAAACGATTTCTTTGTTTTTGGATGTGCAGGGTCACTGGAGTCAACTGAGATCAACGACGAGGATTGGAGCTAGACTCATCGAGGAGTTGAGGCTCAAAACGATCGAGGATGCCGAGTGAGACAGTGAGCTCAAGTATGGCACAAAAAAGGCAGGAAACGTTGAAGGTGAGTTCGAACGGCGGGATAGCGCCATGTGCTTGCATGAGCAAAGTGAGCTGTGGTTCGGTGGAACCGGGACGGAAGGGGGTTAACGATGTGTGGTAAACTAATGGTGCAACTACATATGGCAAGTATAGAGATTGCTTGCAATGGATGTTGATGACCAGGCCTGTAACATTCTGATTTTCTAGGATTTTTAAAACCTTGAATTTAAAAATAAATTTTTGGAATTTTCTGGAATTAATAAAGCTTAAATTAAATTTTTTGGAATTTTAAAAGGATTTAATTTGATTAAAATAAACTTTAACATAAGTTGAAAATATTTTATTTGAGTTCCTTGTGTTGCAAGGAATTTTCTGGTATTTTTGGTAATTTTTCTAGATTTATTGGCTATTTTCTAGAGCTTTTAGTTCATTCTTTGGATTTATGGAAAAAGAAAAGAAAAAGAAACCCAAAACCCCTCCCCCGCTTGACGTGTGTCAGCCCGGCCCGCCCCTCGGCCCGCCGCTGCTGCCATGCGTCGCCCTCCCGCCACGCCGCGCGTCCCCACCGGACCGAGCCTTCCCCAACCCGGCCCACTCCCCGCCGCCTCACCCGCTCCCGCCCCGCCTCCCTCTCGGCCACCCGATCGCCGCCACCCCCATGTGGCAGCCATCACGTCGCCTCCCATGCGCGCCCGCCCCGCTTGCCCCCGCTAGCCCTAACCTAGCGCCCTCGCGCTCGCCCACCGCCACATCGCCTCCTCCCGTTCGGACGCGTGTCGTGCATCCGCACCGCTCGCCTGCGCCATCCGCGCCGCGCCTCGCTTGGACTCCCTCCCCACCGTTAGATCCACCACGTGTCATCCCCTCGTGCGTTCGTCCCCGATCGGAACCCTCGCGCCGCCCGTCTTCAAATCCATCAAGACCCTAGTCGTCTAATCCGCGCCGCCGCCCCCGCACCGACCCTGCCCCATCAACCCTGCCTCGTCAGTAGGACACGTCAGCCCTAGCCTACGTGGCATGCCATGTGTCATGCCACGTCGGCTGCCACGTTAGCCAAAAACCGGCCCCAGCTGCCACGTCAGCGCCACATCAACCCTAGCCACGTGTCAGCACCAGTTGCTGCCACGTCAGCCCTAGCCTCGCCGCGTCAGCGTCGCCGCATGCAAGCACTGTTTCATTCGTCGGATTCACCGTAGACCAGTTCTCCCGTGGACCGGGTTCACAGTATAGTGCACTTTCTGATTTTTAGGGTTTTCCTTTAGGGTTACTTTCCGAGAGTCCGTTCTCCTCCGTCCTAACTCCGATTGACCCCGTTCTTTTTCCTAAATTCATCTCAAATCGAGCTCTAGCTTTTGGTTCTAGTTTCATGATTTTTTGGAGTTTATTAGCTTATCATTTTATGTATTTTTCTTATTTTAGTCGTTTTCTCTCTCGTTAGATTCCGATTCCGGAGGAGCAGGAGCGACGCCCGAAGACCAAGAGTACCTCGCTGAGCATAACTAAGGCAAGTCGTGTCCTTTGATCATGTTGAACTCAGTTTATAATCTATTATTTAATTATTTTATTTTAAATTAAATTGCATTACTACTTTATTACAAACATTGTACTTGGTAGTTATTGCCCCAACTATCTACATCCCTTCTTGATAACTTTGAACACCATGATTCCATTGTCACCATAGATTGGGTAATTTAATAGTGATGCTATGTTAATTGTCACATGGGTTGGTACGATAGAATGCTTAGGTTTGCTTATAGTTACGAATGGTTTCGTCATCACATGTGATCAATTAATTTGACTTATGAGATATTGAATCGTGGTTGGAGCCACAGTGAATCGTGGTCGGTGCCATTGTTATAAAATTTGTGCCATGATATTGGTGTGTCATTGGCGTGGTTATACAAACTTGATTTTCACTTGGGCGAGTGATCGTGCAGTAAAGGGAGAAGTGTTGGTGCACTTCGAGGGATGTGGAAGTCTCACCGGGGTATATTTAAGGACTTAACTTTGTGTGCCATTGATCTGAGCTTTACCGTGCAAACCATTTGTCTGGTATGGGATGGACCTGACTGATTAATTTAGAAAGTTTCAATTTCAATCTCGCCATTGTGATGAACATGGTTGCTGATTTCCATGAGGCGTAAGGGGGGTGGGATGTGAAACCCTAGCGGGCGAAATTGAGTTGGAATTGAACTTTGTAAAGGTCTTATTATGATTACCTTAAGCTGAGGCTAATCACATCATGTGGGTACAGTTGTGCAACCTCTGCAGAATGTAAAACTATTCAAATAGCCGCGTCCTCGGTCATGGACAATGCTTGGTGATTTCATACGAGGTATAGTTATTTCTAAAAATTTGTGGATTGTGGTTGGACAGTAGATGGTTAATTCACTGTTGGTTTAGCTTATGGATGGGAGGTCCATAAGCGGTTGGTTTAGCTTGTGGATGGGAGGTCCGCAAGTGATTATGTCAATTCCTTTTATTATTTATTTATTATTATTTTACTTAAAGTTCGCTTTCAATCTATTTACTGTATTTACCTTCAAATGTCATTTTATGCAAATTAACCTTTCAGCCATTTTTTGGTAAGCCTTGCATACTATATTGCATTCATTTGTTATAAACGACTTACTGAGTACCAATGTACTCACAACTTTATGCCCAATGTTGCTCTATTGAGGATGAAGAGTACCACCAGCAGGAGGTTCCAGAAGGAAAGTACTTCGACGACTTTACGGATTATATTTCATTCTCCACTCGATAGACTGTGGGCTTGTCGATTGGCCGCTACACTTTATTTTGGATTTCCGCTGCTAGTTTTTGTTAAGCTCTTCGGGCTAGTCTATTGTAAACTTGACCATAAGGTCGTACTCTTGATATTTATCGATATTTGAGTTTTTCCTTTATTTTAACGTGTATATGGTTGTGATTACCTCTATGTTTGACTGTGTGCACTAGCGTGATCTTGGGACTAGTGTGGTATACACAGAGAGTCCGAATTTGCATATTCGGGTCTCGACAAGGTCAACAAAGGATATTTTGATAGTTTGACCAAAATACCAAAAACCACCTAGAATCAAAACCACGGCGCGTAGGCGATGTGGACAGCAGTTTAGGTTAAGGTGGAGCTGGTTTGATTGAGACGGATTAAGGCAAAAGACTTAATAGATTCGGGCTTATGCACTTTGGAAAGCGTGCACAAGTGGCAGATGTGAGTTAAAATGTGTGTGTGAGGTTAACATATTTTTTTCATTATGCTAAGCTCGATTTTAGATGAATTTAGAAAAAATAACGGGGTCAATCGGAGCTAAGACAAAGAAGAACGGGCTCTTGAAAAATCTAATATAAAGAAAAATACTAAAAATTCAGAAATTCTACTATCCTATTGTAACAGCCCAGTTGTTTATTTCAAAATATTTGATTTAATTTAAAATAAAATAGTCACTTTTGGTTTCTTAAGTTTTTAAAATTTAATTACCTAATTTTCTGCTAAAAAAGGTTATTTTTATGAAAAGTAATAAAAAATAAAAGTAAAATAAATAAATATTAAATAAGTAAGTTTGAAATAAAAATTAAAGTTATTTGGTCGCTTGAATTTTTAAAATTTTTGTTGACCTGATTTTCTGAGTTAAAGAAAAGAACCTTTCTGTTAAATAGAAAAATATTTTATAAAGAAAAATATGCAAATTTTAGTTGAAAATATTTTTATAAGTTTAAAATAGATTTAGAAACTTCTATGAATTTTTCTAATATTTTTTAAGCTTTATTTATAATTTATTTTATTATTTTAAAGCTAGAAAAGAAAAACATTTTTAAAAATTAAAATATACTTCAATAAATTCCAAAAGTATTTTTTTAATCTTTTCAGATTCCAAGGATCTTTGGAAAATTTTCTTGAAATTTTTCCGAATTTTTTTCTTTTCTCTCTTTTCTCTCTCCTCCTTTTTCCTTTCTTCTTCTCCATGAAGCCAACGTCCAGACCATGTTGCCCGTGCGTGTGTAGCCATGGCCGAAATTTTGAGCTCCTAGAACTCATGATTTTTTCAATGGATTTGCGCGAAATAAAATGCATTTAACCCCCTCATCAAGCTCTTTCATTCCCCCACTGTTTCCCCTCTTCTTGATGAGCCGTTTCGCGAGAATTAACTCATGCTATTCAAAGACATGCCCCGTCGATGTCCTTCCTCGGTGCACCTCCGTCCCTATAAAAGGGAGCCCTGTGAGCCTCTCCTCATCCTCACTCAACCCCGAAAATCTCAAGCCCCCTCTCCCACTCGTTTGGTCGCAATCGGAGTTTTACTTTTGTAGTTCAAGCGGCGTTCTTCAGCTTATTGCGCCTCGTCCGGTGGAGCCCCGCCGCGTTTGACCACACCATTGGCTTCGTCTCGTCGCGTTCTACATAGTGCTCACCTCGCCTTCGTCAGAACTTCGCTGGAGCATCGTCGGCACCGTGGGCCAAATCTCGTCCACGTTCCTTGCGTCGCCACCGGCCGACCGTGCATGCCCGACCAAAACCAAGGTGAGCATCACGTTCCCCATGTTATAATCTTCGTTTCGCCGTAAGTCTCGCATGTTAATTCCTTTCCGTTTGCCCAGAACACCGATGTCAGCCTGTAGGCTGCATAAAGTCTAATCCACCGTGTTTCGCTAGTCCGTTGGCCGAGCCGTTTGCGGCGTTGAGTTCATCTCAATGCGTTCTACGCCGTACTCCCCTCCGTTTGTCCAAAAACTATCCACAACTATTTGCGCCCGACACCAAGCCATGGCCGCAAATGGAACTTCGTGTCCCAGCTTGTCCGGGAATGTTTTCAACAATCCGTTCATGTCAAAACGTGCCAAACCATCCCATGTGGCTACATTTCAGACGGTTTTGGATTCACCTTACCGAGCAAAAAGATATTTAGTTTTTCGTGTTTCGGTGCCGTCGTCGTTCAAACGACAATTGCGTCACCTCCGGAGAGTTTTCGGCTTAGCCGATATTTTTTTATAGCCTTGCCTCACTATGTTCTAGGCCGTGCTCACCTTAATTCTCCTTGTTCTATGCCCGAAAGTTATTCTTCTCTCCTATCCTATGTCGTTGTCGCTGCACACATCGTCACCGTGCTCCGTTTGACGTGCCGTCACTTTCTACATGTGACTCGGGTCCTTAGCAACCCATTTTGCTAGTTGACTTCACCTCTCATGCCTTTTCTTGCCAACGACATGGCCAAAAACAGTGAAAAGGGGCTGCTATCCATTACTGTTCATGGAGGAATATTCCGAACCTGATTTTTCCTTTTTCAGCATTTTCTCATCCGACAATCTTTTAATCGCTCGTTCTCCTTCGTCCGAACTCCGAATCTAGTGATTCAAGTTTCTAAATTTCTAATATATTTTTAGTATATATTTAATAATTTTTAGATTTTCTCGACCGCCCCTTGGCTGAGTCTCCTCACCACCGGAACACTGTCGCCACCACCGCCCGAGTTGCGCCACCGCTTCACCTCGCTGCCAACCACCTTCCAACCATTTGTAGTAATGCACAAGAGCACGATTGCACTTCTTGCAATCCCCTCTCTCTTTCCTTTACCTCGCCACCCCTCCGCCAAGCAATCCTGCCGCCGGAGTGTCTCTTCCGCCGACGCCCACGCCACCACCGCCAAAACTTCAACGGGACCACGCGCACCTCCTTCACCCTTTTTCCTGAGCCAGAGCATGACCGGAGTACCCCGCCGCCGGTAACCTTCCTCAGGCCCGCGCGAACCTTCGACACCCCTTCTCCGAGCAAGCCGTCGTCGGAGAGTCTCCATCGTTAATAATCATGCCCCGCTCTGCTACACCCTCGCTGCTAGCCAACTCTGTGCAGCCCGAACCTTGCGACAAGGTAAAATCGGACTCATACTCTTCTCCCTCTATTGTATACCCCCCGGTCTTTGCCGCTGTTAGATCGCTCGGATCTCGTCACGTGAAGCCGTCCGACTTCTCCCAACCATCCGATTCTTAGACTCCGACATTCGGAGGCTCATAAGACTCTGATGTCCGGAGGCTCTTAAGACTCCGACGTCCAGAGGTTCTTTAGACTCTGACCGTTCAGAGGTTCCTTAGACACCGACGGTTCGGAGACTTCCTTAGACTCCGCTGATTCGGAGGCTTCTTAGACTCCGATTACTCAGAGCTTTCGACTTTGATCTTCGGAGACTCCGACTTTGACTTTGACCTTCGGAGACTTCAACTCCAGCCTTCGACCTTCGACCTCGAAGACTTCGACTTCGGTCTTCAATCTCGGAGACTTTGACTTCGATCTCCGTCTTTGAATCGACCATGGTTGTTTGACCGTTTTAACCTCCGCACCCTTTGATCTCTCTGAACCTTCGGATCTCTCCGACCGGTCGACTCCGACTACCCTTGGTTCTCGACTGTTATAGTGTTCTTCAACCACAATACGGTTCTAACTAGGTCTTCGACCGAATCTTCGACTTCGACTGCACCCGTACTTGGAGTCATTGTTTTCGACATAGACCTCCACATTTTCAACAGTTGATTCGACTATGGTTTGACCATGTCTTCGACTATGCCTTCGATCATGATTTCGATCATACACAAAAATGGTAACTTTCGATCACTTTTCCTTCACAAAGAAAAGAATTTTAATAATTCATTTTATTCATTTCTTTGGAATTCAAACTTCCAGAAGTCGTCCTCCTTCGCCCTAACTCCATTGGACCAATTCAAATTCCAAAATTCATATTCTATCTTCCAGCATATATTTCATAATTTTTAGATTTTATCAGGATTTTATTTGAGTTTATTTTGTGCTGGATCTTCGCGTATAGATTACGACGATTCCGGAGAGTTCGACTTTGATGATTCGCAGCACCAAGGCTTCAAGCACGGCAAGTTACACCTTTGATCATGTTGCTCCCAGTAATTTAAATTACTTATGTTGGTTTTAAAATTATTATGCATGCGTACTTTTATTCAAATCTAGTTTAAATTCAATTTAAACTCTAGATATACCCAAATCCTTTGTGGATGGCCAAAATTGATATTGAATTCCCTTATGGCTTGTCACCTTAGATGAAAACCTAGTTAGTACAATAGTATTGACTAGAAATTTTACAGAAATGCTTAGCCATGCTTAGAATGATTTAAGTGGGAATATTTGTTTCACAAGAAATGATGATTTTCTAAAAGGTATTCTTGACTTCGGTGAGTCTAAAAGGTATATGAATGTTTCAAAGAAAAATATAAAATCTTGGTTTGGTCCTAGGCTAATGGTTAGGTGGTGGGTGCTGGCATGCATTGTTGTTTGGTGACACAATATTGATTGTCAGGCACAAGGGGTATATGGTTTGAGCCCAAATCAAGTTAAGGACCGGTCTGTGAGGTACTGTTGCAAAGCCATATCGTACTACCACAAGTCTAGTATGGGACAGACCTGGCTAAGTAATTTGTAAAGTTCCAAACATAGTTTCGCTATAGGCTGAATGTGAGCGTGGCGTGGGCCGCGAGAAGTCTCACATGGCACAAGAGGGGGCTCCAACTTGTGAATTCAAGTTGTGGTGAAACCTTAGTGGCGGCGTAACTATTTTGGCTACGGAACGTTGTAACAGCCTTGTCATGGTATCCTCGCCACAGACCAAAGGAAGTGTGTTTATCCGGTGGCAATATGGGATGATCATGTCTTGTGGGTAAAGCTGTACAACCTCTGCAGAGTGTATAATCTATCCTGGATAGCCGTGCCCACAGTCACGGGCAAGCTGAGTAAAGTTTTTCATGGATTAGACTTTGGTTTTTAAAATGATTTCTGAAAAGGCCTATGGATGGATGGAATCCATGGGAGATGAAAAAGCATTTAGACGAATGGAATCCGTATGAGATCTTTTGGAAAAGTTGGGCCAGGTGGGATACCTGTGAATAGGTTAGTGTTTGGTCGGAGCCTGCACTAACGATATTATTTTGTTAAATTACTCTTTCTATCTATTGTATCAAATTCAGCTTTTGAATCTATTTACCGTATTTACTTGAATTCTGCTTTTACGCACAAATAACCTATTATACCTTCCATTGACAATCCTTATGCATACATGAACTCTGTTAAACCTCCTGGTGTCACTTGTGGAGTACTTTATGTACTCATGTTGCTTTATTCACTATTTTCAGAGGACTTCATCAACTTCAGTGAGAATAACGACGAGTAGGCCACGTCTTACAGTCATTCGCCTGTGGGCAGGCAGGATGGGCTACTGCTTTATTGGTTCTTCTTTCGCTGCTTATTTAATTTTGGTTTATGAACCATTGATGTAAACTTTGGCCATCAGGCTCATATTTAGTTAATAAATAAATATCATTGTGCATGATATGAGTCTTTGTTATCCATTGTGTGCACTAACTTGATCCTGGACTAGCGCGATTTACACAGAGGATCCAGGAGTTGTTGCTTCAGGGTCTGACAGAGATTGTATCAGAGCTATAATAACCCTAAGACGTGACCGTAGATAGAATAGAATGGTTTGACCTTAAGGACTTAACTGAAATAATAAAAATATCTTCAAAAAGCTTTGCTTATCCTCACCTCTCAGTCTATGCTTACTCTTATCTCTCAAATCTCTCTCATCTTTGTGTCATTACATGAAAACATATTTTTATCTCTCATCTTATTCAAACCACTATAGATGGACGTTTTTCAAGATGCACCGAATAATGGATGGAGTGTAGGCCTTCGTTGACTACTCTGTCATTTAGGATTCCAGCATTATGCTATGTACATGCACCGAAGAAACATCCATGGAAATCAAATGATGGGACACCATTTTACTTTACTCATTACCAAGCAAACTGGACAAGAAAGTCTTCGCTACCGCTTTAAAGGAAGCAGTTACTCATTTGAAAGAGCCAAGCAAGAAGCCGCTCGAAAAGCAGTTCTTCGCATCTGCCATCATTTCAATCTTCACATCGAAAGATCACACCAAGGCAACCCTTACCCCTTTAGGATAAGTTGTTAGGCCACGTCTTACAGTCATTTGCCTGTGGGCAGGCAGGATGGGCTGCTGCTTTATTGGTTCTTCTTTCACTGCTTATTTAATTTTGGTTTATGAACTATTGATGTAATCTTTGGCCATCAGGCTCATATTTAGTTAATAAATAAATGTTATTGTGCATGATATGAGTCTTTGTTATCCACTGTGTGCACTAGCTTGATCCTGAACTAGTGCGATTTACACAGAGGATCTAGGAGTTGTTGCTCCGGGGTCCGACAGCTATGGATTCGGCTCATGAAACAGTGTGCACACGACTGGGTATGCTAATGTGGCAATATATGGCTGATGTGGCAGACACATGGCTAACAGGTGGCAAGCAGGGCTAACGTGGCTGATGAAGTGGCAGACACGTGGCATCTAGGATAGCTTTGGTGCTAATGTGGCACTGACACATGGCAACACATCGGATTTAGGACTGAGGTGGCAGCTGAGGTGGTGATGACCTGACTAGGGCTGACTGATGTGACCACGCCACATACGCATACGACCAAAGTTCCCAAGAATAAACAAAAGGTAAATTCGTTTCTTCGGTTTGAATTTATTTTAAATGAGAATATGATGCTATCTAAAGATGAAAATGTATAGGTACGTGATGATGATGCATCAACTAATGTCAACTATGTTTTTTCATCATTTACTGGTAAATTTGATCCTGATGCCTATATTGACTGGGAGATAGCATTAGACAAAGAATTTGAATATTATGATTGGTCTGATAAGCAAAAGATTAGAGATGCCACTAGTGTTTTTATTGATGATGCAATACTTTGGTGGAAGTCTCTTGGTAGACATGGGAAAGTACCACGAACTTGGAATGCATTGAAAAAGCTATTACGAGATGATTTTGTTCCTAAATATCATGCTGATTATTTGCTAGCTAAATTGCAACATTTAAGATAAGGTAGTAGAACTGTAAGAGAATACTATCATAAATTGAAAACTCGTTCGTTACGTTGTGGTTTAGAGGAACATGCTGAAGCTATAGAGAATAGATTCTTAAGCGGACTTAATCAGGAAATTCAGGACCTTCTTGTTCACAAAAAATATAATTCTCTCTCTCATTTGTTCATACTTGCATGTAAGATTGGGAGTCAAATTGAGAAAGAGTTGAGAATGCTCGATGATAGGACACATGAGGGCAAACATGTGGTTGTGCCTTTTTCGGTGACTAATAACATGTAGGAAGTTGAAAACCATGCTGAAGAGAGAAATGAGCTAATTGAGCTACCGACATAATTACTTGAGAAGGAAAATGAGGTGATAGATGCACATACATCATGTGAGGAGAGCCAAAAATGTAAAGATAATAGTGCTATCTTCACTTAAGGTGAGTTTGCCTATGAAGAACTACAATTGTCCAATGTTTATGCTACTTTAGAGCAAAAATTAGTGGAAAATAATTTTGATATGCACATATTTCAAGTAGAGAATTCGGACTGCATTGATTTAAGTATTGATAATGAGTTGTGTGCTAATTCCTTGCATAAATCTTTGGCACAACCAAAAGTTAAATCTGATTCTTTTGTTTTAATTCCAAATCCATGTGCTGAAATAAATGCATTTGATTCTATCTATGTGCAATTGATATATACTAGAGATGAGCCCAATGAAATTTCTTCTTCGAACAATTTAGGTTATATTGAGATTGGTCATTCTTGTGAGCTGAGTTATTTAAAGAAGAAATTATTTGAGATTCCCAATTCACTTTCATTGTTTCATTTATAAATTTTATCTAAAATGCGAGTATGATGAAAATAAAAATTACCTGGTTCAAAGAATTTACATAACTCCTGAACTAAAAAGTTCAACTTTTGAGAAGAAACCCTATCACATAGAGAAAACAACTAATGACACTAACATTATTATTTCTAGTTCCTCTAGTGTTATTTGTGAGCTACAGGAAAGCTTTCAAGAAGGGGAACGTTGTGGGCTGCTTCCATACAACACAAACATTATTCTATTGGCAATAAAAATAAAATTGCATATAATTGAGATCAACAATATTAGATCACAATTCAATACCCTATTTTCTAAAGAAGGGGAGCAAGATGAGACACATACATACAAAGTTTTAACACCAGACAGTGAGAATACTACCAATCAGGTACGATCGTTTCAAAAAGGTTTTACTTTGTTTGATAAAGAACTCATGATATTACATAATACGAGTTTGTTGCGTTCTTTGTTATGTCCCGAGATTTATGACCAAGATCATGCAATACGTGAGACCACACAATTATTAAAACCAAGGATGGTTTTCTGTCAAGAAGGAAAAGATGATGTGACCACGCCACATACGCATACGACCAAAGTTCCCAAGAATAACCAAAGTTCGATTTGAATTTGTTTTAAATGAGAATATGATGCTATCTAAAGATGAAAATGTATATTTTTCTAGCTATATAAGGAGAATTGCGTCAACACTACGCGCTCGAGGTTGGGGTCCACCCAGAGGGAAGCCGACCAATATATCAAGATCATGTCAATGCTTTCCCCAACTCTTCCTTATGGTCACCACGTCACTTTTCGACTAATTCAAGCAAGAGTTCAAGTAGGACACATTTTGAAATCCAATTCAGCCTCCAGATCAGTTCGGATTCAACCTGACAGGTTCAACTTCAAACAAGCATAACTTTCACATACGGAGTCCGTTTGAGATCCATAAGTACTTGATGGAAAGTTTTTCTCGTTCTCTTTCCAACGGATCTAGCGTTGCCTGCAACTTCCTTCTGTACAAACCGTAATCATCAAACGAAGTTACGATATCACCTGTTTAGGCCAAATCGGGCCTTGTAATACATGGGCCTAAAAGGAAGGTGCTACCCCCACTATTCATGGCCAAAATTGTAACATCCTATTTTTCTGCTATTTTTAAAACCAGGAATTTAAAAATGAATTTTTGGAATTTTTGGAATTAATTCAAGCTTTAAATGAATTTTTAGAATTTTTTAATGATTTAATATGATTAAAATAAACATTAACATAAGTTGAAAATATTTTATTTGGATTCTTCAGGTCTCAAGGATTTTTTGGTATTTTTGGTGAATTTTTGAGATTTATTTGCTATTTTCTAGAGCTCTTGAAAGTTAATTTGAATTTTTGGAAAAGAAAAGAAATTGAAAAATCTCCCCGCCGCCCGATCCCTCCTCCCTCCACGCGTCAGCCATCCAGCCGCGTCCGCGCCGCCGTCGTACCCCTCTTTCCCGCCCGCCCCCGCACCGCCCGATCCGCCCCGCGCCACGCGTCGCGCATCCGCCGCTTCCCGCCCGCGACCGCGCCCGCAAACCCTAACCCTAATCGCTGCCGCCCGCGCGTCGCCCCGCGCCGTTGGATGCGCCACGCGGCAGCAACAGTAGAATTCCGCCCTCGCCCACTCGATGCCGTCGGATCGCGCCCACGTGGTCGCATCCACGCCGTTGAAACCGTGCCCGCGTCGCGTCCATGCCGTAACCGATCAGGATTCCTCGGTTCGCATGTTTTTTATCGCGTTCATCCCTCGGTTCGCGTGCCGACACCCGAACTCCACCGCCATCGCTCCTCGCCCATCCTCGCGCTCACGCCGCTGTCCGCGTCGCCTCCGAGGTACGCCTCCGCTGTCCGCGTTGTCGCCGGAGCCTTCCCGTCGCCGGAGCCCCGTCCTCGCCGCCTCCCCATCGTCGGTGAGCCTCGTCGCACCCCCGCCTCTCGCGTCGCCTGCCCGGTCGCCGCTCCCGTCGCCCCGCGCCTCGCCTCGGTCCCCGCGCCCAAACCCGCACACCGCCGGCCACGCGTCGCCCATCGCCGACCATCCCGCCCACACGCCATCGCATCGCCGCCGTCCGTCCCGATCGGAGCCAGGAGGCACCAGCTCGCACCACGCGTCCCCTCCTCCGCCGTCAGATCCCGCCGACGCGCCCTCGCGTCCGCTCGCGCGCCCGCGTCCGCGCGACGCTCCCGCCACGCGTCGCCGATCGGCCGCCGTCCTGCCTCCGCGCCGCCGCATCTCCACCATCCGCCCAGATCTCCACCGTCTCGCCCGTAGCCATCGGATCCCGCCGCCGCCGCCACGCCCGAGTCGCCAGCTCAGCCCTAGCCACGTGGAAGCATCAGCGCATGCCACGTCAGCCCTAGGTCCACGTGGCAGACACGTGTCATGCCACGTCAGCCGAAACTCACCCCGGGTGCCACGTCAGCCTGCCACGTTGCAGCACCAGCAGCTGCCACGTCAGCCACACCCGCGCTCACGGTGTGACACTATTCCGTGCGCCGGGTCTACGGTGGACTCGGTTTTCCGTGGACCGGGTTCACAGCACAGTAACCTTTTTTTATTTTTTCCTGAATTAATTTTAGATTTATTTTCCGAGAGCCCGTTCTCCTCCATCCTAGCTCCGATTGAGCCCGTTCTTTTTTCTAAATTCATCTAAAATCGAGCTCTAGCTTTTGGTTCTAGTTTCATGATTTTTGGAGTTAATTTGCTTATCATTTTATGTGTTTCTTTGGTTTTGATCGTTTTCTCTCTCGTTAGATTCGGATTCCGGAGGAGCAGGATCGACGCCCGAAGACCAGGAGTACCTCGCTAAGCATAACCAAGGCAAGTCGTGTCCTTTGATCATGTTGAACCCAGTTTGCAATCTATTATTTAATTATTTTGCTTTAAATTACATTGCATCGCTACTTTTATTCAAACCCTTGTATTGGTAGCTATCGTCCCAATTGAATTTATCCTTCCTTGATAATTTGGATTGTCAAGATACCTTGTCACCGTAGGTTGGGAAACATACTAGTGATGTTATGATACTTGTCACATGGGTTAGTACGATTAGACTGCTTAGCTGGCTTATACTTACGATTGATTTCATCATCACATGTAAATCATTAATTTGACTTAATGGCATATGGAACTGTGGTTGGTGCCACGTTAATTAAAATTTGTGCCGTGGTATTGGTGTGTCATTGGCAGGGAGATACAAATTTGGTTTTATGCTCGGGCGAGTGATCGTGCAGTAAAGGGGGAGGTGCAGATGCACTTCGGGGGATGTGGTAGCCTCGCCCGGGTAATGTTAAGGACTTAACTTTGTGCGCCATTGATCTGAGCTTAATCGTGCAAACCACATGTCTAGTATGGGATAGACCTGGCTGATTAATTTGTAATATTTCAATTCAATTATGCCATTGTGATGGACATGGTTGCTGATTTCCATGTGGCGCAAGGGGGGTGTGATGCGAAACCCTAGCGGGCAGGATTGGGTTGAGGTAGAGCATTGTAAGACCTTGTTGTGATTTCCTGAGATCGAAGCTAATCACATCATGTGGTATAGTTGTGCAAGCTCTGCAGAGTGTAAAACTATTCGAATAGCCGCGTCCTCGGTCATGGACAATGCTCGATGATTTCACACAAGGGGTAGTGTTTTCATTTATAACTTGGTGGTTTATGTTGGAGGTAGATAGGTAATTCACCGTTGGTTTAGCTTGTGAATAGGTGTTCACAAGTGGTTCATGTTTATTCCGTTGATTACTTATTATTATTGTTTTTAGTTAAATTTCGCTTTCAATCTATTTATCATATTTACGGTGAAATGCCTTTTATGCAAATTAACCTTTCAACCTTCCATTGGTAAGCCTTGCAAATTATATTGCATTCATTTGTTACAAACGACTTGCTGGGTACCAATGTACTCACGACTTTACGCGTATGTGCTCAGTTGAGGGCGAGGAGTATTATTAGCAGGAGGTTCCAGAAGGATAGTACTACGACGACTTTACGGATTAGGCTTCGTTCTCCACTCGATAGCCTGTGGGCTTGTTGATTGACCGCTACGCTTTATTTTGGATTTTCGCTGCTATTTTGTTAAGCCCTTCCGGCTAGAGATATTGTAAGATTGGCCATAAGGTCGTACCTTTGAGACTTTTTTCGATAATTAAGTTTTCCTTTATTATATCGTGTGTATGGTTGTGATTACATCTATGTTTGACTGTATGCACTAGCGTGATCCTGGACTAGTGCAGTTTACATAGAGAGTCCGAATTTGCATATTCGGGTCTCGACAAAAATACTATTCATATAAACAGTAAAATAGTACCATCCTCTTGTTTCTTAGTTTTATGTGGCTTCCACTCCCCTATTTAAGGAGGCCGCACCCCTATAGTTTTCTCGGATTTCGTTTATGTTTAGTTTGCCTTCGTTGCAACTTGTATTTTCAGTTGTGTCAGACGACCACCTGTTAAGATCCTTATTCAGAATCCCACCTATTAAGACAAGAGTATGGGCCTTATGGCCAAGTTTTACAAATAAAGAGGCTCATGGACAAAAAAATAAAGCAGCGAAAAATAAAGCGTAGAGGAACAGCTCATCCTGCCTGCCCACAGGCGAATGACTGTAAGACGCGGCCTATTCGTCACCATCCTCACCGTAGTCATTGACATCGTCCTCTGGCAATAGATTTTTAGCAAGGTGAGCATATAAAGTATTCCCACAAGTTACACTAGGAGATTTAACAGAGTTTAATGCATGCATAAGGAATGAAAAGGAAGGCATAATACGGTTATTTGTGCGAAAAGCATTATGGACAGAAGTACTGTAAAGCTGAATTTAATATGATAAATAAAATAATATTTTAATAAAAGTATTATTGCTAGTGTAGGCTCCGACCCACACTAACCTAACCACGGGTATCCCACCCGGACCATTCTCAAAAGGGTTCTTATTTTGCCCTCAAACCAAGTTTTATAAAAACCAAAAATCTAATCCGTGAAAATTTTACTCAGCATGTCCATGACCGTGGACACGGCTATCCAGGATAGTTTATTACTATGCAGAAATGTATAACTTTACCCACAAGACATGTTATCTCACTTGAGCCACGCGATTAACACACTGCCTTAGGTGTGTGGCGAAAAGTTTATGACAAGGCCGTTACAATGTTCCGCACTGAAAATAGCTACACCGCCACTAAGGTTTCAGCACAACTTGAATCCACAAGTTGGAGCCCCTTCTGGTGCCATGTGAGACTTCTCGTGGTCTACGCCACGCTCACATTCAACCTATAGTAAAACTATGTTTGGAATGTTACAAATTATTTAGCCATGTCCGTCCCATACCGGACTTGTAGTAGTACGATGTAACTTTGTAAAATGATTCACAGAAATGGTTCTTAACTTGACTTAGGTTCATCCATAATTTCTCGTGCTCGACAATCAACAGCGTGTCACCAAACATGCTGTATGCTGGTACACCACCACCTAACCAGTACCCTAAGTTCAAACCAAGTTTTAATATTTTTATTTTTAAACCATTTCGTATAACGTTCTTGACTCACCGAAGTCAAGAAAAATCGTCATTTCAGGTGAAGCAAATTATCCCACCTAAATTTCTCTAAGTATGGCTAAGCAGTTTACTAAAAATGTTTCTAGTTAATACTAGTGTACCAACTAGTTTTCAAGTAGGTGACAAGGCATGTATATACACAAATGAACATAGGTATAACTAGAATTCAAATCGTCTTTAAATTACATTGGAATAAAATCACGCATGCATATACATTTAAAAACAACATAAATAATTTAAAATAATAGAAACAATATGGTCAAGGGTATAATTTGCCTTGCTCGAAGTCCTGCTGTTGAAAATCGTCGAAATCAAACTCTCCCGAATCGTCGAAATCTAATGCAAAGAACCAATACAATTAAAAAAATTCAAATAAAATTCAAAAATTTAGAAATGGATAGTTCATAATTTTAGAAAAACTTAGAAATTTGAACGAGTCAAAACGGAGTTAAAACGAAGAAATACGGGCTTCCGGAATTCTAAATACAAGAAAAAGAAAAAAGGACTGGATTTTCTAAATTAATTTTGTACTGAAAAAGGAATTATGACGTTAGCATGAATTATTTTTCTGAACAAAAACTGAGATTATGACATCAGCAACCTAATTAAATTTTGGCTGAATTAATTTTATACAAAAAAACTAGCTTATGACGTCGGCATGACGTCAGCCCTAGCATTTCAATAATCGGCTTTGAGACCGACAAGTGGGCCCGGTTCATGGTGGATTGAGTCCATGGACTGGGGCACAGCTGAGGTGGCACGTGGGCGGCCGATGCGCGAGGTGGCACTAGCGTGGCGTGGCCGAGGCGGACGTGGCGTCGACCTGGCGCCCACGTCGGCTACCAGTCACCTCGCCCTGCTGATGTGGCATGGCCGGCGGTGGCGGCGCTCAAGGACCGTGGGTCGCCGACGTTCTACTGGTGGCGGTGCTGGTCGAGTAGCGCACGAGCAAGAGGGGAGTGAGGGGAGTTCTCTGGTACCTTACGTGGTGTCGAACCCCGGAGCAACGACTCCAGGATCCTCTATGTAAATCGCACTAGTCCAGGATCAAGCTAGTGCACACAGTGGATAACAAAGATTCATATCATGCACAATGATATTTATTCATTAACTAAATATTGGCCTGATGGCCAAAGTTTACATCAATGGTTCATAAACCAAAATTAAATATAAGCAGCGAAAAAAGAACCATAAAGTAGCAGCCCATCCTGCCTACCCACAGGCGAATGACTGTAAGACGTGGCTTACTCGTCGTTATTCTCACCGAAGTTGATGAAGTCCTTCTCTGAAAATAGTGAATGAAGCAACATGAGTACATAAAGTACTCCACAAGTTACACTGGGAGGTTTAACAGAATTAATGCAGCATAAGGGTTGACAATGGAAGGCATAGTAGGATTAGTTGAGCGTAAAGCATAATTTAAGTAAATACTGTAAATAGATTCAAAAGCTGAATTTCATACAATAGATAGAAATAGCGATTTAACAAAATAATATCGTTAGTGCACGTTCCGACCAAACACTAATCCATTCACAGGTATCCCATCTGGTCCATCTTTTCCAAAAGATCTCACATGAATTCCATCCATCCATAAGCCTTTTTAAAATCCCCTATGGATTCCATCCATCCATAGGTCTTTTCAGAAATCATTTTGAAAATCAAAGTCTAATTCATAAAAAACTTTACTCAGTTTGCCCATGATCGTGGGCACGGCTATCCAGGATAGATTATACACTCTGCAGAGGTTGTACAGCTTTACCCACAAGATATGATGATCCCATATTGCCACCGAATAAACACACTTCCTTTGGTGTGCGGCGAGGAGATCATGACAAGGCCTTTACAATGCTAAGCCTTCAACCTAGTCATGCCGCCACTAAGATTTCACCACAACTTGAATCCACAAGTTGGAGCCCCCTCTTGTGCCGTGTGAGACTTCTCATGGCCTACGTCACTGTCACATTCGACATATAGCGAGACCAAAGTTGGGACCTCACAAATTAGTCAGTCAGGACTGTCCCATACCAGTCTTGTGGTAGTACGATATAGCTTTGTAGCAGTAGCTCACAGACCGGTCCTTAATTTGACTTAGGCTCATTCCACATACCCCTTATGCCTGACAATCAACATTGTGTTACCGAACAACAATGCATGCCAGCACCCACCACCTAACCATTAGCCTAGGTCAAAACCAAGTTTTATATTTTCTTTTAAAACATTTCATATATCTTCTGGACTCACTGAAGTCAAGAATACATTTAGAAAATCATTGTTCTGAAGTGAAATAGATATTCCCACTTAAATCATTTTAAGCATGGCTAAACAATTCTATAAAATTTCTAGTTAATACTATTGTACTAACTAGGTTTTTCTCTATGGTGACAAAGCATCAAGAAGTTCAATGTCAAATTTGGCCATACAGAAAGGATTTGGCTATAACTAGAATTTAAATCGAATTTAAACTAGATTGAATAAAAGTACGTATGCATAATAATTTTAAAAGCAACATAAATAATTTAAATTACTAGGAGCAATATATCAAAGGTGTAACTTGCCTTGCTTCGAAGTTTGTTGTGGTTCGCCAAAGTTATACTCTCCGGATTAGTCGTAGTCTACACGCGAAAAACTAGAACAAACTAAACTCAAATAAAATGCAAATAAAGACAAAAAATTATAAAATACATGCAGGGAGATAGAATATGACTTTAGATGAATTTAGAAATTTGAATGGGTCCAATCCAAGTTAGGGCGAAAGAGAGCGACTTCTGGTAGTTTGAATTCCAAAGAAACAAATAAAACAAATTATTGGAATTCTTTTCTTTGCGAAGGAAAAGTGGTCGGGAGCTACAATATTTGTGTATGGTTGAAACCATGATCGAAGGCGTAGTCGAAGACATAGTCAAAACCACAATCGAATCAACGGTTGAAAATGCTGAGGTCTAAGTCGTAGACAAAGACTCCAAGTATGGGTGAAGTCGAAGTCGAAGATTCGGACGAAGATCCAGTCGAAACTATACAGTGGTCGAAGAACACTATAGCAACGAGAACAAAGGGTAGTCGGAGTCGAGCGATCGGAGAGATTGGAGGGTTCAGAGAGGATGGAGGGTGTGGAGGTTAAAATGGTCAAACAACTATGGTCGGTTCGGAGACGGAGGTCGAAGTCGAAGGCTCCAAGATTGAAGACCGAAGTCGAAGTCTTCAAGTTCGAAGGTCGAAGGCTGGAATCGAAGTCTCCGAAGGTCAAAGTTAAAATTGGAGTCTCCGAAGGTCGAAGTCGAAGGCTCCAAGCAGTTGGAGTCTAAGAAGCCTCCGAACCGCAGAGTCTAAAGAGCTTGTGGATAGCGGAGTCTTATGGGCCTTCGGACGTCGGAGTCTAAGAATCGGATGGTTGGGAGAAGTCGAATGGCTTCACATGACAAGATCCGAGCGATCCAACGGTGGCAAAGACCGGTGAGATGTACAAAAGAGGGAGAAGCATATGAGTCAGATTTTACCTTGATGCAAGGTTCGGGCTGCTTAGAGTTGGCTGGTGGCGAGGGTGTAGCGGAGGTGGGTACAATTATCGGTGGCATTGGCGAGGCACAAGGAGGTCCAAGGCAACCGCAATTCCTCGTCGGAGCTCCACAGACAAAGAAGGTAGAAGTCGCTTGGTGCGACAGGTTTACGAGCGAAAACAGGGCAATCGGGTGAGGGGAACAGTGGAGCCAAACCCATGGATGGCGGTGCGGTGCACGAAGCCCGTGGGCTCGTTGGCGATGCGGGGCACTGCAGGGTTGGCGAGGGGCACAAAAGAGAGAGGGGACTGTGAGAAGTGCATTGGTGCTCTTGTGCATTACCACAAGTGGCTGGAAGGTGGTTGGCGGTGAGGTGAAGCGGTGACACAACTCGGGCGGCGATGGCGACGGTGTTCTAGTGGTGAGGAGACTCAACCAATGGTCGGTCAAAAAAATCAAAAAATTATAAAATATATACTGAAAGGTAGATTATGAATTTAGATAAATTTAGAAACTTGAATCACTTGATTCAAAGTTCGGACGAAGGAGAACGAGCGATTGGAAGATTGCCGGATGAGAAAATTCTGGAAAAAGAAAAATCAAGAATATTCCTTCGGAATATTCCTGTGTGAACAGTAACAGACAGCAGCTCCTTTCGCTGTTTTTGGCCGTGTCGCCGGAGAGAAAAGGCACGGGAGGTGAAGCCAACTAGCAAAATGGGTTGCTAAGGACCCGAGACACATGTAAGAAGTGACGCCACGTCAACCGGTGCACGGCGACAATGACATAGGGTTGAAGAAATAGAATAATTTTCGGGCACAGAACATGAAGAAGTAAGGTGAGCATGGCCTAGAACGCGGTGAGGCAAAACAAGAAAAAAATATCGGCTAAGCTGAAAACTCACTAGAGGCGATGCAATCATCATTTGAACGACGACGGTACCAAAAACGAAAAACTCAATATCTTTTTGCTCGGTGAGGTGAATCTAAAACCGTCCGACAGGTAACCACCTGGGATGATTTGGCACGTTTTGACGTGAACGGATTGTTGAAAGCATTCCCGGACAGACGGGGATGCAAAGTACCATTTGCGGCCATAGCTAGACGTCGGGCGCGAAAATTTGGGAAAGGTTTTTGGACAGAAGGAGGAGAGCACATCATAGAATGCGTCGAGATGAACTCAACGGCGTAGACAGCTCGGCCAACGGACTAGCAAAACGTGGTTGACAAGACTTTATACAACCTACAGGCTGACATCGACATTCTGGGCAAACGGAGAGGAGTTAATATGTGAGAGTTGCAGTGAATTGAAGAGGAGAGTGTGGGGAACATGATGCTCACTTTGGTTGTGGTCAGACATGCACGGTCGCCCGGTGGCGACGTGAGGAACAGGGACCCGATTTGGCCCACGGTGGCGACAACATTCCGGTGAAGTTTCGACGAAGGCGAGGTGAGCACCGCGTAGAACATGGTGGGACGAAGCTGGGGATGTGTTGAAAAGTGGCGGGTCTCCACCGGACGAGGCGCAATAAGCCGAAGAACGACGCGTGAACGATGAAACAAAAACTTCGATTGCGACCAAAAGAGAGGGAGTGGGGACTTGAAATTTTCGGGGTTGAGTGAGGATTCGGAGAGGCTCGCAGGGCTCTATATTATAGGGGTTGAGGAGGTCCGAGGAGGGAGATCGACGTGGCATATCTTTGAATGGCATGGGTTAAATTCTCGCGAAACGGCTCATGAATGAGAGGGGAAACGGTGGAGAATGAAGGAGCTTAATGAGAGGAAGTGAATATAATTTATTTCACAAAAAATGGCGGAGGAAATCAAGAGTTACAAGAGCTTGAAGGGGCTCCCATGGTGGCTGCCATTATGCGCACGCATGGGAGTTCACAGGAGAAGAAACGGATGGAGAAGAAAGGAAAAAGGAGGAAAGCAAAGAGAGAAAAGAAAAAACAATTTAAAAAAATTTCAAGAAAATTTTTTATAGATCCTTGCAACCTGAAAAGATTAAATAAAATAATTTTTGAATTAATTGAAGTATATTTTAAGTTTTAAAAATGTTTTTCTTTTTCTAGCTTAAATTAATACAATAAATTGTAAATAAAGCTTAAAAAATCTTAGAAAAATTCATAGAATTTTCTAAAGCTATTTTGAACTTATAAAAATATTTTCAACTAAAATTTAGATATTTTTTATAATATATTTTTTTGTTTAGCAGAAAGACTCTTTTCTTTAAGTAGAAAATTAGGTTCGCGAAAATTTTAAAATTTCAAGCAACGAAATAACTTTGATTTTTATTTCAAACTAAATTAATTATTATTATTTTTCTATATTTTATTTTTATTTCTATTTTATTTTTATTTATTTTTTTTAAAAAAACTTGGGCTGTTACACGTCGATCCCGAGGGTGGCCGAAGAGGGCGGGTGGCGGTGGAGGGCGGCGGTCGGGGAAGCTCCGTCGATGCACTCGCTCGGGAAGAAGGCAGAGGAGGTGCGCGTGGTCCTAACAAAATCGTGGGTGGCGGCGGCGTGGCACGAGGCGGTTTGAGGCACCAACAATTCCTCATCGGAGTTCCTCGACGAAGAAAAGGAGAGGTCGCTTGGTGCGGTGGCTAGGGGAGTGTGAAATGAAGCAATTGAGTGAGGGAAAAGATGAACCCGGATCCCAGGATGGCGAGAATGTCCTTAAATAGGGAAAGGGAGAAGCAACGGTCGAGCAATTGCTCACCGGTTTCGAAATGCCTCTGCAAGCAATCAGGTCAATTAGCGCAGTAACATAGGGGAAAATGGTCGGTGTGGATGCGGCGGTGATTGAGGAAGTTAATGCGCATTTGCTCAGGAAGAATCGGCGGACAAAACTGAAGTTTGAATGCTTCGGTTTTGGCCTTTAATGGCGGCGGTGATGGCGCGGGGAGGAAGGAGGGGTGGGGAAGACAGATCTGACAGCGGGCCCCACTTGTCGGCGAGAGAGAAAGGGAAGGAAAGAGGAGGCGGCTGCTCAGATCTCTGACACATGGCGCATGCGAAAGATCAGCGCCGTTGGATGCTAAGCGAAAGGGTAAGTGAGCAGGTACGGTCGAGATTGATCGGGCGACTGAGATTAAATCAGAGCCATCCACGAAAGGGACGAAGGGGTAAATGACGATGAGCAGCCTATATTCGATGGGGCAAGCGGGGATTGAATCCGAGCATGCCAAGTGTTAGCCTAAGGGAGGAAGAGGGCGGGTGAAGGGGTAAGTGAGGATGGGCGGTGGGGATTAGATTGGCCCAAGGCGCGACACGTGTCGGCCTAAGGTGAGTTTGAGGTTTAATTTTTTTTAAGATTTTCCAGAAATGCTAGGAGGCTCAAAAATGCTTAAAAAAACCAAATAAAGTCCAAAAATTTCAGCAATATTCAAAAAATTCTCTGGAACCATTCTCGACTCAAATAAAGTATTTTCAACCCATAATGGCATTTAGTTTTTATAAAAACACAATTTAACTTTAAAAAGGGAGTTTTTAATTTCTAGAAAATTCTGAAAAATTAATTTAATTATGGGAAGGCTTAGGAAAATAAAATAAACTCATTTTGGCTTTTATAAAATGGACAATTTAAATTTTCTTACTCTAAGGCTTAAATTAATATTCAAAAAATAAAATAAAAAGGCACATAAAATTTTAGGATGTTACATATCCTAACGGGACGATGATCAGATGACCGAGAAGCGACGATGTTCGGACGGTCCAATGATCAAACAGCTAAGGAGCAAAGATGTTCAGATTGTCTGAATGATGACGTCGATCGGATGGTCCAACGACGATAGGACGGTCTAGATGCGTGGAGAGGTTTGGACTGTCCAACGATTGACGACACACATCACTTGGCAGTTGGCTGCAAGTTGTGATGGTGAGGCAGCTGTGCACACGAACCAAGGTGGCGGCGTGGCTGATCTGACCGGTGAGGGTGACAAATAGGCGAGACGAGGTTCGGCCAGAGCGGGAACTCACTAGCGGCGGCTTGGCAAACAGCGGCAATGGCGATGGCGGTAGAAGTGTCAACGACTGAGGTGAAAAACTGACGGCGGCGCGAGATCAATGGTGAGGCAAGGCAAGGCTAGCAAGCAGCTCAGGGATGCAGGAAAAGGATTGGGTAGTGCGGCTATTAATGTCATCGACATCGAGAGACGGGCTTGGGTACGACGTAGAGTCTGCGGCGAAGATGGCAAGCAGCGGCGATGTGGACATAGAAACTGAGACCAAAGTGAAAACGGCAGGGAGTTCACGAAGGAGATGATGAACAGTAGCCAGACCACTGGATGAACAACGTGTGGCTCGGGGAGAAAGCAGACGGCCGAGACTAGACGGCACAGATGAACAATGTGGGCAGGTTCAGACCGGGTGAACGGTGCGACCGATCAGATAGTACAAAAAATGATCGGACAGTCCAGATGGTATGAACGTTCAGACTATCCGAACGGTAGCTTTGATCAGATGGTTAGGGACATGCGACGTGCTGCAGATAGCCAACATGTGGCAGTGACAGATTGGACTGGTCCGATCGGTGCAAGAGGGTTTAGGGAATTTTTTAATTTCTGAAATTTCAAGAAAAAGAAATGAGCTCTAGAAAATAGCAAATAAATCTAAAAATTTCATGGCAAATTCTAGAAAATTACTTGATACACAAGGAACCCAAATAAAATATTTTCAGTAAATGTTAATATTTATTTTATTCATATTGAATCCTTTTAATTAATAAAAATTTATTTTAAGTTTGTATTAATTGTAGAAAAATTCAAATGGTGAGTTTTATTTTAAAAAGCTTCAAATAATACTGAACAATTAGTATGTTATAGTTCACTAACTTCTTTTGGGTCTAACTTGGGTTGGGCCCCCTTGGGTAAATAGGAAACGTGTTTACTTCCTTGTATTTTAGATAACCAGTTAATAGTCCTAGAGTCATATGGGATCGATGAGAGCGAGTCTAAGCCATAGTATTTCTTCTATCTTGTCTATGCTTTAAAGATTGCCATTTCTTCCTTTTTTCCAAGCTTCTTCTCTCATGTTTTTGTTTCTTTGGTTCAAAAAGAGTTCATTTGAGATTTTTTTTGAGCTTAATGTTAACATAACTCAACTTGAACTAAAATATTTCTAAAGTTAACTCGTTGAGGGGGAGCTGAGATTTTTATTGCATCATACTGCATTGTAAAATTCTGTAATATGCATTGTAATATAAACACATGGGGCTTTGACTATTATTCTTATGTGACATAATATCTTGCTTTACATTTAGTCATATCTTGTACTAGCTTGCTAGATTTATCATGTTATTCTATATATAGCTTAGCTTTTGCCATGCTAGCTCTACTAAATGTGATCAACTTGAATTAAATCATGTCTTGTTAGATCTTGTAACTAGTTTTACTCTAGTGATTCTCTAATGATTCAAGCCATGCCAAATAAGCTAAGTTGAGTCTTGAACCTAAATTAAGCTTTACATTGAGCTATACTAGTTCTTTATTAAAGCATGAGTGAGCATTAGCTCTTTGTTCTTGAACTAAGTTAAATAAAATGCAAAATGATCTTTTTTGTGTGAAAAAACTGATCACGTCAATTTTGTCTCATGAGACAGATTGCCATTGCACTAGGTATGAACTTAGGAGAGTTTTGGATGACCAAGATCACTTTCTTAAGCTTCTTGCTTAGAGTGGTCACATAACGCTTGAGATCTAGTACATGGCTAAGAAAATACAATTATGTGAAAAAATGGTTGAAGCTCAGTTAAAACCAAAAATGAATTTCAGAAAATACCAAATTTGCTAAATTTGCTTGTGATATCTAGTGCTTGAGCTAAATGTTTCAATCTTGAATTTGTAGCACTCTAAATTGACTCAGTTATAGCTTCATGATTCCATTTAGAATATTGACATGGCTTGACTTAGGTTTGGATACCTTTGGCTAAACTATGATCATGAGCAATTTGACATACTAAATATCCATTTAATTTCATATTAATGCTTATTTAACTTTAGCTTTGCTATATAAGGCATTAAATCGTGCCTTGTAGATATGAACATTTCCATCCATATCTATCTTTTTCTTTAAAACCTACTTAAACTTAATGGTTTTTACACCATCGGGTGGATCAACCAAATTCCAAACTTGATTATCATACATGGATTGAATTTCGGATCTTATGGCTCCAAGCCATTTCTCAGAGTACGGGCACATCATTGCTTCCTCATAAATCTTAGACTCATCATTGTTTAACAATAAAATATCATGTCGATACCTTACTAGCAATTGACGTGGTCTTTCAGACCTGCATGGGGCTAGTGCGTTTTTCACAGTTTCTACAATATCTTGTACACTCTATAGAGGTTCAATAGGAGTTAAAATATTTTCTGATGTCTCTTGAATTTCTTCGAGTCTCACCGTGCTTCCACTACACTACTGCAGAAATCATCATCTAAAAATCGTTTTTAACTAAAAATCGTCTGTGATATTCTTTTCTACCCCTAAATCTATTTCTGTTTATTGGCTAGCCTCAGGAAATGCTAGCCATGCCCTCTGAAACAAGCATATCAATATGTACATGTATACATATAATTCACATCTCAATTCATTTTACAAACATAAAACATCCAATTAACATCTCAATTCATTTCACAAACATAAAACATCTAATTCACATCTCAATTCATTTCACAAACATCAAACATGCATCCAATTCACATCTCAATTCATTTCACAAACATAAAACATCCATTTGGCAAATTAATTAATTGAAATGAAATAAAATATCTATTAACAAATACACAATTACAAAAGATCTACATTGCATTTGCACTTAGATGGTAACATTGCATTTTTTATTTCTCTATCACTCCGAAATCGAGGTCTCACGAAAGGAATAGATCCATAATTGACGAACTTGTCAGGCTGCACAAGCAATACTTGGATGGTGCATGATTGCTATCCAGGTATTGCTTGTGCAGCCTGACAAGCACTACAACAAATCTTATGATAGGTGACGTTTCATTTACGTCATTAAAACTGGAAATTATGTCATTATTCAACATCTGTGACGTTCAGATGACGACAATTTATTCGTCGCCTATCATGCGTCTCTAATCATGTTTTGTGACGAAAACATATTTTTTCGTCATTGATCTAGTGATGATCCTTCTTTCGTCATTGAGTTTATGACGCTCATTTTCATCATTAACGAGTCCAAGAAACATCAAGGTACAGGTAGTACCGCACAAAACCACCAAAGCGCACTGGCCGAGTGCACTCAAGAGCAACGAAAGGTGGCCAAGGTCTTCTACCTTCGTCGAATCAATTCCTAACCTTCGGGCTTCCCTTCAAAACCCTAACAGATGGGGGGCGGGTCGGGAGGGGGGCCGGGCCAGGAGGCAGGGTGGCGCCGGGAGGGGGCGGGCCGAGAGGCTGGGCAGCTCCGGGTGCGGGCAGGACGGGAGGCGGGGCGACACTAGGAGGGGGTGGCATCGGCCGCCTGGAGCCAAGCGGCACTAGATCGGCTGAGATCCGAGACAAGACGACTGGCGACGAGAACTGCGGTGCGGCGTCGCCGGTGCGCTAGGGTTTTCAGAAGCACGAGCATGCGAGTAGCAGTATCGAGCGTGTGAAGTGGGCCGCGGCGCCAAGTGCGTGAAATGGGCTGCCGGTCGCGTGCGGGACAGAGTTTTGGCCTGGGAAGCTACAGAAAAACGTTATGGGCTATTGGGCTACCTGGGTTGAATTCTAACAATACTATCTCGGGCTGGGCTAAAAATACCTAGGCTATACGCTATAATTTTTTTCACGCCCCAAGCTAAAGCCCACCTTGCCAGGGGCCCAATTCCGCCCCTAGCTGTGGCAGACATCTGACATGTGGGATCCACAAGCACTTTTAAACATGTAAAAAAACTTATGATGAACCAACATTGTCGTGAATTTGTGACGCTTGTAGGTTGGCCTCTTGTGACAAAATAGCGTTTATCATCATATGCCATTGTATTAGTTTATGACAATTTCAAGTTGGTCTTAATGACGAACACCTCATTTTCATCACTAAGCCACATCGCCACATACCAAACGTCATAAAACGAAATAACGTAATGACGCATACCTCTGTTGTCACGAGGAATTTGTCATAGAAGATCATATATGTTGTAGTGAAGTCATTGATTATGGATTGTTCCTTTCGTCAGATCTCGATTCCGGAGTGATAGAGCAATAAAAAAATATTCTTTATTGTGGAACTCTCCTTCTGAGTTTATAACTTGAGTCATCAAAAAGTACGCGCACTGTCCTCGAATTTCTGCAAGGTTGGCCTGTTGCAATGCAGTTGTCGGGATGGATGCAGTCTGTCGATAGGAATATCAATGTGCGTATATATATAACTTGATAAGTATGAAATAATTATGGGAAGATTGACAAACCTTTGCATTGGTGATCCTCGAGGAATCAAGGAGTAGTCTCATGTAGTGGTAAACGTAGAATCCACATGTGTTGCCATGCGTCTGCTGGTGGCATTGAAAAAAAAAGAATATGTTAATTCAAGTGGTATTACTACCAACTATTGCATAGGATTAATTAATGTGTACTAGTGAATACCGAAATTTTTTTAACATGTTTTAGGCCGTTGGCCCCTTGTGTCGAGAGACCTGCCTTTTCAACGTACAAGGCGAACGACCTACGTGATTCGAAAAAGTTAGCCCTAGTCATTCGGAAGGAAAGAAAGAGTACAATATAGTTATATATGGAGAAAATGTACTTACCTATTGATTAATTGACTGATAACTGTGTAGTCGGTTTTATTTTTACTTAGGGAATCAAGATATATTGCCTTGTTCCATTTTGGTACAATTACTATCAAAATCCAGTGGAACCCCTGATTGTACGACATAAGTATGTATTCCTTATTGCGCTGAACCAATAGTGCTGCTATAATGTACCTCTCGACGAAGGATGCATCCTCGGTGAGGGTATGCATGGCGACCAAGTGTGGGTCCAGGAAACCAACCGATGATTTGCATGATCTAGCTTCAATCAGCATGAATCTATATGTGTACATACAAAAGCAACAAATTATATATGACATTTATCGGTATGACATGAACGGAGACTGTGATTATGCACACTTACAGCGTCCAGCATCGAAGAAGTGAGGCGTCGAGAGCATTGAGTGTGTAAAGATCGAATAAATCTTCAAAAGTCACCACGAAGACACAATCCTGAATGTTGTGCTGTAAATGATCCAGCCTGAATTTGACAGTGACACCTGAGTGCCATTCTTCCTGTGGCTTATTTGCCTGTGCCATATACCAATTGTTTAATGTCTGGCAACTAAGTCCTAGGAGTACGAGACGCTCTTCCGGGATGATCATCGGCTCGCCTAGCATGAATTTGCGAGCCAATGGCAGGTATGGGATATCATCATCGGTCTTCTTTGCTTTGCCCTTGCTGCCCCTGCTGCCTCGGCTATAGGTCGACTGTAAAGGTAGCACCAGTGGAAGTTACTGTACCGGAAATAGCTCCTGTGGACTAAACACCAGTGCAGGTAGCGGTGGTGGAGATAGGCCTCATGGAGATGGCACCAGTGCATGTAGCTCTGGTTCGGATTGCTCTTGTCAACGCCAATATGATAAGCATGGTTGTCGCAAAAAAAACAATGGCATATATGGTATTGTTGCTTATTGGCTAGTCGCAATTGCTGACTCAATATATATATCGACAACTACGTTCACAATAAAGACAATATACAGAGAGATGTATGGATTCTAGCCTAAACTTTATTACCACTTTTGGGGTATGAAAGGATAGGCATATACAATATGACCTAGTTTCTATTTATAGGCGAAATCCATCTATTGGCTTTTATTAGGTAGCTAGCCAATATCTTTTTTCGAAAGGGCATTAGGTAACGTAAGGACGGCCAGTGCTTGGTGGTAGACGTGGGTTTTCGTTTCCACGCACCCAGGTTCTTCGTGTGTACCTTATATAATTAAAGTACATATATATTTGTATTCAATGAAAAAGCATGTGTCTGTGCTCCATAAGATCCTAAGTCTCTGTAAATATGAAGCATGCGTTGTGAATGCATGTGTGTGTATATGTGTAGCACGACGAAGAAAAGCCTGACATCACGCCTTTGAACGTGCCCTAATCTTTCGGAATTTTGAGCATGATAACAGGCCTCTCTCTATCTCCTTTTGCCTCTCCTTGGTTGGCAACGGTGGAGCCAAAATCGAAAATCGAAATATACACCTCTTCCTTGAAGCAGCCACCGGTACCGGTGATGGAAGGGGTGAATGGGACGATCGTGCGACGGCTGCTCCGCTCTCTAGATTTTGGGCATGGGCCTCACCGTCGTCCTCCTAACCATCCCCAAGTCGTCTTCCACCACCTACCTCACTAACTTTTGTCGAGCTTTGTTGCATTCCTTGTGTGATGTTTCTGTTCATAAATGCTCCTTCTGTAGCTGAGTCTAAATTCATTTTGCAAAGATACTGGAGTATAGGAATATAGTTCGGCAAAACTGGAGTATGTCCACGGAATTCCACCAATGACGGCGCAATACGGAGGCGGTTTCTTATTGTTCTAATGATGTTGTCTTGTATTTCGGCAAAACCGGAGTATGTCCACGGAATTCCACCATTTAGGCAGAAAACGATCCTGGAGTAGTGCTAACTAGATGCGCATGCGCGGCGAGACGCCACGCAGGTCAGAGTGTATAAACGGGTGGTTATTAGTGCGATATTCATGTTGTTCACATTATTTTGCATGGGTTGGTAAATGTGTTGTGTACAGTGAGTTTACGTAATGGTAAGCGGATTGATGGGACTGTTTTGTGTATGGTAGCAAGAGTAGAAGCATGAATAGTAAAAGGCAGTGAGAATCGTAGAGGGGAACACAATATATAAAGAAACTGAAGAAGGTAAGTTAATACAGAGTTTTTTTTACAGATGCTGGTATATGCTTTGGTCCATGAGGGAAGCTAACGTTTTGGTGAACACAGTGACATTAGCTAATACAGTGGCTGTTATAAAACAATGCTATTTAGTGACGCTAACTTTGTTGATAGGTCTAGCAACTTAGTAACACTTTGTACAATAAACTAAGCTTGGCTGGCTGAAATAAGTTCTGGTCGAAGCAGCAAAGCTGGTAGCGGTGTTGATTCATCGTGTAGCAAAATCTGTGTTAGGCACTGTGAGGTGCTGTGGTGAAAAGCATGTATGCTATTCGTTGGGAGGAAGGCATGTAGTCTCCCTGTAGGTGCGGTATGAAAATAGCAGTTCGTATTTGTTAGCTAGCCATGTTTTTGGTAGCAAGACTTTGTAGTATTGATGCACGTACTGTTATATACCTAGTGTGGTTGCTCATTGCTTTGCGTCAGGGAATAACTCTTTTGCAGCCTTGCTTTTTTTGATAGATCGAGTTGCTCTGCAAGGAAGCACAGTGAATAAGGGTATGAAGTGCATCTGTGGAATCTACACTTTTTTAAAAGACTGAATAGAAGCGTTGATGTGATTAAATCATCGCAAAGTAAATTACTCTTTGTTTGCGTCTGTAGATGAGGGAGGCAGATCACTGTCGGCAGGCATAAGAGCTTCATGCATTCTTTTGTCAGAGGGTAACGTTGATGCAACCTTGTAACAGTTGTCAGTGATTAGACACAGGGAAATGTATATAGAAAGCATTAAGTTTGGTTTGTTACCTTTGAAGCTTGAATAGATGTTGGTAGCTGAGTAACTGGCTGTGTATGCATGCAGTGGCGGAACCACCACCGGGGCAAGCCGGGGCGGCTGCCCCGGGTCTCCTGGCCGGACAAGAGACCCCCTCCCCCCGGGCGGCCACCGTCGGCGCCCCGCCGCCCCCGCCGACCGGCGAGCAAGGCTGCAACTCTGTCGGTGAGGCGCGTGAGGGCAATTGAGGAATTTCGCAATTGAGGAAAAGAAGAGAGGTAGTGGGGTGTGGAGCCCACCTGTCGGTGAGGCATTGAGGAGATAAGGCAATGCCTTATCTCTTTGCTTGGGCGTGGTGGCCTGGGAGAGCCGAGCTCAGGGGAGGTGCCGACCTTGCCGCCTCGCTGCTCCGCTCGGCGTCCACGTCCTCCGGCCGCTCCGCTCGGCGCCCGCTCAGGCAGCAGCGGCGCACGGGCCTCCCTCGGCTGCGCATGGCGCAAGGGCCAGCTAGGCCTCTCGGAGGCGCCGCGGGGCACAGGGGCACGGGTCCTCCGGTCCACCTCGGCGTGCGCAGCGTGGGTCGTTTGGTGCGCCTTGGCTGCTGCGAGGGCTGAGTCTTGGACGGCGGTCGGCGGGTGCTAGCGCGCGGCGCGGGCTGCGGCGGTCGGCGGCGACTCGGTGAGTGGTGCGGCGGTTGGCGGCGACTCCGCGGCTCTGCGCCTCTGCCAGGTTCGCCCCGGCTCTCTTCGATTTCTGGTTCCGCCACTGTATGCATGGCAGTAGCAGGCGGTGGTGTTGCTGGTATATATAGAAGGGAGTTGATGTGCATGGTGTGGTTGCACTTTCATTGACGTTAATGATGAAGGTTCTGGGTTGCTTGGCAATAGGAGCTTGCTTTGATCTGGTTGAGCTATGAATGATGAAGGTTCTGGGTTGCTTGGCAATAGGAGCTTGCTTTGATTTGGTTGAGCTATGAGTGATCGTACATGGAAAGTTGGGGTATCGCTTTGTAGTGATCCTTCTGACATTTGAACAATAACCTCAAATTTTCGGCCTATAACTGCTTTTATTTCAGGTGGCACATATTCTGTCCGCCCTTCAATTGTTGCAACTAAAAGCATGGGTGGTCTTCCAATTAGTTTTTGTCCCATGTCACCAACGAACATAAATTCTTTGGAGCATAACAAAGCACCTGGACCGGATGGCTTTCCTGCGGAGTTCTACCAGAAATTCTAGGATGTCATTAAGGGTGATTTGTTACAAATGTTCTATGCTATCATTACTGGTAGCATTCCATTGTTTAGCCTGAACTTTGGAGTCATTACGCTAATTCCGAAAGTTCAAGATGCCAAACAAATCCAATAATACAGACCTATCTGTCTTTTAAATGTCAGCTTCAAAATTTTCACCAAAGTCGCTACCATCAAATTAAATTCAGTTGCGGATCATATAATTAGCTCAACTCAAACTGCTTTCATGCGAGGACGTAACATCCTCGAGGGTGTCATCATCTTGCATGAGACCATTCATGAGTTGCATCGTAAAAAACAAAGTGGAGTCATTTTCAAGATCGACTTTAAAAAGGCTTACGATAGAGTACGATGGCCCTTTTTAATACAGACATTGCGGATGAAGGGTTTTTCACCTAAGTGGATTTCTTGGGTACAGTTCTTCATCTCGGGTGGTTCTGTTGCAGTTAACGTAAATAATGATGTGGGGTCTTATTTCCAAACAAAAAAGGGTCTTCGACAGGGTGACCCGCTATCTCCACTACTTTTCAATATTGTTGCTGATATGCTTTCAATATTGATTCAAAGAGCAAAAGTAGATGGTCAGGTTAGTGGAGTGGTGCCGCATCTGGTAGAGGACGGCTTATCCATTCTACAGTATGCTGATGATACAATCCTCTTTATGGACCATGACTTGGAGAAGGCTCGTAACATGAAGTTATTACTTTGTGCTTTCGAGCAACTATCGGGTCTAAAAATCAATTTCTATAAGAGTGAATTATTCTGCTTCGATGAGGCACAGAAAGCGGCCGATCAATACACCGAATTATTTGGTTGCAATCAAGAGGTTTTTCCATTAAAGTATTTAGGGATTCCTATCCTCTATAGGAAACTATCAAATGCTGATTGGAAACGAGTTGAGGAACGATTCGAGAAACGCCTCAGTAGTTGGAAGGGCAAACACCTTTCGACGGGTGGGAGATTAACGCTGATTAACTCAGTACTCAGCAGTTTACCCATGTACATGATGTCTTTCTTTGCGATACCAAAAGGGGTACTTCAGAAACTAGATTATCTCTGCTCTCGGTTCTATTGGCAGAGCGATGACCAGAAACGAAAGTATCGCCTCGCTAAATGGAGTATACTGTGCCAACCTAGAGACCAAGGGGGCCTAGGCATTCACGCTTTGGGTATTCAGAATACGGCCCTTCTCAGTAAATGGCTTTTTAAATTGTTGACAACTGATGGCATCTAGCAACAGATTCTACGGAATAAATACCTTCATTCCAAACCACTTTCACAAGCACAGTGGAGAATTGGGCTCACACTTTTGGGCTAGCCTTATGAAGGTGAAGGGAGAGTTTCTCCGCTTCGGTTCATTCATAGTTAAAGATGGATCTCAAATTCGGTTCTGAGAGGACAAGTGGCTAAGTCAGGTAACCCTGCGAGAACAGTACCCTAGACTATATAATATAGCCCGACACAAGCAGGTTACTGTTGCAGATGTCCTGAGCACCTCGCCGCCCAATATCTCTTGGTGGCGAGATCTCCTTGGACATACGTTAGTAGCATGGAATGATTTACTTTCACGTATTGCTAACATTGTATTGAGCCAGGAACCTGATGCATTTCGCTGGAATTTTCATCGAACCGGACAGTTCTCAGTGAAATTACATTACCGAGCCATGATTCATGTTGATGTCCCTAACTTGAATAAGCGGATTTGGAAGCTAAAAGCTCCTTTGAAAATCAAAATTTTTCTTTGGTACTTACATAAAGGGGTCGTGTTGACAAAAGATAATCTCACCAAACGCAACTGGAAAGGTGACAAGAAGTGTTGCTTTTGTCCTAAGGATGAAACAATCAACCATTTGTTCTTTTATTGCCATTTTGCTCGTGCTGTTTGGTCTATCACACAAGCAGCTTCAGGACTTTCTCAACCTCATAGTGTGTCTCACTTGTTTGGTTCTTGGCTAGGGGGTGTTGGGTCAGAATTGAAGCCTTTGATCCTACTAGGGGCGGCTGCTACTTGTTGATCTCTATGGCTATGCATGAATGATATGATATTTGACAAAAAACATAATGCTTCCCCTTTTCAGGTTATCTACTCAGTAATCCATTGGCTTCGTACATGGGTTATCCTACAGGTGCCATCTTCGCAGGATTTGGTTGCAGTGACGTCTCAACAATTGGCGCGGGTGGCCAAGGAGTTTTTTGCCCAGCCTCATGGGTGGCGGTCTAGTCTGCGGATTGATTTTCATTAGAAGTGCTTGTATTTTTTTGTTCTTTTGGCTGTGTGCATCCTGGTTATGCAGATGCCGGGAATTATTTTCAGGATCTTGTATCTTCTTGATGTTAAAACCTTAAAAATTAATAAAGTTTCCCTTATCGAAAAAAAAGAACATGAATTCTGCACAGATCTGTTGGTGTTGTTCATTGTCTTCAGGATCAGCACCATAGACATTCATCTTGTATCTATTTTGAGATTTGGAAAGCATGCTGCGTATTATTATTATTTTTGGTTGGAAAATTGTTAACGGTATGAAAGATCTAAACTATATTCTATGCAAATAGTGTTATACCTTGGTCCAGCCGCTGTAGCAGTACATCTTCGGCATTTGTATCCATCTCCATGTGGAAATTTTTTTTTCCAACACGAAGACCATGATATATATATATACCACCATGATTGTGCTGGCACTAAATCCGTGATGAGGATAGTCAATCTGTAACACTGACCCTGTGCGCATGATATTCGAGAACAATTAATGTATTGTTTTTGTAAAAGGCAGGGTATAAATAGCTGTATAGAGCATGGGTTTTTCTTACCAAAGCTTCGTTAGGGATGAGGTTTATCAATTCGCGAACAGTTGTGGTAATTGGGCTATTGTGATTGTGACTGTCCTTTTGCCATTCAATTTGATGTGGATGGCTACTAACGCTACAAATATGTAAGAATCAGATTAAAACGACGAAGTGAGGAACACCAAAAAGAACAAGGTAAATTTATTGGAATGAAAACACAGAAGTCCGTATTAATTATACAGGGGAAAAGTACCTACGAAATTTGATAAGTAAACAACCAATAGTAACAGGAACCATTGTATGCATTGTAGAAAAAGCTATGCAAGCAAATCTGTATAGTGTAGAAAATGTATAAATGCTATTATAGGAGGAACACTACTACAGAAACCATTATCACAGACGGTTTTCTGAACCGTCTGACTTTATGGGTCAGTGATAATCGAAGGTTATTACAGACGGTTTTCAAACCGTACTGCTTGTGGAGTACATATCACAGACAGTTGGTAACTATAAACCGTCTGTGATAGCTAGCATCACAGACGGTTTGTAAGAAACAACCGTCTGTGATATAGGCATATCACAGACGGTTTTTAACAACAAACCGTCTGTGATATATCAATAAATACATAGCAGCACCGGGCTAAGATCTGGATCGAAATGAAAACAGATGCGGTCTGAGCGGCGTAATAAATACATAGCAGCATTATCACATACGGTTTTTTAAAAAAAACCGTCTGTGATACTTATTATCACAGACGGTTTGTAGTTAAAAACTGTCTGTGATATATCAATCATCACAGACAGTTTTTAGTATAAAACCGTCTGTGATATTCCCGATTATCACAGACGGTTCGTTAGTAAGAACCGTCTGTGATACTCATCACAGACGGTCTCCAAAATAAAACCGTCTGTGATAGCTGCATCGGGACTTGGTAGCACTATCGTTATATGAAGCGTCTCGGTATACGAACATCTCGATCATTAATTTGGTATACGAACCATCTCTGCTAAAGGTTAAATATGCACGTCGGCCTAATTCTCAACGCAGTACATGCAATATGGCTTCAGTGATCATCTCCTTCCTCTCATTTGTTCATCAAGAGTTGTTCGGCCGGAACCTTGCACAGGTGGCCAGCAATTTACGTCTGGAGCAGCTTCTCCGCACATGCCCTGCTCTCCTTCCCCAACTTTCTTACATCCGTCAGCTCGACCTGATCATCTGCCATCGACGGAGGCGTCTCGCTGCCGCTCAAGAAAGGGAATTCACTCTCACCCTAGTTCTTCTCAACAATGTGCACAGAGCGGAAGAAGCTCTTGTGGCATTGCACAGACTAATGGATAGCATTGCCGATCAAGCAGAAACGGCAGAGTCTGAGGAAGCATACAATGCAATCCTCTTCGAGATTATGGACTATGCTACTGATCATTTGCCCAGGCTGGAGGAGGAAGTGCTGAGGGTAAGGACAATCTTAACGGCGTTCGAGAACTCAGCGGCTGATCCAACGGACAATGTCGAAGAAGAAGCGTACGAAGCCCAGAAGATTAGAATCTGGGAATCTCTTTATGTGCGACTTTTGTAATAAATTTCCCTTTAATTTATGATATCTTATCTCAGCAGTTCTGTACGTAGGTTATAAGTTATTAGAAGCAACCTGTAAAACAAACCGTTCTGTAGTTATATATTAACATCGGACCGAAGATTAGAATATGGGAATCTCTTTATGTGCGACTTTTGTAATAAATTTCCCTTTAATTTATGATCTCTTGTCTCAGTAGTTCTGTAGGTTATAAGTTATTAGAAGCAACCTGTAATACAAACCGTTCGATCTGTAGTTATATATTAACATCGGACAGACAACATCACAGACGGGTTTGTATTACAAACAGTCTGTGATAATTCTAAGATTATCACAGACAGTTTTAAATAAAAAAACTGTCTGTGATAATGCCAGATTATCACAGACGGTTTGTAATAGAAACCGTCTGTGATACAGAAATATCACAGACGATTTATTGGTAAGAACGGTCTATGATACTCGTTTTCTCCGACGCCATCAACACATACGGTGTCTAAATTAAAACTGTCTGTGTTAATATCGTTCACAGACGGTTTTATCAAACCGTCTGTGATTTGGCGTTTAGTATTAGGCTTTCTGTAGTAGTGGAACCACTAAGCATTGTAGAAAAAGCTATTCAATTACATTGCTAAGAAAAATGAAACAATTGTAGGAACATCATAAAAAGATAGCATTCTACATATGATGACTATATAAGTATGTAGAATGGAAAGCGTAGATAGTACATGTTTCGTAGAGCGTATATCTCAGGTATTGGTATATTGATATACCACTTTGATGCAAAGCTGCTTTGCAATGCAAGCTGACCTATATTCGTAAACAAAAGAGTTATAGAGTGTTAGTACCACAAGATAAGAAAACAATTATGTAAGCTATCCTTGCTTTATGTGTGACTGACTGGGAGTTCATTTTTGAAAGATAGGTAGTATAGCAGATCTGCGTATGTACCAACTAACATGCCAACAAATAGAGCGATAATCGGTGTCTTGAGAGGTGGTGAGAAGTAGGTCAGCGTTAAATGATTCAGCATGATGGCCCCATAATGTTATAATCACTGCTTGGCTACAGATAGATAGCAAGAGGAATGTTTTTGCTGAAGTTAATAGAGACAGCAAAACTTTTTTTTTGCCGAAAATAATATAGCAACGATAGCAATATAGAGCACAAAGCCTGAAAAAATGTGAAGAAAAAAATATTGCAGAAAATATGTATACCTTCCATCTGTTACTTTGACAGTTCGTTTAACTGTTGGTCCTAGCTTTGTTGTAGTTTCTATAACTGGTGAAGCAGCCATTATAAGAACAACAACATCTGGTAGGCAATGAAGAGCAAAGAGAAAAGATGAAACAAAACTTGATAGCTGTATAACGCTGAGAAGCTATTTGCATGAAGGCAGTAGGTACTGTACCTGAGGGCAAAGCGTTTTTTCCAATACGATCATTTCAGGTAGAAAAGGGTACTGCACTATATGCATAAACAGGGAAGGCATCTGATTCCGGTAATATTTCTTTAATTCTTGTGTACTTTGAAAAGCGGGCAAAGCTGTTGGCATTAACTGCTTTATATGTTTGCTTTGCATCAAGAACTTCAAAGTACTCAATTTCATAAATAGATCCTTCTCTTAACAATGATGCAAATTTGTGAAGCCATTTCTGGGGAACTACTCCTTCCATAACATATCCCTAAAAGAAGGAAAGGATAATGTTAGACACTAAGAATTATACTGCGTGGAGAGAAAAGTGGAAGCAAAAGCATTCATGTATTAGTAGTATGTGTGTATTAAAAGCAACTGCAGTACAAAGGTGTTAAGCATCATTTACATGGACTGAATGAATAAATGAGTTAAGTAGTAAAAAACTGTTCATCAATCATGACGAAGTCTAAATGATAGACATCTGTTGGATTCTGCGGGTTCTTAAATTCTCAAACATGCGCTAAACGAACAAGGATTTTTCCATGTATGTGAACTTTGATTGATACGACTTAATAACGTATGCGCCATCTTGAACCTGTGTAACACAGAATCATAGAGGGGGTAACATACTAATAATGTTGATGTATTGCGAATTGTAAGATCACTCTTGTATAGAACATTGAGAATAGTGTCAGCCTGTCAGGTGTATTATTGAAAGCGTAAGCAGATCTGAAAGGGGAAAAGGTGCAATAGAACCTGAGTAATATAGGTAATGTATGTAAGTGGAAAGAAAAGAATATTATCTATGATATGTATAAATGAATGATTTGATGTGTTTTGTTTCTTGGTATAGCTAAGTCTAAAAATAGCTATCGAAGTCTGTTTGTGCTGTGTTACTTTGAGATTTTACGAAGGTAAGCAGAGAATGCATATAGAATGGGGAAAGAAATATTTATTGTATATGTACGAAATGGAAGCACAATTTGATAAATAAAGAGGGATAGAGGGAATAACATACCAATAATCTTGATGTATTGTGAATTGTAAGGACACTTTTGTATAACACAGTAAGAATAGTGTGAGGTGTATTATTGAAAATAGCAGCATATCTAAAGGGGGAGAAGGCGCAATAGAACCTGAGTAATATAGGTAATGTATATAAGTAGGTAGAAATAGAAGAATATTATTTATGATATGTATAAATGAATGGCTGAGTGTGATCAATTTTTTGCCGTAGGTAAGTATAAAAATGCTGATCGAAGTCTGTCTGTGCTGTGTTACTCTGAGATTTGACCAAGCTAAATAGGAAAAGCATGTAAAATAGGGAAAGAAGCATTTACTCTATGCCTGAAATGGAAACTAAATCTAATATAAGAGGCAAAAAGACGTAGAACGAAGTGAATAACATAAGTGATATACATATAATTAGCAAAAAAAAAAAAGAATGATATGCATAGTATGCATAAACAAACATATGGGTATACATGGTATTTTCTTGGGAGAAAGAAAGGGAAATACATTTGATAAAGGCCATCAATGGCTCGTTGCTTTTAGGACATACCAAAGCATGGAGAAAAACGTATATAAAATGCAGATAAAAGCATTTACTTTATATCTAAAGAAAAGCACACAGTTGTACATCATTATTTAGTATAAAATGGGAAAAGAAGCATTTACTCTATATGTACGAAATGAAAACACAATTTAATATAAGAGGGAAAAAGATGCAGAACGAATTGAATAACATAACTGATATATAATTAATTAGCCAAAAAAGAATGATATGCGCAGTATGTATAAACAAATAGATGAGCCTACATTGTATTTTCTTGGCAAAAGAAAATGAAAATACACTTAGTGTATTTAGAATACATTGTATTTTCCATTTATGGCTTGTTGTTTTTAGAACATAATAGCCATAGAGGGGATAACATACTAATAATCTCGATGCATTGTGAACTGTAAGAGCACTTTTGCATAACACAGTAAGAATAGTATGAGTTGTAATATTGAAAACATAAGCAGATCTGAAGGGGGAGAAGGCACAATAAAACCTAAGTAATATAGGTAACGTATATAAGTAAGTGGAAACAGAAGAATACTATTTATGATATGTATAAATGAATGACTGAGTGTGATCTGTTTTTTCGTATAGGTAAGTGTAAAAATATCTATTAAAGTCTGTCTATACTGTGTTATTCTAAGATTTCACCAAGCTAAGTAAAGAAAGTATGTAAAATGGGGGAAGAAGCATTTACTCTATATGCATGAAATGGAAGCTAATTCTAATATAAGAGAGAAAAGGATGCAGAACGAAGTGAATAACATAAGTGATATACAACTAATTAGCAAAAAAAGGCTGGTATGCATAGTATACGTAAACAAACAGATGGGTATACACTGTATTTTCCTAGTAAAAAGAAAGGAAAATACATTTGGTAAAGGGTATTTATGCACAGTTGTTTTTAGGACATATTAAAGTGTGGAGAAAAACGTATATAAAATGTAGGTAAAAGCATTAACTTTATATCTAAAGGAAAGCACACAATCATACATCATTATTTGGTATAAAATGGGAAAAGAAGCATTTACTCTATATGTACGAAATGAAAACACAATTTAATATAAGAGGGAAAAAGAAGCAGAACGAATTGAAGAACATAACTGATACACAGTTAATCAGCCAAAAACGGATGGTACGCGCAGTATGTATAAACAAATAGATGAGTATACATTGTATTTTTCTGGCAAAAGAAAATGGAAATAGTAAAGGCTGTTTATGACTCGCTGTTTTTAGACATAGTAAAGCATGGAGAAAAACGTATATAAAATGCAGGTAAAAGCATTTTTTATATATAAAGAAAAGCACATAGGCATACATCACGATCTGGACTACAAAAGCAAGCATCTATCTATTGAAGGCAAGTTCTATAGTTGCTGCTCTTAGTTGATATGGAAAAGTGTGGAACAGGCTTTTTGGTTCGGAAAGGCGAATTAGAAGAGGCGAAGAGAATAGCAGGGAGAAGCATTAAACAGAAGCAAGCACTTCTACTATATTCTTGGTTTCAGCACAAGCATCACCATCTTCGTTTTCAATGAGTATCTTTAGCCCTGAACGCGATGTCACTCGCGATACTGCCACATATACTTGTCCATGGGAAAACACTGGGTTTTTGAGATAAATCCCAATCTTGCTTAGAGTTTGCTCTTGACTTTTGTTGATAGTCATTGCATATGAAAGCCTGATTGGAAATTGCCGGCGTTGTAAGGTAAAAGGCCATCGAGGGCTTGTTGTATTTAACACAATTTTGGGAATATAGATAGATTGACCAGTATTGCTTCCAGTGATCGCACGTCCTTCAAGAACTCGATCACCAAGCCTCGTGATAACAAGACGTGTTCCGTTGCAAAGACCCATAGATTGATTTATGTTTCTTAATAACATTACTGGAACACCTATTTTGAGCCAAATCATATGATGTGGAAAGCCGTTGACTATTATAGAGTTTAAGAACTCAGGTGGATATAGGAGATTAGCATCACCAATATGACCATCAGACTGGGAGATAGAATCAAAACTAAGGTACTGTTTGCTATGGCCAGGGATCTTATTGAACACAGCCTTGTTTAATTCGTCAGCAACGGTATTAGTTGGGCAAATGATTGCATGCTCTGCTAAATACTAACTATCTTGGTAGCTTGTACTGAATGAATCATAGATAGCATTCACAATTGTATCCATATTGTAGATGGTTGGTAGTAATAAAAGGTCATTTGGTATAGTTATCCAGGTTGCATGAATCTCTCCTGGTTTTTTAGCCATTGGTATCTGACCATTTCCAATACTAAGTACCCACTGAGCAAATGCAGAGAGAGCTTCACGCTCTGCATATGAAAGTCTTGGATTGTGAAGTCTCATATTGGTAAACAACTTTAGTATCTCAATGTGTTGCCAAAGTGATGACTTGATGAGTGAAGCTTCGATGATCTCTGTTTTGGTACCACCTTCGATGACAGGTAAGATCTGTTGGAAGTCTCCACCAAGGACTACAATTTTTCCACCAAAAGGTATGGTCATGCAGATAGCATCGTGAACAGACATAATGTCCCGTAATGTTCTATCAAGTGCTTCAAAGCAATGCCTATGAGTCATGGGCGCTTCATCCCAAAGAATCAAAGAAGTTCTGGTAATAAGTTCAACAAGCATTGTTCCACGCGCTATATTGCATAAACTTCTTTCATTGATATCAAGAGGAATCCTAAAACGAGAATGAGCTGTACGGCCACCTGGAAGCAAAAGCGAAGCAATTCCTGATGAGGTCACAGCCAGAACTATCTGAGCTTCAGCTCTTAATGTGATTATAATAGCATTCCAGAGAAATGTTTTTCTGGTACCACCATGCCTTGACACAAAGTAAAATCCGTTTTCTTTGTGAGTAACACATGCTATAATTTTGTTGTATATAGCAGATTGCTCAGCATTTAATTTAATTAGTACGTAATGACTCAGCTTGTGTGGCTAGCACAACTCTATCATACGCAAGTTCTTCAATCAGAAGTCTATTATCAGAAGCAGGGCTACCATATGTTGATCCACCGGTTATATTGTATGCACCAAAGTCTAGGCCATTCTTTGAAAACATAACAAACAATTCATTTATCAACTGGGACTGTAGATAATCATTTGGTATGGGATATGTTCGATTCTGTAAACCTTGCCATATTCTATATGCTATATCATCAGCAAGGAAACACCAATACTTATCAAATAAACTCTGAGGAGTAATAACATTGCAGAAAGAAAGTACCACCATGAAGAGCTGTCTAAGCTGATGTGGTGTAGCCCAAATGATTGTTTCATTGAAGAGCAAAAACCATTCTGTATCGTCACCCACTAAGCCGCGGGCTTTGCAAGCTTCTCTAAAAGTAAGGTAGTGTACACCATCAAAAAATTTGATATCTTCATAGCTTTGTGCACCACAGACAACCATTAAAAGCATCCTCAAATAAAACAATTCACCAGTACTTGGGTGCACACTATATATGTGACCAATCTTTGATGCTTTACGTTTTCTTCTCATCCATTTCCTATCATTAGTGTCCCATCTCCATTGTGATGGAAATTGATAATAAGTGAAGCACTTCGCGTCTTCAAATTGCTGATTAGCAATAAACCATTCAGTCAATGTGGTTTTATAAACTCTTGGATCAGCAACAATGTCTTGCAAGTTTGCCTGTTCATGGTACATAACTCTATTCATACCAGGCATGTGCACAGCTAGTTGCTCGACGGAAGGCATACGGCCGTGTATTTCGAACTCGAATAATCTCCAAAGTGCTTCACATGAAGATAAATATCTACAGCACCGTGTAGGAAACAATTAGCACGCAGTGTACAATTAAAAAACTGTAGAAAGATATTGTTTACAGCTGATGTAAAAAAACTATCTGTATTGAAGGCAAAAATACAAAACAACATGTAAGTCAATATAGTTTTCGCAGCTTCATATAGGAAAATATATGCATAAAATGCAAAACAAAAAACTGCAAATAGTTCAGCGCGGTAAGGTGCAATTTTTTTTGCGCAGGTGAAGTATTACCTGCATTTTATATAGTCGGCAATTTCATCGATTCCTTGTTTTAGTTGTGTATTGGCTGAGTCTGATGTCTGGTTGGTGGTAGAAAAATTCATTCTTACTCTGTCTTGACCTTTAGTAAGGTATTTGAATAGATATTTCACAAGATTTGTCTTGTTACACCATTCAACATTGATGTGGGCCTGAAATTTTTTAAGCAAGTTGATATTATAAGGAACAACCCATGTATTATCCAATTTGATTCCATTCTTGGTAATAAAGTGATGACTATTTTGGCGACGATATCTTGGAAAGCCACATTCATCAATGACTGTCTCTGGGTTGAAATGTTTAGGATATCGCTTTGAACACACTCCATCCTTCATACATGGACATCTTCTATTAAAATCTCCACATGGGCCATGCATCATAAATTCATCAACAAGAGTATAACCAAGTGGGCCGATAATTGGATCAGGAATCTCAACACATATCGGTTTATCTATGAACTGAGCAATTAGATCTACGACATGATTAGCAAGCCATATAAAGGTATGAACATGAGGTAGACCTCTTTTTTGGAATTCAATAGTGTATAACACTGTTACAAATGCAGCAGATAGTTAGGAGTGAAAAAAGATGCACTAATAGTAAAACAGAAGTGGCTTTTTCTTTCCAGCGGAAATAATGAACACACCTGCTCTGACAATACCAAAAGCATGACCATCTTTAATGTCAGAAATATATTCAGCGAGCTTCATATGGAATACTCGGGTTAGTATGTCAGAACGATCCACATATTTTTGACCAGGCTCATGTTTGAGCGCGTCCACAATTTCTAGCCATCTTGAATTACATGTGAAAGTGGAGAACAGATCAGGAGGGCCATATTCACGGCAGATTGACATAGCATCTTGATAGTTGAGTGCATTATATCGAGGGCTACCAGTAAAGCTCGCAGGAAGCAAGATTCTGACACCAATACTCTTACCCTGCGATGTGCCTTCACCAAGCGCATCTGAAATGCCTTGATAAGTTTCCAATTGCAAGACATCTTGGTTGTAAAAATGAAATGAAAGACGATTTGCTTCAAGGCATGAATAGCAATCAACCTCTATTTGATTTGAAAGACGTCCGCAGCATGTGTAAGGATTTGGCTCATTTTTTCGATAATGGCATTCATAACAGTAATACTCAAGCATGGATACTTCATCTCTAACAGAAGGCAAGCTGTCAGCGGTTTCTTTGTATTTAATACCAAGATGAAAACCCTTTTCACCATATGGAAATAGCAATGGATACTGAAGAGACATCAGAATGGGACTCAAAGGTGACACTTGTTTCAGTTCATCATGATGACTTTCGACAACTATATCGAATCTATTATTCTCCAAAGATAGTTCACCCACAACTAAAGTAGCTAGCTCAGGCACAACTGGCAAAGAATACCGATCACCATGGCTATCAGATGAACCGATATGGTTGTTAGAGTACAATATATTTGGTAGGTTAGAGTCCATTGGGAATACAACTCCAAGTCATGTACATCTATATATACCGCCCAAGAGGCTCAATGCAACACATCCAATTCCACCAATTCTATCTTCCTTCATGGTATCAGGGCAAGTTCAGATCTAACCCTAGCCGCCGCTCGCTTCCGCACCGCGCGCCACCGGGGAGATCTATCTCCGCCGGGGGCAGCGCCTCCGTTTAGGCGGCGGATCCTATTGATCCGGTCGTCATCGTCGTCGTCGTCAAGCAGCAGATCGGGCCTCCTCGTCGCAGTCCACTGTGCACCGTCGCGTCCTCCTCAGGCCGCCGCCTCCTCCCTAGGTTGCCGCCACCCGCCCAGGCGCCGCTGTCTCCCCAGGCCGCCGCATCCTCCGCACGGGTCGCCGCCGCCCACCGCGCGCTGCCTCAGGCCACCGCCTCCCTTCAGGCAGCCGCCCTCGCGCTCGGCTACGTCGACATCGGCACAAAGGGCTACCGCCTTGCTTGAGCTACTCGTCGGTTTCTGCTCCAGTCACAGCATACGCGACGCATCGACAGTTATGACTAGGGGGATGTCAGCTCTTCGGCTTCTTCTCTAGTCTCACCGTCTGCGATGCTCCTATTGTGACTGCGGGGGGATGTTAGAGTACAATATATTTGGTAGGTTAGATTCCATTGGGAATACAACTTCAAATCTTGTACATCTATATATACCACCCAAGAGGCTCAATGCAACACATCCAATTCCACCAATTCTATCTTCCTTCAAAGGCGAATGTAAATTTCTGGAGTTTCTTGAGAAAATAACCGGTCACGTGCCATTCTGAATTCTTTCACCAAGAGGTTGTTGTTAAGGATATAGAGTTGTAGTAGGATATAGAGTTTGTATTCTATTCCACATATGCCTTATCTCTATATGGCATATCTCCTTGTACTCTCCTATATATATGGTCCCTTGGGCCTCATATCAATACATACACTATTCATAACATGATATCAGAGCTAAGGTTAATCCCTCTCTAACCCTAGCCTCTCCGCAAGTCTTCCGCTGCTGCTGCCCCCGGGAGGATCATCTCTACTCCCGGGGGCGGCCACCTCATTTTTCGGGCCTCCTCCAGATCGGCCCATCGTCGCCGACCTCTCCTTGCGTCGGATTCGGATCGGCCACTCGGGCTGTCACCGCCGATTTTTGGATCTGGCGCTCGGGCTCTCCGGTGGCCTCGTGTTCGCCGGCCTCTGTCGCCGGTCGTCTCCAAGCCCTCCAACCGACGCTGCCTCCGCACAGACTCCACCCGCCTCCGTGCCCGTCTACCTACGCCGCTCTCCCCCGGTCGGTCGGCCACCGCCATCGCCTACAACCGGGAGCGCGCCCACGCCTGCCCTGCTATCCGCCACCTTGGGTGGCGCCCCCACCGCCTACAACCGGGAGCGCGCCCACGCCTGCTCTGCTATCCGGCCACCTTGGGTGGCGTCCCCCTCATGGTTGTCACGGCGACCTCGGCGACCATGGCGCCTAAGGAACGCCTGGACGCCTAGTCGTCCAGGCGGGCGCCTAGTCATCCTTTAGGCATTGCTAGGTGAGCTAAGGCGGTTCACTTGAGAAGAGCCTAAACAGAAGAAATACATATAGAGAAGGGCCATATTGCAATTTCAAAACCTTAAGAGGGCTCACTCGCAAAAAGCCAAAATCACTCCTATTAGCTGCCGCCTGAGCTCGGCTACTCAAGCGCTCGACACATTTCTTCGCCCCCCATCTCCTCTTCTCTCCCTCTTCCTTCCCCCATATCCTCTACCTCCGGCACCGGCGAGGCCGAGGCAGCTCGCCGGCGGCCACTCCCTCTTCCCGCCGCCGCTCTCCACTGCCTCCAAGCAGCACTTGGCATACTGGAGGAGGCAGCGGAGAACCGGTCGACGACGCAGAGGAGACCACGGATCCGGCAGAGGAGATCGCGGATCTGGCGGCGGCGATGGCAGATCCGGCAGAGGAGACCATGGATTCGGCGGCGGCGACGGCGGATCCGGCGGAGGAGATCGCGGATCCGGTGGAGGAGACCGCGGATCCGGTGGAGGATACTGCGGATCCGACGGCGACGACGGCAGATCCGGCGGAGACCTCTCTTATGCTCACGCGACCACACGCCATGCGCCCTCCCAGCCGACGCCGCGCCTCGCCTTGTCTCCGCTGTGGACGCCGTGTCGCCCTGGGCGCCCGCCTAGCTGGCCAAGGCGAGGCGAGCCTCCACGGCGTCCGCTGTCGAGACCCGAATATGCAAATTCGGTCTCTCTGTGTAAACTGCACTAGTCCAGGATCACGCTAGTGCACACAGTCAAACATAGATATCATCACAGTCATACACACGATATAATAAAGGAGAAACTCAATTATCGATAAAATCCCAAAAGTACGACCTTATGGCCAAGCTTACAATATCTCTAGCCGGAAGGGCTTAACAAAATAGCAGTGGAAATCCAAAATAAAGCGTAGCAGCCAATCGACAAGCCTACAGGCTATCGAGTGGAGAACGAAGCCTAATCCGTGAAGTCGTCGTAGTACTCTCCTTCTGGAACCTCCTGCTGATAGTACTCCTCTCCCTCAACTAAGCAACATAGGCGTAAAGCCGTGAGTACATTGGTACTCAGCAAGTCGTTTGTAACAAATGAATGCAATATAATATGCAAGACTTACCAATGGAAGGCTGAAAGGTTAATTTGCATAAAAGACATTTCAATGTAAACATAATAAATAGATTGAAAGCGAAAGTTAAAGGAAAACAGTGATAATAAATAATCAAAGGAATAAACAAGAACTACTTGTGAACACCAATTCACAAGCTAAACCAATAGTGAACTACCTGTCCGCTACCAACATAAACCACCAAGGTATAAATGAAAACACTACCCCTCGCGTGAAATCACCGAGCATTGTCCATGACCGAGGACGCGGCTATTCGAATAGTTTTACACTCTGTAGAGGTTGCACAACTGTACCCACACGATGTGATTAGCCTCGATATCAGGAAATCACAACAAGGCCTTTACAATGCTCTACCTCAACCCAATCCTGCCCGCTAGGTTTCGTGATCACACCCCGCTGCGCCACATGGAAATCAGCAACCATGTTCATCACAATGGCAGAATTGAATTGAAGTATTACAAATTAATCAGCCAGGTCTATCCCATACTAGACATGTGGTTTGCACGATTAAGCTCAGATCAATGGCGCACAAAGTTAAGTCCTTAACATTACCCGGGCGAGGCTACCACATCCCCGAAGTGCAACTGCACCTCCCCATTTACTGCACGATCACTCGCCCGAGTGCAAAAACCAATTTGTATGACTAAGCCAACGTCACACCAATGACGTGGCACAAATTTTAATAAACGTGGCACCAACCATAGTTCCATATGTCATTAAGTCAAATTAATAATTAACATGTGATGATGAGATCAATCGCAGGTATAAGCCAGCTAAGCAGTCTAATCGTACCAACCCATGTGACAAATATTCTAGCATCACTAGTATATTTCCCAACCTAAGGTGACAAAGGTATCATGATGTTCGAAATTATCAACGAGGGATAAACAACATAGGGCAATAACTACCAGTTACAAAGTTTGAATAAAAGTAGCGATGCAATATAACATAAAAGCAAAATAATTAAATAATAGATTGAAAAATTGGGTTCAATATGATCAAAGGACACGACTTGCCTTGGTTATGCTCAGCGGAGTACTCCTGGTCTTCGGGCGCGAAACCTGCTCCTCCGGAATCCGAATCTAGCGAGAGGGAAAACGACCGAAACCAAAGAAACACATAAAATGATAAGCAAATGAACTCTAAAAATCACAAAACCAGAACCAACAGCTAGAGCTCGATTTTAGATGAATTTAGAAAAAAGAACGGGGTCAATCAGAACTAGGACGGAGGAGAACGGGCTCTCGAAAAATTAAACATAAATTAAATCGGGAAAATCAGAAAAGTTATTGTGCTGTGAACCGGACGCACGGGAAACCGGGTCCACCGTGGACGTGCTGACGTGGCGCGCGCATATGCCGCCACGTGGCATGCGCTGACGTGGCGTGCTGACGTGGCTGCCACGTGGCACCGGGGCGGGTTTTTGCTGACGTGGCGTGACACGTGGCTGCCATGTGGCGGTAGGGCTGACGTGGCTGCCGCGTCAGCTAGGGCTGACGTGGCAGGGCTCGGGCTCGGGCGCGGGCGGCGGCGAGTTGATCCGACGGCCGGGGGCGCGGCACGCGGCATGATCTGGGCCCTCGGCTCAGATCTGAGCGAGCGGCGGAGATGCGGCGGCGCGGGCGAGGCGGGGGTGCGTCGGTTGATCCGACGGTGGGGGAGGAGACGCGTGGCGCACGATGGTGCCTCACGGCAGTGGTGCAACCATTCCGAGGAGGAAGCCACCTGGGAGCGCGAGGAGGACCTCAAAGTAGAGTTTCCAAATCTATTATCTTAGTTGGCCCAAATCTCGGGGTTGAGATCTCGTTTAAGGGGGTAAGGTTTGTAACATCCTGTTTTTCTGCAATTTTTGAAGCCAGGATTTTAAAAATGAATTTTCTGAATTTAATTCAAGCTTTAAATGAATTTTTGGAATTTTTAAAGATTTAATATGATTATAATAAACATTAACATAAGCTGAAAATATTTTATTTGGATTCTTCAGGTCTCAAGGAATTTTTTGGTATTTTTGGTGAATTTTTGGGATTTATTTGCTATTTTCTAGAGCTTCTCGAAGTTTATTTGAATTTCTGGAAAAAGAAAAGATATTAGAAAATCTCCCCGCCGCCCGATTTTCCCCTCCCTCCACGCGTCGCGCATCCCGCGCGCGCGCGCCACAGACGCCTTTCCGCGTGCGCGCTGCGCTACGCCTCGCCGCGATCCGCCGCTCGCCACGCTGTCGCAAGATCCGCGACACGCGGCGGCACACCACCGCCGCGCCGCCTCGCAGCTGCCTCAACCGCCCGATCGCGTGCCCGCGCTCGATCTCCGCCGTCCGCCTCGCGCCCGCGCCGTAAACCCTAACCCTAAATCGGGCCGCACCTCAGCCGTCATCCGCTCCGGGCCGCCTAGACGCCTAGGCGATGCGTTGACAACCTTGGTCCCCCTCCCGCAGCCGCCATCGCGCGGCAGCCTCAATCCACGCCGCCACCGGCCTCATTCGCGCCAGATCCGCTCACCTCGCTGGAGCCGGGCCGCCGATCGTCTCGGCCGGCCGCCGCTGGCCGATCTCCATCGCCTTGCCTGTGCATTGGTGGAGAGGCTGGTGGGGGAGTTCCACGAGCGCGCGGTGAAGGCGCTCGACGTCTGCAACGCCACTTGCAACGGCGTCGACCAGGTGCGCTGCTTGGAGCTTCTCGCTGGCATCGCAGCATCCATGCTGCTCGCTCCCGGGAGTTCCACAAGGACCAGCTCCTCCATGCGCGGAATGCGCTCTCGGACCAATCGGTCCTTCTCATCGACGACACCGCGGTCGCCGGGGCAGGAGCTGGGGTCACCTCCTTCCTCGCCTCCATCGCATATGTCGCCATCCACCCAATGGCCGCCTGGATTGGGTGCGGGCCGATATGTGGACTGGTGGAATGGGTTCTTGCCATTGGGGAGAGGAGTTACTGTTATTGCAGCTTGTTAGTCATGTCATAGCTTTTTGAGTCTTTGGGAGTTTTTATTTTTACTGCTCAGTATCTTGTTGCGCAGTATTTTACGTCTTTTAGGATTTTGAGTCTTTCACTGCGTCCATTCAAATCCATAGTCTCTATTTTCTCCGGTTCGTCTTCGCCGGATCTGGCCTTACCCCGTTCGGATCCAGCCTTATTCGTGCTGGATCCGGACTCCTCCGTGGGCGGCTTCTCGCGTCGCATCCCCGAGGTTTTAAGGCCGTCGCGCTTCTTGTGCACAGCATTTCTATTGCGCTTCTTGTGCACTGCGCCGCCGCTGTCTCGGTCTATGATGCCGCCGCTCTTCTTTTTGAGCCGCCGCCCCGAACTTTTAAAGTCGCCACGCTTTTTCTGTACTGCGTTTCTATTGCGCTTCTTGTGCACTGCGTTGCTGCCGTCTTGAGCTTCGATCTGCTTTATTGTTTACCAGCCTGCCACCATACCTTATGGGCTACTACATGACCTCGGATGGAGATCTATTTTTGACACAATTTTCAAGAGTTGCATGCTACGACGACGTTACAAGACTTGGATTTTCGATTTTTGTTATTTTATTATCAACTCTTTCAAATGCAATGCTATTGCATACGCCTTGCATTTGAGGGGCGCATTGCATTTGAGGGGGGTGTTAAGGATATAGAATTGTAGTAGGATATAGAGTTTGTATTCTATTCCACATATGCTTTATCTCTATATGGCATATCTCCTTGTACTCTCCTATATATATGGTTCCTTGGGCCTCATATCAATACATACACTATATTCATAACAGTTGTAACAATCAAGCATAGCAATCAAGGCAGCAACAATACTTGGGTTAGCTTCATCACGTGTATCATCTTCTCTATCGAACACAAATAATCTATTATGAATTTCATTGTATGTGTCATAGATATATAGCTGAGCATATTGGGGTCTTTGGCCTGGCTTAGGAACTAATGATCCAATACGGTGATGAACGACTCCGTTTATACGGAAATCATAAGGGCCTCCACCAGTGTTGATAGTTCTATCAACATCTACGCCCAAGGATGTGAATGCAAATAAGGAATTGTAGTGGCGGATCAAACGCATAAATTCATTTGAGCGAGGGCCTTTATTGAAACCAATAAGTTCTCAAAGCGGGTATGGGAATTGTCTATGTGATGGAAGGGAAACTTTACCATCCCGACAACATCTATTATAAACAATGCGCTGATACCTAGAAGAACTTCTATGCTGAGATCTTTCTTGAAACCAAAAAATAGCACCGCATTTATTACATTCATAATCTGGGCCACCATAGTATGAACGGTCATTATATGTGGCTGAAACAATATAGGAAAAGTAGTGTTCAAGAAAAAAGAACAAACAAATATAGCAATTATGTAAAACGAATGGAAACACAGGGATCACAGGGGGAAAACCGAACTGAAAACTAATATAGGCTGGAACGTACTGTCAAACCTTTTAGGTAAGCAATATGTTCCTTAGAAAGAGGAATAGGTGGTTCTCTTAGTGGGTTCGGATTAAAAGACCGTACGTAACCTGAAACGTAAAGCAGATATAGTACAGAATACGAAACAAGGTATGACGAAGTGTGTATGGTTAGAACTGAAGAAAAAGTAGAAAGTAAAAGAAGAATTATGAAAGAAATAACAAAAAAAAAGAGACCTGTTCTATAAATAGCGCGTTGCAAGTTGGATAATTTCCTTTTTTTTTTTCTATTTTCTACTGCTTCAGAAGAACAAATTAGTGGGCAAAAATGATCTCCTATCATATAAGAAAAAAAGGGATAAAGCAGAGGTATAAATCATAGGCAACAGAAAAGGAAAAAGGAATGGTTATGGAGAATGTGGGTAACCATGTTGACGCTTCCATGGAAGAGATACATTAACATCTGGGAGAAACACTGTAGGACAGCAAATGGAACCAGGCCGGAAATCAGTAGGAAATCAAATCTTTCTAATAGGGAATGGGAACAGGAAAAAAGCTGGGGTGTACAAAGTATTCAGCACGAGTAACGATCATACATGACTATGGTGGTGTCTGTGAAAGCACTGGTGTAGAAACAGTAGGCCAAGCATGTACAGACAACAGAGGTGGGTTCGGTGAGCTGGCCAGCCATTTTCCACGGTGAATTTCTTCACACTTAGCTCTAGCAGAGCGTGCTGAATCCATAGAGCTTCATAACAGCAAGTGACAAAACAGCAATTCAGCCAGGAGGGTAATACTGAAAGCGGGAAAATTTTGAAGGCAGAAACTATAGAAGACTACAACAACGAAGCGACAAACACCAAAAAGAACAAGGTAAATTTAGTGGAATAAAAACACAGAGACCTGTATAAAATATACAGGGAAAAAGCATCTACGAAATCTGACAAGCAAACAACCAATAGTAACAGGAATCACTGTACACACTGTAGGAAAAGCTATGCAAGCAAACATGTAAACCATGGAAAATGTGTAGATGCTATTACAGGAGGGCTATACTATAAAAGCAAGCATAGGAAGAATATAAGCAACTGCTTTCCATATCAAATTTCTGTACAGTCGACTTTAGCACAGCACGATGAATCCGTGGAAACAGATAACAATAAATAAGATGGCAACAATCAAGAAAAAAAAGATAATACTGAAATTGCTGATTATCCAAAAATAGTGAGCGCATGCAGTAGCATTATGCTAAATAAACGAAGTTGGCAATACATAGCAATAAACAAGATGATAACAATCAAGGCGAAAAACGAATACTGAAATTGTTGACTATCAAAACTTAGCTAACGCAGGCAATAGCATTATACTAAACAAAGGAAATTGGCAATACACATTCATCGTAGCATACCAATAGCGTAATAAATAGATAACTAAGAACAGGGAAAAAGCAATTATTACCGCGGAGAGAAAAAACCAGCGTTTCTTAGATCAAATGTAAACTGATCAGCGCTACCAGTGACGAACGATAACGAAACCCAAGCCGATCTTGCACTACACAATAAGTGATAGTGACTACACAAGTAAACTAATACCTAGAACGAATGCAGTAAGCAACTATTCAATTATAGGAGGAAAACAACGCAGGCATAAAAAGAGAGAAAATGCGCATAACGTAATAACGCAGTAGGAACAGTGAGATCCTGAGAAGCTTGTAAAAGTAAAATTTTTATTTTTTAGTCCAAAATTTGAAAGTTTTTTACATATAGACCCCTGGTGAAAAGATTTGCAAAAATGGACACTTTTCACGGCGCCAAAGCATATGGCGCTAAGGGTACATAGCACGGCGCTATGTGATTTTGCGTCGTGCTAGGACACGTAGGAGCCACGGTGGCATAGCACGAGGCCAAAGCACATGGCGCCGTGCTATGTACATACGACGCTAAGGGCCGTGGCGCTGTGCTCTGGGACTTAGCTGTTTTTGCAGGTTCACCCAGCACGACGCCAAAGGTTCTAGCGCCGTACGTACATATCTTGGAACTGTGGTACCAGGACAAGTAATCCCGGAAGCTAGCGCTGGTATGGATGCCAAGATATGTATGTACGGCGCCAGAACCTTTGGCGTCATGCCGGGTGAGCCTGCAAAAACAACTAAGTCCCAGAGAACGGCACCACGGCCCTTAGCGCCGTATGTACATAGCACGGCGCCATGTGCTTTGGCGCCGTGCTATGCCACCGTGGCTCCTCCATGTCATAGCACGGCGCCAAATCACAGGGCACCGTGCTATGTACCCTTGGCGTCATATGCTTTGGCGCCGTGCTAAGGGTTTATTTTTGTAAATCTTTCCTCCAGGGGTCTATATTTAAAAAACTTTCAAATTTTGAACTAAAAAGCAAAAATTCTTCCTTGTAAAAGGAGGAAGGGCTAAACACGAATAAAAATCAAGAAACAATCTGTTGAGGTAATGTAACACGAATAGGGAAAACCTATTTCGAAATATGAGAAAACCTATTTCAAAATATGACAATACGGATGCGTGCAGCGCAGCAACAATGAAACATAGAAACGGTAAAGCACAGCATTTAAAAAAAAGAATAGATCATTTGCTAGTAATAACAAAGAAGAATGACAACTGAAGGGTAACATGACAATACGGATGCGTGCAGTGTAGCAACAATGAAACATAGAAACGGTAAAGCACAACATTTAAAAAAAGAATAGATCATTTGCTAGTAATAACAAAGAAGAATGACAACTGAAGGGTACCTCGTAATGAGCAGGCACCGTGTATAGCGCTAGCTGAATCACGATGACACACAAGGAAAGTGCATCACAGAGCAATTCGAGAAGCAATAGAGATAACGGCGGCCGGTAGACAGGAAGGTCAAGCAGAAGCTTCCCCAACGCGAACCGATTCAAGAGAAAGCAAGAAATCTGTAAACCAAATGTAGAACAAAAGGCTTCTTAAGCACTGCATTTAAAGGGCAAACAAATCAGCAAGAAATTATATTCAAAACCGATAAGAATAAATCACTTACAGGGAAGAACGGCAACGAAACGCGAACTAAATCAAGTCGGCACAAAGGGAGCGCGCACTATAGATCAAAAGCTCGTACTAAGTACCTTCTTAACCACTGCATTTAGAAGGGAAACAAATCAGCAAGAAATATGCATTTAAAGGAGAAACAAACAACAACAAATTACCTACAGGAAAGACGGGACTGAAAGAGTACCTCGCAATGAGAGGTGCAACGGACGTGGACTGCAGACCGAAGGCAAACGGTTTCGAAGGAAGGGCGAGGCGAAGCAATCGAGAACACAAGACGAAGCAAGAGAAAGAAGGAGGCGAATATAAACGCTGCGGAAGCAAGGACGAGGCGAAGCAACCGAGAGCACCAGATGGAAGAACCGAGAAGAAAGGCGCAGCGGACGCGTCCGGCAAACGAAAAGGCAGAATAGAGTGTCTCTGATGAAGCCCGCGCGTTGCGAACTCACTTGGAAAATACGCGCTCGAAATAGGTGGGCCACAGTCGTCAGCGACACGCGTACGCAGACAACAGCAAAGCACGACACTTTTCTGGAAATCGCCGCTCGCTAACCCGTCGCCAAGAACGCACACACAGCCCAGTCGCTCGCCATGCGCACACGTGGCACGAGCGCCCGGCGAGAGATCCCCGGGTTTGATCTACGGATGATGATGATGATGTGCTAATGATGTTGTCTTGTATTAACTCTCCTTTTTTTAGAGAGTAGCTTGTCTCAACTCTTGGGGATTTTACTTCTCAGCTACAAAAATGCAGCATGTCACATTAGTAAACCTGAAGCACGATCTTCCATTATCTATTGGATACGTCGTGCTAGCCATAAAGTAGAATAAAATAAGTATACTTCTTTCTCAAAAATACCCATAATTATATTACACTTGTGTCTTCATATATATACTCCTTTCTAGTAAGTAACATGATCCAATTTTCGCTATGAACGAGTAGTACACTATATTCTTCTGAAGCATATACTTCATTAGAAGACATACTACTAAGAGCATTAATTATGGCAAATACATTCCGTACAATGCTCCTTTCAATCCAAGCTACAGGCTCATACGTGATCATGCTGTATTATAAACGTAATTAGGTATGCTGGATTTTTATTCTGTATTTCCCTACATGAACACCATTTACTATTCGGTATACTTCTGTATAATGCTCCTTTCAATCCAAGCTAATGCTTGTACGTGATCATACAATACACTATTATAAAAAAGTTTATATTAGACGTCTCATCACAGACGGTTTATAAAAATCGCCAGTGTTAAATGCAATCATAGACGATTCTTTCGAATATTACAGACGGTTCTTAATAAGAACCGTCTGTGATACTTCAAAGACGATTTGTAATATAAACCGTCTGTGATATATTTCTCGCCTCGTAAATTCTTAAAATTTCGTGATTTCCCGTCTGTCGAGTAGGACTCCGTTTTGACACACCTTCAGTAAAACGAACATAACTTTTGCATACGATGTCTGTTTTTGACATTCTTATACTCATTGGAAAGCTAACGACGAGTCTGATCCAAGAACAAATGACTGGCAAGAGCCAGTCGCCCTTGACGACCCCCAAAATCGGCCATTTTTAGCCTCAAATTTGCATCGTAAGTTTTTATTTCTGTTTTTACCAAAATTTTTGATCTTCCCTTCAAAATTTGGGGTTTGTTTCAACTGTAAAGTTGTAGATCTCGTCGAAACCTTTCAAATGAGTACATATAAACCATATAAAATTTTGTTATTTCATATTTTGAGACTAATTGTTTATATTGTATCGGTATATATGTATAGCCAATATCACAGACGGTTTGTGGTTCAAACCGTCTGTGAACTACAAACCGTCTGTGATAAATTGGTCTCTGACTGCTGGGCCCGTCAATCCTCCTCAGCCCAATTCTAACCAATAGAAACCGACCAACTGACACCCCACAGATCGTCCCACCTCTCCCTCTCCTATAAATACTCACATGAACCCATCCTCTACCCTTTATACGCTCAAAATCTCTTCAGACTTCTCACTGTCCTCCTCCTCGATCGACCTGATGGAAGCGAGTTTGATATCGATCGATAGAAACCGTTTGATATCATATTTGTTTGTTTTCGTTTGTTTTCAAAAGACATAACTAACATTTCCTGAGACTAACTGAAAAATAAAAAATAGGTATAGAATGAACTATCATAGACGGTTTTATAGTATAAACCATCTGTGATTCAATATCACAGATAGCTTAAAATAAAAATCGTCTGTGATACTCACAAACTAGAACCATCTGTGATACTCACACATCACAGACAGTTCTAGTTCTGTGATAGTGTTTTTCACAAATAGTTCTAGTTACAAACCGTCTGTATTATATTTATCACAGACGGCTCACAAACTGTCTGTGATAACCTTCGATTATCACTGATCCATAAATTTAGACGGTTCAGAAAACTATCTGTGATGATGTTTTTGAACCGTCTGTGATGATGATTTCTGTAGTAGTGGTAGTATAAACAATGCTTGGTGCTCATGCAGCCATATACCATTGATCCTGCAGTTTCGATAGTAGTAACACCATTTTCTAGTCCAGATGTTATAACGCTCAAATCAAATTTATGATGTTGGTTCTGCATGCAGTCGTATATCATGCAGTTAGTCAGGAGCACCAAATGCTCAACGAAAGAGAATGGATTTGAAGAGTTTATCATGCAGTTAGTTGTACACGCAGACAGTTAGTTGAGAATGGATTAAGATAGCTTGTTTCTGTTCATAGTGGTACGAAGGATACTAATGGATGTATCCGTTAGTAGAAGCTCCGTTTAATTCATACAAATATCCAAACTGATATTGCGGTACGGATGCATGAGAGTACATACTTCATACAAATGTCCAAACTGATCTTGCGGTAGGGAGGCATGAGAGTACATACTTCTAGTAGTACGGACGGAACGTGCTTTATATATATATATATATATATATATATATATATATATATATATATATATATATATATATATGTATATGTATGTACGACGTATATATGTATATATACGTACGTACGTATATATGTATATGTATGTATGTATATGTAAAATTAAGCCAGGTTAGCTATATCCAGCTACAATACAAGTCCCTGCGGTGACTTTCAGAAACAGACATACGCGCGCGCGGTTATCAAAATCGTCACGTCTAACATCACGGCCGCGGGCATGGTCCAGGTTGGCACCGGGGACAACGAGGCCCCAGGCATGCGGGGTGCAACGATGCGCAGCAAGAGACCTTCGCACCGATCGAGGCAAGTTGTTGGTCACCTGCGGTGCTGTCAGCGCTTTGTGCCGAAGGCCTCGCGAACGACGCAGCGGCTGGCATGTCGCGTAGCGCCGTCGAGGCGACCAGCGTGAGGAGGAGAGCGAGCGTCCGGCCAGCCGACGTCGTTCCTCTCGCCATCGCCGACCGATGCGGAGATATATGTAGAGGGGGAGAAAGAGACGTACGGCAGGGGTAGCTAAGCTTAATTAGCTTGTAGCGGCCGGCCGGGCGCTTGATCTTGGCAGGCAGAGGTTTTAGTTGATCGTGTGGTATTTATAGGCTAGCAGGCCGGAAGGAAGGTGCTAGGCAGCTCTGCTGAATTGCTTTGCCTGACAGCGCCACTTGCCGACGTTGCCGTCGCCATGCATGACGGGCTAACTAAGTCTCTGGGTTCAGGTCAACACCAATATGATAAGCAGGGTTGTCGCGAAAAAACAATGGCATTATATGGTATTGTTGCTTATTGGCTAGTCGCAATTGCTGACTCAATATATATATCGACAACTACGTTCACAATAAAGACAATATATAGAGAGATGTATGGATTCTAGCCTAAACTTTATTACCACTTTTGGGGTATGAAAGGATAGGCATATACAATATGACCTAGTTTATATTTATAGGCGAAATCCATCTATTGGCTTTTATTAGGTAGCTAGCCAATATCTTTTTTCGAAAGGGCATTAGGTAGCCAATATCGTAAGGACGGCCAGTGCTTGGTGGTAGACGTGGGTTTTCGTTTCCACGCACCCAGATTCTTCGTGTGTACCTTATATAATTAAAGTACATATATATTTGTATTCAATGGAAAAGTATGTATCTGTGCTCCACGAGACCCTATAACCTCTGTAAATATCAAGCATGTGTTATGAATGCATATGTGCGTATATGTGTAGCACGACGAAGAAAAGCATGACATCACGCCTTTGAACGTGCCCTAATCTTTCAGAATTTTGAGCATGATAACAGGCCTCTCTCTATCTCTTGCCTCTCCTTGGTCGGCAACGGTGGAGCCAAAATCGAAAATCGAAATATACACCTCTTCCTTGAAGCTGCCACCGGTACTGGTGATGGAAGGGGTGAATGGGACGATCGTGCGACGGCTCCAAGTAGTCTTCCACCACCGAATTTTATACGTATATAACGCTGCATGGCATTAAAATTCTGAAACTAATATCGCTCGCGTAAAAATTCCACTTCTGACACCGTTCCGACCGCACAACCTTCGCTTGGCCGACACGTATCCAGTCGGCGGTCCGGCACCGCACGATCGAGCTACGGCCGAGTCGTGCGGTCCCGACCGCACGATCGCATCAGTAGCACGTGGTCGTGCAGTACCAAACCGCATGACTGCATTGTGCTGGCCGCTGTGCGGTGCTTCACGAGCGCGCATTTGCTCTGCCGACCGCACGTCCAATCCCACCGAAAGGTTTCACCGCGCGCTGGCCCGCTCGCACACGCGTCGTGCAGCAAATATGCATGGCCCCTCTCCGTTTCAGCGCACACTTAAAAGCTCAAACAATAGCGCGAGGGAGGGAGAAGAAGCTCATTTGCTCATTTACAGTTGGAGTTCAGCTAGAGCGAGGGAGGCAATGAAGGGAAGTGAGTGAAAACACGTAGTTTCGAGTTGTTTTCATTTAGAATCAGGGGATTTGGCAAGTACAAAAGTTGTAGATCGCCTCGTGAGCTTCAAGAAGAGGTAAGTCTTGTGCCCGTGCAACTATATTTTTATGTATGTCATTAGTCCATAATTAAGCAAACCGTCTTTTGTTAATATTATTTTATGTCAATCTTTGATACGCTATATATTTGTAGCAAATCTTTCATATGTTACGCATGATATATTGTAGTGTATGTAATGTTGTGCTTTGTTTTGTGAACATATGTATTGTAATGTAGTTTCATTTAGTAGAAATATATGAACTTGTGGATGCGTATTTATGTTAGAGCATTTATAGGTGATAACAATAGTAGCATAATTAGAAACATACAATTAGTACGCTTACGGAAGCACTAGATACAGTACAGTAGGTGGTACAAATAAATTAGAAATAAATTGGGTACATTAGAATAAAAATACAATAATAGTAATACAATGTATAGTACAATTAAAAAAGCTTGTATTAGTAATTGGTTTTTTGCATTAATTGAGAAAAACATGCAATACAAAGTAGTAATGAAGATAAAAACTAAAATATAGATTGAAAACTAAAAATATTACTAATTGATATTGCAGGTCATAGGAAGAGGTACAAAATTAGCATAAAAATCTTAAAGTGCGGAATTGGCAAGTACAAAAGTTGTAGATCGCCTTGTGAGCTTTAAGAAGAGGTAAGTCTTGTACCCATGCAACTATATTTTTATGTATGTCATTACTCCATAATTAAGTAAATCGTCTTTTGTTAATGTTATTTTATGTCAATCTTTGATACGCTATGTATTTACAGCCAATCTTCCATATGTTAGGCATGATGTATTGTAGTGTATGTAATGTTGTACTTTGTTTTTAGTGAACATACGTATTGAGTCCTCATGTTTTTTTGTGAACATACGTTATGTTAGGCATGATGTATTTTTCCATATGTAATGTAGTTTCATTTTGTGGGAAAATATAAACTTGTAGATGTGTAGACGTTGAGAAAGTACATATTTATGTTAGAGCATTTGTAGGTGATAACAACAGTAACAGGATTAGAAATATACAATTAGTATGCTTAGGGAAGCACTAGATACAATGCGGTTGGTGTTAAAAATAAATTGGAAATAAATTTGGTACATTAGAATTAAAATACAATAATAGTAATACATTGTATAGTACAATTAAATAAAACATGTATTAAGTAAAAGTTAGAAAAGAAATGTACAAAAATTAGTAATTGATTTTTTGCATTAATTGGGAAATACATGCAATACGAAGTAGTGGTGAAAATAAAAACTAAAATATAGATTGAGACCTAAAAATATTACTAATCGATATTGTAGGTTATAGGAAGAGGTACAAAATTAACATGTAAATCTTAAAGTGTGGTAGTGGGTCTTAAAGTGCCACATACCGAGGCTTGTGCGATGCCTCGCAGCGTACTACGGCCAGCGAGCCGGTCCTAGCCGTCTGCTACATTCTTCTTCAGTGTGGTCATGGGAACACTTTCCCGTTGGCAGGCCTTACTTCGATACTACTGTGTACCCTTATGAGTTCAGCCCGCAGTTCTACGGCCTTGATGATGGCGATGACCCCATTGATGGGCCCACAATAGGTACGCGTTGGACACATGGTCAGTTACGGTGGGCCAAGGAGAGATCGAGACGTGTGTACCCTGAGTTCCACAACATGTTCGAGACTCTCCATGACGCCGACATAGTCTGGTGGCCATGGACTCTACGGTTCATTATGGATACGGCCCCCTATGGATTATCATCTCAGTGCGGGCTGGATCACACGTACTGGTTGCTGACCTGCCACTTGGTATTCTCGCAGTGCGTCGAGCTATACAACCCATAGCGAGTCATGAGGCGCTCGCGGCTGTAAAGATATCCCACCCCGGCAGACGCCTCTTGCACCCAAAGACCCACCGGTATGTCATTACACGGTAAATTTAATTAATGCATTACTTTGTGCCCCTACTAATTGTGTAATGTCTCGATTAACTTGCAGGCAATCGAGGAGAGGGCAAGCGAACGAAGACTATACATCATATAGCGGCCGTGGACAGACAAGTGGTGTGACCAGGCGGACACGATGGTTGTGAAGGAGACACGGGTGTACGACCTCGACACGTATACTACATACCTCGAGTGGTACCATCCACACACCCACAGTAGGCTTACTGGGGCGCCGCCACAACATCCAGTTGAGGTCATACACGAGACTGCTATACAGGCAGGTCCAGACCGTCATCGAGCGGCACGATGAGACGGTACGAGATTGCTATGTAATTGACCTGTGCAGGATTACGTTTTAACTCATTCTTTGTTTCACTGCAGTTGGAGCGGTTACATCGTATCCACGATGAGTCTGCTCAGGCACTGAACCGTGGGAGGGAAAATTCAATTGATCGCCTACTCACTTCAATGCGCAACATCTATGAAGACACCAGGTCTACGATAGGGACCCTCAGTTTTGGTCACCACAGAGACGATGCTGTTGTATAACGCGGTCACGGAGTATGTCAAGCACCACCACCATCAGCACAGCCATCGTCGTCACATCCATCGTAGTCCAGCAGTCGGCCCAATTTCGTTCACTCGTCCTTCACGCGCTTCGCACCGTCTGTTGGACAATTGTCAACTATTTGTTCATCCACTCGATTGCTATTTATCTCTGACCACATCTTCTTCTCGCAGCATTTGCGACAGGATAGCACGTTGCTACAGCCATCGTCGTCATGTCCATCGCAGTCCAGCAGTTAGCCCAGCTTCGTTTGCTCGTCCTCCACGTGCTTTGGACCGTCGGTTGGATAATTGCCAACTATTTGTTCATCCACTCGATTGCCATTTATCTCTAACCACATCTTCTTCTCGCAGCATTTACAACAAGATAGCATGTTGCTACAGACATCGTCATCACGGAGGGCGACGGAGGAGTGAGCGACGGAGGAGTGAGCGACAGAGGAGCGAGTGTGCTCTCCAGGCCAACGGTCCCTCACTCCAGAGAGCGACCCTGACTCGGCGCACCAATCGGAGGTGGCGTTGCCCCCGTTCACCCCTGGCGTACAGTCCAGCATACAAGACCGGAACAGGTGGTACGGGTAGACCTATCAAGGATACACAGTGCAGGAGTACATGTGCGATTTTCCTACGGCATCGTCATTTCGACAGTCGCATATCCTGGTGTGCACTAATGTAGTAAGCTAAACACGTCTATTTCAAAGCCATCTCATCGTATTGCCAAAAAAATTGCAAGTTCACACAGAGCAACAGGGCCACCAAATTCACGGTGCGTCATCCACATTCCAGACTACCCAGGTAAATACCTTGTGGTATTACTATTCATTACTAACATTGATGTCCATAGTCTAATTCAATTGTACCATCTTAGCAGGATGTAGTCGTCGACTGAATGGCTGACCAACTTATTCGTCCATCCAACGCAAGTCCCCACGGAGCCATACGCAGGACCACCTCAGTCGCAGGCCTCGTAATATGACCTTCGAGATGCACCGCACTCGCCTCCTAGGTTCACCTTCTCGGAGGATCACATGCGGCGTCGGAGGAGGCGACGACAAGATTCGTAATGAGTTTTTGTAATTGAGATGTTGTAACGTCGCATAGTTTCCTGTAATCATTTATGCAATTGTTGTGTTTGCACTGTAATGCGCTTGTGAAATTATTTTAACTACAATTAAGGCACCATTGTAATATGACAAGTACGCACGCATGTGGGCACTGTAGCTTTTAGCATGCATTGCACATACATACATTAACTCTCCAGCAGGAGAAGACACGATAACAACAAATACAAGATACAACATAGCATAAAATATTACCAACATAGACGAGAACAACCTCCAGCTCTACATATTCACGATACCAATGAACACAACACAAGAAAGAAAATAGCATACAACATTAAATTTATCTTCCACTCTAGTCTATCGAAATGATGCCGCATCTCGACTAGGTTGCTACCCCCCACGACGACTCTCTCATGCCGAACAGTGTCCGTCCTAGTGCCCATTTCATCCTCCCACACCCAGAATCGGTAACCGCCGGGGGCTTCCTACGTTTTATGAGAAGAAGATTTTAAAATATACCTACACGATTTGAATGAACCCGAAACAATCGTACTTACTGAGTGAAAGGGACACTTGTAGTAGTACCGCCCAGGATTCGCAGCTGTGTGTGAGGTCTTACGTCTAACAACCGTGTTGCATTGTGGGCAAATCACCGTGGTTGCCGATGAAGAGGTGCTGAGATGACTCATATCGGCGTCCGGGGGAGTGAGCACGAAAGAAAGGTACACAGATTGGGAACAACTAATTCAGGAGGTGAGGGAGAGCAATGTAGGGGACTAGGTGAGGAATGGCTTCCTCTTATAGGCTCAGTGGGGGGGCCTCACTTACAGAGGCCACAAAATAAGAAGATGTCACGCGTTGACAACACGAAAGAGGCCAGCTTTGAGAGGTCAGCTTTGCGTAGTGAAATAAAAAAAGCGAACAGCTTTGCGTAGTGACATGACAAAAGAGGTCAGTTCTGCCCACAGACATGACAAAAGCGGTCAGCTTTGCGCACTGACATGACAAAAGAGAGTAGCTTTACGCAGTGATAAGACAAAGATGACATCTTTGTGCAGCGATAAGACGAGACAGCCCAGCTTTGCACAGTAACATGAAAACACTGACAGCTTTGCACAGCGACAGGACGACGAACACAACAAATAAAATATGGCACATTACTAACTTAATCACTCTCTCTACACCATATCGTAGAAAACGTGTGTACTGATACAAGGTTCAAACATACACCTCGTTGCCTACATGCAAAACGAGCCTCGTAGCACCCACATGGAGTATTGCTGAGGGGGACGCCTTGAACGTGGCTGGCCATCGTTGTAGTGGCACGCACATATGCAGTTAGGGTTCGCGTAGCAACATGCGGGATCGTACGAGTTTCCTATGTTCACGACCTCCTCGTTGCCCCTCTCGCGTTGCATCTGTTGGCGGAGGTCGTTGTTCTCCTCGTTGAGAGTCTCAATTTGCTTCTCCAACTCAAATATTCGATCCCATAATGTATTCACGTAGTTGGCAATATACAGTTGATGAGGAGGGTCGATCCAGCGAGAGAAGTCGTATTTTGCCATCTTCGGGAAAGGACGGTTAACAAGGAGGCTCAATTTCTACCCCAGAGCGTGGGCATCGGAAGAAATGTCGTCCGCCATCGAGTGGGCCATACAAGACCTGCACGACTGCGTCCTCATTGTGTCTGCATTTTATCCATGCGGGTTGAGCACGTCGGCTTGGTATCAGGCGGTAGTGTGGACCAAAGTTCTCTCTCCTTTCCAAGGGAAGGTCTTCCTTCGGTGACCTATATCCGACTGGCCCTTCGGCTTCTGACATGGTATGTTTCTGCACGACAGAGAATGTACTTCTTCGTTTGATTTAAAGGGTTCTCTACGTAGGGGTCAGGGGACTAAGAAAACGACACAACTGACATGTGTTCACGAGGGTAGGGTAGTCACGGGGGCCCCTCGAGCGCATGCGTATGGAAAAGGGCAGATGCCCGAGGAGGTGTCGTCATGTCATTTCATAGCTTGGTCATTTTTTGTGCGCGTGCTCACCGAAGCGAGTGAGGGTCACCCACTGCAAAGACTGGACAGAGCCAGCTTTGCGCATCGACATGACCAAAGACTGCAAAGATAGGACTACACAGCTTTCTGCACTGAGGGGAAAGAGAGGTCAGCTTTACGCAGTGAGTAGACGGTGACATGACAAGACTGGGCAGCTTTGTACAGCGAGGGGGACAAGTGGCCTGCTTTACGCAGCGACAAGACGAGACGGACCGGCTTTGCGCAGTGACAGCACAAGACTGGGCAGCTTTGCGCAGTAAGGAGAAAGAGTGGCCTGCTTTACACAGCGACAAGACGAGACGGGTCGGCTTTGCGCAGTGACAGCACAAGAATGGGCAGCTTTGCACAGTGACAGGACAAAACAGGACGAGAACGGGATGAGGGGGGCCAGCTCTGCACAGTTTCATTAATTCCCGGGGCAGCTTTTCACGGCTTAAAATTAACCGTACCATACCAACCCCTGAGCGTACATAAGGAGGTTCAAGGGATTGGAGAGAAGACACTATATAATCCAAACCCCACACTTTCAAGATGGATAAGAGGCAAAAGGCACAGTGGGAGAAAATGCAGAAGCAATGGGACGAGACTCGCGACATAGCAAGATCTGCGGTGGCCCGTGACGAACGGGCGAGGGCAGCTGTGGCACGGGCCCAAGAAGCGGTGCGTGCAAGGAGGACAGCTCCCCGAGAAGATATCACGCGTCGCACCGAGCCCCTCCTGGCGGTTCCAATGGAGCGTTCGCCGTAAGACCCGTCAGAGAGGGAGAGGCCTCCCCTCTGTTGGTGTCAAGACCCATGTAAGTTCTTCAAGTCGAAGCAGCAGCTCAGCCTGGGTATGCGCTACTGGGGTTGCACAAACTACTCCAGCGACTATCCCGACTGACGTTAGGACACGAGCACCTATCGGCAGCCGTTAAGAACTGCTTACTGTGTGTTCCTCACCACTACTTCTCTTTTCAAGTACGCACTAATATTTCGTGTGTACTCGTAGTCCCTGAAACCGCTGTGCAGGTATCGCAAGTGGATCGACCTAGAGATCCACCCATACGACCAGTGGATTCTCGACTTCCAGCAGTGGAATGAAAGAATGGCATCGGAGATTCGTGAGGCGGAGCGTCGGAACGACGAGCAGGCTGAATGTATACGTCGGGAGACCCAAGCTCATCTCCAGGCGTGCACGCGTAGGGAGCGCAAAAGGAAGAGGGAGCTAGTGTCGGGACCCGAATATGCAAATTCGGACTCTCTGTGTAAACTGCACTAGTCCAGGATCACACTAGTGCACACAGTCAAACATAGATGTAATCACAACAATACACATGATATAATAAAGGAAAAACTCAAATATCGAGAAATCTCAAAGGTACGATCTTATAGCCAAGCTTACAATATCTCTAGCCAGAAGGGCTTAACAAAATAGCAGCGGAAATCCAAAGTAAAGCGTAGCAGCCAATCGACAAGCCCACAGGCTATCGAGTGGAGAACGAAGCCTAATCCGTGAAGTCGTCGAAATACTCTCCTTCTGGAACCTCCTGCTGATAATATACTCCTTGTCCTCAACTGAGCAACATAGGCGTAAAGCCATGAGTACATTGGTACTCAGGAAGCCATTTGTAACAAATGAATGCAATATAATATGCAAGGCTTACCAATGAAGGGCTGAAAGGTGAATTTGCATAAAAGACATTTTCACAGTAAATATGATAAGTAGATTGAAAGCGAAATTTAAATGAAAACAATAATAATAAGTAATCAAAGGAGTAAACATAAACCACTTGTGAACACCTATTCACAAGGTAATCCAACAGTGAACTACCTGTCCACCTCCAACATAAACCACCAAGTTCAAAAGATAACACTAACGCTCATGTGAAATCACCGAGCATTGTCCATGACCGAGGACGCGGCTATTCGAATAGTTTTACACTCTGCAGAAGTTGCACAACTGTACCCACACGATGTGATTAGCCTCGATATCAGGAAATCACAACAAGGCCTTTACAATGCTCTACCTCAACCCAATCTTGCCCGTTAGGGTTTCGCATCACACCCCCTTGTGCCATATGGAAATCAGCAACCATATTCACCACAATGGCAGAATTGAAATTGAAATATTACAAATTAATCAGCCAGGTCTATCCCATACTAGACATGTGGTTTGCATGGTTAGGTTCAGATCAATAGCGCACAAAGTTAAGTCCTTAATTCTACCTGGGCGAGGCTACCACATCCCCCGAAGTGAACCTGCACTTGCCCCTTTACTGCACAATCACTCGCCCGAGTGCAAAACTAATTTGTATAACCAAGCCAATGACACACCAATGTCATGGCACAAATTTTAATAAACGTGGCACCAACCACAGTTTCATATATCATTAAGTCAAATTAATAATTCGCATGAGCTGATGAGACCATTTGTAAATAAAGCGAGGCTAAGCATCTAATCGTACAACCCATGTGACAAATAATCTAGCATCACTAGTATATTACCCAACCTAAGGTGACAATGGCATATGGGTGTTCCAAGTTGTCAAGGAGGAAATAATCAATCTCGGACAATAACTACCAATTGCAAAGTTTGTATAAAAGTAGCGATGCAATGTAACTTGAAACAAAATAATTAAATAATAGGTTGCAAAATTGGGTTCAACATGATCAAAGGACACGACTTGCCTTGGTTATGCTCAGCGAGGTACTCCTAGTCTTCGGGCGTAGATCCTACTCCTCCGGAATCCGAATCTAACGAGAGAGAAAATGATCGAAACAAGAACAACACATCAAATGATAAGCAAATGAACTCCAAAAATCATGAAACCAGAACCAAAAGCTAGATCTTGATTTTAGATGAATTTAGAAAAAAGAACGGGGTCAATCAGAGCTAGGACGGAGGAGAACGGGCTCTCGAAAATTAAACCCTAAAGGAAAATATAGAAAATCAGAAAAACTACTGTGCTGTGAACCAAGCATACGGTAAGGAGGGTCTACCATGGATGCGGTGCACAAAACAGTGGCACGGGAGAGGCGGTGCTGACGCGGCCGAAAGGGCTAACGTGGCAGCTGCTGGTGCTGCTACGTGTCACCCTGCTGACGTGGCACCTAGGAGTCGGGTTTTGCTGACGTGGCAGGACACGTGGCCTGCCACGTGGCGCTAGGGCTGACGTGGCATGCCATGTGGCTAGGGCTGATGTGGGTGGCTCGGGCGCGGCGGCGGCGGCGCAGAATCGGGGGGCGAGGAATGCGACGCGTGGCGCGATCGGGACCACTGTTCCAGATCTGAGGCAACGGCAGGGATGGCGCGGCCGGGAGGCGGGGCGGCGGCCGATCGGTGATGCGTGGCGGGCGCGCCGCGCGAGGCGTCGTGGCGCGGGCGCGCCGAGGCAAGCGGGCGGGCGCGGGAGCGCCGATCGGCGGCGACGCAGGCGACGTGGGGGCGACGTGACTGGAAGGAGACAATGCGGTGCTTACCGACGACGAAAACGGCGGCGACGAGGTCGGCGGTGACGGGGACGCACGGCGACGGCGGCGGGGCTCCGAGAATTGGCGGCGCAAGCGCGGGAGGCGGGCGAGGAGCGGCGGCGGCGAGTTCGGGGGACGGGCATGCGAACCGAGGGGCGAACGCGAATAAAAGCACGCGAACCGAGGCGTTCGGATCGATTACGGCGCGGAGCGGCAGCGGGTGCGAGTTGGACGGCTGTGATCGAGACGCGTGGGTGCATCCGACGGTGGAGACGCGAGGGCGCGGGCGGACGCTAGGGTTAGGGTTAGGGTTCATGCGACGCGGAAAATGGGCGGCTGAGATCGAGACGCGTTGCGGGGCATTTGTCGGACGGCCCAGGGGGAGGCGGGGTGCGGCGAGGCATGGACGCGCGGATGCGCGACGCGCGTCCGGGGTGGGGATCGGGCTGCTTCGAGCGGGTGAGGGCGGGAAGGGGTACGGTGGCGGCGGGGAGTGGCCAGATGGCCGACGCGTGGCAAGGGAGGCGGATCGGGCGGCGGGGAAGATTTTTATTTTCTTTTTCTTTTCCAGAAATCCAAATAAAATGCTAGGAGCTCTAGAAAATAGCAAATAAATCCCAAAAATTCACCAAAAATACCAGAACATTCTTGAGACCTGAAGAATCCAAATAAGATATTTTCAACTTATGTTAATATTTATTTTAATCATATTAAATCATTTAAAATTCTAAAAATTCATTTGAAGTTTGAATTAATTCTAGAAATTTTTTTTGAAATCCTGGCTTTAAAAATTGCAGAAAAACAGAATATTACAGCTAGCGGCCAAGGCAAAAGAGGCAGCCAAGGAGTTCGACGCAGAGGTTGTGAGGATGGGAAAATGGCCCCGGTCCACGTAGTAGGTGGGGCTGTTCCGTGCTAGTCTGGTGAATGGCCCCGGTTATTCGGTTGTGTGTGTTCGGGTTTGTTTTCATCCGCATAACAATACACACATGTATCGTAGGAGTGTGTCGGTTTGTTTTCTATCATGCAACTTTGTGCGCTATGTTATTTTCATGTTTACCGTTGCATTCAATTCTTCGTGTCGGAATCTCTTTTTGCAGTACAAATGGCAAGTTTAGACGGATTAAATAATATGATATATGAGGACTTAAATATCCAAATCTTCAAAAAAAACTAAATGAAAGGACTTAAATCTGTACTTTTCTCATTTTGACAAATTGCTAGAATTTCAGAACTTTGTATAGTTTTCATTAGATTTATGATTTTCATATCTTTTAATGTGCTCATAATCTGAGGTAGTCATAATTATGACTTTTTATCCTCAGATATTGGTCTATATGGACAAATTTTTTCAGAATTATTGGACTCTTATAAGTCAGCTTTTGAAGCTCAATTGGAATGCACAAACTTTCGCATAGTTTTGAGCACTTTTCTGATTTTTCATATCTTTTAATGTGCTCATAATATGAGGTATGCATAATTATGACTTTTGATCCTCAGATATTGGTCTAGATGGACAATTTTTCTCACAATTATTGGACTATTCTAAGTTATTTTTTCAGCTATCTTTTGAAGCATAATTGGAATGCAAAAACCTCAGAAACTGCTACTTATATTGGAATGTCCAAGCCTACAAGGAAACTATCAGAAGTATGATTTTTGAATATGTTTTAAATATCTTTTGAAGTAAGTAATCAAACTCCCAAATTAGTTATATGTATCTATTTTCAAATTTTTATGACTACATTAAGATGAAACACTTAGTATCAAGTTCCATGTGTTCAATATGTTTCAAATATCTTTTCACATTTCTGTTACAACAAAATTACACATGCAGTAAACTGGACTCTACATAAAATTCATATTTTTCAAACATCATTTCATATATCTAAAATTATTTTTATTCTAAATATAACCTTACAAATACATATAAATTCTATACGCTCGGGGAAATATAACTTTACAAATACATATAAATACAATATCCAAAATTAATTCTATACATATCCAAAATTTTATTCATTCCAAAAATTAATTCTATACATATAAATCTTTTCTAAATATAACTTTATAAATACATACAAATGCAATAAGTAAAATTAATTTTATTCTGCGGTCGTGCGGTTGGCAGAGAATCATGCGCTCGGCCGCGCGGTGCACAGTGTAAACGTGCGGTGCCGGACCACACGACCGCGTGCTACAGTGCAGTTGTGCGGTCCCAGACCGCACGACTCAACTGTAGCTCGATCGTGCGGTCCGGCACCGCACGACCGTGCACGTGTCGCCTTCTCCGAAGTCATGTGGTTGGAACGGGGCTAGAAACAGAAAATTTTCGTGCACGATGTCACTTTTGGAATTTTGGAAACATACAGCGTTACATATGTCCAATTTCCTCCACCACCTACCTCACTAACTTTGTCGAGCTTTGTTGACAATTCCATACCCTTCAATAGTGTGTACCTTCTTAGTTGGTGAGTGGGCATCTCTTTCATTGTGCTATTGGGAATGATTTGCTGACATATCCTTCAAAAGTTGCATTCCTTGTGTGATGTTTCTATTCATAAATTCTCCTTCTGTAGCTGAGTCAAAATTCATTTTGCAAAGATACTTTAACTCATCAAGCTGAGTCTAAATTCATTTTGCAAAGATACTTTAACTCATCATAAAAAAGTGTGGAGAATAAGTCAATCTTCCAAGTCCATGATTAGGACATTCTCTTAGAGCATCATTAAATCACTCCCAAATGTCACTAAAAGCATATACAATGCAAGTGCTTAGAGAATGTGCTTAGATACTATAAACTGTTTTTCTTGCCATGTGAGATGGATAATGTGCTTATATTGTAGCATCGATGCTTAAGTAGCCACCGGTGCTTAGCGGGTCATTATGTATTTAACTATATCAAAGTAATAAATAATACAACATCTAAGCACCTATAAAAAATGCTTTTATTGGAGGAAATGAATTTTACATAGGTGCTTGATGATGTGGCTATATTCTCTCTTTAAGCACTCATATATAAGCATCATGCATTGTACATACTCTAAGATTGTCATGTTGTTTAAAACCTGTAGGATCGTATGACCCAATCAGAGGGGGGGTGAATGATTGCCTCCGCTTTTTAACACTTGGAAAATAACTCTCAAACTAGAAGAAAATAAACTCAATTACCTTATGTCGATTACAACCACTTCTTCGATTACTCGCTACGATCGCCTTTGCACGTGATCGAAGATACCCTCTGTTCGCAAGCTTCAACAACTCGATCTCTCCAACCACTCAAAAGAGAGAACCTGATACACAACGTTGCACGTAGTTGTACGTTTCCACAGCTCCAGCAATTACTAGAGATCTTCACACCATGAACTGAATTGTCGCAAGATGTTCTTTATTACTAGATTTTCATAGATTTACAAAGTGCTCTCACGAATAACCCTAAGAACACTAGCACAAAAAGCTTTCTCAAAGCCCCCAGCTAAAATCCTTAGTGTCTACCTCCTTTTATATGCTAGTATCCTAAATCATATTCGACTCAAATACGAACATGATATCCTATCTCTTCATCAAATCAAGAAACCCGAAACCCTTCCAAACACGGGTTTTTCAATATCTAAACTTCTCTTTATAGACTCCTTCCATAACGTTTCCAATCTTATCATGTAATGAAGCCTCCAGGATCGCACCTTCTGTATCTTCATCACGTCTCATAAATCTTCCATGTCAAAGCCTCCAGGATCGCATTGCCCGTAGCTTCTCCTCATGTCACCACCTTCAATCTCCTCATGCTTCAGCGTTAGCCTAACCATCTCGCGTGACATCCTCAACCATCTGCACCTTAAATCTCTCTATCCTATTCTCGGTTCTCCTCATCACTGATCATGATTGTCTTCACGCTCACCTGTACAAGCAAAGACCAAAGAAACAATTTGTCGACACAAGTTCTTCACAACTTGACCATCATCAGCACACTTCACAAACACATATCACCCTCGTCCATCCATAGACAAGAATAGAACAAGCCACGACCATCAATCAGATCATCCATGATTATCAACCAGGTCATCCGAGACCACACATTCCATCACTCTCTGGAAATCACCTTCAGACAACTTATTATATCCACTTATTCCATCGCTATCAAAAACTCAGCCTTAGACTACTCAGTATGACCGTTTTCTCAACGAGTACTCGAAAACAACAAGTACTTGATAATTTCTATCGCTTCGCTCAAAACACTCAGAAATAACATCCATCACAACTGACCACAAAACCATCGAGTACTAACTACTGAGTATCAATGACATATCACTGATCACAAAGCACCAGCCAGACCTACCGCTGGCCTAACACAAGTACTCAAAGTACTCAAAGATCACATGAAGTGAAGCACTCATACCGACAATGAAATCTACGAGTACTGATAATAAAGCCTTCGACTACCGAAGACAACGACAACAGATTGTAAGGTCTATGACTATGAAAAACAAGAATATGAAGTCTATAGCAATCTGCAAAGTCTAAGACTATCGAGTACAAAGTCTACAACCATTGACTATAAAGTCTACGACTATCGATCACAAGGTCTACGACCATCAACTACAAAGTCTATGACTATCGATCATAAGGTCTACGACCATCAACCGCAAAGTGTACGACTATTGATCACAAGGTCTACAACCATGAAAAAGTATTGTAGCTACTACCTTTGACCAATTGAATGGTGCTAATGACCGGTTCACTATTTAAGATTGAAATCAACGATTACCTACCATAGTCAAAGCCGACATGGTTGAAGTCGAACGTGGTCGAAGCCGAACATGGTCGAAGTCAAATGTGATGGAAGCTAAACAAAGTCGAAGGCTACCATGGTCGAAGTTATTGGGTCCTCTGATGCCACTTCGAGAGCCGTCTGATGATTTGATGTTACTCGAAAGCCGTCCGATATCATTTTGCTCGATCAGACTGGTCCAAACATTGTTGAAGCAGAGCATCGTTCGATGTCCGTCACTACTCAGCAGTCGTCCAATGCCACTTATCAAATCGAACTGATCCAAAACTACTCGACATAACCAAAGACCGTTCGGAACCACTTGGAGCAGAATAAAAACCACTCAAAAAAGACAAAAACCACTCGATCTTGAAACCTTCGACTGTAATCAACCAAAACTTTCATAAACTTAAAATCCAAGACAATTCAAATGTCAATTATTCATCATTACTTTATTCACAACTATCCACATAGTCTAACAATCTCTCCCTTGATGAATACATTGACAACCTCTCAAAATCTCACAAATGAATTGTGTTTTGAAAGAAAAGCAAAATTTGTGAAATTTAGCAAACATTCAAAAAAACTCATAAAACTTCCCCTCAACATAAGAGTTTCAAATTTCTTCAATTTATTCCTGATTCCTCTCTCCCTTTCACTAATTTCTCCCCCTTTGTCAATGAAATCATCAAGGATTCCAAAGAAAGGATAAATTTAAAAAGGAGCAAAGAGTGTAAACATCCAGAAGCTTTGAGAATTATCCAAGTCATTTTGCATTAATTTAAGATCTACACAAGTCTTTGTTTTGAGTAGAACTTACTAGATCATATAAAATCATATATCATATAGCACTGTCAAAACTAGTCTTCAACATGATTATGTGATTTAGATTAAAGACAGGCATCTTAACAATCACGAAACCAATTATAAAGCACATGATGAGATATCACAATGAAAAGAGCAAGCATAAAAGTGAAACAAACTTTAAGTCTAGGCGAGCTAGCAGTCTCAAACAACACCCTATTGCTCTACACTCAAGGCTTTAAGCATGTGGCATGCATGTAGCATACTTCTTTCTATGATGATAAGTATGTGGTAGTTTTTTTATATTAAATGATGGCATGCTTGAAGCATACTTTTTTATTTATACAGTTTTTGTGCTTTTCTTTTATGTAACCATGGCATGCTTAAAGCATATATCTTTTCAACTTATTTCCTTCTCATCATTTCCTTTTTTTTAAATGACATGCCAATTGAGTGATTATAAAGAGATTGCAATATGAAACATACTAGCTACATAGCCAAAATTTAAAATAAGACTCACAATTAAGCTCATCTTTTTAGATGAACATCACATAGTGCTATCTACAATCCATCTAGTCAAAGTCTTTAGCCATGTCATGTTTTAATTCAAGTATAGCAATTTAATTATAATCAGTCATGATCAAATCTACACAACATATGAGTAAATATGATAAAATGAGCTCTACAACTCATTTGATTTCAATAGCTTGAATTTGATGAACTATTTGTCAAAAATAATAAACAAAACTTTCAAAATTCTAGAGGCTAAGCTCCCCCTCAGAATAATCCCAAAGGATGCAACACACCTAACTCACTTCTTAGCTGAGCAAACTGAGAAAAATCAAGAGGTTTGGTAAAAATATCAATAACTTGACAAATAGAATCAATGAAGTGCAAAACAACATCTTCTTTTTTCATATGGTCTCTAAGAAAATGATAGAGAATATCAATGTGTTTAATTCTTGAATGTTGCACAGAATTTTTAGCAATACTAATTGCACTAGTGTTATCATAATAAAGTGGAACACTATCCAAGTTTAAACCAAAATCCTTAAGAGTAGCTGTCATCCAAAGAAATTGATAGGAACAAGAAGCAACAGCTACACATTCAGCCTCAGCTGTTGAGAGTGCAACAAACACTTGTTTCCTAGAAGCCCATGAGACAAGAGATGTGCCCAAAAAGTGCCTGAAGTACTCTTCCTATCAATTCAACAACCCCAAAATCCACATCTAAATAAGCTCTAAGGGTAAGATAAGATGAAGAGGAGTACCATAAACCAAATTCTAAAGTTGGCTGAAGATATCTGAAAATGTGTTTTGCCACTTGTCTACGTGAAGTACCTGGGGAAGCTTGAAAGTGAGCACACAAATACACAGCAAAGTGTATGACTGGCCTTGATGCGGTAAGATACAAAAGGGAGCTAATTATGCTTCTGTATTCTCTTTGATCAACAAGTTCTCCATCTTCGTCAGGCTCCAACACAATCATAGATCCCATGGGTGTAGACACTGGTTTGATTGTCCTTATGTCAAAACAACAAAGTAGATCATTGGTGTACTTAGTCTGATAAACAAAAGTACCTAACTTTGATTGCTTGATTTGAAAGATTAGGAAGAATGTGAGCTCTCCCATCATGCTTATCTCGAATTCTCTGCTCATAGTATCTGAAAACTTGAAAATAAGAGCATGAGAAGAACCACTAAATATGATATTATCTACATAAATCTGAACAAGTAAAAGATTATTGTCATGCTTGAGAGAAAACAGAGTCTTATCTACCTTTCCCATTTGAAAGTTATTTTTTAGCAAATATGATTTAAACCTATCGTACTTTGCTCTAGGTGCTTGTTTTAGACCATATAAAGCTTTAGACAATTTGAAGACATGGTTAGGACACTTAGGATTTTCAAAACTAGGTGGTTGTTTAATACACACCTGCTCCTCTATATAACCATTAAGAAAGGTACTTTTCACATCCATTTGATACAGTCGAAAATCTTTGGATGCGGTAAATGCTAATAGAATTCTAATAGCTTCTAATCGAGCTATAGGTGCAAAAGTTTCACCAAGGTCAAGACCTTCTACCTGGATGAATCCTTAAGCCACAAGTCTAGCTTTATTTCGAACAACAACCCAATCCTCACTTTATTTGTTCTAACTTCAGCTTTATAGGTCTGACTTCAAATGTGCATAACATTTGCATACGAACTCTGTTTGAGGTGTGCAAGTACAGCCTAGAAGAAAGAATTCGTCCACTTTCAAATGGATCTAGCCCTACCTCCAAATTCCTTCTATGCACACAACAATTACTAAAACAATCTGACACTGATTCAGCCTGATAGGACCGACTTTAAATGCTTATAGAATTTGCATCAAGAGTCTGTTTGGAATATGTGAGTACAGCATAGAAAGCTTATCTTGCCCCATTTCCAATGGATCTAGCCCCATCCGAAAATTCATTTTGTGCGCGTCGGAATTGTCAAAACAATTTTTAGTTTTGAAAATAGAGATAGAATCAGATATGATTTGATTACTTTCCATGTGTTGAAAACTTTCCAAAAACAAGGGCCTGATGTCCCTATAAATAGAGGCTCAATTAGCCATGTAACAGAGATCACCTTTGAGAATAAATCTACTATTGCTCGTGCTTGAGTTCTGTGAGGAATTAGAGAGTTTCTTCAATCAAGATCATTCAACCTTTCCACTGGGAATTGGGTGCACGATAATTCTTGGCTTGGTGGTCGGCAAAATCGACGCGAGTGGGTTCTGGCAGATTAAAGAGTGTTCGTCTCTTGCATTGGCATTAGAGGATCACTACGATTCATCAAGAATCCCACGAGTATCCAATCTTACGTCGAGAAGATCGGGTGACCCTATTTCATCTTGGTATTAGAGCGCGGTTTACTCGGTAGGATCTTACCCATTTAATTTCAGTTTATTACTTCCTGTACTATAGTCCATATAGCCGAAAATTGCCTCACAAAAAAATCCAAATCCTAGTTTCGCATCTGTTATTTTTGTGAGTTTTATTAAGTCTTGATCCATTAGAAATTTTATTTATGTGTTGATCATCGTGTCTTTTGTGTAGCTTAATCTTTGTATACCAATTTTCTTGAAAATCCGCTAGTTGATCTTTCAATTAGCATCCAAAAAAGATTCAATTCTCCATTTGAATCCTTGATCTGGCTATCCATCTAAGATCTTTGCATATATTGGAAAATTATCATATCCGAACATATTTAGATTTCTTTTTGTTGTTAGATTCAGCCACAAGAAACCCTAACCACCTCCAAGAATCCTAGTCAGACATGTTCAGACAAATTCCAACCAGTCTATCGTTGAAAAGTAGGTTCAACCATGGGGCGGTTTGATCGTCTCAGCAGAGCTGGTCTGATAGCAGATTAGTCGAACCGCATGAAAAACATGGGTTGAAAGTGATCAGACTGATCACGTGAAACTGATTTGATCATCGACTAGTCTGAATGACCAGAAAACCTTGGTTAAAAGTTTCTTGAGGAGCTAGTCTGTCAGCGAGAAATAACTGGTCAAAAATATTGTTTGACTACTCTAGTCTAGCCCTGAGATCCAACTAGTCGAGCGCATGGATCATCCCCACTGATTTGACCACTGGAAGTGGCTGGTCGAACATGCTTTTTTATCCTATCTTTCTTCTCTTTCTTTGCTTTTCTAAAGCAGAATTCAATCATGTGACTATTTTTACCACAGTGAGTATATTGATACTTAACTTGCTGAGTGGTCGTATCAACCAACTTAACAGCACTCAGTTTGGTAGAGTATTCTTTTGCAAAACCAACAGACCTAAAAACGACTTGTTTGATTCCGAATTCTTTGAAATTAGTAAATTCTTTGAAAATCTAAACTTATCTCTTGGGTCGAATTCCCTATTCCCTGGCCCATTTCTCTTCCCAACTGTTTCATGTCAACCCATTACTTCTCCTGCGCGTCAGCCTAGCCTCGCTCCATGTTGGCCCAGCCTGCTTTGCTCACTCCACGCATTGCCCATCCACGCAGTCCACCACATTTTCTCTCTCCACGTCACTTCCAGTCCTATCAGATCCATCTTCCCCGCATCATGCTCTTGTTGAACTTGCCCCCTTAGTGTATAAATAGAACCACTTAAGGCTGCATAATGCATCTTGAGCCGCCTCGTCCTCGCCAAAACCCTAGGTCACATAATTCATAAAATGCCGCAGCCTTTGTTCTCACCTCTAATGAGGAATTCTGCCACTATCAGTAACTCCATGACCCTGCCATCTTCTTCTTTAGCTTTGTTGTGCCTCGCCCAAGCTCTTTCGCACCTCGCCAAGACTTGAAGCCCACCGAAGATCGATGTCACCACTCACTGAGCTATTCTGCCGCTTCGAGCTCGATGCTGGTAAGCTCCGTTGACCCTTGGTTCCCGTGCCTAGCTCATTAGCATTGCCTTGCTCCTAGAAACGCAATGCACACCTTGCTGACCCCTACTAAGCTCTCCTCTTTGTAGTTTCACCGCCGCTCGAGCATCGTTTTTACACCACAAGTCGCCCCTCATCTCTCCAAGCCGAAGTTACCGCAAGGGATTATGCCAATCATCAGGGTTCGAGATTAGATTGCCACCATCACTTCAACTCTGGTGAGCGATTACTTGAGCCTCTGTGATCCCTTGTCTTCTTCGACCACCTCTTGAGCATCCACGTGTGCCACCCTACCTCATCTGCACCTCGCCAAGGCTAGGGAACTATAGGAGCTAGCCAACACCATGCATCTAATTTGCTCCACCATCGTACCTCACCACCAGCCAACTCTGCTCACCCCCAAGCTCCACACCGAGGTAAAACAGGATCACTGTTGCGCCCTCTTTCTTTTAAACCCATCTACGTGATTCGCCGAGCCTCCCTCACAGGAATTCCTTGCCACCGAGATAGCTCTTCCACCTTCACCAATGTAGACCACCGCACTGTGTCCCTCTGATGGATTCGAGCCACTAGATGAGATTGCCTTGATGAGAGGAAGCTCATGGTGTCCTCGACGACGTCTAGTATGTCATTGTTTGCTATCGCAGGAGCGGGAGCACCATAGCCATAGATCTGCCCACATCAACAGCCTGCATGGTCAACCACATCATGATACCTCGATGCCACGTAGCAGCCATGTCAGCTAGATTGCCACGTCGGCCCATTGCAGAGCACTATCACATCAGCAGCCATGCGTCAGCCACGCAAGTGCCATGTGTCATCCTACTTGTCAAGCCAATCATGCCTAGTCACTACGCCACGTCAGCCAAACCATGAACTAGTTTAGTGGACGTAGTCTGTCATGGACCAAGCCACTAACATGTTAACCCCACTGTCAATCTCTAGGAATTTATTTTTTGGCAAATCTTTCGAGAGCTATTCTCCTTCATATGAACTCTGATTGACCTTATTCTTCTTCACTAATTTATCTAAAATTGAGTTGTACCTTTTGGTTCTAGTATTGTTGTTTTTGGATTTTATTTGGATTTTCTTTTTGTTTATTTGTGTTTTATTTGATTTCTCTCTCGTTAAATTACATCTTCGAAGAAGCAAAAGTAGTACTTGAAGACCAAGAAGTGATAACTGAGCAAAGCCAAGGTAAGTTATAACATTTGATCTTGTTTAACCTATCATATCAAATCTAAGTATTAATTATTTTGTTCTAAATTATTATGCATTAATAATTTATTACAAACCTTTGTACTTGGTGGTTATCAATCAATCTTGATTTAATCCCTCCTATGATAATTTTAGTGTCATGATTCCATTATCACCATAGGATGCAATATTAGCACCCACTTGGGTGGTATGTCTAGTATGCTTAGCCATACTTATTGTACGTTGAGCTCATTGCCACATTGATCAATTAATTAATTTTGACTTAATGAGATATTGAATCATGGTGGTCAACCATAGTTATAAAATTTGTGTATCATGACATAGGTAGTGTCATTGGTGTTGGTTAAACAAAATAGTTTTCACTTGGATGAGTGATCATGCAGTGAAAGGAAAGGTGTATTCACACTTTGGGATATAAATACCTCACCTGGGTAACAACTAAGGACTTAACTTTGTGTGTCATTGATCTGAGCCCTACCATACAACCACATATCTAATATGAAATAAACTTAACTTATTATTTTGTAATATTTTAACTTTGGTTTCACCATTGAGGTGAATTTGGGTTGTGGTCGCAACTATTGACTCACTTAGATGCAAGAGGGGGCTTTCCACCTAGGTGGTTAGCCTACTTAGCAGCAAAATCTTAGCGGGCGAGATCGAGTTGATGGGGCATTGTATTGGCCAACATGATAAGTTAATTATCTCTTATGGGTAAAGTTGTGTAACCTCTGTAGAGTATAAAACTATTCAAATAGTCATGTCTTTGATCATGGATAATGCTTGATGATTTCACACGAGAGGTAGAAAATTCATAAAACCTTGTTTGGTTTGTTTGAGAAGTGAATGATCTGTTCACCTGTAGTTTATTCCTTTGAATTATTTACTTAGTTCCAAAGTGTGATTTTAATCTATTTATTATATTTACCTTAAATCATTGCTTTCTGCAAAATAACCACTCAACCAGTCTTTGATAAGTTTTGCATCATTATATATTGCATCTTGTCACAAACAGCTTTCTTAGTACTCTATGTGCTTACACCAACATCCTTTGCTACTCAGTTGCTGAAGGAGAGAATTATCAATCAAAGGTACTTCAATGATGATTCTTCGATGACTTTTCGGATTAGAACTTCGCTCCCTAGTCGATTACCTATGGGTATATCGAATTGCTACTATGCTTATCATTGTTTTCCGCTGCTAGTTTATTAGGCCCTTCTGGCTACTATTTGTAAGCTTAGCCATAAGGTTGCTACTCTGATAGTTAATAATATTTGCTTCTTTCATAGTTAATCATGATTATAGTTGATATTTTATATATATTTTCACTGTGTGCACTAGCGTGATCCTATACTAGTACAGAATACATGGAGGGCCTGAATAACCATGAACAAGTCCCAACAACAGTTAACTTTTTACATATCACATAACTCTTAAGATATTTGGATGCGAAGATTCGCATCCTCATTAGGGTAGACCACTAAATTGATCTTGCTAGGCTAAATTTAGCAATCCATGCTCAATCTCAAAATTATCTACAGCAATTCATGATGTGTTATGGATGATCTAGCAAATATATTAGGTGGTGGTGCTACAAATGCACTAAGTTTTGGGTTTTGATCTCCCATTTTTTTTCTTAGGTTTTGTTCTCTCCTTTTTCAATGTTTTAAGCAATGGTTGGTTTTGGAACTATCTTCAAGATTTTTTGTTTTTGATTCCCTTTTCTAAGTAGAAAATTGCAAATAAATAATTGCATGTAGTAAATTGCAAAAAATAAATGCTAAAAAGTAAAATAGAAAAATTAAAATGTACTAAATTGCAAAAAATTAATTGCAAAAATTAAAATGCTAAAATTTAATTGGAAAAAATTAAGTAATCTAAGATAATAATGCACGCGTGTCCTCGGCAACAACACAAAAAAAATGCTTTGATGACCCCAAAAGTGCATGGGATCGTTGGTAGCACTTCCCTCAGAGTATTCCAGGGTTTATTACCAAACCTAGAGGACACCGGAATATTCTAACTATCATCGAGCAACTAATTAATATACTAAATTTAATGACAGTGAGGGGTGGAAATAATGATGGAAAATAGTATTAAAGAAATAATAATAAAAGCTAAACTAATGCTAAGGCTATTGCTACGAGAAGATCGTGCTGTGGACAAAATTAGGGCCTAGGGTATTCAATTCACCGACAATATTAGATAATCACGGGGATAATAATATCAATCTTGATAATTAGAGCAATTGTAATTATATCGAAATTTCATGTAGGAGGCACATCCTAAATAAATCGCCCTCAGATAAACATCATATATGAGAATCTATTCTCACACTTATGTGCACATAGTGCATGTCATACTTGCAATTAAGGAGTTATTGTGTTACCATGGCTTACCACTAGACCAACTCCTTAAGCCTCATGGCTATATCAAACTTTTTAAGTGACTTACTTCTGAAAGCCAATATTTGTTGCTTTCATTGTAACTGACTATGCCGGTCAATTTTCCGTGCACCATGTGCTTGCCTTGTGGTGACCTATAGAACATTTGAGCCCTTTGTAACAACCTAATTTTTTTCCCAAACAAGCATGCATGAATTTCCTTGAATTTCAAAAATTTTGGTGCATTTTTAAAAATTTTCCAAAGCTTGATTTAGGTTTAAGATTTTAAAATAACATCTGTGATAGAAAAATGTGCAAAAAAATTCTAAAATTAAATTGAGTGCTGAGAAATTTTTCATAAAAAAATTCATGTGCAAATTCCTTCATGAATCCAAATTACAAATTCAAACTAAATTTCAAACCAAAAAGAAAAGTTTAAATTCAATTAAATTCTCCCCAAGGCCAATAGGTCAAATTCCCCCACCGATCCAGTCTACGCGCCCAATTTTCGCCTCGTTGTAGCCTAGACCAGCCAACCCAACCGCGTGAGCTAGCTCATGCCCTCCACTCTCCTGTGCGTCTTCGCCATGTGGGCCCGGACCCACCTGTGGATCTTCTTCCTTGTGCTTACACCAGCCTTATCCCCTCTCTTGTTTTCACACATCAAGAAGCCATGATGGCATTTTGCCTCGAGTCAAGAGCGCTGTGAGTTCATCCCATCGCTGCAACTTTGTCCCATGAACCATTGAAGTCTGTCACTCACTCTCTCCCAAGCACGGTGCCCTAAGCCCTAATGGCACCTGAGCCCAATCTCTCTCTTCCCCACTATAAAAGCCAAAGTTACCTGATACAGGGTCGTTCGATCTTCTCGATGCATGATTGGATACTCGCGGGAATTTTGATGAATCATAGCGATCTCTAATGCCAGTGCAAGAGACGAACACTCTTTAATCCACCAAAACACGCTCGTGTTGATTTCGCCGACCACCAAACAAAGATGTATTATGTACCTAATTCTCAGGGGAAAGGTTAAATGATCTTGATTGAAGAACACTCTTAATTTTCTATGAAATTTTGGCAGCAATGGTGAACTCAAATAAACATTTGTAGATTGATTTTTATCAAAAAGGTGGTCTATTACAATGAGGCTAAGCCTGGCTTTATATTGGCACCACAAGGTGCGGCCAACACACGCATACCTTAAAATAGAAACTAATTCAAAATAAGAAATAACTTCGATTGATTTAAGAGCTTGGATTGGTTTCCTAGTGATGCTCTCAGTCTTGGGCCACATGAATGTATCAACCAAACCGAGATTTCTTCACTTCTTGTCCTCACGTCAAATAGCATGCATGCATGTTTCTTAAGCTTTGACAGCAAACACGTCATGTTGTCTTTTGTTGAAGCCTTCCTATTGCATACAGCGCACATGCATCCTTGTTGGGATGGTTGATGTAGCCTTGCACAGCTACATGCTTGCGCCAACCTGTTGTATGTAAGAATAATATTTCTTATGCACTGCTGAAACTTGTATTCTTTTTGGTTTTCTATGCGCATCTTCACTTTAGGCTTGTGCAGATCAAATATGTGACTACATATAATTAAATATAATAGTAGTAGTTCTGTATCTCCAAGGATAATAATTAAAGACCCAATAAAATTAGGGTTTACTTGGTAATATTTAATGTAGCTCAATAATTCTTTCCAGCCAAATATATTTAATTGAAAAGCGTAAGACATGAGCGTATCTACATCATTACCCATGTCATGAGACACACATCACTCCACTCTTCTTATTCCTTGCTTTCCCCTATTCTTTTCACCTTCAGTTGAAGCTAATTGAACCAAGTTCTTCCAGTCTAGCTGTTAGTGTCCATCACCGAATTCCTTCTCTTTGGTAAGTCTTCAACCTTGCCATCATACTTTCTGTAACATCCCAAAAATATTAGGGATTATTGTATTTGCAAATTAATGAGAATCTTTTCTTAATTGTGGTGAGTTTCAAATTTTTGTTTATTTGAGTTCTTAATTTGAAATTTCAGGCGGCAAAAATTTAATTAAGAGAGATCAAACCTTCAAAAGTGAGAATCAAGATTTCAAAATCAAAATCCAAATTCTTAAAACCCCTGGCAAATCCTAAATCCAAAAGAATTTTTGAAAATTAAAATATCAAGCGTCAGGATAATATGTTATGTTATCCCTCAAAATTCCTTGATACTTAAGTTTTGCAACAAGAAAATGTAAATTGCTAAAATCTCAAAATTCGGAAGACCTTCTTTGGACCTCGGCCCAATTTCTTTTCAACCTCCGGCCCACCCGGCCCATCTGGTCCCCCTCTTTTCCCTCACTCCCGAGCATTGCCTCCTTCCCCAATTTCTTTCCCCTCCTCCCAAAGCCGCGCCGCTACCAGTCCATCCGGTCGCCTCTCCGCTGTGGCCCAGACCTATACTCCGCGCGCATGCTCCCCAGTGCTTCTTCCTTCCTCACCGACTGTCAGCTGCTCGGCCCGGCCGCCTTCTCTCTTCTTCCTCCCGCCGGCCCTCGAGCCCACAGCTTCAGCCCAGCTCCAAGCACTGCGCAAGCAGCCTCGGCCCGCCCCGGTGTCCTCAGCTCCACCGCCTGCTGCCCCACCCCGGTTCCATACACCGCCCCCGGTTTCGCTCCGACGCCGTACCCCTACCACCGGCTTCGCCTCCCCAGCTTCAATGCTGCGCAGACCCCTCCCGTCACCTCACCTAGCTGCAGGCCGCCGCATCGCATCACTAGCCTGCACCGACCTCGCCTGCGCGTTGCCCTCGCCGTCTATGCGCACTCAATGCCCCACCGGCCTGTGCAACGCCACGCCTCTCTTCAATACCGCGTCATGTCGCTCTGCCGAGCTAGCACCTTTGACCCTCCGCTAGCTCTGCTAACGCCATCAAATCCACCGCTCGGCATTACTCCACCACAACTGAGCCTTCAATGCTCCCAACGACCAACCAATTTCCTCGGGCCATTTAAGATCTACACCTCTCTGTTGTTTCCCCTCACCCGCCCGCTTTCTTCCTTTTCAAAGACGAGCGCCGCAGTAAACCGCTCGCTGATTCCGTCGCTCCGCCAAGCCCCGTAGCAATCCGACCACAGTGTGAGCTTTCCACACTCCTTAGTAGCAGAAACCCCACCGTCAATTGACTCCTTTGGCCAGAGTTCACCATGCCTGCCTTCTTCTTCTGGTCCGGCTACCGCTGCCCCTTTTTGCATACGTGGTTGACTACAGCACGATTCCCTGTACCTAGAGCAGCTCCCTACCGCCCCGAAGCCTCTCCGACCATTGGCTGGTGTCCTCCCCCGCTGGTACGACCTCCCCATGTGAACCACCCACCGCCGCCCGTGGGCTCCGACATCAGCCCGCCTTGGCTCCCCTTCGGCCCTGGCAACCACTCCGGTGGGTTCCCTGGGGTCTCCCCTCACTCACCCTCACCTCCATTTCATTTCCCCTCCTTCCCTCCCCTCACTGGCATTTCCTCTGGTTTCGTCGCCACCACCCGGAACCGTCGCCAACTTGCTACCTCGCCGCCGGCCTGAGACATCGCCCCCAGCCTCCTCATCCCAGGGACGACCTGTGCCGATAGTCGCCGTCACCTCTCCAGCTGTTCCCCGTCAGCTGCGCCATTGCCAGAAGTGTGTTGCACCCTCCCTGCTTTCCTCGGCCGAGCCCTCTCCTCCATTCCAGCCGATTGTGCCTAAGTCCTCGGCCTCCTCTTTTGTGTCCTTGACAGGTGGGCCCCGCCGAATTTGTGTTCGTACTGTTGGTTATCACTTGTTTAAATGCCAAACATTGCTATCTTGTGAAAATGTTGCTAGATAAGTCTGGAAAATGGTATTATAATTAAAATGCAGGATTAAACAAAATTATGTGCGAAAATCAAATAGAACTTTATGAAAGAATCTATTAAGCTCTCATGACTAATTTTCAAATAATTAGCCTAATCTTGTTATTATCAATGCTAAAGTTTATTGAGCAATAACAATTGATTAATGATTCAAACCAAAACCCTAAAACATATCGGGACTTTGATTCATTCACCGCATATCTTTCTCTCTGGATTTAAAACCTCTAACGCAAATCAATTCTATTTAAACCTTGACTCGTAAATTAGTAATAAACTAAAAGAGGAAATTGTTCTTGAATAATTTGCAATACCCTTGCTCAAAAATAACATTACGCTGGGAGCTAAAGTTTCATAAAGCATCTCTTGTATCTTGAACATATATCTACTAGAACGAACGCCGCTCAATAACTTTAACTATATTTTGTACATAAAATGTTAATTCACAAATTGATCATTTGCCAAAACCAGTGAGACTTCTTTTTATAAATAAGATAGTTGTAAAATCCAATCTTCAATGTTATCTATACGACACAAAGATTCAACCATCTTTTGGGATAAGAAATTATCAAACAAAGAAACATTGCTCTCTACCCTCAATTATATTGTCTTAGAATAATTCCAATAATCAACTCAAGTCCAAATCTTGCAAGGTTAAAGCATAATAATTATTGAATAATTATCACCCATGACTAAAGATATTGCTAAAACACAGCTTTGCATTCCAAATAATATAATCGTTTTCCAGTAAATAAGAACAATTAATTTGGTGCAATCATATCAAGCATAAACCTTATGAAATCATATCTCACCTTGATCAACCTTTGATCATCCCTAATGAATTTGTTAATCATCAAAACAATCAACTCTGTTCCTAATCATAATTGGATAGACAACCAACTCCAAACTATAACTAAAATTAGGAAAAATGCTTAACTTTAAGTATCTGGTAAATCACCTTCCCAAGCAATCTTTCTAAAGATGCATAAGTCCTGTTTTGCTCTTGGAACTTCCTTGATAAATATAAAATCATATAAAAGAAGTTATAAAGAAAAAGATCGGGCCCTTTATCTGGAACCCTGCAGAAGAATCCTGCGGGTAATCCTTTATTCCACTTCTCCCTGTTTCTTAAAATTTTCCCTCACGGTAAAGCTATCTAACCAATTCCTTCCTTCACTCAAAACCGCTTCAACCCCTCCCTCTCTGCTATCAATTTATAAGCACCATGAAATGAGTTCAATTAATTTAAACCAAACTTTTGCCGTATTTGGATTTATTTGGTTTCTTCATTTTGTTGTCACGTATTAGAAGCTGTAGTTCGAAGACGACAAGCTCAAGCGGATTCACATTGCGGTAGAGGGAGAATTCCAGATTTATTGCGATTAACTGATTAAACCGGCTTTGTGTTAAATCAAGGCTACGGTAAATAATCAAGGTAAGTCATCACTTTGATCATATTGATCCTACATTTTTATGGAAATTATGTTCTTTCAAATTATTAAAATGCATGCTTACTTTGTTATGCAGAGGTATGTCAAATGTAAGGTAGATATTGCCCTTTTATGATACCAGAATTATTATGACACTCTTTGCCACTTGATGCAACTGATTCCTTGTCACCTTAGATATTAATGATATCGTCATTAGTTAAGTCATACTTAATGCCAATCGAGTCTAAAGCCAGGGCATTCAATTGTCTGGCTCATTACTCTTCAAACAGTCAAATTGTTTTTGGGCAGTCATTGGATGTAGATGACTGATAGTTTTAGTATAGATTATCTTATGATTCTCAAAACCCTCAAAAATTGCTTACCTGTCTGGGCGGATGGTAAGAGTGGTTGGTGGATGTAACAATTGGGTTGCGAAAGCCCGTCTGGACAAATTAAGGACTAAATCCTGTGTTGACCTCTCCATATAAAATAGTACAAACCACAAGCTGGCAAAGTGTAGGCATGGCTGAATAATTTGTACTCGCCAGTAAAGGAATGCACTTCGGCGGAAAACACGATTTTCCTCGCTGGACGCAAAGCGTCTTGGAGGTGGTTGAGTCGCTGGACAGAGGCGGGCGCAAGAGGGGGTCTCGCTGGGGCCCAAAGGGCTAACCTAGAGATGAAACCTTAGCGAGTACAGTCCTTTACTAGATGCATTGTAAAGGTCATGTAATAATCCGGTTGATCTGCATGTCTAAGGAAACATGCGGAATATAACAATTGGATTATCTCTTGTGGGTAAAGATGTACAACTCTGCAGAGTCTAAAACTATTCGAATAGCCGTGCTCACGGTCAAGAGCGGACATGGGAACATCCTCGAGTTAGTTCTATTTCAAAAACCTTTTTCGGGTGGGATGAAAACTAAGTAGAGGGAAGTACTCTACTTTGTTGGATTTTTTCCTGGGGGGATGTACTCCAGCGATAATTAAGGTGGATGTAGCCCAGTAATCAAAATTAGCATGGGTGGAAGTAACCATACACTGTAAAAGGTGGATGTAACCTGCGCTACTATTAATATTGCACTCTCTCTTTACAACTTGCATTTTGGTTAAAATTGCTAAGTCACAGGAATTTTATTTATAATATTTGGAAATGCTGCTTTAGCAAATAAAAAGACCTCAAGCCTCCTTTCACATCCTTGCATATAGTATTATTATTGTTGCATTCTGTGTGATGGCTTGTTGAGTACAATTTGTGTTCACTGTTGCTTAATTACCCTTCAGTCAGTCAAGAACAGAAGAAGATGCTCTACGATGCTTCAAGAAAAGGTCAACAGAGCTGGCATCTATGAAGGTCAAGAACTAGGTCGTCAAACCCCAGTTGGCTGCCTATGGGCAAGTCTTGAGGGTTCCACTTGTGTGAAGATTTCCGCTGCTGCATTCTTTGTTTTTCGGCCCATGTAAGTATTTACGGTGTAATTTATGCTTCCGTTTAATATGTTGTTGATATCCAGTGATGTATCTGTGAGCACTAGCTACTGATCCAGGGAATAGTACAGAAATCAAAGAGGAATTCGGATTGATAAAATCTGGATCTGACACTTTCTAAGCTTGCCTGATCTTCTCCTACCCTGTGCTCACCCTCTTGTGCCCAATTGCCCCTAGGAGCATCGATTCTTGAGGAGCTCGCCATGCGCCATCCTCGTTGTTGATGCTGCTGACCTCAATATCCCCCCATACCGTTCTACACTAAACCACTCGCTGCCACCCTCACCACCGTGCCACAGCCTCACACCATCACAGCCTTGTTGTCACCGTCAGTAGAACCATAGCAATGACTGCAACCCATTTTGCCCTTCACACCAGCCCGCTGCCACCTTCATCGCTGACAGCGAGCTCGACCAAGCTCAGCCATGGCTGAGCAGAGGTAGAAGAAGAAGAAGGAAGCTACTGACCAGTGGGGCCCAAGTGATAGAGTGGTTAGTGAAACTGGTAGGTTATTTAGACTTAATGATGCCATTAATATTAGTATGACATGTGGACTCTAAAAACTTAGAGTCCCTAATTGACCCAAGATTTAACCCTTGACCCACTAACATGCAGGCCCCATGACCCTTAACTTGCTGCATGGACCAACCCTGTGGACCATGGTCACTGACCAGTAGGCCCCACCTCTAGATTACTGATAGCATGGTCCTAGTCTACATAAATCTTGACCCCACTTGATAACGTCTCAAGGATTTCCTTAAGAAAAATAATTAGGAAAGAAAAGAAACCCTCAATTGACCCCACTTGTTAGCCATAATAGCATTTCCTTTAGAAAAATAATTACAATATAAAAAATATTAACGAACCCCACATATCATAATTTTAGGAATTTCCATTTGGTTTAAACTTTGAAAGACCATAACTTTATCATTTCAAAAGCAAATCTAGTGATTTTTATTTCTAAATAACTCTAATTCAACACCTTCTCAACAGTACCAGAATCATAATATTTAGATGTGGGACCCCAAGCGTTGAATACCTAAAATCCTCATATGTGTTCCATACTAGTCTCATGATCAGTGGCTAGTACACACATTTACAACATTGGAATCATATTAATACACATCATATACAATTAATTTACAACAAAAGGGTGAATATATAAGTGATGCATAAATAGTTTACAACATAAGACCGATGGGCCAAATTAATATAAGTAGCAAGAGTAAAATGCAGCGGAAATAAACAAGAGAGCAATGGAGTGTCCAGATGTATGCCTCCATAGCCTACAGGCAACTGACTAGGATTAGGCCCTAAAAAGACCCATCATCGAATTCCTCAATACCTGGAGTAAAATACGCATCATCGGGCATGATATCTTCCTCATTATCTAAATCCACAACTTAGGTAAGGTTGAGTACATTGTGTACTCAGCAAGACTTGTAGTGTTTTACAAAATATATATAAATTGAAGACTAACAATAAATAAGGCTCTAATATACAAGTTGTTTTCAGCATGAAGCAGTTTTTGTTGGTAATACAAAATTGTAATAATTTGCACCGATATTGTAAAGAGGATTTCACATGTAATGAATTAACACTTATACAACTTTAATAATAGTAAACCACAGCAAATCATAGCCCTTCTTGGCTATGATCATCGATCAATTTTCCAACACACCATGGGCATGGCACACGCGACACGTACATACCATCCCATCATTTTCCAACAAAAATAGTTTTAAAAACAAAACTAACCTACTGTGGCTGCATCCAAGCATGCTCATGACCATGAGCATGACTATTTAAATAGTTTTTAAAACTCTTAAGATATTGTATAACATTACCCATATATGATAATCAAATACACTATTAGTAACTACACACTTTCTTGGACATGTGATGAAAGTGATTATCATATAGCATTTAGAGCATCTAGTCCTAACCTTGCACCAGCACAATGAATGGACAAACCCTCACTTAGATAGCCCCCCAAGTGAGTTGAATGACAACCCTCACTCAGGCGTGTCCTTCCCCCAAGTGAGCATTCACCATTGTATAAGCAAGACATTGTAAGGCCGCCCCTACGAGCAAATCTTCCTGGAATGCCTTTGCTACTGCGGCCTACTTAGAATGCAAGGCTAGTCCTAGATAACTTTAATAAGCTAAAGTTAGAGCACATTTAGCACATGTGGTTGTACAATTAGACTTCAGATGCCGCAATAGCGTTCGGTCCTTAATTGACTCGGGCGAGAAACTCCCCAATCTACATATGAGATACCCTCCCACATTTTATAGTTCATATTATAACTCACCCTTGTCTAAATCTAGTTTTTTTATTTTATTTTATACCAAACTAACAGAGGTACCTACTCTTGTCCAACTTTTCAAAACCATACATAACCATGCGCAAGTTTTTTGAAATATCAAACTTAGTGAAAACTAGTGTATGGCTAAGCATCTAGACCTTACAATAAATGTAAAATGCCAAAATTTTGACATTAGATACTATGTAACCATGTCCTAAAGCTACAATAGTACAAATAAGGGTGTATTCGATAAAAATAAGCCACAATATGGTCAAAGGGAGTACTTGTTGTGGTTGCTTAGCGAACGATTCAGAAGCGCTCTCGAAATTTCCTAGTGCGTCGGTGTTTATTCGATAAATCTAAACAAGTACAAATAAGAGCCAAATAAAATAAAATAAAAAACCAAATTTAAATATTTTTGTATATTTAGATAGAGCATAATTTTATGAAAATTAAGAAATAAAAATCACTTAATTTGGAGTTCGTATGCAAAAGTTATAGCCATTTAAATTTGACTTAGTTTATAAATTTAGGAAAATATTAAAAGTGATTACATCAAAGATGTACTTCTTGAAAATACACTTTTCAATAGAGAAAGCAAACTTTTACCTAATTTCTTCCAAAAATACGCTTTCTATTAGAGAAAGAGAACTTTCACATACGTTCTTCTGAAATTACGCTTTCTAACAAAGAAAGCGAACTTTCACATAACTAAAAAGCGGCTTTTCTATTTTATTCATTTTCTGAAATTCCTTACATGTAGGCCATGCATGTCAGTCTCACACGTTTAAATCATGCTTTATTTCTTAATTAACCCCATATGTCATACTCACATATTTTATAATAACACCTGCATGTTGGTCCTACATGTCATACTCACAAATTTTAAACTTGATTTTAACTAAAATTTCATTTAAATAATTATACCTGGCCCACATATCGTACATGCATTAGTTTTGAATGTTTTATTAGCGCTTAATTTATCCTTCTTATAGGTGGGGTCCACTTGCCAAAGAGAGAGAGAAAGTAACAGAGGAGCTGTGCTTAGCCGAGCTTGCCGGCAGTGAGGGAGATGGCAGAGTGGCTTTGACATGGGAAAAGTGGAATGGTGGTGTCACCACGCACCTCTGGGCAGTGGCAACGGCCAAAATGGAGGATGGTGGTGGTAGTGTGATAGCGAGAGGTGGCGGGGTGTCTCGGGTGAGCATCAGCGCTGGTGAAGACATGTAGGAGAGCGTAATTGAGTGTTGGTGCTAGCTCCTATGAGGCTAGGTGATGTTATTGGGCAAGAACGGGGGTCTTGTGGTCACCAAGCTTCATCGATGGCATGCTTCCGTGATGGCGCCAGGACAGCTATGGCAAAATCTAGGCTACGGTTGGGGATTCCCAAATCTAGTGAGTGTGCAAGCATCTAGGGACTATCAGGAGTCTACCTGTAACATCCCAAAATTTTCTTTTCCTTTTTAAGTGATTTTCTGGAGTTTATTTGGACTTTTTGGATTTTATTTCAAACCTGGTTGTGAGAAAATTAAATTATTTCATTTTATAAAAGTCAAAATAGGTGCATTTCATTTTCCTAAGTCTTTTTGTATTTTATAACAATTTTTAGGATTTTCTAGAAATTAAAAACTCCCTTTTTAAGGTGAAGTTGTGTTTTTACAAAATCTAAATACTACTATATATTAAAAGTATTTTTTGAAGTTTAGAAAGGTTACAGATAATTCTCTGAATTTTTCTAGAATTTTGGAAATTTATTTGGTATTTTTTCTGAGCTTTTTAAAACCTCTTAAGCTTTTCTGGAAATCAAAAGGAGATTTAAATCCCAAACTTCTCCCGTGCCGACCCTTGTCGCCCTCGTGTTCAATCTTGCCGCCGAATGTAATCCTCACCGTTCATTCTCCCTTAAAACCCCTCCCCGCCTTCCCTCTCTCCCTGGCCGACACTTGTCATGCATCGGACCGACCCTTTCCCCACCGATCTAATCCCCACCGCTATTGTTCACTTACCCTTTCACCCGCCTTCCTTCCACCTCAGGCTGATAAGTGTCAAAATCCGGACCGTTCGCCATTGCCGGATTAAATCTCAATTGCCCCTACCACTTAATACACTCGACGGTTCCGATCTAACCTCAGCTACCGATCAAATCACCACCACCCGCTTTCACTTACTGGTTCACGCTAGATCTAGCGGTCCCGCTCCCCTCCCCTTGCCACTTGTCGAAGATCCGAGACGACACCCTTCCCTTTCCTTCTTTTCCCCCTTGCTGACCGGTGGCCCCGCTCGTCAGTCATTTCCTTCCCGCCCATCTTCTTCGTTGACACCGCCGCCATTACCGCCCCAACTGAGCTCCGCTATTGTCGCTTCCCAGCCGTTACTTCCCGCCATTATCACCCATAAGTGCTCCCCCATTCTTGCGCCATCAATCCCTGCTGTTACCCTTCGGATTAAATGCCCATTCCCACCAGTTGGAAGCTAGTAACGGCAGCCCTAATTCCGGTGAGCTATTACACTCGTGCACCGCCCCTCGGCCTATATAAAGCCCTCCCCGAACACTCTCTCCTCACACCGCCTCTCCCTCACCCTCCAATTCGGGTGTTTGAGCCTCGAAACCTCCCCGCTCCCCTTTCTTCTCCGCCGGCCTCAATCGTCTCCGACAAGCAATCGCTGCCGCCTCGGGCTACCTCGCACCTCGCCGACCGCACCACCGGCTTCTCCGTGCTTTGACGATCACCAGCCACCACTTCCCTGAGCCTCTTCGCCACCGGAGGACCCTCGCCGCTGATCTCCTCCTTCCGCCGCAGCTCCTCTCCGCCGGCCGTATGCTCCAATCCTCCTCAGCCCCCACGGAAGGTACCCTCGTGCTTACCACACTCCCCTCTACCTCATGGCATCCCTGGCCGGCACCGCCACCCGTCGGAACGCCGGTGACCCTAGGGTTTCGTGCGCCTCCCTCCGGTCGGCTGCGCCACATCAGCAGTCGTGCCCTCGTGGCAAGTGACGTGGGCACCTCGTGGATGCCACATCCCCCCGGCCAGGCCACGTTCGCGCCCTCACCACATCCCTGTCAACCCATCCGCCACATGAGCCCTTCCTGGTCCATAGACCCGGTTCACCATGCACTGGCCCCACCTGTTATTCTCTCACCTGAATTTAAAAATCCCAAGGCTGACGTCATGCTTGCGTCATAAACCTGAATTTCAGTTTAAATTTAATTCGGCCGAAATAATTTATGTTGCTGACATCACAATTGCTATTTTTTCCTTTAGAAAGTTAATTCAGATAGTTACTTGCTGATGTCATAATTCCTTTTTCAGTATAAAAATAATTCTAGAAAATAGTCTTTTTCTTTTTCTTTGTATTTATTCTTTAGAAGGCCATAACTTCTTCATTTTAACTCCAAATTGACCCGTTCAAATTTCTAAATTTTTCTCAAATCATAAAATTTCCATTTCTGGCCTCTTTGTGAATTTTATTTTAAATTTGTTTTTGAATTTATTTTGTTTGGTTCTTTGCGTATAGATTTTGACGATTCGGGAGAGTACGACTTCGACGATTCGCAGCAGGACTTCGAGCAAGGCAAGTTACACCTTTGACCATGTTGACCCTAATATTTCAAATTAAATTATGTTATTTCACTGTATATGCATGTGTATATTTATTCAAATGTAATTTACAGACGTTTTAAACTTTAGTTATACCCATGACCCTCTGAATATAGCCAATTTGATCTTGATTTCACATGCCTTGTCATCTTAGCTGAAAACTAGTTGGTACATTAGTATTAACTAGCAAAATTTTAGTAAATTGCTTAGCCTGGTTTAGAATAATTTAGGTGAGATCAATTATTTCATATAAAATGACAATTTCTTTTAATGAATTATTGACTTTGGTGAGTCAAGGATAGTCTATGAAATGATTTAAAAGTGAAAGTAGAAAATTATGATTTGGACATAGGCTATTGGTTAGGTAGTGGGGTGCCGGCATGCATCGTGTTTGGTGACACGTTGTGGATTGTCGAGCATCAGAACTGTGGAGGAGCCTAAGTCAATTAAGGACCGTGTCTGTGAATTATTTTACAAAGTCACTTCGTACTACCACCAGTCCGGTATGGGACAGACCTAGCTAAGTAATTTGTAACATTCCAAACATAGTCTCGCTATAAGCTGAATATGAGCGTAGCGTAGGCCGCGAGAAGTCTCACATGGCACAAGAGAGGACTCCAACTCGTGGATTCGAGTTGTAGTGAAACCTTAGTGGCGGCGTGATTATTTTGGATATAGAGCATTGTAACAGCATTGTCCTGAACTCCCCGCTGCACACCTAAGGCAGTGTGTTAATCGCATGGCTCAAGCAGGAGAACACGTCTTGTGGGTAAATTTGTACACCTCTGCAGAGTATTAATCTATCTTGGATAGCTGTGTCCACGGTCATGGACATGCTGAGTAGAGTTTTCACAGATTAGATTTGGTTTTCACAAAACTTGGTTTATGGACAAAACGATGGTTTTGATAATGGTCTAGGTGAGACACCCGTGGTTAGGTTAGTGTAGGTTGAAGCCTACGCTAACGATAATACTTTATTAAAAATCTTGTTTCATATAATGTATTAAAATTCAGCTTTTCATACTTACTTTAAATTTCAGTACAGCTTTTCCGCACAATTACCCTACTAAGCCTTCCTTTGAAATTCCTTATGTATGCATTCAATCTGTTATATTCCCTAGTGTAACTTGTCAAGTACTTTAAATGCTCACCTTGCTTAATTCTGTTGCTAGAGTACGACTACGATGAGAACTTCGACGAGTAGGCCGCGTCTTACAGTCATTCGCCTGTGGGGAGGCTGAATGGGCTGTGCTTCTGTAGTTTATTTTTTCCACTGTCTTTATTTTCTATTGGCTTTGAGCCTTTTTATTGTAAGACTTGGCCATAAGGCCCGTACCTTTGCTTAATAATAATTGTGGTTATTATGCATCATATGTATCGCTGTTGACCCTGTGTACACTAGCTTTTTTTGGGATAGTGTGATTTACACAGAAGGACTCGGAGTTGTTGTTCCGAATCCCGACAGAGATGGTATCAGAGTAATAATGACCCTAAGACGCGACTCTAGATAGAGACCAACCTTAAGGATATATTTTGATAAGTAAAAATATTTTAAAAACCATTCCCTTCTTACTTTACTCAGTCTTTTCTTATCAAAAATTGTTTACTAACTTCTCTCCCTTTTCAAAATTTTAGATGGAGCAACCCACCCGCGTCACCCACGAAGTCCTAGCTGGGCACCTAGCTGACGACCTTCTAAGCCTTCTACGGGAACTGAACTTCTGACCTCACCCCCTTTACCAGGGATACTTGGGCCAGTACGGAGATCAGGAGCATTGGAGGGTCGAAGTGAAAATCATCGCCCGCTTTGGAGATGAAGCAGCCTTCCAAACCTTCGACGCCCCCATACCCCGAGAGACCTTCCTCGTTGGTGTCCAGGATGCAGCTCGCGAAGCCATTCGACAGCTGAGGGACATCTACGTGCTGGAGCTTCAACGCACTGTCTCCCAACACCCCTTGTGCCATTGCAATTTTTCTTTTCAGTATTTCTCCTTGAAATTTTGGTTACATTATCGTGTTCAAGTTGCTAATTCCTAGTTTAGTTAGAGTTTAGTTCGTCTTTGCCTAGTTGCATCTCGTGTTCCTTCGCATAGCTTTATCATTGTGTGTTCTTGTTCGTTGCCGCAACCTTTCATCCGCTGCCACCCCCTCCCTCCATCCTTGCCGTGACCTTCCTTCCTTGCCGCGACCTTCCTTCCTTGCCGCGGCCTTTCCATCCGCCACCACCCCATCTGCCGACACCCCATCTGCCGCCATCCTCTGTGACAAAAGAAAAATTAAGGTTTCGGACCCAGAGAGAAAAAAACAAAAAAAAGAGAGAAAAGAAAAGAAAAGAAAAGAGAGAGATTGATTTCGGTTTGAAAAAAAAGAGAAAAAAAAGAAGAGAGAGAGAGCCACAGGATAGTGAAATTTTGGAAAGTGCCCTTTTCAGCTGCCATCCTCTCTGCCCTTTTCTGAAATTTAGAAAGTGCATCAAACCTTCGCCAAAAATAGTGAAAATTGGTGGAGCTGTCCTTCATACATCCAAAAGGCTCCAAAAAAATTTTGAGCAAGTTCGGCCACGGGACCAAAAGTTATAGCAGTTTAAACGAAGTCGAGTCTGTTTCTGACACACCTTCAGTAAAACGGGCATAACTTTTGCATACAGACTCGGATTTCGACGTTCTTGTACTCGTTGGAAAGCTATCGACGGCGTGCATCTGAAAATCCAATAGCGAAGCACCTATCACCCTCTAAGACTGCCAAAATCGGCCATCTTTGGCCTTGAAATCGCATCGCAAAATTAAGGCTTCTGTTTTTGCTGTTTTGTTCAATCTTCCCTTCGAAATTTGGATTTCGTTTCAACTGCAAAGTTGTAGATCTCATCGAAACCTTTCAAACGAGTATATATAAGTCATATAAAACTCTACCTTTTCATCGTTTGAGACTAGCTGTTGTTTCTGCTCAATCTAGAGGATTGTTTGCATTGCACCGATACCGATTTTGTTGTCTTTTATGCTCTACGTCGTGCAAACAATCTTGTACCCTACAAAGAAGGTTGAGTAGATTGGTTAGCGTCTCTCCTAGCACTTGTTGTGAGGTTCTCCATTGCTTACATCAAGTCACATTGATCATTGCATGTGCGTACATACACTTTCTTGCATAGGGCTTAATTGGCTAGCTGTGATTAGGCTAGGATTGGCAACTTTGACGAGTATTTTAAACAATTTTTCAACTTGCATTTACTGAACTGATTATTGCTGATCCTTTTGCTACCATATTGTACCTTCCAAGCTCCACCTACTCTTGATCAGAACAGGTTCCCTCTTGCAATCGTACCCACGCTCGACATGGTATTATGAACCAGCCACCGGTTGTACCACCTACTGTTTGTGTTGGTAAGAACACTTGTAAAAGTGTGGTAAGACGCTTGAGAGTGTGTGATTCCACCTTTCCATCACCTATTCGTTGATAGGGATAAGTCATTTGTGTTGTCTTCTGTTTTCTACTAACCATGGCAGGTGAGTCGTTTGACGCGCAAGAGTCACTACACCATGGCATAAATCCACCGTCATGCCGTCTGTAGCCGAAAGCTGTCTTTAACATCAGCGTGTCTGTAGGCAAAGACCTTTACCGACAGAAAATGTGTGTCGGGAGAAAACCTGTCGGTAAAAGTCTTTGCCGACAGACCAAACCTTAACCGACAGACAGTCTGTCGGTAAAGTTCAAGTTTTACCGACAGACTACTTTTCCCTACAGACAACAATTGCCAACAGACCAAACCTTTACCGACAGACAGTCTGTCGGTAAAGTTCAAGTTTTACCGACAGACTACTTTTCCCTACAGACAACAATTGCCGATAGACAAATATTTACCGACAGATGCTTTGTAGAAAAATGGCGCATACACCGACAGACCATCTGACGCATCACAAAATAACAGATTTTTTTCAATATATATATATATATATATATATATACATACACATGAAATCACATAATATTGCACCAAATTACTTCATACATACATCCATTCAATACATATAGTCGAGAGTTGCAACATGTTTCACGCATACATCCAAAATGTCACACACAAATATACATCCAGATTATAGTTCTAAATTGCTCCAGAATTCGATCAGTACACCACAAATAGTCCAAAAGCTCACATAGCTCAAACAATAGTTCTCCATAAGATCAGGTAGCATGTCACCATGTCCAAAAGATCACAAAAGATCAGCTAGCATGTCATCATGTCTAAAAGATCACAATGCCCAAAATATTGCATTAACCATATATTCTAACTAAGTTATCTATGTAGTACAAAGCATCAACTTCAACCCTGGGTACAAAGCATCTAGAGGCCACCACCCACAGTGAGCAAAAGTTTCACACCTAGCACATGTTGGTCCAGAGTACTATTCCAGCACATTCCCTGTAAAAGAAACAAAATGAACAGCAACTTGATCTCTTATCTAGCACATGAACTAAAAAACAAATCTTAGAATGACAATAGTTTCCATTTGTTGGCAAAAGATAAACACCTTCATTAGGATGAACACAAAAAGACATGTATTGCTATATGCTAAAAAAAAGTAATGCTAGGAGTGTTGCTAATTAAGATAGATCTACTGCAACACATAGTAAATGATGCTATATAGAATAAACAGTGTTGCAAGGTAGCAAGTAGCAACACACATTTCTCAGTACCAACATATTGTTTTCATGGCACAACAACACTTTCTAGCAACATGTATTGCAGCGTGATACCGTTCAGCATGATACTGTATGGCACAACCATTCATTTATTTCCATCTAAAAAGTCTAGTAAACAATTAATTGGTCATCAATCGACACCACCACAAGCATTATTTTGCCATCAATTAATGCCCCTACAATAATTTACATAGCTCCTAGTGAAATAACATAGTAGATCACTTCCAGCTAAATATGAGGCTACTTGTCTTGAACATTCTCCATCGCTACACACAAAATAAAGTACTTCCATCAAAGAAGGTACTCTAGTTTGCCATCAACACAAAATAAAGTACTCTAGTTTGCCATCAACATATCTTAACTGAAAAACGAAGTATTATCTTTGCTCCAACTAGTAATTCAAAAAAATTAACAAGGGAGTATGCTCAAATACCACTGATCAAGTACATATTATATACCACTTCTTAAGCTTTGTAGATTTGTACATGATCTTTGCTCCAACTAGTAATTCAAAAACGAAGTATTATCTTTGCTCCAACTAGTAATTCAAAAAAATTAACAAGGAAGTACATGATCAAATACCACTGATCACCTACTAGAAAAGAATGGATTGGAAGAAAATACCTCCATTTTGGAGCTTTGTAGATTTGTTGCTAACCTTCAACTGCCAAATTTCCAATATCAATAATTTATAGTTACAATGTGATGCAGACAACTAAAAAACTTAAAATACTATAAGTTGCAAAATCATACCCTATTGTTTGGCCATGCAATGGACATGTACTGAGCATCGATTAGAGTTTCCATATCATCATATGGACGGGGAAGCAGGGCATCTCTTTTCAGCACAACATTTACAACAACTTCATAGAACTAAACACCAAGAGGTTCACCTCCCACTATGGTGCTAGGGTCAATTGATAGAATTATTGCTTTAGCCACAGGGATATCATTCCTCAAGATAGCATATAATATAACATCCCTTCCAACCTAAAGGGCATACATTTCAGCGAGGAGTAATATAAAACAATACTTAAGTGCACAATTGAAAGCAGGGATTAGATAGTTGAGAACACAAGGCTTTCTTCTCCACTGCAGGAGGCCTCGTGGCTTCTTCTTGTGGTTGCATTGCTCCTTGATGGCACCCTTGGACTAATAACTTTTTTACGGATAACAGCGTCATACTCATCGAATAGCATATTATCCATACGCCCTTGCTGATTTGAATTATTAAACTCTTCAAGTTCTGGTTCGATCCTTTGGCTCTACAAAAGCAGCGGAATAAGTTTTCACAAGGCGTGTCTAAAATTAGTAATATTTTCCTTATGAAAAAGGATGATGGAAAACTAAGAAAAAGGATGCTGCAGTGTAAAAATTAGGAAAACTAAGAAAAAGGATGTATTCAATTAGCTATATGTAGTAAGGCAATCAATTGTGTAAAAAAATGATCTAAATGGCTGCATGCTAAGAATGACTCATAAGTGACATTATGCAACCTCACCTCAATATGACGTGAATTAGAAGCATGGTGGGAACTTGTTTCAATATTCTAGACATGTTGAGATAGCAACATCTGCACCATTTGGTCAAAACGCTGTTGCATGTGATCCATGCATTGTGTTAGAGCGTTAACTACTTCTTGAGTTTGCCGATGAGCTTCTATTTCTAATTGAAGTCTTGTTGGCAATTTGTTACGCGCTCCTGGTGTGCCCATGTCTTGAGGAGTTGGTCCCTTTCCTAGAACACGAACAGAACCTCTTGGCTCTTTTAGACCACAGACATGTGCAAACAAATCACCCTCCTGGATGGATTTTTCCTTTAGTTCTGGGTGATTTTCAGCAGCCTCTTTTAGCTTTTGCTACAACAATGCATACCATATTAGCTAGTACTATTCAAAAAACACAATAGATCTATTAGAAAAACACATACAATTGTTGCCTCAGCCTGTGGAATCGGTTGTCCATTTTTAGTTGAATGTGTCTCAATCCAGATTTCATCTCTTCTAGCAAGATGCCCAAGTTTTACCCCCTACAATAAGAGGTATTATTGTAAAAAAAATCAGATATGAAACCAACTTAAAAAGATGCATTTATATTACCAATTCATGGCCAACACGAGCATAGCTTTTGCTACCAGATGTGTGTAACACATGCAGCTTTTGGCGATTTGCTTTGCCTCTTAACGAGCGGGCCTATAGCACAAACATGAACATAACATACAGCTATACTATATGTAGTAAACAAAATAACATAGAGATATGCGTAACCTCTGCTTCTGGAGATTTCCAATGATTAACAAGCCACTCCCATTGCTCAACAGACAAATTTGCATCCAAAAAGGCCTTCTTCAGATCAGCCTTAAAGTCCCTCCATTGACTATGCGCTGTTGACAAAACAAACGGTAGACCACCCTGATCGATCTCATATTATAACTGTAATAAAATGAAAAATAGTCATTTTCAGCACTACACACAAAACAAAACAAGAGACAAATAATAATCCGCATAGCTGTATTTCATTCCACACTGCAAGCTTATTTTTTATATCAACTTCCCTCCAATCATCGTATGCAACCGATATTTTTTTCCTCACCAATGTTCCAATGACATTAGCAAACTCTTTAGAATCAGGCCCTATAGGCTGGCCAAATTCATTGAGGGTAATCTTGATTTTAGGTTGACCTGCTCTTGAAATTATGTTCACCTTTTTAGTGATGCCCCTTACATCCTTTCCTTTTCGTTCATCACGTTGGAGTGCAACAGTTTGATCTAGAGGTGCAAGGAAAATGACAAAATAATAATATTAGAAGTACCTAACAGATCATGATGTTGAGACTAGTTTCTATATTATGCTTATAGGTTGTACACTACAGTACAATATTTGGTTGCCAACTATATGCAGGATCATTTAAATAGATACTTACAGTTCATTTAAAGTAGAACTAGCAAGAATTTACCTTCTTCATCAGCATTCATTTCATGTTCCTCCGGTTGGTATTCAGGATCTTGATGGACACGTTCATCTACATTGTCCTCCATATTTTTCCTTGTCCTGGGGCGTAAGTTATGATTTCCATATGGCACTCCTTTTGTGCATTCAGTTATCTACAAAAAGTCGTATGTATGTGAAATAAAAGGGACACATCATAGACAACATGAATTACAACTATAATAGACAGGCATACATAACCTTAGCAATTTTCTTGGGTGGCTTTTGAACATGTATATTGCTGGCCAGTTGTGGGAGGTTAAGAGATTGCAACTTCTCATTGTTTTCTACTATTGTATTGTTCCGATGTATTTCATAGTCTGTTAGTGTCCCTTGCTTACTCTTTCCTCCTGACCTTCCACTGACCCCCCTTTCTTTAATCATTTCTCTTGCGTTTTCCATTCTTTTTCCTGCAGGTGATTGCAATTAGTTAGCAAATGTTCATCCATATAGAATACTATAGCATGACTTCACATGATGTAATATAATATAATGCGGAGCAGAACTTAGATGCAACAGTAGTATATTTGTACAAAACTTACTTTTTAGGTTTATTTGCATCAACAATTATTCCATCTATATCTGTCCTGACACAACCAATATCTCCAACATTGATATTCATACTTGAAATAGGATGCACATCAGCAATCAAGATTATTGTAGGTACTTCGATGTCATGCTCTAAATCTTCATTATCAGCTTCACGCATATTATAAAAATCACGTGGTTTAGAATGAACAACAGCAAACCAATCAATATCAATAGGGTCTTGAACATAGTAAACTTGGATGGCTTGGGATGCTAAAATGAAAGGCTCATCTGATAGCTTGTCACCGGTATTGAATAAATGTTTGAAATTTACACTAGTAACCCCAAACTGATCTGTCTTTACCCACTTCCCTTCTGTGCGGTTATCAACCCAGTCACATTTGAACAGCACTATATTCCCATTGTTACTATAATTCAACTCAATGATTTCTTTTATAATACCATAATATGTCTTGTTTCCTATTATGTGGCAGTCAATATTCCCCCTCCCAAAACATGTGGTCTGTGCAGTTAAAGAAACACCGCTGCTTTGAACAGGCCTTCCCTCATCATAAGCTTGTGTATGAAAATTAAAACCATTTATGGTGTAACTATTATATTTAGTAGCAACCATTGTTGGCTCTTTGGCTAAAATTTTTATCTCATCTGGTTCATTCTCACCCATCTCAGCCACCTGTGATTATGACATATATGTCAACCTAAAGTTATATCACAGTAAAAATTAGACATTGGTATGACCACTTGCTTACTTACATGCAATCTAAACCACTCATGAAAGGTTTCATGCTGCACGCGATTGATTTCTCGCTTGTTTCGAAGTCCAGTTGAGGAAAGATAGTTAATATGCTTGCTGCAAGTGTCATATTAGTACTGTTAGGAACTTCATATTGATTTTTCATAATGCTAAAATAATTTAAATAGCTTACTTCAAATAAGAATCTATATTATCATAGTTGAACAAGACATATCTATGTGCTTGCAGCCAACTTTTATGGTCCAAAGCCACACAACATTTGCCAGCCAATCCTCGCCCAATAGTGCGAAAGAAAGGAGGAGTACTACCAACATCAATAGGGAAGCCTTCATCATTTCTAATCTGTCGAGTAAATCGAGTCACACCATGCAAATAGCGTGAACAGAATGTAAGACACTCATCGAATAAATAGCTCTCTGCAATTGATCCTTCCGGGTGACTTCTAGTGCGCACATACCCTTTACACCTCATCAAAAACCTATGCATACATAAATATGAAATTAAAGTGAGCTTTTTTTTGCAATGAGGCATGGCTACAATTATTTAATTTGTTCTTGTAAAAAATCACCTCTCTACAGGATACATGTTGCGAAAATGTACTGGACCAGCGATTCTTGCTTGAGCAGGGAGATGAACCATCAAGTGTATCATAATATCAAAAAATGATGGTAAGAATATGGTCTCAAGAAGACATAAGGTCTCAGCTATGTCAACTTGTAGTTTTTGCATATCACTTACACGGATTACAGGCGAATATATTTGCTTAAAAAATTGCTCACGCAAATCAGTGCTGCACTAACATTTTCTGGTAGTATCCTTCTAACAGCAAGTGGAAGTAAGTGTTGCAAAAGAACATGGTTGTCATGACTCTTAAGCCCAATTATCTTTCTCTCATTAACCTGAATATTGCGCCGAATGTCTGATGCATAACCATCGGGAAACTTAACTCCCTTTAATACCGAACAAAACAACTTCTTCTCTTCAGAACTCATTGAATATGGTGCTGGAGGTAAATAAAATTTATCTTCTACTTCAATAGGATGAAGATCACTTCTTGTGCCTAGAGCTTGAAGGTCCAATCGAGAATTCAAGTTATCCTTAGATTTCTTGTCAGTACCCAACAATGTATTAATTATATTATCACATACGTTCTTTTCAATGTGCATGACATCAAGATTATGACGTAGGAGCAAGTCCTTCCAATATGGAAGCTTGAACCAAATGGACCTCCTTTTCCATATATTAATTGGTTCCCCCTCCTTGCGCTTTCGTTTTTTTGATAGGTTCTTCCTAGATGGATCCTTGCCAAAATTTTGTTCCATGCCTTCGGTTTGCACCAAAATTTCCTCTCCAGACAATGGTTTAGGTGCTGACTGAAGCTTGGTAACACCATCAAATGAATGACTATCAAATCTAAATGGGTGGTTTGCATGTAAGAACCTCGATGCCCCATGTAACAAGTCTTGCCCCATTTTTAATCAAGAGAACATGTAAATGAGTGGCACTCGAGACATGCTACTTCACCGAGGTAGAACATCCAGCCACATATCCAAGACCTGGATAATCTGAAATGGTGCATAATATGGCAGCACACAGCTGGAAGTACTCATCCTTGGAAGCATCAAAAGTTCTAACTCCATTGACAAACATATCTACCATATCATCAACTAGTGGCTCCATAAAAACATCCATATCACTGCCAGGAGCATATCGACCAGGAATTATCAAAGAAATAATGAAATTAGGTTGCTTCATACAAATCCATGGTGGAAAGTTGTATGGAATTAGAATTACCGGCCAAATACTATAAGAAATATTCATGGATCTGAATGGGTTGAACCCATCTGTAGCTAATGCAAGTCTAAGGTTACGACTATCTGCAGCAAAATCTGGATGTTTATGGTCAAAATCCTTCCAAAGAGGAGAATCTGCTGGATGCCTAAGCAAACCATCTTTTGTGCGCTCTTCATCATGCCATTTTGCTAAGCCTGTTGTTCTAGAGCAAAGAAACAACCTCTAGAACCTTCTCTTTACAGGGAAATAGCGAAGAACCTTATTAGGAACCTTGTGTACGCGTTTCCCATTTGGACTCTTCTTTTCCGATTTCCACCGTGAAGTTTTACACTTTGGACAACATTCAGCATTAGCATTATCCTTCCAATAAAGAATGCAATCATTTATACATGCATGAATGCTGACATATCCAAGTCCTAGGCATTTGACAGTTTTCTTGGCTTCATTAGTTTTTTGGTAGTGCTGACCCTTCAGGGAAAGCTTCGTTAAGTAGATCAAGTAATAAGTCAAAACTCTTATCAAACCATCCCCCAAGCAACTTGGTGTGAAGTAGTATTACTATGAAACGCAGCTTTGAGTATTTCTTACACCCTGGGTATAGGTCTTGCCCATAATCATTTGATAGGTTCCTAAGAGCATCCAAATCTTCATTTGTTTGCACTGGATCACCATCATCCTCAAAATCCCCACCTTTGTCTAACCCACATGCTAAGTCTCTAAGCAAATCAGAGATATCATCATTTTCGCTAGACCCCTCCACATCCCCAACCTCATCATACTCAGGACAGTTCAAAAAAGATTTATCTTCCCCATGGAACATCCTTATCATGTAACCTTCTTCAAAGCCCTCACATATCAAATGCTCACGAACCTCGATTTCATCTCTCCAAACTGAACAGACACATTTTCTACAAGGGCATTGTATCTTGTTGCCTACGGATGAAGTACTAAACACATGTTGTAGGAATTTGTTCAGTCCTTCTAAATATATTGCTGTATGCCTACGTGAAATACATCCATATATATAAGTTACTATATAATGGAATGGAGAATATAGACCTAAAATAGTTGGAAGTGTTTCATATACCTACGCTTATCCATCCACCCTCTATCCATGGTGCACCTTTGTTATTTTCACAAGCAAACTAGTCAAACCGAAAATACATGTTGTAAGTTCCCCCAACAATTGCAAATATACGCATTTCACATTTAGGCCATAAAACTAAAAGCTACTAAAGATGTTGCCAACCTGGTGTCTAGAGATGTCGACAGAAGTGAAACTTCCACGTGGTATGTGATCCCGTCGTCCTCCCCGAGACAATGCCAACAAATTTCTTTGAACAACTATTAGGGTTACCTGCATGTATAGTACAATTATACATTTTATCATCATCTTGACCAAAATAAAATCAACAGTACAATATACTATACAATATATAAGGCCAAATCTGTTAGTGTTGCAAATATACAAAATACTAGAATGAATACTGCACAATAAATCAGTTAGTGCGCACGGGGCCGGAGAGGCAAGAAGGGCGCGGCGGACCCCAAGGCGGAAGGGGCGGCGCCACGGCCGTGGGAGGTGGTGGCGCCACGGCCGGGAGGGGTGGCGACGCCCGGGGGAGGAGGGGGCGACGGCAGGGAGAAGGGGTGGCGGCGCACGGGGGGAGGGGCGGCGGCTCACGGGGTAGGGGAGGCGGCGCCGGTGGAGGGGCGGCGGGCTCACGGGGTAGGGAGGCGGCGCAAGGGGGAAGGGGCGGCGCCACACGGGGAGGTGGCGCGCTCGGGGAGGGGCGGCGCTCACGGGGTAGGGAGGCGTCACACGGGGAGGGGCGGCGGCGCTGGGGAAGGGCAGCTGGTCATGGGGGTAGGGAGGCGCGCACGGGGAGAGGCGGCGGCGCATGCTTTGAGGGGCGGCGCTCACGGGGTAGCTAGGGGAGGCGGCACACGGGGAAGGGGCGTCGCCGACGGGGAGGGGCGCGCGCTCGGGAGGGGCGGCGCTCACGGGGTAGGGAGGCGTCGCCGACGGGGAGGGGCGGCGGCGCTCGGGGGGAGGGGCGGTGGCTCACGGGGTAGGGGAGGCGCGCCACGGGTGGAGGCGGCGGCGCATGCTTTGGGAGGAGGCGCGCACGGGGAAGGGAGGCGCCGACGGGGAGGGCGCGGCGCTCGAGGGGAGGGGGTAGGGGAGGCGGCGCACGGGGGGAGGGGCGGCGGCGCTCGGGGGGAGGAGGCGGCTCACGGGGGTCGGGGAGGCGGTGCACGGGGGGATCGACGAGCAGAGGATCTGTGGCGTTGCACACGGGGGGAGGGCAGCGCACGGGGGGATCGATGGTTTCGGGAGACCACACACGCTATATTTGGCCAGCGCGCCATATTTCCCTCCACACGCGGGTTACTAATTTTTTCGCGCACACAACAATTGCCGACACACAAAGATTTAACCACAGATATACTGATGTTGTTCATACAATTACCGACAGACGATCGGTCCTAATAGGTCAAGAGTATTACCTACATATACTTTGTCGTTGCTTTTGACTATTCCTGACAGACAGTTTGTCACTATGATTTACCGACAGACTATGTGATGTTAAATGTCAACTTTTCTCCACAGATGACTGACGCTAAAACTTTACCATGGTGTAGTGAGTGTGTTGCAAAGGGAGAGCTCATGACGCTCTTGGGTGAACAACGCACTACCATTAATGAGGACATCGATACGAAGCTTCAAACGACTACGGATGTATTGCAACGATCCATCAATGAGAGTATTGCAGCACTCACCACACGCCTTGAAATAATGGTGAATCGGCCACCAAACAACGGACGCGAGAATGAACATGATGCACCTCAAGACCTTGAGGTGGGAGATGATAATGAGAGGCGAAATCGTGATACTCAAGATGTACGCCTACGATGTCGAGACCCGAATATGCAAATTCGGTCTCTCTGTGTAAACTGCACTAGTCCAGGATCACGCTAGTGCACACAATCAAACATAGATGTCATCACAGTCATACACACGATATAGTAAAGAGAAAACTCAAATGTCGATAAAATCTCAAAGGTACGACCTTATGGCCAAGCTTACAATATCTCTAGCCGGAAGGGCTTAACAAAATAGCAACGGAAAACCAAAATAAAGCGTAGCAGCCAATCGACAAGCCCACAGGCTATCGAGTGGAGAACGAAGCCTAATCCGTGAAGTCGTCGTAGTACTCTCCTTCTGGAACCTCCTGCTGATAGTACTCCTCTCCCTCAACTGAGCAACATAGGCGTAAAGCCGTGAGTACATTGGTATTCAGCAAGTCGTTTGCAACAAATGAATGCAATATAATATGCAAGGTTTACCAATGGAAGGCTGAAAGGCTAATTTGCACAAAAGGCATTTCAAGGTAAACATAATAAATAGATTGAAAGCAAAATTTAAAGGAAAACAATAGTAATAAATAATCAAAGGAATAAACAAGAATCACTTGTGAACACCAATTCACAAGCTAAACCCACAGTGAACTACCTATCCACCTCCAACATAAACCACCAAGTTATAAATGAAAACACTACCCCTCGTGTGAAATCACCGAGCATTGTCCATGACCGAGGACGCGGCTATTCGAATAGTTTTACACTCTGCAGAGGTTGCACAACTGTACCCACACGATGTGAATAACCTCGATCTCAGAAAATCACAACAAGGCCTTTACAATGCTCTACCTCAACCCAATCCTGCCCGCTAGGGTTTCGCATCACACCCCCCCTTGCGCCACATAGAAATCAGCAACCATGTCCATCATAATGGCAGAATTGAATTGAAATATTACAAATTAATCAGCCAGGTCTATCCTATACTAGACATGTGGTTTGCACGATTAAGCTCAGATCAATGGCGCACAAAGTTAAGTCCTTAACATTACCCGGGCGAGACTACCACATCCCCCAAAGTGCACCTGTACTTCCCTCTTTACTGCATGATCACTCGCCCGAGTGCAAAACCAAGTTTTGTATAACCAAGCCAACGTCACACCAATGACGTGGCACAAATTTTAATAAACGTGGCACCAACCACAGTTTCATATGTCATTAAGCCAAATTAATTATTAACATGTGATGATGAGACTATTCGTAAAGTATAAGCCAACTAAGCAGTCTAATCGTACAACCCATGTGACGATTAATCTAGCATCACTAGTAAATTTTTCAACCTATGGTGACAATGGCATTATGGCATTCCAAAATATCAAGGAGGGTAAACTCAATTGGGACGATAACTACCAGTACAAGGATTTGAATAAAAATAGCGATGTAATGTAATTTAAAACAAAATAAATAAATAATAGATTGCAAACTGGGTTCAACATGATCAAAGGACACGACTTGCCTTGGTTATGCTCAGCGAGGTACTCCTGGTCTTCGGGCGTCAATCCCGCTCCTCCGGAATCCGAATCTAACGAGAGAGAAAACGGTCGAAACCAAAGAAACACATAAAATGATAAGCAAATGAACTCCAAAATTCACAACACCAGAACCAACAGCTAGAGCTCGATTTTAGATGAATTTAGAAAAAATAACGGGGTCAATCGGAGCTAGGACGGAGGAGAACGGGCTCTCGAAAAATTTAATCTAAAAAAAATCGGAAAAATCGAAAAAGCTACTGTGCTGTGAACCCGGTCCACGGAATGACCGATCCACCGTAGACCCGGCGCATGGAACAGAGCAAGCGCGGGCGGCGGCGCTGACGCGGCACGCTAGGGCTGACGTGGCAGCAGCATATGCTGCCACGTGGCAGCTGACGTGGCTGCCACGTGGCTCAGGGCGGCGTGTTTTGCTGACGTGGCGCTGATGTGGCATGTCCACGTGGCATGCCACGTCAGCTAGGGCTGACGTGGCCTAGGGCTGACGCGGCACGGGCGTGGCGCGGGTGGGATCCAACGGTCGCGGAGATGACACGCGGCGCGATCTGGACCTTCGGTCCAGATCTGGATGAGCGGCGAGGATGGCGCGGGCAGGAGGTAGGCGACGGGCGGATCGCCGACGCGTGGCCACACGGCTCGCGAGGCATCGCGGACGCGCGTGCGGTCGTGCGGGCGCGGGCGGGAGTGCGAGTGATGACGACGCGCGGCGGCGCGGGGGAGCGGATCGGCGACGCAGGCGGCGCGCGCGCCGCGCGGCGTCGCGGCGCGCGCGGCGCGGCGCGCGGCGGCGAGGAGCAGCACGCACGCAGCGCGACGCGGCGACCGATGAGGCGACACGGCGACGGGGACGGCGCGGAGGGCTCACCGACGACGGGAGCGACGGCGACGAGGTTGGCGACGGCGAGGCGAGGGCGGGGACGCACGGCGACGGCGGCGCGGCTCCGAGGGCGGCGGCGACGAGCGCGAGAGGGTGGAACCTAGGGTTCGGCGGCGGCGACGAACGGGCACGCGAACCGAGGTGGCCGCGTAGGTTTTAACACGCGAACCGAGGCACTCGAATCGGTTACGGGGCGGCGCGGGCGCGCGGCGCGGTTTGAACGGCTCAGATGCGGCCACGTAGGCGCAATCCGACGGCATCGCGCAGCGAGGGAGGGGGCGCTGCTGGTGCCGCCACGTGGCACATCCGACGGCGCCGGGCGGCACGCGGTTAGGGTTAGGGTTTGCGGGCGCGCGAAATGGATAGCGAGCGCGCGCGAAATGGATTTCGCGCGCGCGCGGGAAATGGACGGCGACAGCGCGGGGAGGCGGGCGGATGAGCGACGCGTGGAGGGAGGAGGAATCGGGCGGCGGGGAAAGTTTCCAATTTCTTTTCTTTTTTCAGAAATTCAAATAAACTTCGAGAAGCTCTAGAAAATAGCAAATAAATCCCAAAAATTCACCAAAAATACCAGAAAATTCCTTGAGACATGAAGAATCCAAATAAAATATTTTCAGCTTATGTTAATGTTTATTTTAATCACATTAAATTTTTAAAATTCTAAAAATTCATTTAAAGCTTGAATTAAATTCAGAAAATTTCAGAAAATTCATTTTTAAATTCCTGACTTTAAAAATATCAGAAAAACAGGATGTTACATACGACACCACCTACAACGCAACTGTCATGGTATGGGAGGTAATGATTTTCAGCATCACAATTCTCGGGCTAATGATGACCCACTTACCGAAGTTAAATTTACCATACCATCTTTTGCGGGTGTTTATGATACTGAAATTTATCTAGATTGGGATATGACAGTTGAACAAAAATTTAATGCCCATCTAGTTCCTGAAGTGCATAGAGTCAGACAAGCTATTAGTGAATTTAAAGATTTTGCTATCCTTTGGTGGAGTCAAGTAGTTAATTCCGGTTTAGCACCTGATACATGGGATAGATTGAAGGTAGCTATGCATGCTAGATTTATTCCTCCTGCTTTTAAACGTGATATGCGTAAGAAATTACAGCGCTTAGACCAAGATAATAAAACTGTTGAGAAATATTATCAAGAACTACAAATAGGCGTGCTGCATTGTAATGTTGTAGAGGATGAGGAGAATAAGATACCTCATTTTTATGGGGGCTTAAGGCGTGAAATTCAGGACATAATTGATTACAAGGAGTATAATGATATCAATAGATTGTTCCACCTTACTTGTTTAGCAGAAAAAGAAGTGCAGAGAAGACAACAATGGAATAGAAGCAACTATGGAAGTACTTCTGCATCGAGGTCGACACCGGGGCAATCCAAGTCAGCCCCACCTCCTGCTTTCCAGTCCGCTACCCCCTCCGTGAGTAGGGCGCGTTCAGCAGCACCGTCACCACCGTCACGCGCACCTAAGACGAGCAAACCCACTAGTGTGCAGATGCCAGCATAGAGCTCTTGATCGGTTGCTTCCACGGGTCGTACGACAGGGATCATATGCCACCGTTGTAAAGGGATGGGACACGTCATGAAAAATTGTCCAAGTTAACAAGCGTACATAGCGACAGAAGATGGTGGATATGTAAGTGTTAGGGATGTTGAGGATGAATATGTTTTTGTAGCTAACCTTGCAGGTAATAATGATGATCCAGAGGAACATAACGAAGAAGAGAAAATTTAGGTACCGTTGCTACGGAGAATTATAGAACCATACTTGTGCAACGAGTGTTGAGCACTCAAAGAGAGCAAGTGGAGAAGCTACAGTGCCATAATTTGTTTCAGATGTTCCTCATCGTCAAGAAATGCCGTGTTCGTGTCATAATTGATGGTGGGAGTTGTAATAACTTGGTAAGCTTAGATTTGGTCAAGAAGCTTGCCTTAACCACACGTGCACATCCTCATCCATACCATATTCGGTGATTCAACAACAGCGGTAAGGTGAAGGTAACACAATCTGCGAGAGTGCATTTTTCCATTGGTTCCTATCATGATGTAGCTGATTTTGACGTAGTACCTATGCAAGTTTGCTCACTTTTATTAGGTCGTCCATGGGAATTTGATACCGATGCAACTCATCATGGTAGAAGTAATAAGTACTCTCTTATGCACAAAGAAAAGAAAATAATTTTGCTACCTTTGACACCTACTGAAATTATGCAATGTGAAAAGGAGATAGCTGCAAATGAGAGAAAAGAACATGAACATGAATCTGAAAATCAGCAAGTAGTGAAGAACATTTTCCCACTTAAGAAAGAGAAATTGGCATCTACTTCTAAGACTGAGATAATTAAATTAAAGGGTTATGCCATACTTGCAACCAAATCCGATCTTACTAAAATTGTCGACAATAATAAGCCATGCTATGCGTTGACATGCAAAGACGCTTTATTTTCACTTGATGATGTGTCTAGCTTTTTGCCGTTTGTTGTCACTAACCTTTTGCAGGAATATGAGGATGTGTTTCCAGCTGAACTACCCCCGAGACTGCCACCTTTTAGAGGGATTGAACTCCAAATTGACTTAATTCTAGGAACGACTTTGTCAAACTGTGTGGCATATAAAACCAATCCGGAGGAGACTAAGAAAATTCAACGACACATTCAAGATCTTTTGGACCGATGGTTGGATGACATGCAAGATGAGCTTGAGTCGAGGATGACTCCAATTCAAGAAGAGGAGGATGATGAGGACATCACTTCTATTGATATGAACGCTCCTCTTGCTGCTTCCATGAATGATGGGTAAGGTCCAATTACTCGGGCACGTGCTCGTCAACTCAACTATCAGGTAAACTCGTTTTTAGGAATCAATAATATTTCCGCCGAGCATTCAATACTTCCTAAGACTTGTGATTTTCTTGTTCTTAGGAACCATGGAGAGGAACCACATGAGCTCACGTGTAGAAGTGGAATTGTCAAGCGCAATCCAACTCATATTCGTAAGTTCAACTCAGATTCGGACTTCTTGACAGCGTCTACTTCAAACGGGCATAACTTTTGATCCAAAAGGTTTCTCGAGGCCCGTGAGTACTCGTTGGAAAGATCTTGGAGTCTACTTTCAGATGAATCTGCCATAACTTTTGATCCAGAAGGTTTCTCGAGGCCCGTGAGTACTCATTGGAAAGATCTTGGAGTCTACTTTCAGATAAATCTGGTCTCATCTCGAAATTCCATCCGAGCCGATCAGAAACTGTAAAATAAGTGACGTCACTTTTCCAGTACGAGTCAAATTGGACCTTGGGCCTTGTAATCACACTTAGACTATTTGGGTTGGTACTATTTATGGTGGTACTATTCACATAAACAGTACTTATGAATAGTACCACACTCCCTTTTGTTAAATAAGTGCGGCCTCCCCCACCCCTATTTAAGGAGGTCGCACCCCTTTAGTTTTCCTTGAGTTTTTTAAGAGTTTATTCTGCTTAGCAGTCTCACCGCACGTCCGGTTGAGAAACCCCAACTTGCGAACTCAATATTTATTTGCAATACAATTCATATTGCATTTTTTACTCTCTTGATTGTGTTCTCGATTCGCTTGTAGGAGATAGCCTTCTTGGCGAGGTCAACCGCGTTCGGCACGGTTGATAACCATCGGAGCAGTGGTGTAGTGATTGCGAGGGGATCGATCTGTTTTGGTCGGAGCCTTTGGATCATCAACGTCGAGATCTCCACAATCGACTTATCAGTACCTCTCGGAAGATCGGTCCATCGTCACATTATCATGGTACCCTTCAACCAATGATAAGTGCTTCACTAGTTGCCATACAAGTTTCATTTGTACTTTATATGCAACATAAATTTAGGATTAATCACTATGAAACATACATGACTAGATTTTACTGGATTCTGATTGTGATTGTATCAAAGTGAAGCAAGGTAATATACCTTAATTCCTTAGTTAGGAGAAACCACGACTTCACCCGTGTGCAATAAGCAATTGACAAGTAAACTCATTTCCTTTATACATAATTCTATTGTAGTCTTTCTTTCATTTGCAATAGCCAAGGCTAACTTTTTAGAATCACGTTGGTTATTTAGCACTTATGTTGCCCAGGGAGAGAGACACAAGAAATCTAGGGCCATGCGACATAGGACGTGATTTTCTATACCCGCTACAACACAATAATTCTATATCACACTTCATTATAATGCCTCTAGAATTGACAATATCTATGCATGTAGTTCTATTTTTACAGTGCCACCAGTAGCTACAGGGCAACGTATGTGGATTCTACATTTACTGCCATATAGCGAAAATCATGGATGCTAAGATGAATGATCTAGATGTTTGTCAACCTGTCAATAATTATTTTATGATTATCAATTTATATATATATATATATATATATATATATATATATATATATATATATATATATATATATATATATATATATATATATATGCTAATAACTCAAAACTACTAGCAACAACGTGTGAAATTCGACGAAAGTATAATCAATTTTGATAAACTCGCTGGAATTCGAGGAAATATCTCCCAATTCTTGATAGCGGAGGTCATAAACGGCACTAGAGAGTTCCACCCCGGCGGTGATAATTAAATATCGAAACATTTGATACAATTGTAATCACTTAATTATGTTTAATCAAACAATTCATTCAATTTTACTTTATTTAGTTGTTTAATTAATTTGTAAGATCTATGTAACGATTGACTTGTACTATATATGTGATCTACTTGCGTTGTTTACTTCATTTGTGAGATCTGTGTGATGACTATCCTGTGCTATATATTTGTAAGATCTTTTGTTTACTTCAGAGGGTATGGCTAGTATTTTCTAAGCCTAGCCGAAAAACAAAAAATAATGTAAATTTTCAAATAGCTTTCACAAACGGTTTGGAACACCAAACCGTCTGTGATATGTAGATATCACAGACGGTTTTAAAAAATAACCTTCTGTGATATGTGTGTGTATATATCATAGACGGTTTTTAAAATAAACCGTCTATGATATTTCTGAATTCACATACGGTTTTTGATATGTCCGCTATCACAAACAGTTAATATAAAAAACCATATATGATACTGACATAACATAGATAGTTGTGTTCAAAAACCGTCTATATTTTAACCTATCACAGATGTTTTGAGAGCTGTCTGTGATAACCATGTATATATTATCAGTGACATATAAATTTAGATGATTTAGAAATCGCCGGTGATGGCCACCCCTCCTCAACAAATTGCACATTTGGATTAGTCTTCCGAGTGGCATCTCCTAAAAGTGTAATCCTTATACTGGCATGTTACAAAGTTTTTCAAAAGATTATGCTTTTCGGTTGTCACAATAGCATCGACGCACTTCTGCGTCGAATTATTCCTAGCCGGTACTCACACGTCTTCAAAGTTCAAACAACGCGGCTCCTGGCCGTAGGTTACGACAAAAACTATGGTGATATCGTTCATTGCATACGCGCGGAAGTCTACCGGTAAATAGTGACTACTCGTGTCGTGCCGTGCCAACCGTATCCATGCCTTTCTTCTCCGCTACGTGCACCACGCTGCATACATGGGTCGCCAAGCTATCTACTTGCATGTTTGTATTACCACTAGTGTCAAAATATACGGTAGGAAATAAATGTTTCCAATCCCACAGAAACAAGGCAATATGCCGTACGTACGTCCTCCTACAGAAGTTAGGATCGTTGGATTCGGTGTCTCCTTTGCAATGACGATCGCAGCTAGTATTTACACGAAGCCAAACAAAGGATGACACATATCACATATTCACACATACCGTTTGCTGTTACAAACATCGTCATCCACTCCGTGGTTGTCTCTCTGACATGGTTACATTTGCAGAACCAGCGGCCTGGCGTTGCACTAAGTGATTATTTCATACTATATCATCCTTCCATTAGTGGGTTTGCTATCGAATGCAAAGTACATCTACCATGTCAAATAGTGGAAAACACTCTAGAACATTTTCAAATACATTGAGAAATGAATATAGTGAATATAATGGCTGGTATATTGTACAATTTGACTAAATCTTGTGCTCTAACATTTCCTTGAATTAGAGCAACAAGAAGCAGAGGATCAACAGTTTTCTTTTTAGAAAGCAATTTTAGAAACAAAAAATAAATAAACCCACCCTGCGAAATACCGGCCCACCTGGAGACAGGATTTGACACATACGAGTGCAGGTTAAACAAATGGAAAATTAGGACATTAGCATCGCAAGGAAGCAAAATACGTGGAATAACCACGCGAGCGAACTCAACTATTTCATTACATCCCAAACATGAACTATTATGCAAAATAACAATATTTTTCAACTTCAGCATTTTGTTAATTCCTCTATGTTGAGCAAGGTGTGTGCAAGTAGTATACCTGCTCTTACAATATGTAACTTCTGCCAACCATAGCATAGCCTAGCAGTGTAGCATCTCATCTCTCTGGCTAATGGTCAGACTTCGATTCACACCAACCCGCAGTGGGTTGAGTGAGTTATTAGTGATGTTCTACTTTAGTTGTCCGGGATTTACTACTACCATTAGCCTTCGCAGTTTGTCTGATCAATTCGTCCAACAAGAAACGATGGTCGGTATCAAATTAGCTAGCAAACCAAGTAAGATACTGTGAAATCTCATTTGGAATTTCTGACAGGATTTTGAGCCTATTGATTTCCGATCGGACAAACAAACAAATGGCATGTTGACAATTATACCACTTTCGATGGCATTTCCAGACTATGCCATTTGACCGATGGCATAGAACCAAATATCCCCTAAAAGATTGTTGCCTAACCTCGGTCAAAAAATTCAATCCTTGGATGAAAATTCAATCCCGTAAATAGTATGTTGCTTAACTTTTGGCTGCCAAATCTTCCGATCACCTCCCTCTCAATAACACGCAAGTGGGTCGTTCCTTGTTACCTTATAACTTTTGGCTTGACCAAACTTTGAAAAGTGTTTTTGTCCATGAATAATATTTGGCTAGGTAAAATAGAGCCAGAAACCAAACATGCTCCAAATCACGGGAAAATAATAGGAAATAATTTGTATAGGGCCCGTGTGCTATGCATGCGAGATTTGTTCAACTTATTATTACACAATGCCCACAAAAATGTCACGCGTGCAGCATGCATGCATCACCTGCCTAGCTGGCTAGAACTTGGCATAAAGCAGCCGCTCGAACTCCTTGAGATTTGCGGCCTCCGTACACATGAATACGCTGACGGAGCCGCCGCCGGCGTTCATGAGGTACCCATACCCGGCGGCGCGGACGGACTCGGCACGAGACATCACCTTCGGCTTCCCCCACCCGAAATCCGCGTGGTACGCGGGCATGCCGAGCCAGCTGATCACCCTTAGATCCGTCTCAGGCAAGCTTCCCTTTGCCGGCCGGCCATCCATCCCGGCCAGCTCGAAGTAGTCGATCACCGACCGCACCAGCTCGTCGTCTATCTGGGCGATGTCACCTCTGATCCTGCCGGCGATGGAGGCCAGTGTTAGATCGGATTTTGGTTGTATACTTAGGTTTAAGCAGGCTTACTCTGTAGTCTCTGTAGTAAGTTCGAACAAATTGACTATTCGTGTGATAAATTCTTTGCGTAGACAGTCATAACATGCTCTACCATAATTTTTTGCGGGTAATCCCAACTTTTTGCAGGCCCCGGGTGACGCATGCGCACTGCCACACGTCGGTGCTCACGGCGCAGAAGTTGCTCGCGCCTCCGTAGATCCGCTTCTGAGCGGCGAGCTGGTCCTTGGAGATGGCGAAGGCCTCGGTGACTCGATGTCAGAACCAAATTTAGCTAATTTAGAATTCTATGTAAGATCATTGTACTATTCTCTACATTAATATATAGTATTAATAGATATATCATTGAATTATTTCATATAAGATGTAAATCATACCCTACAATAATATTACAACATCAAATTTTAAATAAACTTAATCGGGTCAAGTTTACAATGAAGCTGATAAGGCCAAATGGATTCATACATAATTAGAAACAATGTTCTGTGAGCCAACACATATAATGCAATATTTATACATATAAGATTTAACAAAGATTTGCTAAAGCTAATACATCAAAACTATGAATAATTAGAAATTTCTAGACTTAATTTTAACTAACATAGATTTTTAAAGTGTACAAAAGATTGCAATAATAACAGTAGTACATATTCCATCCACCTTTACATGAATACCTGCACTATATGCAAGTTTCCAGCGTTACGTCTGCTCATTATTATCACTGGGACAGACTGCCCAAGGCAACACAATCCAAGGCATTATCTACCTGAAATTTTCATTCCACCACAAAGTTTTTAGAAATAGAAACTAACTCGAGTAAGTTTTCATGCCTAACTATTGTTGTAATATTTGCGGTATAAGCATAGATATAAATATAATTCCAGCATAATTATGTACACTCAAGATGTGTACAAATGATATAAATAGTATGTAATCATTTAATGTAGCCATCTCATTTGTACCATAAGACATATTCAATAAAAGAAGTAGTATTGCTCTTAACATGAACATGTATCAAAAAATTGAAATTAATTAAAATTAGCAATAAGCTCAAGTATTAATTGATAATTTGTGCTCTCAGATTATAGGGTTACACAAGATTATTTCTTGGCCGTCCCGCTACTAAAGTCATATGCTCTTCATTAATTGGTTATGTCATACAAAATTTCAATCTTTGAACTCTAAACTAATTCAACTCTTTCAAAGTTCAGAATATATTTAGCATATATGCATTCAGCCAACAGCAAAACATTCAAGTGAATGACTCAATTAAAGCAAATCTAATCACATTCAAACTTACTTTCTCACGAATGAATTAATGTCCAAATTGCCAAGCCTTAAGCAGTCATACAATATGAACGAGAGTTTGCTATAATTTAATTGCAGCATGAACCGAACAGCATATGACAGATATATCTCTACTTGAAGATTAACTTCCAGGACACAAGTTAATATCAATGACAAGGGTAAATGTGACTAGAGCTCAAAGACTAAACAACCAATTTCAGTATATGACTTTCTTCATCGAGCAATCAATCCCACAACATTCTTTGCAATCTTCAGTATATGAATAAGCCACACAAGCAAAGAACCGAAACTGTATACTCACAAAGCAGGTGATACTCAAAATCACCGTGTAGATCACGGAGCTAGGCACGCTGTAAGCGCTATCCCAGAAAACCTATTGCCCGTCCACACCACCGTGAGAAAAGGCAATAAGCAACAGAGATACAAAGCCCCACCTTTGCCATTGAGCAATCTCAGTCCAGCAAAGTCGAGGTGAAGGTATCCCGCACAAGTACAGGGGAGATGCCGGCCTAGCACCTCGCCGTCAAGCAATAGGGGACCGAGCTCGGCGTCGAGAAGTCACACAACCACCACAACCGAGCACACCAGGGGCAGCACACAAGTATCAAAGAGAAGATGAGGAGAGGAGAGAGCTCACTGCGTTCAGATGTTTCACAGAAGAGATCCATGCCCCTTCTTATAGCCGTGAGAGGGGAGAGGGTAGAGGACTCAGTGCCGCCAGCACCAATGGCCTAGACCGAGTCTCCCGGACCACCACCGCCGCTCCTCCTCCTCCTTCAAGCCCGCTCGGCCAGATCCGAGCCCAACCGAACCTATAAGCACCGGATCGGGAGGAGGAACCGGTCGCACGGGAAGAGGGGCGCGCAGGAGGAGCCGAACGCACGGGTGGAGAGGCCACAGGGAAGAACGGGCCGTCGGCCCATTGGGCCTGCCTACCTTCGGCCGCGCCGTCCCCCCTGGACCGCCGCCATCGCCCCCTTCGGGAGAGCCCGTGTGGTCTAGTGAGAGGAGGAGCAAAAGGTCCTCCTTATCTCTATCTTGGCCCACTGACAAGTGGGCCCTATTCCCTCCTCCTTTTTTTCTTTTTATCAATATGTGAAATTCCCGATTTGCCCTTGGCACATACAACAACTATGACCGTGGGAACGACTATTCGAATAGTTTATACACTGCAAAGGCCATACACTTTAGTTAGCCAGATTGTACTAATTATAAAATTGTGGTTGCACTATTTTTATATTGAGAAATTATGACAAGATTCAGTTCTTAAGATTATCTAGGCGTTCTATTACATTCCACATATAGTCGTACTTTCAATAGCACCAACCGCTCTTACCATTCGTCCAGACATTTTAAGCAAATTTAGGATTTTTGGGAGTGTAAAAATAGCCAAGTTTACAACATACCAATCACCTTCCACCAATGACTGCCAAAAACCAATGTTTATGTTTTATTAGATGCCAGGGTAAATTAATGCCTTGAGTTCTATGCTAGACTAAGCATGGCATTTTATGTATATATTTAGTACTAATAAGTAATCATTTATCCTGGGTTGACAAGGTCATAAGATCAAGGACAATGGGTGGAAATATGTAAACAATCTTTCTTAGGGGATTAACTATGAGTCATGTTGAATATAAAATTGCATAATAAAATTTAAAGCATGCATTTTCATAATTTAAATTGAAATAATTTGCAAAATGTAGGAACAATATGATCAAAATGATGACTCATCTAGCTCACAAAATAGCGTGGTCCTGAAATTCTTGAGTTTGCTCAAATTGTGACTCCTAAGCATCCTCGTACTCTATTTGGACGAACATAGTGAAAAGCAAAATAAACATGCGAGTAACTCAAATAAACTCAAAATAAAATTCAAATAAATTCTAAATTGAGAAAAACCAGATCTTCAATTTAGAAAATTTTAGAAATAAATCTTATTAAAATTAGTGTTAAAATGAGTAAAAATAAATACTTCGAAGTTTCAATCAGAATTTAATTTAAGAAAAATAAATAGGAGAACGGCTACTCTCACCGGCACGAGTGGCCCACAAAATTGTAATTTAATTTTTGAATTACTTGTCTATTGAAAAACTTATTGAGGCTAATAAGAGGGTCCCACTAGGTTTTAATTTAAATTAGAATTATTTTCTAAAAGGAAAAAAGGCTGAGGGACTAATAAGTGGGACCAGGAGTTTTACTTTAGTTTTGATTTATTTCACTAAAGGAAATGGATCCATGGCTTACAGGTGGGACCCTTTTACTGTGCACATAGTAACTAGGCCCCACTTGTCTGTGACTTGGGGATGAGTGCAGTGGGCTGGCGTTGAGAAGCCGAACGGCAGTGAGGTGACTATCATGGAGAGCTTGCCGGTGGGGTCAAGGTCGTCTACAGGGGATCCATGCAAAGCTCTAGGCGTGGCCAATTGAACAAAGCCGCGGTGAAGATCAAGATCGCTCGGGATGGCAGAACAACTGGAGATGAGAATAAAGAAGGCTCAAGTGGCTCTGGGAGCGATTGAAGGTGAGTTGAGGTGAGTGGGGATGCAAGGACATGATGCTGAGGATTTATAGTAGGGGAGAAAGTGTCGGACCCCAAAGCAACGACTCCAGGATCATCTGCGTAAATCGCACTAGTTCAAGATCAGCTAGTGTACATAGTGGATAACAAAGATACATATCATACATAATAACATAGTGAATAACAAAGATACATATCATAGTGGATAACATGGTTCACACGGCCCTGATTCAGCGTTGTGGTTGTTCTTGGTGCCTAGGGTGTCTAATACCCCTTGTTGGGCATTGAGATCTAGCCATGCACTAGAGTTGCTCCCAGGTTGAATTTCACGGACGTTACCTGGCGATTTGGGTATAGATAAGCAAAGGGCGCCTTTCTCTCCATAGCTGAAGCAATTAAGGTTGTTAGCCGGGGTTGGTTGCTACAGGTTGGCCTACTAGGCAAGGGGCACAGATGATGCTACCACTCGGTCGGGGTGTTGGAACTGGTGCTTTGGGTGGTACGACAACCACTTGCCGGAAAGAAGGGTTCCCATGAAATACTATCACTTGCCAGAAGGAAGGGTTCCCATGAAATACTATCACTTGCCAAAAAGGAAGGGTTCCCATGAAATACTATCCTCTAGGTGAAACTTCCTTGCGACCTCTGGACAGCCATCTTGCGCTTGCAACTAGCCCTGATGGCCTTCCTCGTATTCTCTAGAATGAGAGCCTTATTAACAAGGTGAGGAAGCTCGAGAAATTTTGGATGATCAACTAAACCCTTAACTCTTTATGCAAGCCTTCCAAGAAATGATCTATCTTTTCTTCCTCATTGCTACATCTCCTAGAGCGTAACAAACCAGCTGGTTGAATTTAGTGAAATAGTCATTGATGGACATATTCCCCTACTCGGGGGCTCTGAATTCCTTCTTCATCCTCATGATTCCTGCTAGAACAAAGTTGGTCCTAAAGGCTACTTTGAACTCTACCTAAGGAATTGCTTGACCGGCTGGGTCGATTGCTTCTTTCTCTTCTTCTTCTTCTTGCTGTTGCTCTTGCTGTCCTCCTTGCCCTTCTACTTGCCCCTGCTGCCCTTCAGCCTCTGGTGCTTCCTCTTCCTCAAATTCTTCATTAGCTATCGGGCTTTCTCCTTCACGGGTAGCTAGGTAGTTCTCCCACCATGCAGCTACGGATCCTTTTAGTTGGTGGGTGGCAAAATCCACCTTGTCTTCCTTTGCACACCTTGTAATGCATAGCTTCTTCTCGATATCACAAGACCAATCTTCTACCTTCAATGGTTCATTTGTAGATAAGAAGGTCAAGGAGCTGATCCTCAAGAAGTCTACCAACTTTGAGTTGCGATTGGCTGCCCCTGCCTGCTGGCCTGCGAACATGGCTTGAAGAATTTGAGTTTGCTAGGCCATGGATGAACTGGCAGTGGGGAAGGTACATTTAGTCCAAGGCCACAACCTCTTCCTTGGCCCATGACACCTGCAACTCAGTAGGTAGTGATTCCATATCCTCAGGTGGCAGCTCTTTTTGGGGCCATCTAAGAGAACCACTGGGTTTAGAACTAACATATATATATATATATATATATATATATATATATATATATATATATATATATATATATATATATAAGGGTTCGCTAGCTCTCTAAGAGAACAACAAAAGAACCAACCAAGTAAAGGAAAATAATAAAATTCAATACAGTGCATAAGGTGGTTGCAATCATTAATAATGGGGGGTTAAGTGTTACACGACCACTAGTACATAGCACATAGGCCATGCTATACACTAAAGTACACACCACAATGTCTACTAGACTGGGTACAAAAAGGAAAGCTAGGAAGTGCTTGAAACCCAAAAGACTACCCAAGCAAGCACTGCTAGCCAACCTAAAACTAGTACTGACTACTCCTCCATGGGATGCTGACCACCACATGAGGTGCAGTTGCCCGGGGAGTAGGAATAGAAGTGGTTGTGGCTGAAGCTGGGTGACCGAGAGCTAGAGCGAGAATAGGAGTGGCTGTGGCTAACAATCGGGGTACGAGAGCGGATTCATCCTCTGTTGGTGCCTTCGATGTTGAAGGGTCGAGTCAGCGTTGGGTTGATGGGGATGACATTAGGTGTAGGGATGGTGGGGACGACGGTGGGTTCCGGAGAAGCTAGAGTGCGTGTGGCAGCTACTGCCCTAACACACTCAAGCTCGGTGATGACTGTGGTACTCTCCCACTCTACCAAAGAGGGTCATCTCACACCTAATGAGCTGGCCTCGAAAAGTGTTAGAGTGGTGGAAGCTGGATGTGAGAAGTATGCAGAGCTGACTGATCTCCTCTAGGGCGCCGACGAAAGTAGCTGCTATGGCCATGGTAAGCTGGACCTAGTGCATCAACCACGAGTTGTCCTCCCTGATATCGAAGATCTTAGGGTAGCATTCTCCCACTTGGAGAGATAGGTAGAAGCAGAACAGGGACCTTGGAAGTACGGCCTCGTGCATCTCCCACAGGCGAGTCATAGCCAGATGTGCTATGTCCCGGATGGCATCCGAACAGTGTGTCCTAGGATGCTCAATCCTAAAGGTGTGGAAGTTTGTTTGACAACAAACCTGATCAAAATACAAACTTAGCAAAATTCAAATTCCAATCCCTAAACTTGGCAATTGTTCATCACAAACAGCCTCCTTAGCTCCGGCGACGGTGAGTTTAGAACGAGCCACCACAAAGAGTCCGCCCTTGTCATTGCAGTCAATCTCAGGCCGGCCACTTGTCATCCACACCAAGGCTAGAATGCCACCAAGGCCTCGGACATCGTCGCCTTCAACCTGAGCACGTCGAAGAAGTCAGCGACGACGTCATAGGAGCGGTAGAAGTAGATGGTTGGGGTGCGGCCTGCGTTGGCCAGCAAGAGGTTGTGATACGGGGTCGCATGATCTTCTCGACGTAGAGTGGATACTCGTAGGAGTCTTGATGAATCGCAATGATTCTCTAATGCTAGTGTAAGAGACGAACACTCTTTAATTTGCCAAAATATGCCCGCGTTGATTTTACTGACCACCAAGCGAAGATCTATCATGCATCCAATTTCCAGCGGAAAGACTGAACAATCTTGATTGAAGAACACTCCTAATTCTCTATGGAATTTCGGCAGCAATGATGAATTTAAACAAATTTTAGTAGATTGATTTCTTTCAAAGGTGGTCTGAGCCCTAAAGGCTATACATACAAGGCTTATATAGCCATCTGGGATGTCCATATGGTCTCTAAACCGAGTACAACTCAACCCTATATTGTTTTAGACTCAAACTCTCACAAAAAGGAAACTAGGTTTTACATCCATCACATTGTTTTCATCATAGCAGATGTTTCGTGATGTATTTAAATATGAAGCCTTATCCATTATGTAGATATTAAAATAAACTTTCAAATGAGTACAAGAACATCCAAATCGTACTGTTTGTAAAAGTTATGGCTTTTTTAGTAACTGTTCGTTGGGCTGTCTCGAACTGAATTCGTATTGAGTTCTGAGTTAAATCCGAGTTTAAATCCAATTGGGCTTATAGGAGGTCTGAATTGGGCTTGAAAATATTATCCAAAACTTGTACTTTAAGTTCTTAGATTCCCCCCTTTTCCTCTCCTACCATATGGGCTTTCTTCCCCCATCCACATGGGTCTTCTTTTGTGTATTCCAATCATCCACATGAGTTTTGTTCTTGTTGGCTCCATCCGCATGAGTTTTGTTCCTTCATGTCATTTGGCATCCAATATGGTTATCCTCTTTTGTGTGCCTCTCTATTGCTTTGGCCCCAGCCTCCAACTCCTCCCTCTCAGTTTCAATATCTTCCATTTGACAAACTTAAGAATGCACCATGTGATAACATGAGGTAGTATTATATTCTTATGAATAACAACATTAAGTTTAGTTTGGAATGAATTCACTTGTCCATATTTCATGTAGCTCAATAATTCTTCTAGTTAAACAGTATATTTAACTAAAAAGTATAAGATATGTGCGTATCCGCATCATCCTCTCTTTATTCAAGAAAAGCCGTCCTCGACTTTTGATAGCCTGAAATTATAATAAACAAAAAATACAACGTGTATACATGGTATATATAACTATCATCAACACTTATTCTATTTGGTACATCATGAATATATGACGGTGAAGTAAACAAAAAGAACAACACATATACATGGTATATGTATGTATCAATTGCTGTGTTATTCCCATTATCTTGCACAAACTGATGAATATAGCAGTGATAAAAATATATATATATTACAATAATATTTGTCACATCAGGTCGAGTGTGGAGAGCCAGAGCCCTCTCCTTGCACGGCGCAGCAAAGCAGGACTATCACTATACTTCCGAATCCATTGTCACACACACACGACCGGACAAACTACTAATACGCCGGAATCCCATTTAAGTGTGCCAATGATGAATGGATACGTACGGCTAGGTGCAATGCCGGACGAGCACATTAGTGCTCATTTGAGTTTTTTTTTTTTAGTTTCAACTTTTTTTTACTATTCAGTAATTTCTTTTTTTCTAATTTTTTAAAAGATATTTTGGGAGTTTTTGTATTTTCTTTTTTTCTGTATTCCTTTGTATTGTCCGTGATGAACTAGCATGTTTTTTTATTTTTATATTTTTTTTAAAATTTAATTATACCTAATAAGCTAACTCAGTTATAGTAAAAAAATAAAGTAACTATAGTGAAATTTCAGTCAAAAGTTAGAAATCATCGCTATTCCAAACGCCACGTTAAATTTCTACTTTAGTCGATCAGTAGGTCGATGTAAATTGGCATGCATACGGTTCAGTATAACTGACCGGAAATTATATATACTGCTGCTCCTTATACTTTCAGTTTAGAACTCCCCATGACTTTGAGTACCACTGTTACCAAGAAAAAACACTAGCACTATGGACCTCATCGGTTGCTAGCCGCACTTAGAAGGCTTTTTGGGGCCTGATTGAAAATGGGGATTTGGATTTAAATCCTAAGATCCTAAAAGAAATTCTTAGAGCACTTAGTGACAAAGGGTTTTGCATCCCAGTTTTTGTAGCGGACAAATCATTAGGCCTCATTTAGTTCTCTCACATTTATCTTTTTATTTTTACATGGTCTTGACTCTCCGGTTCTTCCTATTCACAATCAAATAACCCCTTATCGTTGCGATCCCATTTGGAATACGATATTTTATCAGATTCAGAATTAAATTGCTTGTTGTAAAATTGTTGCAACATTTTCTTGAAATTCCTGCGTTCCAAATAAGCTCTTAGCCCCGTTTGAAATAAAAGAATTTCGTATGAAACAGTTCAATACGCAAAGAAATAGCGTAAAATTCCTGCACTGCATACTGGGCAATAAGACGCAAAAAGAACAACAAAAAAAAACTAGGCATTCGACAAGAATCAGTTCATATCCTCTGGAATCCTGAGGTTCATATCCTCAGAGCTCAGAAGAAGACGCGAAGTCGCAAGCCCACCCATTCTCTCTCTACTGGCGCCAAGACCCTGATTTCAAAATCCCACCCCGCCGCGTTCATGGCCAAGAACCACCGCGACCACCGGCCCAGGAAACCGCGCGCCGCCGCCGCTGCCGCGCCCCCCTCCGCAGACATCGAGGACCTGGCGCCCGCCGGGGCCGCCTCGGCGGCGGCCGCGGTGCGCGTGGGGCTGCTGCGGTGGTACGACGCGCACCGGCGCGACCTGCCGTGGCGTGTTGCCCCGTCGAGCGTCGTCGGCGGCGGACGCGGTGGGAGCGAGGAGAGGGCGTACGCGGTGTGGGTGTCGGAGGTGATGCTGCAGCAGACGCGGGTGCCCGTCGTGGTTGACTACTACTCCCGGTGGATGGCCCGGTGGCCCACCGTGCACAGCCTCGCCGCCGCCACGCAGGAGGTGAGACCGTGAGAGAGAGAGAGAGAGAGAGAGAGAGAGAGAGAGAGAGAGAGAGAGAGAGAGAGAGAGAGAGAGAGAGAGAGGGGTCTCTCTTGCGCAGGAAAGATTCAATGTTTGATGCAAAATCTTTGATCTAGTGTCGAATTCTTGATTTCTGGTTGCCATTTGCTGCAGGAGGTGAATGAGATGTGGGCCGGGCTCGGGTACTACCGGAGGGCTCGGTTTCTTCTTGAGGTGAGTGGAGAGATTTATTGTGGCAGGATGTGATCAAAATTCTAGGGAGGCACTGCCAATTGTCTACTAGTTTGGCAACCTCTACAGTGCCCGTGCCCTGTTCGACGTTTTGCCTGAGCGAGCCTGGAAGATCGATTCAGATTTTCTCTCTTTCAAAGGAGAGATATTTGAGTGCTGGTTCGTGATGTGTGTTGCGTTGCTGCTATTGGACGATGCGCAAGTTGTTCCGATGACATTTTGGGTAGTTTGTTAGGATTAGGCCTTTGACATGAGTATTCTGTAGTTGAACCTTTTGTTCTGATTTATTTTCAGCATACAGATTGATTTCAGTAGTTCATGGTCATAGAACGTTGGATGTAGTGAATTAAGGATGATAGATTTCCTAGTTTTGTGTTTATGGAACGTATCGCTTCTGCTTGATCTTTTGCACAAGCATCTCTACAAATGTAACATTTTTTCCTTAAAAAGACTAAATGACTAACATGAATGCACGCCTCATCTGTGTCTCTTTGCGCATTGTCTGACCAACTAATAGGGATGTTAATAGCGGTCAGTGCATGGTGGTTTTACATGAATCTAGTGACTGCTGTGGTTAAGTAAAAATCTCAAGTCTGTAGTTTCATAAGATGCACTTCTTTTTTTTATGGGGAATTAGGGAGCAAAGCAGATTGTGGAAAAGGGGGAGTTCCCCTGCACAGCGTCAGCACTTCGTCAGGTTCAGGGCATTGGGGATTACACAGCGGGTGCCATTGCTTCCATAGCCTTCAATGAGGTTGGGCACCATATAGCTCCTCTTTAAATGAGTATGTGCATGCTCCTTTTGTATTCAAATGATTTTGCAACATTGTTGTTACTATAGGTTGTCCCAGTTGTGGATGGAAATGTTGTACGTGTTATCAGCAGGCTGTATGCTATCGCCGATAACCCAAAAGAATCCTCGACAGTGAAGAGATTCTGGTATGCAGCACTGCCTTTTAAGTCTAAAAGAACTGATCTTGATAGTTATTTAAATTTTATCACTTGACCATATGTTTAATACAATGTTAGATATTTACTGTAACTAGTTATGTACCCGTGCGTTGCAACGGAAAACCAAATAAAAGTGGTGCATACTATCAAATATGTGCCTGTGCAACGCACTTTGATAGTATGCACCACTTTGATAGTATGACCTGGAGGCCAGGATGGGGAGGGGGCGGCGGGGGTAGAGGGAGGAGCGATGGGGAAGAGGGCAGGGGCCGGCGGGGGGAGGGGGAGGAGGGGGGCGGCGGTTGGAGGGTTTTAAGGTTGACCGGGTGGCGGGAGGGGGAGGGAAGATCCGACGGTCCAGATTGGATGGAGGCTTCGGCAACCACCAACTCCTTCTTTTATAATAGTAAAGAAATAGCACCAAGTATGGTAGTTTATCCTCTTAGAATAATTTGCACACTGAACAACATACTGGCATAGTACTGAGCTATACCATAAATTAAAATGGACACGTTTATTTTACCAATTTACGTTGCAATTTACAAGCCTAGTTCGCAGTTGCCAATCTCCACCTAACCTAAGTGCAGGCTGTATCCACATTTGGTTCCATATTGATACTGATCCCTTTGTGACCATATTGTTTTCCTGTATACCTAATATCGAATTTGGATGCTTTATACTGATATGAAAACTTCTACAAGACTTTTGGACACTGTTTGCTTGATCATAGGGAGCTCGCCGGTCAACTGGTTGATCCTTCAAGGCCAGGAGACTTCAACCAAGCAATGATGGAATTGGGAGCAACATTATGCAGCAAGGCAAAACCTGGTTGCTCCCAATGCCCTGTATCTAGCCACTGCCAAGCGCTCGTACTTTCCAGAGAAAATGCTTCAGTGGAAGTTACAGACTACCCACTAGTGGTTCCAAAGGCCAAACCACGGTGCGATTTTGCTGCTGTTTGTGTCGTTCAAATTGCACACGGCGTGGCGCAAGAGAAGGCAGACACAAAGGGCAATGATAATGTTTTTCTTCTGATCAAGAGGCCAGATGAGGGCCTGCTTGCAGGGCTTTGGGAGTTCCCATCGGTTCTTGTGGATGAAGGGAAAACTGATTCACTAAACAGGAGAAAAGAGATGGATAAGTATTTGAAGCAGTTGCTTGGCATAGATGTGAAAAAACAGAGATCCGATGTGATACTCAGGGAAGATGTTGGCGAACATGTTCACATCTTCTCCCACATCCGCCTGACGATGTATGTTGAGCTGATGATTCTGAAGCTGAAAGGTGGGTCACTTGTTCCCCTCACTAGCAGGAACTTTCTATTCCTCCAGTTAATTTCTCGTGTCACTAACTAAATTTATTGTAGATGATGTGGGCGAGCTATGCAATAAAGCACAAGAAAGCGCAATGAAGTTTGTTGATGAAGATTCAGTTGAATCCATGGGACTGACGTCAGGAATACGGAAGGTAATAACAATTCGAATGTTTTGAGTGCCAGATTGTTCGGAATTTCGAGAAAATTGTAAGATAGATGGTTTGTCTTCAGGTGTACAACATGGTGAAGGATTTCAAGGAGAAAAGGCTCTCGAAGCAGAGCCAAAAACCAACAAGGAAAAGGAGCAGACGGCTAAATCAGTAATCCGAGCGATTTGATACCGCTAATGTACTCAAAAGCTCTTGAGTCTCAGGTGACTGGTGCACTGTTGCAAGCTTGCTGAAAGGAAGGTGGTAGTGACGTAGTGGTGGTGTTCAAATATCTAGCAGTCGCTGCTGAAAACTCATATCTTCTGCTTTTATCAGGCCATGATTCTTGGATAGTCCTCTTCTAATTTATGCATCATTCATTTGATCATTTAGACCGAAAGACTTTTGATAAACGTTACTCTGCAGGCAATCACAATCATTTGCCAAACAAAAAAAAAACGTTTGTCGTATTTATCAGTGGATTGATGGCCTTGTTCCTCACTAAGCATAAGTATGCGCCAACAGCATCAGCTTTCAACGTTGTTCCAATTTCCAAACCTATCTCCATTTATCATCAGGACAAATAGAGGCAGGAAGAAACTACCAATCATAAGGAAATTGTGTTTGTCTGCTAGGATACAGTTTATTGGGGGTGCTTTATGCTTCTCTCAACAGTAATTTGCATAATTTTTGAAGTACAATGAATAATATATATATAAATGTTACTTACCTCTTCATATGCTTTAAAATTAGTGTTACTTTTATTAGATAGGAAGACATAGAAGCATTTCTAGTTTCGCATTTTTCGAAGTACTAGTCCAGCAATGACAACAATTATCTATAGCTGGTGTGATGTGTGAAAAAAGGGAGTACAGGCAATCCAATACAAAACAACCACCACTGGTAACTGGAAGTATGGCATACAAAGAACAATTCATCGAGATATGACTACGCTGGTGAAACCATTCGACAGTGGAACGGTGCCTTTTCCTATCCACCGCAGCAGATTATTCCTGGAATGGAGTGAGATCAATCTTGAACGGCTTCTTTCCCTTGGTAACTCGCTTCGCACAAAGGGAAAAAAACAGAATATAAGTTTACACAGATATTTGGCTTCGGCTATACTGAAGGATGTTTAACTTACAGCAATTGCAATCAATTCCTCCAATAGCTCCTCCAAATTGCGCAATGGCTAACATAAACAAAAGTACAGATAAATAACATGTGATATTATCAAGATATATCATGAAAGTTGCAACATGTGAAGCAAAGGATGGAGAGGTTTTACCCATTGAGTTGGGCCATCGCATGGTGCATTCAGGGGATCATCATGTACCTGTCACGGGATTATGCATCAAAATAAATCTTAAAATTGTATCTTTATTCTTTGAGGAGTATAACAGAAATGTACGTTAAAAGGAGCAAAAAGCAACATCAGAGCTTCCTCCCTTTTCACTATTGTGTCTTCTAGGTTTTACCTCCATGAAAATACCATCAACACCAACAGCAACAGAAGTCCTTGCGATGCATGGTATTAGTTCTCGTAGGCCCCCACTTGCAACACCTCCACCATCAAGCTTCCAAAACATAATCAAATATGCCAAATTCAACAAATAAACATCCTCAAAAGACAGCAATATGCATTATGAGCTAGTTCAGAAGTTGTATAAATAGGTAATCAATGTTTTAGCGGTTGGTTTTGATCGTAGGGATAGTTCAACAGAACAGTGAAAATAATAAATAATTCAACATGTCTACATTCCTGATACCATTCCAGATTTGAGTGATTGTAGGTATTACTCTAGGGCTTTGGCAATGGTTGCAGAAATATATAAAGATAAATGAGGTTGGAAAACTAACATGGTGTTCCAAAAACTACAAAATGAGTTGCATGCAAATTTTACAACAGAGAGGAATGGGGAAATAAAGTCTGGTCAATTACTACAAATGTCAATGTGAACTATTGGCAATCATCAAAGATACAAAAGTCTCCCTTAATGGTGATTTCCTTTATTAATCAACATTGGACTCGCCTAGCGCCAAAAGTCAATAGCTAAGCTATGTACTTTGCCTAAACTGGTACACCGCGATTGGTAAATATACCTTTCTTCCAGCTGGTTGTTGCAGAGCATGCGTTACATCAGCAACCTGAAATGCATGTTTCTCCATCAATGGTCTATACCATAGACGATGGTAGCTACCACATAACAGAATATTGAAAGGTAAGAATAAAATGAATATGTGAAGTATGAAAATAAAAAAATGAACTAATGAACGAATGAGAAAATAAAAAAATATCATTCTCCAAAAGCATCAGGTAGATATGCAATCACTTTCTGTTGAAAAGGAAAAAAAAAAGAGCTCAACCTTATTTATCTTCATCCTGGATTGGTTGTTACGCTGTTGGCATTCCTCTTTTTTAACATATACTTGTCTTGATTGGAAGATGCAGGTTTACCACAATCAATTTGAATTTTCTGAACTCAAAAAATGGCAGTCATTTGGCTCATCCCTAGACAACTTAAGTTCATTATTGACAGTAGAAAAGCTAGACTACCTCTGTCATGTCGAGGCAAGTGCACCAATTCAGGAGAAAATGTTGAATGTTAAATCACAAGATTGACACTAAACAGTCATCATCCTCACTATAATAACTGAGTTGCATTGTTGTAAAACTTTAGGTTGATTTTATTTTTCCAAATATTATTCCATAACAAATAGCAGACAGCCAGACTTGCCCAATGCCAGCAATAGTAACAAGCTAGGGGGATGTTCATCAATTAGAAAAGGCTAGATGGATGGACACAGAAGGTGTATTATGCAGTTATGGACAACGGTAATGTGCTAATACTTACAACTGGGCAATTAGCTTCCCTCAGCCACTCAAGGTTCCTTGGGTCAACAATTAGATCATCTGCGTGTTGAATGAAAACAAAGTTCAGTCTTCATGGAGCAATGCAAAAAATAACTAATAACAGCCAGATAGTGCTAAAATTAAGTATGCAACTAAAGAAAGTTGGTGTGTTGTGTAAAACTTCCAGTTACTTATTTTCCTTCAGAATCTAAACAAGAAGACCAACAGCTTGTGCTCAACCAAACAAGAGATCTTATTGCTTACTTTGTTGTATGGCAGCTGATCTACAGGCTATGCTAATCTGACCCAGTGCCTTCTATTAGTGAGTTTAAACGTGCTACAATGGCTAGGGAACCCATAGATGCATCAAATATTTCACGAAGCATTCAATTCAACCCTCTGATGCTACCTGATTCATCTTGTTTCATCTAGCTGCTCCATGGCAGCCATCCGTTCTTGGCCATGCTACATGTTTTAGTGTCCAGAAAGAGTAGCATATTCTAGTAAGTGCAATATGATCCCTAGTGATCCTCTACCACAGGACTATATCTATGATTGTTTGCTTTCTCTTTCTATGTTGAAGTGGGCAGTGCACAGAAAAGAGAGCCAAAAGATGCCTTAACTGTATCCGAACATGGTGCCACGCTCACAGACCATCACATTTTGATTTCCTGCAAGTCTAATTTTCTCCGCAGAGTTGAGCATAACCTGGAACGTATGGGGTCACTTTGATAAACATGTATAGATGCCTCAGGAAAAGTAGCATAGCTGAATCTGGTAAAATAGTTTGCTCAGAAGCAATTCCTAAAAGGACTTCTCAAGTGATTGCACATCTTTCATTTCTCAAAAATTAGTTCTAGTAATCAAAAGATCAGATGTTTGGATCAACACTTTCCTGTAAGGAAAATAGACAATATCTGCTTAAAGAAGTAGCACAAATATATTTGATATTTAGCTAAAAGAAGTTCCGAATTAAAACAATGTTATCTGAAGACAAATGGAAATAGTCGGTGAAAGGTAACTGGATTATCAGAATGGTGACATACTGGAAGGGAACTGATAATCTGCTTGTCATAGTTCATTACAGTTGATGTTCGTTGCTGAAGTTCTGTGAAAATTCAATGAATTTAAGCCAAGCTAATATTCAGTGTAATATTCTGAAATTTCATTTATCTCAAGTAAATGAAAATTGCAAATAAGAGCAAATAACCTCCACTTTTCCTCAAACATTTATCCTCATGCATAAAAATCACAGGAAGAGAAACTTCCCTAGATTGCATTACCAACATAGGACATCATGGAATGTTTGAACGATATTAATTAAACTGAGCATGAATTTATTGAGGCTAAATGATTGAGCAAGACAATAAAACCAGAAATAAATTAGCATTTAGCAAGTAGCAACAACAAATCAGTATTCAGAATTCAGATTTCAGCAAGACTACCAGCCCAAAATGCAACTTACAGAAGGGGCACAGAATTGTCCTTTCTTGATATTGATAATTTTTCCAGTCTTAGCAGCAGCCACTAGAAGGTCAGTCTGTTAACATAGTAATATCTTTGTATTAGGCATGCAAAAGGTGAGATAAAAATGCAGAATCATGCTTAAATAGCTGATAATACTATAGTTAGCTATCAAAACCCATGGTACCTGGCGACAGAGGAAAGCTGGAATTTGTATAATGTCAGCAACTCTTCCAACAGCTTCACACTGATTTAGTGAATTAATTAGAAACCATCTGTTTTTCAGAGCAAAGGATATGTAGTGGGAGAGTATGAATTCAAAAGGGCCAATGCTGGAAGAATGAAATAAACACATGTAGCAGTAAGATGGTTTCATTAGAGTAAGAAGCGGCTAATGGTGACAAGCTCCGCATATGTTTACCAGCAAAGCATCAGTTCCCCTCTCAGAATGCAAGAATGAAAACCAAGTCTAGATACGAATCCAGGCTCCAGATTGAAGCCAAATTATTCAAAAGCTATACCTAAACTTGTGTAAAGGTGTCCAACGAGTTGCTTGTTCAAAGATTATGTACTATGTATATTTGGAAACATAGCATGACTTACAAGACATAGTTGTATTACTGATATTATCAAACAAAGATCCTTCCAGTGTTCTGACAAATTCATGTCCATTTTTTTCTGATGGAACTCGGAAGGATTAAAAAAAAAGTTCAGACAATAACATTTCAAAGAAAAAAACTACCAACACAAAGGAAACATAGTTACTAGCCAATGCTAAGATCTGCAGAAAAATTAGGAAGGTAACAGTCTAACACAGAAGAATTGGCTCTTTAAAATAGAATAGAAGAATTTCCTTGCATACAAGATTAATACAACCAAATGGATACCTGGTAGCTTTCGTGCACATCAGTGACCACTGGAAGGTCATATGTTGCTTTCACCTTTTCAAGGATCTGGCCAGCAAAAATATTAATGCTTTAATATAGCAACCACAACTGACAAAGTTATATACAAGAAGAGACAAAAGAGAGAGACAAAAGAGTAAAAGTAAAACAATAGCACACAAACAAAAGACACTCCTTGTGGGTTGGCATTCATAGCGCATACATCACATGACTGATACATAACACCTGGCAGAACAAAGGTTAGTGACCTGGCATAGGCTCTGAAACAGGCATAGCTACTGGACTGTTACTATGCAGTGTTCACCAAGGCACTAGTTGAGCGGCAGATCAACGTCTAGCACCTAATCGCCTCCTATGTGGGCTAGGTGGCCGCCTAGACGGGAAAAATCGGCTAGGTGAGCAAGACGGGAGGGTGGTGCCTAGCACCTAGGTACCGCCTAGGCAGGCTAGGCAGCCACCTTGGGGAACACTGTTACTATGTCTCCTCAAACCTCAACCTAAGCCAAAATAACAATACACTACTGAGTACTGCGCCAGATACTGCCCAATTGTGTAGCCATTACCATAAATCCAGATAACCACTGATATTACATGCAAAGCTACGAGAAGGAAACTATCATCCAGTATTGCAGAAAACAAGCAAACATCACATAAGGGCAGCTATAACTGGATATGAATTTGCAAGTACTAACAGCTTTTTCATTCTACAGACCACCAATGCTATCTAAAATTAGGAGTTGACTGGTTTAAAGGATAAAATTTGCCACACCTTCAGGCCTTCTTCCAGACCAGGACCACGGAAGGATTTTGATGATGTTCGATTTGCTTTATCAAAGCTGGACTTGAACACAAGTGGCAACCCAAGCCTGCCGTCATGAACAAACAGCGACAGCAGTTTAATTTAGCCCAAAAATAAACAAAACAGTGATGATTGGTTGCTCACTTGGTTGCGATGCCTTTGATGTGCTTGGCCATCTTCAGGACATGCTCCTCTGATTCAATCACATTGGGCCCAGCTAGCAAGAAGAATGGTTGAGCAGCCTGTTGTAAGAATCAGAGGGTTCAGTTCTTGCATAGAAATAACACAGGGCTTCGAATGTGAGTACACTAGGACTGTATATCACTCATATGATGGAAAACCAATAAAATAACTCAGAACATGGTTAGGTGGTTGCTCTCAAGATCACCATTCCGTACGCCATTCGGTCCTTCTTATTCTTCCTCTTCCTCTTCCTCTTCTTCTTCTTTTTTTTTTTTTTTTTGAAATAAGGGGCTTTCATTAAGGCCCCAGCTCAGCACAGAAGCTTATAAAAAAAAGGCTTTTGACAGAAGTAACCCGAAAGCGCCCAATAAACAGAACCTAACGCTAGATACACTTCGAGAAAGGGAGAAAACAAACGCAACAAAGCGCAAGGGTGAGCACTAGCTACCTGAAGCAAATTTTCTATTCCTTCTACGACTCCAGCTTCAGTCTCTCAACAAGAAGCATTCTCAGCCAAGATACCACCAATAAAAGTTCAGTCTCTCAACAAGGCTAAGTATGAGTATGCATCATCCCCATAGAGGCAGAAAAAGGGAGCAACCAAAAAGAAACTACTGTGTAGTTCTTATAGAGAATACATGAAAACAGTAAACCATACTGAACATCTCGATGCTTGAGCGTACCCATAATCATAGCAACCTCATGGAACTCAGAAACTTACTAAATCATGTTATTCTAAATCAAACTCTTGAACACCACTCGGACATCATGCCAATGTAGGTGGAGATATCATGTGAATCTCAATGGCAACATGCATTTCAATTAATGTTTTACCATAATCCTAGCACTTATGTCCATAGTTTATTCTGCCAGAACATACTAAGGAACCAAGCAAAATCTGAAATTATTTATGCGAGAACTGACAAGCATCACGCAAGGCTTCTTAAGAGAACGCACTGCCTACTATCAGCTGCAAGATTATCAATCTGAACTACCGGAAAATGATAAAAGCATCCAACAATGCCAGAACAATTCATGCCACCAACACAAGAACCCATTATCCCTAAAACATCGTTGGCGAGGAACAAAGGGCAAAGAAGATATGAACCCCCCACACCACCCGCAGGGTGATCGACGAAATGCCGCAACCAAGATCACAAGGACTGGAAGAGCAATTCTTGGTACCTTGAGCTGGTTGAACAGCGCCACGGACGAAGCATCCATCCTCCCGCTCCCTGCAGAGGCAGGCAGAAAACCAAGATCAAGAAGCTCACCCAATCCAAGAACCCAAAAACACGAGAAATGCGGCAAAGAGATCACGAACCAGAAGGAAATTCCCAAACACGAGAGAGAAAGAAAGAAAGAAAGAAAGAAAGAGAACGCGTGGGGGCAGAGATCGAGCAGGCAGTGGGGTGAAGCCGGAGCAGACGGAGCTGGAGCCTGGAGGATGACAGCGACGGCCTTGGTTGCTCTGTCGGGCGCGAGGCCCCGACGCGTCGGCGAGCCGATGAGATGACGCCATCATCACGGGCCGTGCGGGCTTATAGGCCCGGCCCAGTTTCACCTGGGTTGTCGGGCGTCTAGCTCTGGACCCGGGCTTCAGCTGGTCCACCGGTACAACCGTACATGTAGACGGAGGCGAGACAAGCTGGGTGGGCCTTTTCGGGTGTAGTTTTGATCTTTAGTTATAATTTTTGAATTTTAATTATTTGTGAAAAATATTATATAAAAAAATACTTATATATAATTTTGATCATTATAGCTCAATTTAGTCCATTATCTACTACAATCTAACTATAGATCCTATCTTTAAATAGTACATCTTTTAAAAATTAATTACTGTAGTAGAAAATAATCAGTTAAAATCAAAACAAAAAACCAACAGTGGGAGAGTGCATGTTCCATCCTTCCCCGCGATGGAACTGAGCGCTTCACACCTGGTTGTTGAGTACAACGTACGTGTGTGCGTTAAGTGGTAGACGTGTGCTCACGCAACGGAAGATTAGGAGGTTACTCGGTTAGACTAAAATTTGGTGATTTATAATTGAAATTGTACTGTAGTTGGTTGAAATTATACTGTAACTGGTGGTAGTTTATTTGGCATAATTAATTTTTTTTACAAAAATAAAAATAAAAAAATAGATTAACCTATCACGTATAATGCAAATAAATATAGGAAAAAAATAACCAGTAAAAAAGCTTTAAAAAATTCTACAAAGCTAAAAAAAGGTTGAAAATTATGAATAGTAAAAAATAAGCTAAAGACTAAAAGATTAAGGGTCTGTTCTTTTTAGCTTCTAAAAGCGACTTTTAGCTTTTGTTACAGTATCTAACTTTTAAACGAAGTATTTTTTTCAAAACAGGGTCTACAAGTTAATTGTAATACACATTAAAAATCCAACATCTGTACGATTCAAAATCGTCAGCGATTATATCTCTATCCGTAATCTTTGTCATAAACAGATAAAATTCAAAAATTTCAGTAAAAAACCAGAAGCCACAACCATATCAAACAGACCCTAAACCCAAATAAACAAAATCTAGAGGTGCTCTAAGACCTCCGTTTAGTTCCAGCATGTGTTCTAAACACACATGCATGTGATGTGCGCGATGTAGTCTGTTTCCTTGTTTGTACTTCAAAAAAAAGTAGACATATGCAGAAACTGCAAACACTATTTTTTGGTTTCTTTAAATAAAAACCTATTTTTTCCTGGTTGTCGTCAAAATCATCCAATTGTGCCAATCGTAGCATCGCTTTCGGTCAGAGGTGCAAACCAAGCGGATATTGTTCGACCGTTCATCCATCTGTTTTAATTCGGATAGAATTCGGAGTAAATTTTCGGATATTCGGAGGTTTTGCCGGAGACGGAAACAGATTCGGATATTTTTTTTTGTCGGATATGGAAACGGATTCGGAACAAATATTATCCGACGGATATGGAATTATCTGGATATTTTTTTCGGATAGTTACCGGATTTAAACTCGGATTCAACTCAAAACTCAATTCGGATTCGGTTCGGGACAGCTCAACAGGCACTTACTAAAAAGGTCATAACTTTCACAAACGGAGTCCGATTCGGGTGTTCTTGTACTAGTTGGAAAGCTTATTTCAAGACCTACATAATAGATAAGTTTTCATCTTCAAATACATCATGAATCATTTGTTATGACTGAAACAATGTGATGGCTATAAAACCTAGTTTCCTTTTTGTATGAGTTCGAGTCTAAAACAATATAGAGTTGAGTTGTATTCGGTTTGGGGACCATATGGACGTCCCAATAGGCTATATAAGCTTTGAAATCGTAGCTTTTAGGGTTCAGACTACCTTTGAGAAAAATCAATCTACTAAAATTTGTTCGAGTTCATCATTGCTACCAAAATTTCATATGAAATTAAGGGTGTTTTTTAATCAAGATCATTCAGCCTTTCCGCTGAGAATTGGATGTGCGATAAATTTTTGTTTGGTGGTCGGCGAAATCAATGCGAGCGTGTTTGGGTGGATTAAAGAGTGTTTGTCCCTTGCACTGGTATTGGAGGATCATTACGGTTCATCAAGACTCCCGCGAGTATCTATTCTACGTCAAGAAGATCGGATGACCCCGTATCAAGTGATTTACTTGACACTTGGCTATGGATAATTCTTACTTTCGAACTGTGTGGCATGTAGCTAGTTAGCTACTACTTGTTTAACTAGTTTTTATCATTTACTTGCTACTTTACTAACTAGAATTTACTAGTTGCTTAACTTGTCCCTGTAATCGTGTGAAATTTGCTTATTAAGGTATTAATGTAGTTCCATTGTGGATATGTAGTATGGTAATTGATCCTTACATATATGATATATATGGTTTTTGTTTTCGCGCATTATCCGACTAAATATTTGTGATCGAGACTAATCGTATTTGAAGCGGCGTGTATTCGCTTCGTATTCGTGACTGAGAATATCCGTATTCGTGTCCGGCATTATCCGTGTCCGATTTCGACTCCGACAAAAAATATGAAAAAAGATACGAAACGGGTAATATCTATCTGTATCCACTCCGTTTGCACTCCTACTTACGGTGGTACCTTGTCTATGTTGCTAGCAGACGACCAGAATATGATTTCCACCAAGCACATGTTAAGCATGCTATTATTATAGATTTTTTTATCATGGTTTTATAGAATTTGAACGCACGAATTGTAGCGTCTTGGAGCAGCGATGTCAGTCAGTGCTCTGACGGTTTAACACTTCCGAGAGTTGTGAATGTACTGCGTGTTCAAATGGTTCAGGGAAAAGTAGTCTACATTTAGGTACCACGTATTTTCCTCAAAATACATACGATGGATTAATTTGTACTCGAACTAACCATTTTTTCCTTTAAAAACTAACCATTTTTAAGTTGCCAATTGGAATGTTCAAACAAAAAGACGGCACTTAAGGAAAATCCCCAGGTTTTTCTTTCAAAGATTAAGACACCGCTTAATTTAGCTTCTAACTTCTACTTTTTTCACTATTCATTAATTTCACCTTTTTCTGTTTTTTGTTATTTTTTTGGACTTTTTTGTCTTTTCTTTTTCCCTATTTCTTTATATTGTTCGTGACGGGTTAACATGTTTTTCTATTTTTAATTTTTTTTTAAAATTTAATTATGTCAAATAAACTAACTCAGTTACAGTAAAAAAATAAATCAGTTACAGTAAAAAAAATTATAAACCAACGCTATTCTAAATACCCCTAAAGAATGATCTTCGGGACCCGAGGGTACATGGCGCACATCTTGAGATACCATTGATCTGATCAAAAGCTGAGCTCGAGCGAAAGTTGCATGCCTAACTAGTATGCAACTTGCACATGCAATTTGCCAACTAAGGTAGCACTCAGTTTAGTATTGGCTTATGGTTTTTTATTGTAGCTAGTTTATTTTTTATAATAATTGAGTTGGCTTATTTGGCATAATTAAATTTTTTTAAAAAATAAAAATAGAAAAACATGTTAGTCCATCACAGAAAATGCAAAAAAAATACGGGAAAAAAAAGATAAAAAAGCTCAAAAAATCTAAAAAAACCAGGAAAAGATGAAATTACCGAATAGTGAAAAAACAGAAGCCGGAAACAAAAACTGGTTTTAAGCCGTTTTGAACGGTGCCTAAGCCAGCGAAGATGTACCAACAAGCAATTTGCTCTGATAAAACATGTACGGTTTTGACCAGCTACATATAGGTTGGAGGTGGAAATGGAACGAATTAATCTCTATCGATTTGTTACCAAATCCGGTAAATACAAAATACAAAAAGGTAATTTAGTATTTAGTATCGAATCCGGTAGATACCATATAGTTGTTACCAGATATGGTAGCAAAAACAAGAGGGCTAAAATCTAACCGGATATCAGACAAGTAAGCTAGTGCCCCAATTGAACCCAGCCCATCAACTATCATTGACACTAACTAGCCTAGATTTTATCTAAGATCTAACCTAACTCCAACCACTCTAGCCAATCACCACATATGCTCTCCACTTATGTTGAAATTGCATATGAATTTATTGGTTTTTGAATTTATGTATGAATTTATCTGTTTTTGAACTTATGTATGAATTTATCGTTTATGTTGAACTTATGTTGTGTCGGCTATCGTACTTAAGTAATCTACATAAATTTATTGCTAGTTGAAAATTTGAAGTGTTGGTAGCATGGTTTAGTGTATATTACTTTATGTATGTATATACTATCTGTTTATATTATCCATTTTTTATCCGAAATCATCGTGTATCCGTCTCAATGTTACTGTATCTGAAACTCTAAATACTCCAAATTCATATTCAGTCTTACTGTATTCGACTCTGAATTCAAAAAAGATTAAAATACGGTATAAATAATATCCGTACGAATATAATCCGATTGTATCCCTACATATAGGCAATCAAGTAAGCCTTGGACGAAGCTTTACAAGCACAAGTAATTGAAGCATTAGGGAGCACATATACAGCTCATGCATATTTATCAAGGTCAACGACTAAAATAAGAAAGAAAGAATCGCACCTCAAGACAAGTCGAGTTGATCTTATATGTTGCACTGTAGCAATATTATTTTTAAAAATTGATTCTTGACATACGATCTTTCAATTTCGGCCTTCTTCTACGACCACAGAAGCAGTGGCATATATCGTGTGTCACCTATCAAGCACCCATATCACGGTAGATAAAGTGTGTGTGGCAGGTGAAGACTTATCGCGCTGGGTAGACATAGGAGAACCTACCATGCTGGATGGCCGTGGTAGGATGCAACTAACACATGGATTAGTGCATGCTTAGTGTAAGCATGCTTAAGTTAAGCACCATTAGTGTAAGCATACTTAAATTAAGCACTAATATACTAGTTGTCGAGCTCGTCTAATACTGTCGACTTAGCCAAGCTTGGTAGGTGGTACTGCAGTATCCCTAGCCTGCCACCATGTAGGAGCTCGATATGTGACACATATTTTTTTATCATTGCTTCTGCGGTTATAGAAGGGATCAAAATTAAAAATTCATGCCTCGGTAGGCCAAATTAAAAATAATGATACACTACCATAGAGGCGATCAACTGAGAGAAGTCGTGTATGCATTTTGTTTAGGTGGGTTAGCAAGGCCGCCCCACCAATTGCTTAGCAGAAAAGGTTATGCGAGTACAACAAAATCAGTCACAACATACTTAATAATATTGAAGTTTTTTTTCACCTTAGACATCACTGCTGATTCAAAAGTTTCGAACTTGAACCGAGCACACCTGCCATAAGCGTGTGTTTGTGCGAGTATTTGTGGCAATTCTGTAAAACGAATTGTTGGTGCAAGTGGTAGTCGTAGCCTTATTGTACGAGTTTTTATTCAGCTTATAGCCACTGATGTCACGGGAGGCACGTTCCGCGCTCCAGTGGCGCGTTGTTACTTGCGTACTCTGGAAAGGGTAAATATGCAAAAAAAAAAAAAAAAATTGTACGAGGTAGTGTTTAGTTTGATGTTGATTTATGTTTTTTTACTGATTTATTTTTTTTACTGTAGCTGAGTTGATATATTTGATATAATTAAAATTAAAAAATGTAAAATAGAAAAAATATATTAACATATTACGAAATTACTAGATAGTGAAAAAGAAGCAGAAGTTAACTTAAAAGTTAAAATAAGCACACCCTAAGGCCAAAAATATGGTGCTAGAAGGTCAAAAAAAAGCCAAATAATTCAAGTTTAAGCTCCGCTAAATGGACATGCCTTCTTTGGTCTTTCGTGGAAGAGGAAAATTCCGCCTATACCTAAGAATACCAAAGAAGTAGAAGCCCCTCAACGCGTGCAATGTATAAGCTCCCTGTAAACAGGTTCTTAGCTCTTTCTTTATCACAATTACTTGCAGCGCAAAGTGAACCGATCCAAAGTGATTCAGATCGAGTTATTCAGGCCTGTTTTTTTTTGTTGCGGTTTTTAGTTTTTAGCTGAAATTTTTAAATTTTAGCTGTTTATGACAGAGATTACAGAGAGAGATACTCGTTTACGATTTTGGATGGTACAGATATTGAGCTTTTAATGTATACTATAATTAACTTGTAGACTCTATCTTAAAAAAATACTCCTTTTAAAAGTTAGATACTATAGCAAAAATAAAAAATTATTTTGAGAAGCTGAAAAGAACAGACCTCAGCCATTACCTTTTTTGACAGAGGGAGAGAGATGCTTCCATTTTTGGTCTTGGGAGGGCACCGAATTTAATCAAGACAAGTTCATTGAACTTTTGTTCTCATAGAAACGGAACGCATGCTGTTCGTTCAATGGATCGATCCAACAAGAAAAATTCGATGAACTCAATAAGTTGACGAAGGAAAGCATATGCATGCATTTCTCATTTCTTGGTAGCTTCCTTCCTTCCCTTCTGTTCCTTCACTTTTCTTCCTGAAGTCTTCCACCATTGTTAACTTTCCTCTACTTCCTATATCAACAATGTACTTTTGTATTCCATACTAGCTTGTCACATGGCGGTGTACATAAAAGGTTATGTCAGCCTTGTACCGTTCTACTCCCACCGGTCAAGAAAAAAATAGGCGTCATTCCAAAAACACGTGTATATATTTACAAAGTTTAGCCTGGCCTTGTGAAAATTATATGGATAAGTTTGTCTAGAAAAATACTTTCATAATATTATAGTTCTTTTAGGTTTCACAAATATATTACAGTACAAATTGATGCTCAAAGTTGTGTTTTAGATACTATATGTCAATGTTCAAAACGACCTAGGAGCAAGCAAGGCTTTGGGACTGCCTAGCCATCAGTGGACTGATTATTCCAAAAAAAAAACGAGTCATTTTTTTCTAGCCCTTGGATTTATATCCAATATATTACAGTACAAATTGATGCTCAAAGTTGTGTTTTAGATACTATATGTCAATGTTCAAAACGACCTAGGAGCAAGCAAGGCTTTGGGACTGCCTAGCCATCAGTGGACTGATTATTCCAAAAAAAAAACGAGTCATTTTTTTCTAGCCCTTGGATTTATATCCAACAACTCTCATCTTCACCTTGCATCTCATATATGAACCTTACACTCAAACCCTAACCCCATCCCCTCCCTCCAACAACTACCGCCACCCATGGACGATGCCGGCAAGCCCTTCCCCCTACCCCTATTACCGCTCGATGTGACCGCCGATAGCGCCAGTGCCACCTACCTCCTTCTCTACGCCACATCCACCTCTCCTTTCTACCATCCTTCTTCCTCCTCATCAGTGGTAGTAGTACTAGATCTGCCACCACCTCCTACCGCTCCTCCTCCCACCACCCCTCTTCCCTCATTCAAGCTCATTGTCAACCCACCTGCCACCGCTCACCAAGCTGCCCCCTCCCTCACTCTAAGGTCTGAGCTCCGGTAAACTCTAATCCAAATCCGGTGAAGGCAGGAGATGGCTACACCAGAGAGGGGGACATCAAGATCCCGAGAGCACACATCTCCAAGCTTATCCAAAGATTAGATATTCAACTCAATTTATAAAAAAAATAGTCGATTGATGTATATAAAATCCCTAAAAACACAACAAGGTGTGTAGCTAGAACCAAATCCTCTTGCCACTTTGCCAATTTCGACGTTACCGTGCCTTCACTGTGTATATCTATCAAACTTAAAAGATATGATGCACGAGATCTACCGACAGACCGTAGCGTGCGTGGCGCTACGTACATGAACTACTATGGAAGTGTTTTTCACATGTGCATGCACGCGAGGATCACGAGATGGATTGGACGGTAGCGAGCAGATGTACATATAGCTAGGGGTGTAATCGGAATGGATACAGATGTATATCGTTCTTCCTATATTCTATTCTGTATTTTTTTCTCGGAATCGAATTCGAACACAAATAGTGTCGAATACTTCTTTATCTCTTCTATATCCGTTCTGTGAACTTTCGATTGGTCGGACAGAAATTATCTACTCTATTTGCATCTCTATATGTAGCTGCAGCAAAAAAGGCAGTTAAATGCTGCTTCGCTTTTAGATTCGTGCAGGCCTGCAGCGGCGGCAGAGAGCACCGCCGAAGTATCTTTGCTTGCGTTATCCACTTTGCTGCCGCACGCGTTGCGCTCTTCACCGTGTTTTTCTTCGTGGCTTCGTGCTCTGCTTTTGTTTTTTTTAAAGGTACAATGCAGACGGACATCTCATTCGCAACCCACTTGTACCATACACACGCACATATATGCGTGCTCTGTTTTTTTAATACATAGGAATCGGATGGTTTGCTTACTAATGTTGGTTTATATCTTGGTCGCTGGTAATAGCTGGTTCTAATTCTTATCAGTCTGTTTTTTTACTGTAACTTATGATTTTTAGCTGAAATTTTTGAATTTTAGCTGTTTACGATAGAGATTACGAAGAGAGATACTCGCTTACGATTTTGGATGGTATAGATGTTGGACTTTTAACGTGTACTATAATTAACTTATAGACTCTATCTAAAAAATACTCCGTTTGAAAGTTAGGTACTGTAGCAAAAGCTAAAAGCCGTTTTGAGAAGTTGAGCTTCAATTAGTAAACCTAAGACTAAACAAACAAGTCCCAAAAGATTAATTTGGCTCGTTATTTTGTGATATAGCTTATGTTTTATAGTTATAACTTATAATTTTTAGCTTTAATATAAATGTTTATACTAATAAACCGAAAATTCATCTTTTTTTTGTTCAAAGAAAGACATAAGTCATAGCCACATTTTTGCTTTTGGCGTCGTGATGCACATGTTGGTCTGAGCTTCTTAGGTACATTTCTAATTAACTAGAGACATAATAGAAACATGTTTCCTCTCAATGACCACCTCTTGTTTTCAATATATAGACCATGGAGGCAATTGCACCGAGAGTCTATTGATAGTTGTTCAACTTTTAAGGACAATCCTTTAAAAAGTTATTAACTGTAGCGACCCATGTATTTACTAAAAGGTAATAACACTAGTTAACGGATTATTATTTATCTATTTGGTAAAGCACCAATTCAATAAATAATAAGCCCATCAAAGTGTTATAACAGAACAATAACTAGAGAGAGTATAACATTATTACAATACTATTGCCATGTAGAGCTACAGTCTGAAACAAGGCTTAACAAGTTCTGCCCGAATATTACAATAATTGGAAAAGAAATGGTTCTAACTAATAATTATACAAAGATGGAGATGAGTAAATAGCTGCACACTAATATACTCAGGTTCACATAAATGACCCCTGGCCGCCTTCTACTCATTCCAACCTCTATACGAGGCTTTCGTCTCGTGCATGTCATACTCCTGACCGAGCTCACTTCCTTCGGTGTAGCTATCCTCAACGTAGAACTCCGTATAACCGTGTATATCATCGTATTGACTCACCTCTAACAAGGAGGATTAATAATAAGGGTGAGTCAAGCAGTAATAGCAATTATGCAATCTTATGCTAAACATCATCAGATCAACATTCATATTCCTTCTCATCCTCGTTCTTAAAATAAGTTTTTAGGTTTTGAAAATATTAGGCTTTTAGTTTGTAAAGCTACTAGTCACTCGTATTCAGAGAAAAGACCCCCTACAAGCTCTGTAGCCTCTAGTCCAGGAGATAGGAACGAATTCACGATTTATTTAGCACCACACAGGTTTGTGTCATTTTACCCATAGCCACCCCAACTATGATAGCATTTCCTTAGATGTAATGCTCAAATTGGAATTTAGAACGTTTTCTCTACTTCAATGTATTATAACTCTACCTAGTTATCACAGTGTTGACCCCTATGCTGAGAAGGCTCAATCCATCGCCCGACATGTGCTAGAAAGACTCAGTCTATCACCTAGCACCCACCTTAGGGGGGCCATCACCTTGCTAACTGTGTACTAGGGAGGCTCAGTCCATCACCTAGTACGTGTTGACTCCTATGCCGAGAAGGCTCAGTCCATCGCCCGACATGTGCTAGAAAGGCTCAGTCCATCACCTAGCACCCACCTTAGGGGGCCATCACCTTGCTAACTGTGTACCAGGGAGGCTCAGTCCATCACCTAGTACCTACCATAGGTCTTGCCCCTCTGGCCCTACCCAGTCTCGTATACCCAAACAAAATGTATAATAAACTTTGATAGAGTAACATATTCTATCCATCCTAAATAGGACCATGACTGATATGATAATACGACTCGTACACGAGTAAAAGTTGGTTGGTCCTTTTATTATATCAATATGTAAACGGTCCCAAAACATGTCCCTTTTCTTTTCCTGACCCGGGCACCCTCCACCCATGTTTTATTTACCTATAGGACAGTGGCTTCTCCAACCGCCTACCTTACCATATTCATTATCATTAGTATAACACATATTCGTCATTGTTATCATTAAGCACATGACTTCCTTTCGAAGTTCATTTTTTACAAGGAGTGATATTAATTTAGCATAAAAATAAATTTTAGGCGAAATTCCTCTAATTCAATGATCAAAGATATGCTTACCTGAATATGGATCAAAAATCTTGGTTTTAGGTCCTCTCAGGTGAAATTCTTCCTCTAGACCCAGTTCTTTCCCTGCAAGTAGTGCATATGCTATGGTTCAATTTATGGATTTAGAAAAATAAATTATACTAAAACGTTCATATGTGATCCACGAAATTAAATTAGCTAATTGCGGATTTCTACAACTTAATTGCTATTTAAATAGCCACGTAAATTTTAGTCTACTGATGGCAATTCTTTTAGTTCAATAATCATAGATAATTATTAATGGGGTTCTGTTATTTAAATTACTAACAAAATTAATTGGGTATCTAAACATATAATGGAGCGATCTGTACAACAACACACGAATACTAATATTACATGCTCTCTCTCTCCTCATCCACACATTTAGCCAGATGGCCTAGCTGGGCCATGTACCCTGGCTTCCTCTTTCCATTACTTTCCCTACTTCTTCTCTAGCCAAACTCCTCTGCGGCTCCCTTTCTTTAGCACAACTGCCTCCTACCGCCTTTTGCCCATGCTCGGCCTCTAGGGCCGCTCACTTCCTGCTGTACAGCTCCTGTCTGCACCGACTAGCACCTGTCCCTACACCACTTGGCCGCCCCTATGCTCTCGGCCCCTACCGGCTCACTATAAGTCAAGTTCCAATTAGATTGGTTTTAGTGATTAATGATAAATCTAAATATGAGACTAACTATTTTGTTGAGTGTATTATTGCTTAGTCTTATTTGGATAAGGAGGTGAAAATCATGGAGGTATGCTTTTGACATCCTATTATTATATCTTGTTACCCTCCTCACATCCAAATATATGATTAAACAACAAAACTATATATAAGACTAACTTGTTTGTTGAAGTATTACATTGTCTAGTCACATTTGGATAAAAGGTGAAAATCATAGAGGTATGTATTCGATGTTATATTACTTTTATCTTGTTGCATTTCTCGAATCCAAAATATAGATTGAACTCCACCGAAAGTCTAACTTGAATATATATATATGTTTTTCTTACACATTCTTGTATGCACATATTTAGGGGTAATTCACTCTATATTTTGCGGTTTCATTAGTATTGATCTATATTCTGTTTTCCACGTATTTGGGATCTCTACTTTAAAATATATCTTTTTGAGTATATAAAACTTGTGTAGTTTATATGTACTCATGATTTATTTAAATTCAATCATTTGCAATCGAGTTATCACAATGTGTTTGTCTTCCTTCATTATGTGTTAATGATTGGATGATAAATGATAACCGGATGTGTAGCTTTACTAGCAATTAATTCAGAGACAAACACTTTTCATTCAAATGAGTTAATTGCTTTGAAGGCTTATCCTAGAGTATACAATTATTGTGTACATGATGTATACTCGCAAATATTTTATTATCTCACTATTTGTTGAGATCGTTATCAATAACTAGAAAGGGAAAAATTGAAGAATCTAGACCCACCATCATGAGTTAATGGTATGTGTTGGTAATAAATGACAATCACATTATAGGAATGACATTTTTTATGAGTTGGATGAATAAGTTAGATCTCAAAATGAGGATGACTCTGGATGACTTCATGTGTTAAAGATTATTAAGTCAAGTTTCAAAATGAAAGATAGCTTCATGTGTTGAAGATCATCAAGTCAAGTTTTGAGATGGAACATAGCTTCATGAGTTGAAGGGCATCAAAAAGAGAAGATAATCATGAGTTGATCAAGATTCCCAAGAGGAAATAATTATGAGTTGATAATTAAGTCAAGTGAAGGATACATTATGGGTTGATGTATATCAAGATAATGACTCGGATTTGAAGTGAAGATATGTGTCATCAAGCTTCAAGAGGATGCTCAACGTAAAGGTATGACTAGTTAGGGCGAAGGATGTATTTCTAGTCTTTTACCGGTCTTAGTGTTTGGTTGAAAAACTGGATTGATAGTATATGTTTATCGTACTATTAAGAGGAATCATGTCTAGTAGATTGAGTCTCGTCATGTGTTGATAGCTTAATCTTGCTTGCTCTAGCTCTCCATGGCATAATACTATTATTTATAAATGTGTTTTACAAATAGTTGAGGCTCCTACACTTGATCCTTGTGACATGCGATTATGCTTTGCAAATATGTTTTGCAAAGGTTGAAGTCCAAGTTTCGTACTCCTTGTGGTATAAATCTTATATTTGCGAATGTGTTTTGCAAATGGTAGAATCTTATGTAAAATCCTTGTACCATATGACCTAGGTTTGCGAATGCGTTTTGCAAATATGTTGAGTCTATGTACTTACACCTTGTGTCATGATTCCGAAAGTGTGCAAATGTGTTTAGCAAGTTGTTGTGAATCATGGTTGGTTCTTGTGTGCATGATACTATAATTTGCAAATGTGTTTTGCAAAATTTGTTGAAGTATATGCACTTTTCAGAAAAATGTGAACTACCGCTTTGTGTCTTACGGAACTACTGCTGGGCGAAACTATCGACGTGTAACACACGGTACGACCACTTTCTGGTACTACCAGCGTTGAGATCATGGTACCACCATGTCGGTTGGTGAAGCAATCACTAGTGTGGTTGAAGACCAGCATGATCGAAAACCAATATGGTCAAAAACTGGTGTGATCGAATAAAACCAGAGTGGTTGAAGACCAATGTGGTCGAAGACTAATGTGGTCAAACAAGACTAGCGTGGTTGAAGACCGGTATGACCGTGGCAGGTAGACCGGCTCTATGTGAGGGTCCGACCGGCCTGTGTGGTGAGGTCATTACTACAGAAAGCCTAATACTAGATGCCAAATCACAGACGGTTTGACAAAACCGTCTATGAACGACCTTAACACAGACGGTTTTAATTTGGACACCGTCTGTGTTGATGGCGTCGGAGAAAACGAGTATCACAGACCGTTCTTACCAATAAACCGTCTGTGATATTTATGTATCACAGACGGTTTCTATTACAAACCGTCTGTGATAATCTGGCATTATAACAGACGGTTTTTTATTTAAAACTATCTGTGATAATCTTAGAATTATCACAGACGGTTTGTAATACAAACCCGTCTGTGATGTTGTCTGTCCGATGTTAATATATAACTACAAGATCGAACGGTTTGTATTACAGGTTGCTTCTAATAACTTATAACCTACAGAACTACTGAGACAAGAGATCATAAATTAAAAGAAAATTTATTACAAAAGTCGCACATAAAGAGATTCCCAGATTCTAATCTTCGGTCCGATGTTAATATATAACTACAGAACGGTTTGTTTTACAGGTTGTTTCTAATAACTTATAACCTACGTACAGAACTACTGAGATAAGAGATCATAATTAAAGGAAAATTTATTACAAAAGTCGCACATAAAGAGATTCCCAGATTCTAATCTTTAGAGCTTCGTACGCTTCTTCTTCGACTTTGTCCGTTGGATCAGCCGCTGAGTTCTCGAACGCTGTTAAGATTGTCCTTGCCCTCAGCACTTCCTCCTCCAGCCTGGGCAAATGATCAGTAGCATAGTCCACAATCTCGAGGAGGATTGCATTGTAAGCTTCCTCAGACTCTGCCGTTTCTGCTTGATCGGCAATGCTATCCATTAGTCTGTGCAATGCCACAAGAGCTTCTTCCGCTCTTGCACATTGTTGAGAAGAACTAGGGTGAGAGCGAATTCCCTTTCTTCAGCGGCAGCGAGACGCCTCTGTCGACGACGGATGATCAGGTCGAGCTGACGGATGCAAGAAAGTTGGGGAAGATGAGTAGGGCGTGTGCGGAGAAGCTGCTCCAGACGTAAATTGCTGGCCGCCTATGCAAGGTTCTGGCTGAACAACTCTTGATGAACAAATGAGAGGAAGGAGATGATCACTGAAGCCATATTGCATGTACTACGTTGAGAATTAGGCCGACGCGCATATTTAACCTTTAGCAGACGGTTCAGATACCAAATTAATGATCGAGACGCTCGTATGCCGAGACGCTTCAGATAACGATAGTGCTACCGAGTCTCGATAAACTATCACGCACGGTATTATTTTGGAGACCGCTCGATGAGTATCACGAGCACGTTCTTACTAACGAACCGCTGCGTGATAGTCAAACATCACAGACGGTTCTTACCAATGAACCGTCTGTGATAATCGGGAATATCACAGACGGTTTTAAACTAAAAACTGTCTGTGATGATTGATATCACAGACGGTTTTTAATCAGAAAACCGTCTGTGGTATCACAATATCATAGACAGTTTTTAACTACAAACCATCTGTGATAGTAAGTATCACAGATGGTTTTTAAAAAAACTGTCTGTGATAATGCTGCTATGTATTTATTGCGCCGCTCAGACCGCATCTGTCTTCATTTCGATCCAGATCTTAGCCTGGTGCTGCAGCTGGAGGCGGCAAGGCTTTCGGGCCATTTTTTTTGTGGAAGGAGGCTTATTTGGCATGAGAGCTTTGAAGATTCATTGAGTTCTTGGTTGTCCTAGATATGGTTAGTAATGAAATTTGTTTGATCTAGCTAATTAATTTTCAGTGAACTGTTATATATATACTTTGAAGATCTAGCTAATTTAGATGTAGCTAGCCTCAATGCATGTGGTATATATGTAGTAATAATTAATTAAATTAATTTTAATACTAAGTTGTTTTATATGTGCATAATATAGAACCGAAGCTGGATGTATACCGCAAACCGTGTGAGTGAAGAGTACATTAATGGCGTGTCTGCTTTTACAAAAACTACCGAGGAGTATATGTTGAATAAGGGGGTGGAATATATGTATTGTCCATGCACTAACTGCGAGAATTTAAAGATGTTTAAGAATCGAGAGCAGATTGAAGCGCACTTAATTCGGAGGGGTTTCAAAAAGGGGTATACGTGTTGGACCACTCATGGCGAAGTCAATGATATGCCACCGGATGACATCGCTGGTGAAGTCAGTGATATGCCGCCGGATGACATCGCCGGTGAAATCAATGATATGCTGCCGGATGATGATTGTGGTTCGGATTCGGATAGGCTGCACAATGACAATCTGGATCAGATGCTTCGTGATGTAGAAGAGAACTATGATGAGAGAGAGTATATTAAATTCCAAGACTTGATGGAGAACTCAGAGAAAGCTTTGTACACGTGCTGCAAGTCAAAGTACACGAAGTTGTCAGCTGTGCTTGAACTGTTGAAATTGAAGGCAAGCAACGGTTGGTCCGACAAGAGTTTTACGACGCTGCTAGGTCTTTTAGCAGGCATGTTTCCGGAGGAAAATGAGTTACCAAAAACCACGTATAAAGCCAAGAAGGTTCTTTGTCCATTGGGAATGGAAGTAGAAAGAATACATGCATGTCCGAACGACTGTATCCTCTACCGTAAAGAGTATGCAAACATGCATGTCTGTCCGGTGTGCAACGCATCCCGGTACAAACGTAACAATCAATCAGATGATGATGGCGAGAGAACAGAGGTGAAGAGAGGACCTCCTAGAAAGGTGGCATGGTATCTTCCTATAATTCCCCGTTTGAAGCGGTTTTTTGCGAATCCAAAGGAGGCAAAACTGCTGCGATGGCACTCGGAGGAGCGCAAGAAGGATGGAATGCTAAGACACCTTGCTGATTCCACCCAGTGGAGAAACATCGATAGGTGCTTTGCAGATTTCGGTGCATTACCGAAAAATATAAGGTTTGGATTGAGTACAGATGGAATGAATCCTTTTAGTAGCATGAGCAGCCGACATAGCACTTGGTCTGTGACTCTTTGCATCTATAACCTTCCTCCTTGGTTTTGTATGAAGCGAAAGTATATTTTGCTGTCGATACTTATCCAAGGGCCAAAGCAACCTGGGAATGATATTGATGTGTATCTAGCGCCATTGGTGGAAGATCTAAAAGTACTGTGGTACAGGTATGGGATGCATACAAACGAGAGAACTTCACTTTGCGCTCCTTATTGTTCTGCACCATAAATGATTATCCTGCCCTTGCTAACCTGTCGGGTCAGAGTACAAAAGGTACCAAAGCTTGTACTCACTGTTTAGATGGTACCGAGAGTGTGTGGCTGAAATACTCACGCAAAACCGTGCACATGCGTCACCGCCGATTCATTCGGAGGGCTCACCCATACCGCAAGATTAAGAAACAATTTGATGGAGAGAAGGAGGACGGTTCAGCTCCAAGGCATTTAAGCGGTAAAGAGGCTTATAATATGGTTAAGGATTTAGATGATTTGCTCGGAAAGGGACGTAAATTGAGGGGTCGTGAGAAGAACATCTAGAAGAAGAGATCAATATTTTGGGACTTATTTTATTGGGAGTACCTAGATGTTCGACACTGCATCGACGTCATGCACGTAGAAAAGAATGTGTGTGACAGCTTGATTGGTCTCTTACTGAACATTCGTGATAAAACAAAGGACGGCGTCAACACACGGCTTGACTTGGCTGATATGGACATCAGGCGTGAGTTAGCACCGAGAACAACATATAATGGACGAACGTACCTTTCCCCTGCGTGTTACACTCTGTCCAAGGTCGAGAAAACAGAACTGTGCCTATGCTTGCATGGTGTCAAAATTCCGTCTGGTTACTCCGGCAATGTGAAGAAACTTGTTTCGATGCAAGATTTGAAGTTAAATGGAATGAAGTTTCATGATTGTCATGTGCTGATGACACAGATGCTCCCTATTGCAATTCGAAATATTTTGCCGATCAAAGTCTGAGAGACAATCATGAGGCTATGTTATTTTTTTAACACAATTGCTCAGAAGGTCATCGATCCCGAAGGACTAGATGCACTGCAGGACGAGGTGGTGATGACTCTATGTCATCTTGAGATGTATTTTTCTCCTTCATTTTTTGATATCATGGTCCATCTCATTGTTCACGTTATGTGAGAGATAAAAATGTGCGGGCCCGTATTCCTACGTAGCATATACCCGTTTGAGAGGTTCATGGGAATTCTCAAGTCATATGTACGGAATCGGTCTCGGCCGAAGGGCAGCATCGTCGAAGGTTATGCAAGCGAAGAGGTCATTGAGTTTTGTGTCGATTATATGGCTCAGATTCAACCGATAGGTGTGCCTCAATCTCGTCATGAGGGGAGGCTCAAGGGTATCGAAACTATAGGAAGAAAAGCAATTACTCCAGATATGGACGCGTATGCGCAAGCCCATTTCACGGTCTTGCAACACATGACTGAAGTGGCCCCTTATGTCGACTCAAAGACAAGGATGTGCTTCGCAATGTAATCCGAGCGACCGGATGTTTAGATCATGAGACAATACAACAGTCGGTTCAACCAATGGTTGAAGGAGCAAATCGCTAGGAGCTCGTCAAGTGAGATGCTGACATGGTTGGCACAAGGGCCAACATTTACAGTTGTGACATGGTAAGGATATGACATAAATGGGTACACATTCTACACATAGACTTAGGATGTAAAGAGCACTAACCAGAACAGCGGTGTCCGCATAGATGCGTTCAGTACTGATGGGGTGAGAAACTCGTACTATGGGTTCATAGAAGAGATTTGGGAGCTCGACTACGTGGTTTTCAAGATCTCCCACAGGTGAAGGTTAACAAGTACGGTGTTACTACCGTGTACCTTCAACGTGTCGGGTACAAAGACGAACCATTCGTACTCGCCAACCAAGTTGTTCAAGTTTTCTATGTAACCGACCCGGCAGATAAGAAGCGCCATGTAGTTCTTCATAGAAAAAGGAGAATTGTCGGAGTAGAGAATGTAGTGGACGAGGAAGAATACAATCAATTTGACGAGTTACCTCCTTTTGGAAATGGCATAAGGGTTAATTTTGGAAATGTGACGAAACTAGTTACGTACGCATTGATCATCATGTAGGGTTAATTTTTAAAGGAAATAAGTAAGTGGAATGAGAATGGGGACATATATGTGGGCAATTTGCATTAATGTATATAACAATGTATGTATGGGATGTATATGTGAATTGGCATTTATGTATATAACAATTAATGCATGCATGTGTGTGATATATAGGTGAATTTTGAGAATGAGTCATACAAATGTATCTCTATGTTCATTTGGCTGTTGTAAAGAAATATACCGGGTTATTGTAAAGAAATAACTACAGCTGGGCAAAGACTTATTGAATGCTGGTTGGTGCAGTTATATTAACTACAGCCGGGCAAAGACTTATTACAGACGGTTGTAAGTTTAAAACCGTTTGTGATTATTATCACAGATAGATATCACAGACGGTTCTGAGATAAGAACCGTCTGTGATAGTTATTATCACAGACGGTTTTTATCTTAGAACCGTCTGTGAAATTTATTATCACAGACGGTTCTAATCTTAGAACCGTCTGTAAGAAGCCTTTATATAAAACCCCCAGCTAGGGTTTTGCGCGTACACTGCCAGTTATTAGCAATACCAACCTAGACTTAGTCGCTCTCCCGATCCCCCGAGCCCGTCGCCAGCCGCCTGCGTCGAGCCCCCGAGCCCGTCGCCGCCGCCGTCCCCCGATCCCATCGCCGGCCTCCTCCGTCCCCCCGAGGCCGTCGCCGTCCTCGAGCCCGTCGCCAGCCGCCTCCATCGAGCCCCCGAGCCCGTCGCCGGCCGCCTCCGTCCCCTCGAGTCTGTTAGTTTCTTTTAATAGAAAATGTTTATTTAAGCTTAAGATCTAATATATAGTTGTCATATAACTGCTGCATAGCATTATGCTGATTTTAGATACATGATATTTATGTTGGGCATAAATTTCTACTTGAATAACTTAAAATATTTATATGTGTATATGTTGATTAAGTCATTTTTATGCCTCAGGTATAATGCATGTTGTATATATAGGAAAGAATAGGCACTTACTTGAACATATATTCTTGTTATTTCATAAATCTTATTGTTGTTAAATCTTACTGTTATGCATATGCATATGTATATGTATATATATGTTGCTAATGAACTTAGATATGTATATGTATACTTGAATATATGTATACATATATTGGAATTAAATTTAAGTATGTGCTTATACCGCACTATTTACGTATATATGAGAAGGCCAACATGTCATCGCGCATTCTTCAACATCATCACCGGAAGCGTCCGCTCCAAAATCAACACGCAAAGCAAGAGGACTATCGAAAAAGCCCGAGGGCCGATTTACCATCACACAGGTCGATAGATCTGGGACCCCTCTCCTTCCTGACAAAGCAGCAAGGGCATTTCGAAGAACGATCGGAATAGTTACACGAGAACGAATTGAGATTACATTCGATTCGTGGAAGAGCGTGAGTGAGATTCAGAAACGTGAGCTGCTGACAGAGATTTTTGCATCGTTCGAGATTCCAGAAGAACACCACGACTCTGTGCAACGACATACGTTGGCAGCGGCGTGCAAAGCATGAAAAAACTTCAAGAGCGTGCTTGTCAAGGACTATGTGCGATGATCTAACGCCCTTTGACAGGTATCCATTCCTGGAACCACAATGGGACGAGTTTAAGGCGATGAAGACGATCAAAGCTTTCAGAAGTGCAAGTGCGGCGTACAAGGCCCTCCAGGCAAAAAACACACATCCCCACAGACTCGGCATAGCTGGGTATGCGGGTAAAATCCCGCAGTGGAGGCGGGAGGACGAACAGGCAATCTTGCGGAACACCGCCCCACCATTTGCCACGATCCCGATGAGCGCGCGACATTGGATTAGAGCGAGGTCATCTACCACGCCGTCGGGGATATCTCCTTCCGAACCTCGCGCACCGAAGTGTCCCACCGCTCGTAAGATATCGAACTACGTAGCTTGTAATTACTCCACTACTTCCTGAAAACTAAATGACATGTCAGGCTCTTGCAGGATGCATTGAGTGTCGAATCTTCCCAGGGATCATTCCAGTCAATTAGGAAGAAAGATATACTCTCCGCAGCACTGGGAAACAAAGAGCACCTGGGTCGTACGAGAGGCCTTGGGTTTTATATTCCTTGGAATCAAGGTTTTTCAGCACCCGGGTCATACGAGAGCACTGTTGATCTGCTTGTTTCAGAGGGCATGGCTAGCATTTTCTGAGGCTAGCCAATAAACAGAAATAGATCTAGGGGAAGGAAAGAATATCACAGACGGTTTGTAACTACAGACCGTCTGTGATAGCTAGCATCACAGACGGTTTGTAAGAAACAACCGTCTGTGCTATAGCATATCATAGACGGTTTTTAACAAAAAATCGTCTATGATATATCAATATCACAGATGGTTTGTGGTCATATCACAGACGGTTTGTGGTTACAAACCGTTTGTGATATTGATATATCATATACGGTTTTTTGTTAAAAATCGTCTATGATATGCATATATCACAGACGGTTTGTGGTTACAAACCGTTTGCGATATTGATATATCACAGACGGTTTTTTGTTAAAAACCATCTGTGATATGCATATAGCACAGACAGTTGTTTCTTACAAACCGTCTGTGATGCTAGCTATCACGACGGTGCAGAGTTACAAACCGCTCGTGATATATACCCACAGCACGCTTGAAGACCATCTGTGATAACCTTCGATTATCACTGACCCATAAAGTCAGACGGTTCAGAAAACCGTCTGTGATGACGTTTTTGAACCGTCTGTGATAATGGTTTCTGTAGTAGTGGGTAGTACTGTACGCCGGTAGTACCGATTGTGTTGAGCAGTACGACTATATTGCGGTAGGTCCAATTTCTACTTGGTGTTACATTATTTCCAGAGAGGTGGTTTTTGGAGACTTTTCTCTCCTCTGGAAATCGGTAGTACCGATTTGTTTGAGCGGTACTACCAGAGTGTGGTAGCACCAAACATAGAACTGCTGTAGTACCGTAATTACTGAGTAACGGTTAGTTTTATAGTTGTTACAAGGAAAACGGTAGTACCGGCCATATAACAACGGTAGTACCAGACTTCCTGATTTTTTACTCCAACGGTTAATTTCTTTGTGTGGGGTATAAATACCTCCTTGTGACTTGTTGGAGAACAATCTTTGACACTCTATTTTACTCTCTTGAGCTAGTGTGACTCTTAATTTTGCATGTTTTACACCTTGTGAGTAAGTAGAAAGGTCTCTAGTTGCATGTGTTGCATTTAGAGATGGATTTCATATCCACTTAAGTTTGTGCATTTGTTGCACATGATGAGAGTCAAGCAAGGGGGCGTGACTTGTTACTTTTGGAGGTTGTTGAATCCTAGATGGCATTGGAGACGTCGTGTCCGGTAATCTTCTCAAAAAAAGTTGTGAGAAATCCTGACGTGTTGTGAAGTTTGGAGCTCACCTACCTGGATCGAAAAAGAGCATCACTACTGGACTTGAAGTGTTTGGCGTAATTCGTGCAGTCGATCCAATTCATTTGGGTTTACCTCAATGTGGATTAGGAGAGACTGGCAAATCTTCGAAAACCATGGTAAAAAAACCGTCTCATTGTGGTTTGTTCTCTTATGCTCAATCTACATTCAAGCAATTTACATTCATAAAATCAAATTGATTGCTTATCTATCTAGGATTGCAAACATTTAACATAGATTTAGATTGTTGGTGCACTTAGGTGAATCTAGTTGATTTAGGCTTTATTTGTGCTAAATCGAATTAATTTACGCTTTCACATTATAAACTTAGTTTTAGCTAAAGAAATTTTAAAACCGTCTATTCACCCCCCCCCTCTATTCGACCTCCTCAATCTTACACTCACCTCCAGCTCAGCCTCATCGGATTTGGCCTTGGCCCCTCTAGATCCATTGCCGGCCGCTAGGAATCAATCTTCCCCTTTCTAATAGTTGTCCCCGTCTATTACTTTTAGTTCATGATTTATCTCTTGCTTTAGCTTGTGATTTGAGTTGATTTTTGGGCATGAGTAGGTAAAGGTGGTGATGGCTATGCTACTACGGTTTGCTACAGTGGGGCTCGAGGCTTCCTGCATGTGGGAGAGTGTGGTGGCCATTGGGTGTGTGTGGTTTGTTGGTGGTGGCACGCCATCGCCTCGGTGGTCTCACCTGTGGTATACTCCTCCCTCCCCTACTCTCTTCCTCCTCTCTATGATGGTTCTGTGGCTTGCTATGGTTGGATGATGAGCTTGTGAATGGTGATGCACATAGGGTGGTCTTGTGATAGCGATAACATAAATTGAAAATAGAATGTGGGCTACCTTGTCAGTTGATGGTTGGCTTGATTTGGGAAAGAACCAATGTTCTATTTTTCTTAGGCGTTGCTTGGTTCGGCTGTGTGGTGGTCATTTTGAGGTGGCTCGCTTATCGCCTCCTCCTAGCGCTTGTGGCCTCCTTGGTGCTCCTCCTCCTCCTGGTGCTTACTTGTGCTCCGCTTGGCCTTGCTGCTTGCTCCTTTGCTCCTTCCCTTCCTTCGGCTAGCTAGTGGATTTGCCTCTCTCTTGCCTAGCTTGGACTCCGCCTTATCCCTTTCTTGTGATCTCTGTGTATTCCCTATGCAGGTAGTTATTTCACTATACATGGGGTATTGGATTTGTCTATTTTGGTTGAATAGCTATGAAATGAAATTTTGGAATGGACTCAGGTTGGTTTTTAACGTTGGATGATGAACTCCTATGGCTACGAGAGGTGTCGATTGGCCCCAGACGGTCTAGTATCTCAATGAGCGAAATATCCATTTTGATAACTAAACTAGGGTTCTGAAAGCAACCTGGCTTTTAATTTCTTATTTTGTTCAATCTTTTTTGGTATTTGAATATTTACTTTTCTCATAATTTAAACTATAGGTTATTCTTGTAATTATGGTTAATTGTATTTGATGCAAGAAATGAGCTCAATTATAATTTAAATCTTGCAATTTCTAATTAATTATAATTGTATTGTAATTATTTATATTTTTTAGACAGTTATTTTGGTTGAGATCAAGAATTATAAATTCATTTAATTTTAAATGTAATCGATATAATTCAGATTGTTATATTGATGTAATATAGACTATTAATATTTTTATTCAATCCGAGGAACAATTTTAATTATCGCTTGGCGGATGTAATTTGTTTGTTGTAAATGGACTGTAATTAATTAACTATTGTACCACATACTATTATATATTTTATTTGCATTGACGAATGCTTTTAATTGCCACATGATTAATTGTATTTCTTAATCAAGTCTACTCAGATTGTAATAGTTTTCGAAGATAAGATTTGTGAATGCATTCTATTTATTTACCGCTCTTAGGTGTTAATTTGACTTGATGCACGGGAAAAACTTAAGTTACCTCACAATTTATTTATTAGTTATTTAATTAATTTCATTTAGTTTTTTTAACTCATCGCTTAAAGTTAGTTGAAAAATGTGGGGGCATTACATTAACCGAGGATAGCTTGGTTTACGTTCAAGAGCTAAATCGTCAAGTATCCATGGGTTTCTTTTCTCGAGATTAATTTGCGTGCCATCTTATTTAAGAATTTAACCATCGATGAGCCTAGTTTGGTCACTGTGTTTTTGGCAATTACTTTTGAACTAGCTCAAATAAACAAAAGGGTGTATGTATAAGCTTTTGCTTAAAAAAAAAAGAAACTAATATGAATACCTGATTTCTCAAAATGACTTCTTCACTCCTCTTACTTCTATCTTGCTCCAAGGATAAGATAGGAGATCACGAATGCATCATACACCCCACTCCTCTTGCTCTCATCTCATGCACGCATCTATCCCTCATTTTCTCCACCGCTCGCCCCCTTCTTCGAGCCCCTTTCTTCTTAAAGATACTTTTTCAACCACTACCATTTATTTTTAACAAAAAATTATTAACTATAGGTAAAATCTATCGGTCACAGCCAATTAGAACACTCTAAAACAGAGTGCAGAAGTCACCCAAGAGCAGTAAGTCGGGAACACAGAGCCACGAGTTACAAGTTCTGTTTACCTGCCGTCAAAAGCAGGCGGCGCAGATGCTATGCATGCCTGCCAACGGGCATGTTTTCCATGTGGTACTAGCAAGCTGCTGATTATCAGTCAACGATTCTCTTCCCATCCAATATATGCACATACTAGCTTGTCCATAACGGTGTACATAAAAGGTGACGTTAGCCTTGTACCGTTCTATCCCACTGGTCAAGAAAAAAGTAATCATTCCAAAAAAAACGTGCAGCCAAACTATTTTAAATTTGAGCAATAGTATCTTTACATAGTTTAGCCTGGCCTTATGAACATTATACGGATAAGTTTGTCTAGAAAAATACCTTTATAATGTTATAGTTCTTATAGGTTTCACATATATATTACAATACAAACTGATGCTCGAAATTGTGTTTTAGATACTATGTCAATGTTTAAAACGACCTTGTAGCCAGCAAGGCTTTGGGGCAGTCTAACCATCAATGAACTGATTCTTTCAAAAAAAGAGTCACTTTTTCTAGCCCTTGGATTTATATCTCTCATCTTCCACTACATCTCATATATGAACCTAGCGCTCAAAACCATATTCCCATCTTCTCCCTCCAGCAACCATCGCCTCCCACCGTCAATGTCGGCTAGCCCTTCCCCTCGTCACTACTGTTGCCTGGCGTGACTGCTGGTGGCGCCAATGCCGCCTATCTCCTCCTTCGTTCCACATCCACCTCTCATTTTTGTCATCTTCCTTCTCACCACCAGTGGTGGTACTTGCAGATCCACCACCACCTCCTACCGCTCCTCCTCCCGCCACCCCTCCTCCCTCATTCAAGCTCATCGTTGACCCACCCACCACCGCTCACCAAGCTGCCCCCTCCATCGCTCTATGGTGTGAGCTCCGACGAACCTTGAACCCTAATCCGGCGACGGTGGGAGATGGCTACGTCGGAGAGGAGGACATCAAGCTACCCAGAGCACAAATATCCAAGTTTGTCTAAAGATTAGAAATTTAACTAATTCTAAAAAATAGTCAATTGATGTACATAAAATCCCTAAAAACACAACAAGGTGTATAGCCAAAGCCAAATCCCCTTGCCACCTTCGTGAAGTTTGACATTACCGAGTCTTTACTGTACATATCTATCAAATTTAGACCATGTTCCAAACAGCTTATGGCTTTTGGGTTTAAAAGCCAAAAGTTGAACAGAGTGGTTTCTTATGTTGGCTTCTATAAACCGTTTGCAAAAGTCACTGCAAAAACCGTTTTGAACGGAGTGACTTCTCAATGTGACTGTCCTTTACTCCCTCAATCTCTCTTGCAATTAACCAAAAAGTTACAGCCAAAAGTCACAACACTTTTAAACATGTTTGAAGATTAACTCACCCTTTTGCCCGTAGGACCCACTCTACAGAAAACACCGTCTACAGGTCGAGAATGGCAATTATGCTCGCATAGGACAATTGCACCCATCATCTGTCATCTGTGCTAATAGGGTAGCTATCCCGCAAAGGGTATTTTCATCATTTGTACAGACCCTAGAGCCTATAAACACCTTGTGTATCTCTCATTGTAAAAAAAAGTTTACGATGAGTACAAAGATCTATTCAAACTGGTGCCCTCTGGAAGAAACCCTCGAAACCCCCGAAGGTCACTGACAAGAGTAGAGTGGTCCTCTCGGACCCTCAAATCTGTATAAATCTTCGTGTCACTCTCACTTTTGTGGACATCGACCCGTAGCACGGCTGACATCTACCCCTCTAACATGTTCAGTTTTTCACACCTACAACATTGGCGCCATCCGTGGGGATCGTAGCTAATTAACGAAAGGCTATGGCTCCTATTAAGAAGTATTCCAAGTCCACAAGGCTTCCCCTGCTCCGAAGCACAAGGAGCCCATGGACGACCCCTCCGCCCTCTAGAGGAGCCCGAGGCACATGCTGCCTTCAGAGATTGGGGTTGTTCACCCAAGGACAGATAATGTCCTGTGCGTCCTGAGACTGCCAGACATACCCACTTCTCTCGCACCAACCGATGTGGATTCCGGACAAGAACAAGTAGCCCAAGGTACCATCAAAGCTCCGGGGGCTAGCCACTGCTTTCGGGGCGCTCAACGTCGCTAACTGCAGGGCAATGATGGAGGCAACCGCACGGCAAGTGGTGGACTACATGATGGTGGCCTACCGTCCTCCTGGTGGACCTCAGTACATCTCTCTGCTCCCAACATCACCATCAGTTCAAGTGACCACTAACCCAAATAGGCATGGGGCTTTCGCCCTTGGTGGAGGGAAAGGGGGAAACCTTATAATCTCCCTCCACTCGCCCACGCGGCGGTAATAAATGAGGCTCCTTACTGACCATTGCACCCACCGAACTCCGGATGGGTAGGAACTCAACCTATCCTGCTACAGTTTATGTTGTCACCTTTGCCTCTAAGGCCGAAGCTCATACCCCTAGGGATGAGAGTTCTAGGGCCTCTTCTCCAAGTTCCTTCACCCGGGCAAATGCGCCTACACCTGAAGATAGTAAACCAGCTCCCACCAGTCAACATAGGGCTCTGCCCCCAAGGTTCTACCTAGCTAGAAGCGACCAGAGAGCATCCAGGGCAAAAGGTTGTACCCCCACCGGCAGTCCCTTCGGCACCTTCAAACAAACAAGCCATTTCCCCCTGTTGCGACACAAGCACACTTGCTGAGCTAAAGGGACTCACGTCGAGAGGACTGTGGCTGAGATGGTCAGAAGAGCCTTTACTTCGCAAGCACTAGGTGCACCCCTGTGCCTCCAACTAAATATGTTGATAGGTATGGTTCTCATTGCCACGAAGAAGTGGAGGCAGAGTCCCTGATCTCTTGGCTGGACCAAACCGCTGGTTGGCACGGGCATTCTAACTCCCTGGTGCGTGGGCACCGCTGCTGCCACCATCGAGCATCTAGCTCTCCCAACTCGAGGGAGCCCCGACATTGCCTTAATGCATCGCACGGTAACCATAGCCTCACGCACGATTGGACAGGGGTATCCCGGAGACTGGCAACCCTCTCACCCGATATATCTCCAAAACTCTATTCTGACCAAAGTTCCGTCAGCCTAGCCTCGGGCCCTATGAGGGGACTCTGACCCCATGCAGTTTTTGGAAGTATATTCCACAGCGACTCGGGCTGAAGGAGGTGGAGATGTGGAGATGTGCAATTGCCTCCCACTATTCCTCTCCGGGACAGTGTGCTCCTGGTTCGTCAATCAGAAGAAAGGCTCCATCTACTCCTGGGACCAGCTGCGAGAAGAGTTCAGCGTAAACTTCCAAGGAAGCTATAAACACCCAATGCTCCCTAATCAACTCTTTACCATCAAGAAGCAGAAGAGCAAATCCACGAGGGAATTCCTTAAGCAATTTTCCAAAATGCGAAACCAAGTGGCGGATGACGTAGATTCCACTATTATCAATGCATGCAAGGAAGGGCTACTCCCAGGGGAGCTGAACCGTGCGCTGGGAAGGGATCTCCCGAGAATGATCCGTGAGCTTTTTGAGGTGGTGGAGAAATATGCACGAGGAGAAGAAGGCGACCTGGCCAAAAAGGGGATTCTCCCACACGATGGAGGTGACTCTCCCGGGAAAAAAGTCAAAAGGCTCCTCCTGGAAAAAGAACAAGGACCGAAGAGATCACTCCGGTGGGGGATGATATTCCAAAGTCCTCGTCGTGATCGACATCCTTTCTTCGCAACACGGGGGCAATTCTGCTAGGGGATCCAAGGAACAGGGCCTAAAACCCAAGGGAAGGGACTCCCGGGTGAATACCACAAAGATAGAAAGAACAACCCTAACCAAGGAGATGGACGTTGGTGTGCTTACCACAAAATGAATAGGCATGACACAAATGAATGCTGTCAGTACACCGCTGAGGTGGCAAAACTCCTCAAACGCAGCCCCAAGTCGCGCCAAGTGTCTCCACCGCATCACAAAACTACAGAGGTGATGCCCCTTCAAGCAATCCCACCACCTCTAGCACAGGCCTCTAGTGATCTACCCCTTGAGGGGCACTTGCCAGAGGCTAAGCAAGAACTCCCATTCCAAGCGCCACAAAGACATGTAAACATCATAATGGGAGGCTCGACCTCCAGGCATGGGTCAAAGCGCCAGCGGAAAGAGTATGCCCGAGAGGTTAACATCGTAGGGCGAGCATTCCCCTTAGCTTCATAGCCCCCGTGATGATGCTCTCTTTGTGACTGCTACAATATCCAATTTTGAAGTCTCTCGCATCCTCATTGATGGGGGAAGCTCCGCAAACATACTCTACCTACGCACGTTCAACTGTGCTACGTTAGGATATCATCCGTGTTTAGTGCATGGAATAACATTTGTAAAATATTATGCCCGACATTTGAAAGGAATACTATGCCTCAGTTCATTATTGCCCAGATGGCAATAAAAAAACGTATCCTTCTTGAAGACACAAGAAATCTTGTCAAATGTTAAATCCCAGAAGAATCACCTCGACTAGAAAACGCTATGAATCCCAAAAACTTAAAGTCTATATACAACCCTCATCTCCCATATCACCAAGTGTATGATGATTTCACGCAAATAAAATTTTATTCTTGAAGTAGTTAATAGCAATTTATTGCTAAAATTGCTAAAACTATGAGCAAATGCTAAAAACATGTGTTTTCACTTGGAACTTTATGGTTGCGTGAAAAGGGGGAGGAATTTAGGGTATATAAGGAATATTGGAACCTCCGAGGCATAAGCACAAGAATAATGACAAACATTATGAAATATCCTAGGTCAAATCTAGAAGCAAATAAACCTAAAGATATAAATTTGAGAGATAACTGAAACTGCTATCCACACTGTTGGCAAATTATTGCAACCCTCGAATGGTAATTGATTTGTCCCCAGTAATATGTTAATCACTGGCATGTGACCACATAACTGGGAATTACCGCGGTAGCATGAAGTTGCCGCACATATGCCAATGGAAGCTATAGACATTTGGCCAAAGCAAATATAACTCTTAAAATACTAGATGAGTTATTGGATGTTAATGATCCTGAATAATCTAAATCTGTTATACTTATTTGGCATCATAAACGATAATAGACATATAAATTACCACCCAATTAATCATATATATTCTTGAAAAATAATTTTTTCATCTGGGAGGTAAAACTAGAAGTATATTCCAGCATAATATATATTCCATGCTGATTAATAGATGGTCATATTTTATGTGACATCGTTATGCACTTGTAAATTCAAATTTACAAGTTTGTGTGATCCAAATTTGAAGTCAGAAGTATGAGTAAATGGATCATAACATTGGGCAATATATAATAAGCTAGAGTATTTCTGCTGTATCAGATTAATAACCCACCAGATATTTGGGATAATCTACCAGTAGTAGAGATGTACAGTTTTTATGCCACTGCATTAATAAATATCTAACTCACTATATTAAGAAAAGAACCCCTAATCAAGGATTAGTGCGTATTAGAAGAACCAATTATTTCCCAAATAATATCACCACCATAGCATACACTATTTTGGACCACCACTAGTAGTTGGGATGGGATTTGTAACATCCCAATTTTTACTTGTGTTTGGAAATAATAATTTTAAATTAATTAATTCAATTTATTTGGAATTTTCAGAATTAAGGGTTTCTGTTTAAAAGTAAAAATTTATAATAAAATAAGTTGGAAATATTTTTCTTTAGTCTAAAACATCTCCAGGGATTTCTTTGAATTTTTCTGGAATTTTTAAAATTTATTTGGTATTTTTCTGAGCATTTTAAAGCTTCCTAGCATTTTCTGAAAATCTTAAAAGATTTAATTTCTATTTTCTTTCTCCGGGCGACGCGTGTCACCCATCCGAGCCCTCTGCCCTGCCTGATCTAATCCGCGCCGCCCATCCTCACTTACCCCTTCGCCCGCCTTCCCCTCCCCGATGTCTGACACGTGTCGTTCATCCAGATCATCCGCCGCGTCCGTGCTAATCGGTGTCGCCCATCTTCACTTACCGCTTCATCTTGATCCGACGGTCGAGAGCTTTCCCTCCGCCACCCGTCGCTCATCCGTCGCTCGCCTCCTCTCCTCTCTCTCTCGCCGACAGGTGGGCCTCACCTGTCAGACCCGTCGTCCCCGCCGCTTCTCCCTCGGTGCGCCGTCGCCATTAATGCCGCCGCCCGAGCTCCGCGTTCTTCGCCTCCCGGCCGTTACTCCTCGCCATGAATGGTCCCGGAGAGCCCTCTCGTCGCGCGCATTCACTGGCAGTCGTTTCCCCTCGAGTTATTGCCTATCCCGTCGGTTGGAGATGAAAACTGTCCGCGTTAACTCCGGCGAGCTCGTGCGCCCGTTTCTTCTCTGCGGCGTATAAAAACGTTCCCCGGGGAACCATCTCGCCCTTCGCGCATTCTCTCTTGATCCTTCTCCTCGCGTGCGTGGACACCGCCGTGTTTTCGTGTCTTCGCCGTGCATTTTCGTCATCGCCGGTGAGTCCTCCGCCGTCCCCGTCGCTCGCTCCGCCCCTCGGTCCCCGCGCCAGCGCCGCCCGCGTCCGCGCAACGCTTCGCGCGTCGTGCCGGGCCACGCGTCGATCATCATCGCCTTCCCGCCTCCGCGCCCTCGCATCCGCGCCGTCCGTTCAAGATCGGAGCCGCGAGGCACCAGCTGGCGCCACGCGTCCCCCTCTCCGCCGTTGGATCCCACCGACATCCCCGTGCACCCGCGTCTGTGCGACGCTTCGCGCGACGCGCCCGCCACGCGTCGCCGATCGTCGCTGTCCTCGCGCCCGCGCCACTCCATCGCCACCACTCATCTGGATCTAGGCCGACGCCCCAGATCTTGCCGCGTGCACTCCCCGCGACCGTCCGATCTAGCCGCCGCCGCCGCGCCCGAGCCACCAACGTCAGCCCTAGCCCCGTGGCAGCACCAGCGCGTGCCACGTCAGCCCTAGTCCACGTCAGCAGCCACGTGGCATGCCACGTCAGCCAAAATCCGCCACCAGGTGCCACGTGGCAGCCACGTCAGCAGCCACGTCAGCAGTTGACACGTGGCGGCACTGCCGCCGCGTGTACTGTTCCGTGGACTCGGTCCACCGTGGACCGGCCCCACCTGTCAGCCTCTATAATTTTATTTAAACTCCATGCTGACGTCATAATCTCAGTTTTCCTTTAGAAAATTAATTCGGGAAATTGCCTGCTGACTTCATAAATGATTTTCGGTTTAAAATTTAATCCAGAAAATAGTCTTTTTCTTTTATTTTGTATTTAAACTTTGGAAGACTATAACTTTTGCATTTTAACTCCAAATTGACCCATTCAAATTTCTAAATTCATCTAAAATTCCAAACTTTCATGTGGTATATTTATTTTTAATTTTTGAGTTTTTATTTTATTTTATTTATTTAGTTCTTCTCGTTTCTCGTGTAGAATCCGATCTGTCCGACGATTTTCAAGAGCAACTTCGGGAAGATTCCAACATAATTCAAGAAGGCAAGTCTCCTTGACCATTTTGCTCCTATGTTTTATAAATAGTTTTTGCAATTATTTTAAATTATTTGCATGGCTATGTTTAATAAATTGATAATTTTAATTCTAGAATTTAGATAAACACCCAATTTGTTATACCCTCTTTTGGAAATTATTTACCATGTATCTTGTCAACTTAGGATAACCTTTAGCTCGGTAACGAGTTAGTATTACTATTGTTGATTTTAGAATATTAGCAAATGCTTAGTTTAGCTGGTAAATATAAAAAGGTTCATATGAGAAGAACGGTTAATGAATGTTTTGGGTTTAATGTTTTGTTTGAAAAGTGGTAATAGATGTTACCACTGTAAATTTTAAAATAAAAATGAAGTTCAAGGTAAAATTTGACGAGGGTGGATGGAATGTTTGGCTGGTGCGGTTTAGCACGAAAGATGGGTTTGTGAATGATCCACCCTAGTCGTCTAAAGACCGATTCTTGTGTTTGTCCAATCTGAGTAAAACAGTACAACCATAAGTTAAAATGGATACAACCTAGCTAATTAACCTATAATAGTTTAGTTTTTGTGTCACTATTGGAAAATGGGTATCAGGGATTTACTGATTACTCAAAGTGAGGGGCAGGGATTTACTGCACTCACATGGCGCAAGAGGGGGCTTCTGAATGTGGTGGATTTAACCCTTCAGCGGTGAAACCTCAGCGGGTGATGTAAAACTATACCAGAATAGGTGAGAAGTTTTGTGATATTTTATCTGGGTCTTATGCCAAAGGAAGCATGTTGACTGTTAGGATAATATATCTCTTGTGGGTAAAGTTGTACACACTTTGCAGAGTAATAAACTATTCGAATAGCCGTGCCCACGGTCAAGGGCGGACAAGGAATGCATTCACACAGTAGAGATTTGGCTTTGAAGTTAAAAAAAAGGTTTCGGAAAACTAGAGAGTGGATGGAACTCTCGTGAAGTTGGTCTGGTGGATGTAACCAGTTCGGGTAGTTTTAACCTTTATTTTGAATCTTGGCGGAGATAGCCTATTTATCAGTGATGGTGGATGTAACCTTCACTAAGGTACTTGATAAACTTCAGATTGTGAAAATTAAACGTTTAACCAAATGCTTTTAGAGAGAGTATATAAATTTGAAATAAAATGTTGATTTGTGCAAAAGAGCCATATAGCTTTCCTTGTTCAAACCCACATCTAATGCATTTTCCCAAGACTTGCGGAGTACATTTTTGTACTCACATACTACACTTCAAAATAATTCTCAGAGGAGGTTCAAGCTCAGGAAGGAGACTACGACTCTTTTCGCTTATGCGCTGTGATGGATTCTTTCCGAGGACTAGGTCTCGTTGCTCAAGTCAATTGCCTGTGGCATATTGATGGGCCGTTTATTCGAATATTTTTGCTTCCGCTGTTACCTTTTGTGTAAGAGGTTCTGTGAACCACAGTTGTAAGGCCTTGGGCCAAGACTTATGTATTTCAGTTATTATTGTAATAAAGCGTGGTTGGCAACGTATCCTTTTTCTGATTATCTGTGTGTACTAGCGTTGATCTAGGACTAGTACTGCAATACACAGGGGTCCGGGAGTTTCTACTCCAGGGTCTCACAAGATTAGATCTAAAATTCCATCTATCATGTGTCTATAATAAGGGGATTTCAATGTATGCTACTAAGTAAGATCAAATCCCGGCATTAGGGGAGAGAAATACCTAAAATCTTTGAATGTCGTGATATTTTTCTGAAGAAGGATCTTTAGTATAAGGTTCACGCACTAATCAAGCTAAATTTGAGTTTAGCTGATACTCCTGTATGCCAGAAGCGGGGAGACTGCTAGATTTCTTTTACATTGCATGGGGGAGTTATAGAATATTTACTTAAAGGAAATGTGTCGCTAAGTTTGGAATACCCTGGGTTGATTAGTATCTCCATTTTTGCGAAATTGACTTGTTGGTCAGTGACCTAAACTCTATGAGGACACCTGTGGATCTAAGGTCTAGTGACACTAGTCAAAATATGCATTAAACACTCCTCGAATACTTTAGAAGAGAACTCACCGTAAAGGTGAAATACCTCATGAAGAAACTCATCCTAAAGATGAGAACCCCAGTAATAAGACGCGCGTATATTACAATACTGGGGAACACGAAACAACCAAAAGGCCTTCGTTTTGGGAAATGATGAAATTTTTGATTAACACTAAAAGATACTCAATTATGAAAATATTTGGAGAAAAATTATCAACAACCAGTTTGCCTCTAAAATTGTTAAACTTCTCGTATGAGAACATAAATTCAGAATCAAAGTCCATGGCCAAGCACCTGAAGTGTTCTTATCGAGTCAAAAATGAAAGGAAACAATTGAGGCTGAACCATAATCATAGATAAAAGTCTTGGAACATGTTCGTTCGGACTTGATGGGTCATTATAAAAAATGAGGTGGTGAAAACGATGGTTCAAGGATCCTTGAAGAGATAGATATTCTTCTATTATGAATGAAATAATATTCCATTATGTAATAACTTATCGAATTTTGAAAATCCTTAAGACATCCCTGAAGAAATCCAAAGCTTGATCCCTAAAGGACTTAGTGTTTTAACAAGAAAGTAAATTGCAACATGTGTGTATGTGTGTGTGTGTGTGTGTGTCTATATATATATATATATATATATATATATATATATATATATATATATATATATATATATATATATATACTCATACATGATAAACTCTTACTTGAAGAAAGAGTATCTCCTAGAAGAGAGAGCATTTCCCTAAAGAGAAATTAAATCACCAGTTGATCAAAAATACACCAACGATTTTGCGATCCCTATAAGTGGATAAGGATACATCCAAGACTCGATGAAATGAAATGAGGAGGCTAAAAACCAAAAGTTCAGTACATAAGCACATATGAAGTACATCTCCTACCATAAGCTGATGGGGTGGCAATATTCTCCATTACCATGAAGGTACCATATATATTGGTATTAATGGCAAGTTTATTAATACCCTAAGTGCCAAAATTAAGACTCGTTATATTGATTCTGTGGTAGTATGACCATACTTTTAGTTTTGCAGAACAGACTTTTGGTCATATGATACTAGTCAGAAATGGTTGCTAAATGTTAAAGACCCTAAAAGGTTTTGATAAGTCACATCCTGAAAAAATGTGGCATTACAATTGATTACCCCTATATCATGATCAAGATAAATATTGTAGAAAGGTAGAGAGATTGGGGCAAACACCACACAGCTAAAGGGCTGGGGTGGCTTATATATATATTGGCCTGGAGTAGGTATACAAGGAAAGCATATACATGGAAGGCGCATACATAGTAAGCGCATATATGGAAGGCATATAAATGGAAGAATATCTAATTATTCTAATAAATATATTGGCATGTATTCATTTCTTAAAATACACTAAGGTATTGGAATAATGAGACTTCACTAGAAGTGGTTTTCAGGGGAGCATATGGTAAACTGTTATAGTTATGCATGAGATTCAGAAAATCTCGACTTTAGTCAAACCTAAAAGGTATTGATTTGATGATTACCACCTTAAAGGTTTTACCATCTATTGATATAAGTCCAATCGGTAGACATGATAAAGGTCTTAAAGACCATAATAAGTCTTGAAGATAGTTTTTAAATTCTGAAGATAAGTGTCGCACTCTTTTTCCTTTAGTAAGTTTTTCCCGTTGAGTTTTCTTACTTGAAGGTTTTTAATGAGGCAACAACTACAATACATTTAACGTGTGCTATGTACTCTTTTCTTCATTCCTTTTTTCTCACTGGGTTTTAAGAAGGAGTTTTTAACGAAACATATGCATATTATGATATGAAGTCTCACTAGAATATGCTTGGCTCATATGAATGACTAGCCACATCTCGAAGTCATGTGCACAAACATCGTCGATGACCTCCACCATTATCTATGAAGAAAATACAGCTTGTGTGGCATAGATGCGAATAAGTAATATCATAAAGCACATTGATCCTAAATTCTTTTATCCTTATGAGTTCTAGAAGAACAGAGAGATAAAGGTATTAAAGGCTAGAACTTATGATAACCTGGCAGATTTATTCATGAAATCTCTCCTGGCATCTAGTTTTTATAAATGTGTTTGAGGCATGGGATGAGACAGTTTAGAAAGTTACAAGGTTCAGGAGGAGTAAATCCCTAACTATAGCCTTTATGTAAGACCAGAAGACTTATATGATCTTGAAGATCTAAAAGTTATATTCTTTTTTCCTTTTGTGAGTTTTTCCTAAAGTTTTTCTTACGTAAAGGTTTTTAATGAGACAACAAGTGTGTCACAAGGAACAGATGCGATATAGTATTTTCTCTATCCCCTTTTTTCACTGGATTTTTGGGAAGAGTTTTTAATAAGATATGTGCATGCCATAGCATTCGTCCAAATGAGAGTGTTACAAAACCTAGAAGGTTCGGTATGGGCAAATACCAAAATTTCCCTTGGTGGGCTTAGACTCTAAATAGAGAGGCATTGTACTATGTAAAGAAATCAGAGTTCTGAGAATTAATAAAGACTACTCTTATGTTATCTCTCTATTGGTGTCTCCTGTGATTGATCTATATTATATTCGTGATGATTAATTGATTGTGTGAATTACGTTATCGTTTATCTATTCTTCATCAATTTCTTAACAGTTAAGACCCCCCGAGTGCTCTGCATTCCCTGGCCAATTACAAGCGGTTACTAGCATGGTCATGTTAGGACGAGTTGTGCTCTCTGCAGACGTCATGGTGGCATGCATACAACATATCGACACAAAAGGGGCAGTCGGGAGAATCCATGCCATAACCAGCAATTCAATGCCCAGCGCCCTGCCAAGATGGCGCAATGTCTAACACAGTCCCCTCTACCAAAATAACCTGACCCACCTGACCCAACGCCCTGTGAAAAGAGAGTAGCGCTCTGGTGCTAAGGTTCTGATCAGAATAGCTTCTCGTCGTGGCGATTGGAGATATTTTCACTGTAGTAGCGTTTCTTTTTATTGTAGGAGGCCAAGGCGGCACAGGACCGGATCTCCCAGCCCCACGCCCGAGACCAGATGGCCCGAGTTCCTTGCTCCTTTGCTCCTTTTGCTCAGATGGAGGCGATGGCCAGAGGGATGAGAAGGGGGAGCTTCTTTCCTTTAGATGGGCGGCGGCTAGGAGAACAGAGAAGAGGGAGCTGCTGCTAGGGCAACCAATGCTGGGCCGACCGGGTGTTGGCCATTCGAATGGGCCTTCGATGCATGGGCTCAAGCAGGTCAACTCTAGCAGCTGAGTCTGAATCAGAAAAAAAAAATAGGGAGCTCAGGCCAGCGATCGAAGGTGCCTAAATGCTGTATTTGATGGTGGTATGCCCCACTCACCTTGAATTGACTCTCAAAGTTATCATAATCCGAGCACAAAAATACACAGTAAGCTAGAAGCCTCGCCACATTCAAAAAATCTAAAGTACTTCAGCCGAGCTCGGCGGTCCGCCACGGTTTCAATGCATTATCTTAAAAATAACCATAACTAGTTTGAGACCTGTGCGTTGCAATAGAGTCATAAAAATAATAAGACAGAACTTACTGCCCGGCCAACTTCACACATCAAAACATTAGAGAGCAAGTGACAGAGAGAGAAAAGTGGCTAGAATACGCGAGGAGATAGGAAAAGTGGAGGAGGTGGGCGGTTGTATCCTGAGAGAGAGAGGAGGAGGAGAGGACAAATGATCTAAATCAAATCGGATGGTTAAGAAGAGAGGAGGGAGGTCGTACCAACTACCAACTCATTCTTTTATAATAGTAAAAATATCGGCCTATCAGTTCTAGACAAGTTTCGACTTTAGCATGACTGGCAAAGCAGTTCAAAACTGCCCCTTTAGGCGTTCCTCTCAAAACGCTAAGAGCAAGGGGCTACTGTTAGAATATTAACTCATCATTCTGCCCACAGGACCCACTCTACAAAAAACATCCGTGATTGAAAATAGCAAATACACTCACATAGGATAATTATATCCCTTATCTGTGCTAATAGGGTAACTATCCTGCTAGGGGTATTTTCGTTATTTGTACATACGTTAAAGCCTATAAATATCACATATATCTCTCATTGTAAAAAAACACACGAGAAATACAAAAATCTATTCAAACTAGTACTCTCGGGGAGGAACCCTCGAAACCCCCTAAAGGTCGCCGACAGGAGTAGAACGGTCCTCTCAAACCCTCGAATCTGTATGAATCTTCACGTCACTCTCATTTTCGTGGACGCCGATCTATAGCACGACTGACATCCACCTCCTCTAACATATTTAATTTTTCACACCTACAACAAAACAGGGCTCGAAAGATTCGATGCACGAGATTTATCGACTCACCGTAGCGTCCGTGGTGCTAGCACATGAACTACTGTGGAGATGTTTTTCACATGAGCATTTATGAGGATCACGAGATGGATTGGACGGTAGCGAGCATGGTACGCAGCCGCACAGCGAGCTAGTACGGTAAATGCAGACGCGCCAAAAAGGCAATTAAATGATGGGGACGAGGACCGCCGAAATAGCTTGGGTTATCCACTCTGCTGCAGTATGCGCTTTTCACCATGTTTTTCCTTTTTGGTTTCGTGCTCTGTTTTAATTGTGTTTTTTAAGGATATAAGGTATACGCACATCCTACTTACGCCACACATACACAAGTACGTGTGATTTGCTTTATTAGATTCATGGGAATCGGTTGGTTTGCTCGCTCTTGGTTGATATCTTGGTTGCTGCTAATATAGCTGATTCCGATTTCTAAGTGTTTCAATGTGCTTCAATTAATAAGTCTAAGCTTAAACAAATAAGCCCTAAAATGTATACCGTTTTAGCTAGTATATTTGTTTTGCTTTTGGCGTCGAGTTGCATGTTGGTCTACGCTTCTTAGGTATATTTGAACTGTGGTTTTGGTTTTTGGTTTATAATTTTTGAATTCTGTCTGTTCATGAGAGATGGTATGCAGAGGGAAACAGTCGTATACGATTTTTGGTATAATATTTACTATAATTTATCTGTAGTCTCCGTCTTAAAAAAACACTATTTAAAAATTAATTACTGTAATAAGAAGTGATAAGTCTAAACCCGGCCGAACCCACCCATATAAACATGTTTCCTCTCAATGACCACCTCTTGTTTTCACTATATAGACCATGCGGGTAATTGCACCGAGAGTCGACGGATGGTCGTTCAACTTTTAAAGGATGATCCTATAAAAAGTTATTAACCGAGGTTAGCTTGGGATACATTCAAGAGCTAAATCGTCAAGTATCTATGGGTTTTTTTTCCCGAGATTAATTTGCGTGTCATCTCATTTAAGAACCTAACCATTGATGAGTGTAGTTTGGTGCTCTAACAAACAAAGAGGTGTTCGTGTTGATATATGTTTCTAACTTCTATGTAAAAAAAGGATAAAAGCGAATATAAACACCAGCCTTCTCGAAACAATTTCTCCATTCTTTTTACTCCGAGGATAATGCAAGAGGTCATAAATATATCATATACTCTATTTCTCTCGTTTCTATTTTATGCACGTATCTCTCCCTCACTCTCTCTACTACTCGTCTCTTCTTCTAGAAACTACTTTTCAACCGCTATTATTTATTTTCAGATAAAATTTATCAATTATAACTAAAAGGTATCATCTGTGGACAATACAAACACCCCGAAACAGTGCAAAAATCACCCTAGAGCAGTAAGCCAATAACACATCGCCACGAGCTGCACGTTCTGTTTTCCTGCCGTCAAAAAGCTGGCGGCGCAGACGCTACGGATGCCTGACAACGGGCATGTTTTCCATGCGGTACCAGCAAAGCCGCAGACCATATCAGTCAGCGATTCTCTTCCCATCCAACGTATGCACAAACTCCTGTTCATCTGTGGACGATGGATCCGTCTCCGTGTTATTTTCCGCCCTATAGTACGGTTTTTCTCTCTTTTTTGGGCACGTTTCCACATCATCGGAATGTCCAAACTAGGACAGGAAGAACCGGCCGCAACTGCAACTCATGCGAAGATTAGTGCGGTTTGCACTCAGACATACGTAATGACCTCTGTGACAGCGATCAGTGAAGCTTGTGCTAGCTGAACAGCCCATATCTCCCATGAATGATTAGGATGGCTAAGAGATAGAACCGCCTGGAAAATATCAATGGGGCACGTTGGTGTAGTGGAATTGAGTAGGAAGTAACGATAGGAGGGAAAAGGGCACGGGTACTGTGAGGCCTTAGGTAGTGCTTTAAAGGGTTTGCAAGCTCAGGTTTTTGATTTTTTTTTACTATAACGATTGAAAATGTAATATAGCTACTGTTATGTTTTCTATGTAATTAAATAAAAAAATTATATCATTATGAACGATGTAAAGGAATAAGAAAGAAAAAATAAAAAAAAAGATAAAATTAAAAACTCAGAAGATGAAACTGTTTGAATAGCGACACGAAAAAGTGCAGTCAGGGCGAGGAACCTTAGCAGCTAGCAAGCCTGCCTTCCCTTTCCAAAAGTGCTTTGGAAAAATATCTCTTCACTTGTTGCACTCAAGGTGATGGGAAGAAATTCCACCGTTGGTAGAACTGCTAGGTGTATGCATGCAATATATGCTGTGAAATTCGTGCAATCTCATCATTCGTGCAAAGTTCACCTAATCAATTCCGTCCAAACTCTAGAGAATTTGGCGTCAAAACCCTCCTATAGAACACATGTCCTAAATCCTATAATGCGTATCATAAAAATTGCAAGGAGATAACTAAGGCTCCGATGTAAGAATATTCGAGATCGACCTGAAATAAAAAAACAATTTCGTGAAAAATTCGCTAGAAATAGTTAATTTCTCTCGTAAATAGGGAAAACTCTCGAGCTCCAAATGGGTCTTAGGGGGTGATCGTTTCGGTTTTTTTCGGCTTCAGCTTTTTTTTCACTATTCACTACACTATCCACTAACTCAGCTATAGTGTTTTTTCAGCCAGCTATAGTGTTTTTTCAGCCAAAAGCCATCGCTATTCCGATCATCCTGTTAATCGGGATTAAATCGCCCTCTCCCGAGGACCTCATTTTTCTACCATACCTGTCAGCTCGATCGGACGGCCCAGAAATTAGATTCTCGGATGACAGCCAATTAACTTTGTTTCCTGTCTCTTTTGCGCTGTGGCACGTATACGATTTTAACCTATACATATAAAATCAGCATAATATATACTACAATTTAACTTTAAATTCTACTTTAAAAAATATATCATTTTTAAATTAGTTACTGTAGCTTATACAAAAGCGCCAGCCAGCCTATGTGTGCCTCACAAGGAGGAAAACCTGTGTGCCACCTCTCCTCCACTTGGTCCTTGATGCAATGCACCTGTCCTTCCTTCCCTCCCTCCCTCCCTCTGTAGGCTTCCACAGATAAAATGGCTGCCTTCCCATCATGCTCATCTCCTCCTCCTCACATTCACCCCCACATCACAGAAAAGGAGCATGGCTGCAACCTCTGTCTGCTGCACAAACACACCTGCCTGCTCCAGCATCAAAAGCCTCCATTCAATCCTGCCATCTTGTGCTGCTGGCACACTTGGCAGTTAGAGCGCGCGCGCGCACTTCTTCTTCTTCTTTTTTTTTTTTGTTAAACAAACTCCATTTGCTCCATCTTTCTTCGACTGGTCAAATGCATCCAATTCCCCCCTCGTATCCTCCTGCCTTGCCTTTTGGAAGATCCTAGCTGCCATTCTTCGTCTGTGTTCTTGATCCTCTTGGGTGGTATTGTCTTGGTTCCGATAACAGATTGGGGGAAATCAAGAGAAGGGAGAACCGGTTGGGAAGGCCGACAATGCTAGGCACAAGATCAGAGGTACCTTTTCTTCATTTGTAATCTTGGTTCTTTTGACATGTTTCACCCCAAATCCTCAATATGTTGAGTTGTTCTTGGTTTCTTGAATATTGTCTGGCCAAGCTTTATCTGCTCTATCACTTCATTATATCTTGAATCTGTGAAGACAATACACTCAAGTATGATACCTCTTTTTTCAAAAAAAAAAAAAAAACCCGTCAAATATGAGACATCTGATATTTCTTCATGTTAGAAATCAATCTAATGTTCTTTGTATTTCCTCCTCACAGATAGTGTTGCTGCAAATCCTCCAAACCGGGTGATGTGTATTGGATAGTACAATCAGAGAGCGAAGGATTTCTGATCAGAAGATTCACATTCTTCAGAAAACCAAAAAAGCAAACTCAGATTTGACAATATTTTGGCATCTTGATAAAGGGAAACAAGAAACCTGTTAGTTTTGTTACATGCTGCTTGAGTTGCTCATGACAATGGAGATACAGCTGCTCAGAGACCAGACAAGGCAGGGGAGGCCGAATGCCGCTAAGGAACAAGAGCAGCAGCAGCAGCAACTGAATGTGGGTGACGGCGGCAAGGCCTCGCCGCCGTCCGGCTACTTCAGCGCCGAGGCGTTACTCGTGCTGGCCTGCGTAACTGTGTCGCTGCTTGTACTCCCGCTGATCCTGCCGCCGTTGCCGCCGCCGCCGTCGCTGCTGCTGCTGCTGCCGGTGTGCCTGCTCATGCTCCTGGTGGTGCTGGCGTTCATGCCTTCTGATAGGAGGAGCATGGCCTCCTCCTACTTGTAGCCTAGGCAGCATATTCACGGTCTTTTTTTCTCAATTCTTTCTTTTGGTTTTGGCTTTGTTTGTGTATGGCATAAATGAGTGCAAGAAAAGAATTTTTTGTTTTTTCAGAGACTAGAAGACCAGTAGACAGATCAGAATGGTAATATGGTATTTGCGTATTATTGATTTAATTTTATTGTATTGCTTCAACCAAGTTGTGTACTGTAGATTTGATGCTCATCTCAAAAAGAAAGAAACAAAATTAAAAAAAAGATGTGTATTGTAGGCCACGTTAGTATAAGGAGATAAGGACATGAATAGTAAGGTAAATTTGGTTTGATGTCTATTTGATTATTGACAGAATTACTCAAAAAGATTGTGTTGTTTGGCTAAATGCTTTACATATTTTTTTCTGATGTAAGATGTTGATAGGTGAAGAAAACACTTCTAATTCATCAACTCTCATTTTTGTGAGGAAATTCAAACTAGTAGATAAGTCGATTTTCCAAGTCCCCTCCAATCTCCATGATCCGTCACTTTCCAAGAAGCACCTGACTGACAATGCCATCTCATGGACAAAAACCCAAACTTTAGCACCAAGTTTTTCTACCAAGTGGAAGCGTAAAGGTGGTTTTTTTTCGAGAACACTTAAAAGGTGGATTTTTAACCGTTCCATTTTGCTACTAGACAGTTTGGATTGGTTTGATACAGTTCTTTTTTAATAATACAACTTAGGGCCTCTGGCTTTTTCAACCGTTCATGCCGGCTTTTTTTAGAGACTTTTGGTTTTTGACTATTGGCTTTTGACTGAAATTATACTGTAATAGCTGTTAACTTGTTCTAAACCATACAATTTAAAAAAAGGAAAAAATTGAAAAACACTATTATATCTTCACGGATAGTGCAAAGGAAAAAATAGAATGAAAAAAGTAAAAAGGAAAATTTAAAAGGTAAAAAATCCAAAATTAAGAGACCGACGTGTTCATTCTAACTTCTAACTTTTAGAAACTAGAAGAGAGAAATTGAAGTTGGAATGAATCGAGGCCTTCACAAACTTCCATCCTAGAAAAAGGTTCCTATTAGAAGTTTCGTCTCTGGATGGTTTTCCATCTTAGAAAGAATTGCGGCGGCTAATTAGGCGCTAATAGCTCAGCTCTCAATCCGCAGCCTAAACAGATTTAGCACCACGTGGAAGCATAAAGGAGGATTTTCAGCCATTGGATTTTTGTGTGTAGACAGCTTGGATCACATTTGCACCGTCCATTTCTGACTCGACGGCTTAAATGCTTCTTACGTTTCCACCTAAGAAAAGCTTCCCATTGCTGTTCCTATGGATGGTTTTCCATCTACAAAGAATTGCGGCGGCTAATTAAGCGATAACTCGACACGACGGGAGACAACGTTCCGTGGGTGAAGCGTCAGTGTCCCATCAGGTTAGTAGATTGACAATCACTTAGGGCACGTTTCGTTTAGACTTAAGAGGTGGATTAGAAATTTAACCCGTCAAACAACTTTAGATTAGGAAAGATCAACTTAACTAAAACGTTTTATGCGCTGTTTTTTGCGGCTTCTAAAAACCGCTTTTGGTTTTTGCTACAGTAACTAACTTTTAAACGGAGTATTTTTTTAAGATAGAGTCTATAAGTTATTTGTAGTACACGTTAAAAAACTAATATCTGTACCATCAAAAAAGGCAAGTGAGTATCTTTTTTTCCGTAATCTTTGTCGCAAACAGCCAAAAAGCCATCAGCCGCAGCCAAAAACCACTAGCAGCAGCCTTCAGCAAACAGGCCCTTAACTTCCTGACCTAGGATTAAGCTAACCCACTATATTTGTGAAATAAGTTAACCCAACATAACTAACCCTTCTAAATTTTATTTTTCTAGTACTAACCCAACACAACTAATCCTCCTAAATTTTATTTTTCTAGTGTTAATCTAGGTAACCACCTAATCTTGCCAAACAGTAATTTAGATTAATAAGATTTGTCACCAAATATAAAATTTAAATTAAGTTAATCTAGTTAGGTTAAAATTAGCTAATCTGGTTATTTTAAGTTCAAACCAAACCTAGCTAATCTTAAAAAAATATTTCGTTTGAAAGTTACGTACTGTAGCAAAAACTAAAAGCCGTTTTAAGAAGCTGAAAAGAACATGCTCATAGACTGGTGAACAACTTCTGAAGGTAATTGGAACCTGGGGTTGGAGGATAGCATGGAGGAGCTATTTTGATCACGTGACAGGTGACAGATAATATCTGAAAGCGTAGAATGAATCGTTGTTTTCTTGTAAGCAACTTCATTTTGGTTTTGATAATTCTATCTGTTGAAAGAATCACTAGGCAACTAGGTGTGTTACCCAAAATTTAGTTAGTACTCCAGAAAAAGTTGGGATAGCAAATGCAAAATATTTCCATATGCATTAACTGAAATGTTTTTTTGAGACCATGTGAAGGTCTAGAATATATTTGTGATGAATAATTGATACTTTGATTAAGTTAGATTTGAATTTTGCAAAAGTTCTAAAAAATTCAGATTTCAGAGTTGTTACGTGTCAAGGGTGGTCTAACCATCTGGGTTAGCGGTCTGACTACCAATTTGGTATGACCAGACTTAGGTTGGTGGTGCGGTGTGATCGGATTCTAGTTGGCGGTTGATTATTTTTTTTTCAAAAAGCGTGTTTTACAATTAGGCATGTGCAGTTCTACTAGTCATTATTGGCGGTTGGACTGGAATCAACTTGGGCGGTTTGACTGACATTGTAGATGAGATTGCACCAGTGGGCCAATCAAACCGGTTATTTATTGGTGGTCTAACCAGTCCGGTCTAACCATCATAGGGAGTACAATCAAATCAGTGGGTGCAGCTAGAGAACAGTGAAAATAGTTTTTGAGTTGGATGAGTGTGTGCAGGACATGATGAATAATCTAACTGGTCATTATGAATTAATGATATATTTTGGTAATTAATGGCAATCTGGGACTAATATTTTCTATAAGCTAGGTAAATATGTTATGTCCCATGATTATGAAGACTTTGGATGTCATTATGTAACATCCTAGTTTTGGTGCTTTTTCTAAAGTTTTTAAAAATAAAAATAACCATTTCAATTTTTTTGAATTAATTAAAGCTTAATTAGAATTTTTTTAAATTAAAATAATTTAATATGAATAAACTAAACATCAGTTTTTGGGGTTCCTTGTGTTGCAAGGAGTTTTTTTTTAATTTTTGAAGTTTATTTGCTATTTATTTGAGCTCAATTCAATTTATTCTCTCTTTTTTAAAAAAATTAGAGATCCTTGAAATTCTGAAAATGCTCTCTGAGCCATATTCTTCTTCTGCGACCTATCTTCTCTTCTTTTTGGTTCGGCCTTTTTCCTTTGCGCTAGCCCACCTCCCGCTCAGCCTAGTGCGCCATCCCAACATGCCTTGCCTCCACGTGTCGCGCAATCACCTAGAGGTGGGACCCATGTGTCAAGTTATCTTTGTCTCCAAGTCGGTGTTTGAGTCCGTTTCCTTCCCTTCGCCGCTGCCATCTTTGCCATGGACATTGCCTCTAAGTCACCATCTCTAGGTATAAAATGCCACTTGAAACCCTCAAAATTGCATAGCTGCAATGCACCGCCTTGAATCCCCAAGTCATTGCCTCGGGAAGAGTCGCGAAGATGTCGAATCGAATCCCCAAGCCGTCGCTTCTACCGGTGCCTTCGATGAGAGATTTCACGACTGTCAGTGAGTCCCGAGCTCCGTTGTCGTCTCCTTCAGGATCACACCATAGCGTCCTACGCCGTCATGCCCTTGGCTTCGTCGAAAACCCACGACCGACCTAACCTCACTATGAATTGAACCATGCCGCCACCTTTTCTTAGCAATCAGTCGCCTCGATCGTCCTTCGAACACCGCACATGCCCGTCGAGTTCCCCGAGTACTCCTTTCTATGTTAATCCTCTCTGATTGCTCTACTGATGATGTCAGTAGCCTAGTCAGCACCAAGTCAGCCATCACATGTCACCTCATGTCCTGTGCATGTCCGCCACATCAGCCAAATTCCAGATTGGTACGATGGACTTAGTTCACAGTGGGACCGAGCTACTAACATGTCGACCTGACTATTAGATTTTCCTTTTATTTTAATCCTAAAGGGAAAATTTTAGAGAATATTATCTTTTCTCTCTTAATTTCCAATATTTTTCGTTCCCGTCAAGTCTTTCAAGAGTCCATTCTCCTTCAGACAAGTTTTGATTGACCTGATTCTTCTTCCTAAATTCATGTAAAATTGGACTCTATCTTTTAGTTCTAATTTTGTGAATTTTGGATTTTATTTAAATTTATTTATGTTTCATTCGCTTTCTTTGTCGTTTAGATAACGACTTCAAAGAAGTGGTAGCAGGATACAAAGATCAAGCAGTGGTAACTGAGCAAGACCAAGGTAAGTTGTGACAGTTGATCATGTTAAATCTATTATTTCAAATTTAAATATTTTATTGTTTTAAATTATTATGCATTACTAATTTATTATAAATCTTTGTACTTAGTAGTCATCAACCAATTTTGATGAAATTCCTCCTTTGATAATTTGAGTGGCAGGAATCTATTATCATCATAGGATGGTTAATTATCTAGTGATACAATATTAGTATCCCCATGAGTTGTATGTCTAATATGGTTAGCCATGCTTATTGATACGTTGGGCTCATCATCACATTGATCAATTCATTAATTTTTGACTTAATAAGATATTAAATTATGGTAGTTAGTCATAGATATAAAATTTATATACCATGACAAGAATAGTGTCATTGGTCTTGGTTAAACAAAATAGTTTCTGCTTAGGTAAGTGATCGTGTTGTAAAGAGGGTGCAGATAGCACATATGAGATGCGGACATCTCGCTTAGGTAATGATTAAGGACTTAACTTTGTATACTACTAATATGAGCTTTATCATGCAACCTGTAACATCCTGTTTTTCTGAGATTTTTAAAGCCTGGAATTTAAAAATGAATTTTCTGGAATTTTCTGAATTTAATTGAAGCTTCAAATGAATTTTTAAAGTTTTAAATGATTTAATACGATTAAAATAAATATTAACATAAGTGGAAAATATTTTATTTGTGTTCCTCAGGTCTCAAGGAATTTTTTGGTATTTTTGGAGAATTTTTGGGATTTATTTGCTATTTTCTAGAGCTTTTAGAAGTTTATTTGAATTTCGGAAAAGAAAAGAAAAGAATTAAACCTCACCGCCCGATCTCCTCTCTCTCCGCCACGCGCCGCCCATCCGCGCCCGCCGCCGCGCCGTACCCTTTCCGCGCACTACCGCCCGCCGCTCGATCCCGCCGCGCGCGCGCGTCACATCCGCTACTGACGCGGCGGCGCACTGCGCCACCAGCCCACGCCGCGCGCGCGCGCCGCCGCCTCGGCCGCCCGATCGCGCGCGCGCGCGTCTCCGCCGTCCGTCCTCGCGCGCGCCGCAAAGCCTAACCCTAACCCGCGACGCCGCGCGCGTCGAGATGCGCCACGCGGCAGCACCAGCGCGTCCTCCCGGCCGCTCGATGCCGTCGGATCACGCTTCGTGGCGAATCCGAGCCGTCAAACCGCGCGCGCGTCGCGCCGCCAGAATCGATCGGGTTGTCTCGGTTCGCGTGATAAATACCGCGTTCGTCCCTCGGTTCGCGTGCCGTCGCCGACGAACTCGCCGCCGCTGCCCTCACTTTCGCCCTCGCGCCGCGCTTATCGCCGGAGCCGCCGTCGCCGCTGCCGCCGCCGTCGCGCCGCCTCCGTCGCGCTTCGTCCGTCGCCGCCGCCAAAGACTCGCCGGTGAGTCATCGCCGCTCTCTCTCGCCATCGCCGCGTCGCCGCCCGATCGCCGAACCTCGCATCCCGCTCCGCCCCTCCTCCGATCCGGACCAAGCGCGCCGCGCGCTCGCACAAAGCGCGCCGCGCGCGCGCCGCGCGCGCGCCGCCCACGCGCCGCCGATCCGCTCCCGCGCCGCCACGCGCCGCCATCTCTCCTCGCGCGTCGTGCGTGCCACGCGTCACCGATCGCCGCCGCCCGCCTCCGATCGCGCCATCCGCGCCGTTGCCCCAGATCCGACGGACGACCGGATCGTCCCCACGCGGCCGCACCTCGCCCGCCGGATTCGCCGTCGCCGCCGCGCCGAACCGCCCACGTCGGCCCTAGCCGACGTGGCGAGCCACGCCAAGACACCCGCCACGTGGCAGCCACGCCGCCACGCCACGTCACGCCAAGAAATACCCGAGCCTGTGCCACGTGGCAACCACGCGGTACCGCCACGCCAAGATGTGCCACGTGGCGGCATATGCGCGCGCCACGTCGGCCGCCCGCCGCGTCGGACCCCTCTCCCCGTGCATCGCTCCGTGCGCGGGTTCACCGTGGACCGTATTCGGTGGACCGGGTTCACAGCATAGTGTAATTTTCGAATTTCCCGAATTAATTTTAGAATTAATTTTTCGGGAGCCCGTTCTCCTCCGTCCTAGCTCAGATTGACCCCGTTCTTTTTTCTAAATTCATCTAAAATCGAGCTCTAGCTGTTGGTTCTGGTTTTGTGAGTTTTGGAGTTCATTTACTTATTATTTTATGTGTTTCTTTGTTTTCAGTCGTTTTCTCTCTCGTTAGATTCGGATTCCGGAGGAGCAGGTTTCGCGCCAGAAGACCAGGAGTACCCCGCTGAGCATAACGAAGGCAAGTCGTGTCCCTTGATCATGTTGAACCCAATTTTGCAAACTATTATTTAATTATTTTGTTTTAAATTACATTGCATTGCTATTTGTATTCAAACCTTTGCACTGGTAGTTATCGTCCCAATTGAAATTATACATCCTTGATGCTTTGGAATACCATGATGCCATTATCACCATAGGTTGAGTAATTATTTAGTGATGCTAGTTTATTTATCACATGGGTTGGTACGATTAGATTGCTTAGCCGGTTTATATTTACGATTGATCTCATCACACCTGTTAATTATTAATTTGACTTAATGACATATGGAATTGTGGTTGGTGCCACGTGTATTAAAATTTGTGCCACGTCATTGGTGTAACGTTGGCTTGGTTATACAAATTGGTTTTCACTCGGGCGAGTGATCGTGCAGTAAAGGGGGAGGTGCAGTTGCACTTCGGGGATGTGGTAGCCTCGCCCGGGTAATGATAAGGACTTAACTTTGTGCGCTATTGATCTGAGCTTAATCGTGCAAACCACATGTCTATTATGGGATGGACCTGGCTGATTAATTTGTATATCTCAATTCTATTCTGCCATTGTGATGGACATGGTTGCTGATTTCCATGTGGCGCAAGGGGGGGTGTGATGCGAAACCCTAGCGGGCAGGATTGTGTTGAGGTAGAGCACTGTAAAGGCCTTGTTGTGATTTCCTGAGATCGAGGCTAATCACATCGTGTGGGTACAGCCAGCAACCTCTGCAGAGTGTAAAACTATTCGAATAGCCGCGTCCTCGGTCATGGACATTACTCGGGGATTTCACACGAGGGTTAGTGTTTCACTTATAACTTGGTGGTTTATGTTGGTAGTGGACAGGTAGTTCACTATTAGTTTAACTTGTGGATTGGTGTTCACAAGTGGTTTATGTTTATTCCTTATTACTGTTTCTAGTTAACTTTCGCTTTTAAGATTATTTAATATATTTCATCAATAAATGCTTTTATGCAAATTAACCTTTCAGCATTCCATTGGTAAGCCTTGCATATTATATTGCATTCATTGTTATAAACAACTTGCTGAGTACCAATGTACTCACGGCTTTACGCCTATGTTCCAGAAGGAGAGTACTACAACGACTTCACGGATTAGGCTTCGTTCTCCACTCGATAGCCTGTGGCTTGTCGTTTGGTCGCTACGCTTTATTTTGAATTTCCGCTGCTATTTTGTTAAGCCCTTCCGGCTAGAGATATTGTAAGCTTGGCCATAAGGTCGTACCTTTGATATTTTATCGATATTCGAGTTTTCCTTTATTATTGTCGTGTGTATGACTATGATGACATCTATGTTTGACTGTGTGCACTAGCGTGATCCTGGACTAGTGCAGTTTACACAGAGAGACCGAATTTGCATATTCGGGTCTCGACACAACCATAAGTAAAGTATAGGATAGACTTGGATAATTAATTTATGATGTTTCAAGTTTTAGTTTCACCATTGAGATGAATGTGTGTAACATCCCAAAAATTTTATTCCTTTATTAAAATGTTTATTGGATTTTCCTGGATTTTGTTCCAAGCCTTGGATTAAGAAAATTAAATTTTTTTATTATTTAAAGGCCAAATGAATTTATTGCACTTCATGAAAATCAATATAGATGTATTTCATTTTCCTAAAGTCAATATGTAATTACTTAAATTTTCAGGAAATTATAAAGATTTAAAAACCCTCCCTTTAAAAGAATTTATGTTTGTTTAAAAATCAATTATCAAACTGGGTTAAAATTATTTTTATTAAGTCTCAATTAGTCCCAGAAGGTTCTCTGAAATTTTCTGAAATTTTCAAAATTTATTTGGTATTTTTCTGAGTATTTTAAAGCTTAATACCTTTTCTGGAAATCAAAAAGGAAATTAAAAACCTAAAACCCTCTCGGGCTGCCGCGTGTTAGCCATCGGAGCCTCCTCCACCTTGCCGGATCTAATCTCGGCCACCCATCTTCACTTACCGCTTCACCCGCCCTCCCTCTCTCTCTAGCCGACGCGTGGACCGATCCGTGCCATCCGCTGTTGCCGGATTCGATCCTACGCGTCCATAACGACTTAAAACTCCGCCCGAAACCCCAACGGCTTAGATTAAGTCTCTTTTGCTGGATGAGATCTTGGTCGCACCTCCTCACTTACCCCTTTGCACAGCACCCGACGGCCCCGATCTCCTCGTCCTGCCACATGTCGCTGATCCAACCACCGCCCGATTTCTTTCCCGTTTCTTTCTCTCGCTGACCGGTGGACCCCACCTGTCAGGGCCATCTTCCCCGCCCCCTTTCCTTTCTTCCTCGCGCGATCGCCGCCCGCTGCCGCCATTGATGCTGAAAATTGAAGCTTTTAAAGCTTCGGTTTCCTTCCCAATTGATGCCCCGCGCCGACTGCAAATTGTAATTGCCTCTCCACCGTGTCCATTGCAGGCATAATTTCCCCCAATTACGCCCTCCTTCACCGTCGCATTAAGACCCCGGCCGTTTCCAAAACCGGCGAATTGGGCGTGGCAGTTATCACCCCTCCCCGCCTATAAAAGGGACTCCCCGAGCACCCTCTACTCACATCGCCTCCCCCTCGCCCCTCAATTCGAGTCCTGGAGCCCTCAGCGCCTCCCTGTGCTTGTTTTCCCCTCCGCGGCTTTGACGACTCCGGCGAGCAATCGCCATCGCCTCAAGCCTCCCCGACGTTGCTTGTGCCCCGGCGATCCTCGATGACCTCTGCCCCGAGCATTTGCGCCACCGGAACCCCTCCGCCGCCGTGAACCCTCCTCTGACCGCCGCCCCTCTCCGCCGATCACCCTCTCCAGTCATCCCCGAACCCTGCGCAAGGTACCGGCGGATTCCTCTCACTCCCCTCTTCATTTTGGTGCTCTCGGCCGGCGCCACCGCTCACTGGAGCTCCAGCGACCATCGGGCCCCGAGCGCCGCCGCCGCCGGCTGGGCCACGCCACCATCGCGCTGAAGCCGGCGGCACGCGTGGCAGCCCGATGGTCGCCACGGCGCCACGGCCAGCCACGTGGGCACACGTCAGCCACCCCGTGCATGCGCAGCCACGTCGGCTTAATGCCGTGACGTGGCAGCCACGAGGCAGCCACGTGGTGCCAAGTGGCAGCCACGTGGAGGCCACGACTCCTCCCTGCCACGTCAGCCCTATCGGTTTTAATAAAAACCCGAAAATCCTTGCTGACGTCATGATGTCACAATAAATCCAATTTTTCAATATAAAAACAAATCGGCCGAAATTAAATTCATAAGCTGACGTCATAATCCTTTATTTTCCTTTAGAAAAATAATTCATGCTGACATCATAAATGCTTTTCGGATTAAAAATAATTCCAGAAATTGGGTATTTTCTTTTTAATTGTATTAAAATTTTGAAGGGCTATAATTTCTTCATTTTAACTCCAAATTGACCTGTTCAAATTTCTACATTTTTCTAAAATCATGATCTATCCATTTCTGGCATCCTTTTGAAATTTTGAATTTATTTGAATTTTTTTTTAAAATTTCTTTTGAATTGGCTCTTTACGTTAGATTTTGACGATTCCGAAGAGTTCGAGTTCGATGATTCTCAGCTGGACTTCGATCAAGGTAAGTTACACTTTTGACCATGTTGAACCTAATATTTTAAATTTAATTATGTTGTTTTACTGTATATGCATGCGTACTTCTATTAAAATTTAATTTAAATTCAGTTTAAACTTTAGTTACACACATAATCCTTTGATTATAACCCATTTGAATCTCGAATTCATATACCTTGTCACCCTAGCTGAAAATTAGTTAGTACCGTAGTATGGACAAGAAAAGTTATAGAAATACTTAGCCTGGCTTAGTATAATTTTAGGTGGGATCAAATCCTTCGCATGAAATGACGATTTGAAAATGAAATCTTGACTTCGGTGAGTCAATGACGGTTTATGAAAATTATTTAAAAGTGAAAATAGAAACTTATGATTCGGACTTAGGCTAATGGTTAGGTGGCGGGTGCTGGCATGCCTCGTGGTTGGTGACACCTGGTTGATTGTCGTGCATGTGGGAATGTAGTTGAGCCTAAATCAACTTAAGGACCGTTTCTGTCAATCATTTTACGAAGTCACTTCGTACTACCACAAGTCCGGTATGAGACAGATCTGGCTAAGTAACTTGTGAAATTCCAAATATAGTTTCGCTATAGGCTGAATGTGAGCGTGGCGTAGGCCGCGAGAAGTCTCACATGGCACCAGAGGGGTCTCCAACTCGTGGATTCGAGTTGTGGTGAAATCTTAGTGGCGGCGTGATTATTTTGGATATGGATCATCAGAACAACCTTGTTATGAACTCTCCGCCGCACACTTAAGGCAGTGTGTTTATCGCGTGGCTCAAGTGAGAGGGAATGTCTTGTGGGTAAAGTTGTACACTTCTGCAGAGTAACAAACTATCTGGATAGCCGTGTCCACGGTCATGGACATGCTGAGTAGAGTCTCACAGATTAGTTTTGGTTTTTATAAAACTTGGTTTTCGGACAAACAAACAGTGGTTTTGACAATGGTCCGGGTGGGATGCCTGTGGTTAGGTTAGTGTAGGTCGGAGCCTACACTAACGATAATACTTTGGTTAAAATATTGCTTCATATGATATAAATTCAGCTTTTGCACTTATACTATTGTATTTAAATTCAGTACTGCTTTTCGCACAAATAAACTTAATAAGCCTCCCTTTGTTATTCCTATGCATGCATGAACTCTGTTATATTCTCGATGTAACTTGCGTAAGCATTTAGTGTGCTTACCTTGGGAGTATCTTATGTGCTCACCTTACTAAATCTGTTGCCATATTTTGTCGGCGACTACGACGGTGAGGACTACTTCAGCGAGTAGGCTGCATCTTACAGTCATTCACCTGTGGGAGGCTGGATGGGCTGTTCTGCTACCTTTTACCGTTTTTCCGTTGCTTTAATTTCTTTTGTTGACCTTGTGCCCCTATATTGTAAGACTTGGTCATAAGGCCGTATTTTCGTTTAATAATATTCTGTGGTGATTTTTGCATGATATACATTACTGTTGACCCTGTGTGCACTAGCTTTTCCTGGGATAGTGCGATTTACACGGAGGAACTTAGAGTCATTGTTCCGGGTCCCGACAGAAATGGTATCAGAGCTAGGTTGACCCTAAGACGTTACCTTAGCTAGAGACCAACCTTAGGGATATATCTTCATAAGAAGTACCTCTTAAAAAAATCATTTCTTCTTTTGCTCGGTCTCTTACCAAAACTAGTTACTAACTTCCTCTCCTCTTCAAAATTTTAGATGGAGCAACCTACCCGCGTCTCCCACGGAACTCTTGCCGGACTCTTCGCGGACGACCTGTACAACCTCATGCAGGATCTCAACTTTCGTTCGTATCCCCTCTACCAAGGGTACGTAGGCATGTACGGAGACGAGGAGCGCTGGAGAGTGGAAGTGAAGATCTTCAAAGATTTTGCAGCCAACGCGGCCATTCACATCTTTGATGCCCCCTTACCTCGAGCTACCTTCTTCGACGGAGTACAAGATGCCGCCCGGGAGGCCATTCACCAGTTGAGGAACATCTACGCCCGGGACCTGCAGCGCACAGACTTTCGCTACTTCCCCATAAAGACTCCTCTTGGCGCCGCAATGCTTTCTCATCCACGGAGTACGAGCAACCCCGCCTGCATTTGGCGGTGGAATTCACTAAGTCTATGGATCACATGTACCAGGCCACTCTGGACGAGCTGCACACTGCGACTCAGAAGCTCCGTGCAGTAGAAGAAGAACTGGCCGACCTCCGTGCTGAGGATGAGGACTCCACTACTTCTGAGCCACTTCTGAAGAGGCTCAAGCGTAGCGCTAGTGTCTAGAAAACTCTGAATCTTAGCTTTAAAACGCTCATCACCAACCTGCCCAAGCACCTCCTAATCGACTTTCGGAGTTCCTAAGGATCAAGCCACCAACTTTCACCGGCAGTGCCGAACCCATGGACGCCGACGACTGGCTCAAGTCAATTGGCAAGAAGCTGGATATTTTGTAGTGCACTGATCGGGAGCGAGTCCTGCTCACCTCCCATCAGCTGAATGGACCTGCGTCTCAATGGTGGGACACCTTCACGGCCTCACATGCCAACCCCCAGACCGTGACATGGAACAAGTTCAAGCAAAGTTTCCGCAAAGCTCACATCCCCACCGGCACCATGGCCTTGAAGAAGAAAGAGTTTAGAGCTCTACGACAAATAAGCCGTACTGTCAATGAGTACGTACAGAAGTTTAACCAGCTGGCCCGCTATGCGCTAGAAGATGTGACCTCCGACGAAGCCAAGCAAGAAAGATTCATGGAGGGCCTGAATGACAACATCTCAGTGCAGTTGATAGCGGGTGACTACACCGACTTCCACCAGCTAGTCAGCAGGGCCATCCGCCAGGAGGGCAAGCATATGGAGATGGAAACCCGGAAGAGGAGAATGGCGGATCAGAGGAATAACTCTGGAAGTTCTCACAAGGTTCGTAGTGCTCCTCCGCACACGAACAAGTTCAGACCTCAGGGCAGCAACTTCAAGACCCAGTCGGGCAAGTTCAAGTCCTCAACCAGCCGCCCGCCGTTCCAAGCCAGCCGCCAGCAGTTCCAGACCAACCGCACCCCGACTACCGGTGGCCGGGTGCAGAAGAGTAATCCACCGTCAGAGGGAGTGACTTGTTTCTACTACAAAGAACCAGGGCACTATGCCAAGGCGTGTCCCAAGAAGATACAAGCGGCGAACTCCGAGAGCCTCGGAAGTCGTAACCGAGGCGCGAAGCGCAGACCTTCATCAAGGGGAGAGTGAACCATGTGACAGCGGAAGAAGCGCAGGCTGCACCGGACGTCGTGCTAGGTATGTTTCTTGTCAACTCAGTACCAGCATCAGTTCTTTTCGATTCCGGAGCATCGCATTCTTTTGTGTCAAAAACTTTTGTGGATAACCATGGGTTGGACATGGTGACTCTTAGCAACCCTATGATAGTTCACTCCCCGGGAGTAGAAATGAGATCAGGTACCTTGTGCCCAAAGGTAGAATTGCTCATAGATGGAACCCGATTCCTAGCCGACCTTTTGGTTCTAGAATCGCAAGGATTAGATGTCATTCTCGGGATGAACTGGTTAGCTAAAAATCAAGGTCAGATCAATTGTGCTACCAGATCCATCACCCTCACCAATGACCAAGGTATAGAAGTGATCTTCTCTCCTCAAATTCCGGAAGTAGAAGAATGTGCCTTTTTTTATCTTCAAGTCTTGGAAGAGGTGCCGATAGTATGGGAATACCCAGATGTATTTCCCGAGGAGTTACCAGGAATGCCGCCGGATAGGGAAATCGAGTTTGTGATTGACCTAGTCCCAGGCACCGCCCCAATCTCCAAGAAACCATATCGGATGCCTGCTAACGAGTTAGTAGAGTTAAAGAAGTAGCTTGAGGAATTGGAAGACAAGGGATACATCCGACCTAGTTCGTCACCTTAGGGAGCACCCATCTTGTTTGTCAAGAAAAAGGATGAAAGTTTGAGGCTATGTGTGGATTACAGAGCATTCAATAATGTCACAATCAAGAACAAGTACCCTTTGCCCAGGATTGACGACCTGTTCGATCAGTTAAAAGGAGCTGACATCTTCTCCAAGATTGACCTACGGTCAGGATATCACTAGTTGAAGATCCGTGAAGAAGACATTCCCAAGACTGCATTCTCCACCCGCTATGGGCATTATGAGTTCACGGTCATGTCATTTGGACTGACCAATGCCCCAGCCTATTTCATGAGCATGATGAACAGTGTATTCATGAAATACTTGGACAAGTTTGTGGTAATCTTCATCGATGACATTCTCATCTACTCCAAGAATGAAGAAGAACATAAGCAGCATCTCAGGATCACTTTAGAAAAGCTTCGAGAACATCAGCTTTTCGCCAAATTCAGTAAATGTGAATTTTGGCTCAAAGAGATTGCCTTTCTTGGACATATTGTGACAGCTGAAGGAATTGCTGTGGATCCTTCCAAAATAGAAGCAGTAATGGAGTGGAAGCAACCGAAGTCCGTGACCGAAGTAAGAAGTTTCCTTGGACTTGTGGGTTATTACTGTCGGTTCATAGCAGGATTCTCCGAGTTAGCCAAGCAAATAACTCAGTTGCTGAAAAAGGAAAAGAAGTTCGAATGGACAAAAGCTTGTGAGCAGAGTTTCCAAACCCTCAAGAAAAGACTAGTCTCAGCACCCGTGTTTATTTTGCCGAACATGCATGAAGGCTTCAATGTTTTCTGTGATGCCTCTCGCCTAGGCTTAGGTTGTGTCTTAGATGCAAGAAGGCAAGGTAGTAGCCTATGCATCGCGCCAACTCTAGTCTCATAAGTGCAATTATCCTACTTGTGACTTGGAATTAGCAGCCGTAGTGCATGCTTTGAAAATCTGGTGTCACTATCTTATCGGTAACCGTTGTGAAGTGTACACGGACCATAAGAGCTTGAAGTATATCTTCACCCAGGCAGAACTCAACCTGAGGCTGCGAAGATGGTTAGAGTTGATAAAAGACTATAACATTGGCATACATTACCATCCCGAAAAAGTTAATGTTGTAGCCGATGCCTTGAGTATGAAGTCTTATGCAAATATGGTTTTATTAGAAGAAGAATTTGTTATCCATTCTGATCATGAATCATTGAAACATATTAGAAGTCAATCTAAACTGAACCGTAGACATGCTCGTTGGGTTGAATTCATTGAATCTTTTCCTTATGTCATAAAACACAAGAAAGGGAAGGAAAATGTGATTGCTGATGCCTTGTCTAGACGGTATACAATGTTGTCTCAACTTGATTGTAGAATTTTTTGGCTTGGAGACAATAAAGAAACTATACACCTCTGATGATGAGTTTAAAGATGCCCTGTCCAATTGCAAAAATGGTAGATGCTGGAATAAATTTGCTTTTAATAATGGATTTTTGTTTAGAGCTAACAAACTCTGCATTCCAGCCAGCTCTGTTCGTCATTTGTTATTACAGGAGGCACATGGGGGAGGATTAATGGGTCATTTTGGTGTCAAAAATACGGAGGACATCCTCGCTGAACACTTCTATTGGCCAAGGATGAGGCGCGACGTTGAGCGCTATGTATCTCACAAAGACTGCAATAAAGCTAAGTCTCGACTTAATCCACATGGTTTATATATGTCTCTTCCTGTACCTAGCATTCCTTGGGAGGATATTTCAATGGACTTTGTTTTGGGATTACCTCGCACAAAGAAGGGGAGAGATAGTGTTTTTGTGGTGGTCGATAGATTTTCTAAAATGACACATTTTATACCTTGCCATAAGAGCGATGATGCTACAAATGTTGCTGATTTATTTTTTAGAGAGATTGTTCGACTACATGGAGTGCCCAATACCATTGTTTCAGATCGAGATGCGAAGTTTTTGAGTCACTTTTGGCGCACATTATGGGCTAAATTGGGTACCAAGCTGCTGTTTTCTACTACTTGTCACCCACAAACAGATGGACAAACCGGTTGTCAACATACGCTATCAACTATGTTGAGGGCTATCTTGAAGAAAAACTTGAAGGCGTGGGAAGAATGTCTACCTCATGTAGAGTTTGCTTACAATAGATCGCTGCACTCTACCACAAAGATGAGCCCTTTTCAGGTAGTATATGGCTTTAATCCTCGTGCTCTTATTGATTTATTGCCTATCCATATCTCTGAAAAAGTGAATTTAGATGCTAAGAAACGTGCTGAATTTTTCCTCAAATTGCATGAAACAACTAAAGAAAACATAGAGCGCATGAATGCTAAGTATAAGATTGCTGGTAGTCAGGGTAGAAAGAGTTTAACTTTTGAACTTGGTGATTTAGTCTGGTTGCATTTGCGCAAAGATAGATTTCCTGAGTTGCGAAAGTCTAAGTTGATGCCTAGAGCTGATGGTCCATTCAAGGTGTTAGTTAAGATTAATGATAATGCATATAAGCTTGATCTGCCTGCAGAATTCGGGGTTAGTCCCACATTTAATATTGCAGACTTGAAGCCATATTTGGGGGAAGAAGATGAACTTGAGTCGAGGACGACTCAAATGCAAGAAGGGGAGGATGATGAGGACATCTCTTCCATGGATACAACTCATCCACAACAAGGACCACTTACTCGAGCTCGTGCTCGTCAACTTAATTACCAGGTGAATTCATTCCTAGGTTCATATATTACTGAGAATAGACCGCTACCTAATGCAAGTGATTTAATCGTGGTTAGGAACCTGGGAAAGGATGAAGGAAAGGGACATGGAGTCATGGACATGCAAGGACGGAATCATGGAGGTCACCACGTCACTTTGAGATCAAGTCAAGCAAAAATCCGAGTTGGACACGTTCTGGAATCGGATTCGGACTGCTGCGTTGGTACCACATTCAAACGGGCATAACTTCTTCATACGGACTCCGTTTGGGGCGTTCTTGTACTTCATGGAAAGCTTATGAAGTCTACTTTCCAACGGATCCAACCTCATCTTCAAATTCCATCCGAGCCGGCCGTAATCATCAAAACAATCCATGTTAGTTTCTAAGTCCGAATCCAAAAAGGGTGCTGCGCCACCACCACTTGGGCCCATGGGCCTTGTAACCCTAGGGCGTCCCCCCTGGTCATTTCTCTATAAATAGGAGCCGCCGCCCCCTGCTAGGACTTGGATTTCGTTGAGTTTAGGTTTAGCCTTTGCGCAAACTTCGGTTCTTCAGTTGTGTCAGGCGACCACCTGTCAAGACTACCTTCGGGATCCCACCTTTATTTTTGAATACCAACTTTGTTATTCGCAATATCAGATTACTTTTCATCTTATTCTTGCTAGTTCTTCGATTGCTTGCAGTGATTGAACTTCGTGTTCAGGTTGATCGTGCTTCTAGCAAGATCAATAACATCTCGGAGTTGGTTCAGCGATTGCTAAGGCGCAAGCGACGTCGTACGGTTGTAGTCGGATCACGAGAGTCACCTCCACCAAATCGATAGTTATCAATCTCATCGAAAGATCGGGCACCCCGTCTCCATCAAGTCGCCCGTCTAAGCCTAAATCCGGTGGGACCAAGCACTCTCGCCACACTGGAAATACAACCTGCCTTGCCTGATCAGATTAAGGAGGCTCAGAAGGTTGACGAGGATATTCAAGAAATCAAAAAGAATATGAGAAGAGGCAAAGCCCCAGGATTCAGTGAAGATGAGTATGGCACGGTTTGGTTTGAGAACCGCATCTTTGTGCCAAATAATCAGGAGATCAAAACCACGATCCTGAAAGAAGCTCATGACACCCCATACTCCATTCACCCTGGTCGTACCAAGATGTATCAGGACCTAAGGGAAAGATATTGGTGGGTTAGTATGAAAAGAGAGATAGCAGAATTTATTGAGGCTTGTGACACTTGTCGACAAGTCAAAGCCGAACATCAGAGACCAGCTGGACTCTTGCAACCATTGCCAATTCCAGAATGGAAGTGGGAGGAAATCGGGATGGATTTCATAACCGGACTTCCGAGGACGCAATCAGGTTATGATTCAATCTGGGTAATCATAGACCGATTGACTAAAGTGGCTCACTTTATACCAGTCAAGACCACTTATTCCGGAAGTAAATTAGCCGAGCTATACATGTCCTGGATTGTGTGCCTACATGGAGTCCCCAAGAAGATAGTGTCAGATCGAGTTAGTCAGTTCACTTCTCGATTCTGGCAAAAACTGCATGAAGAGTTGGGAAGAAAGCTCAGTTTCAGCACTGCTTACCATCCCCAAACAGATGGTCAAACAGAAAGAGTAAACCAGATACTCGAGGATATGCTGAGAGCTTGTACTCTGGTCTTTGGGAACAGTTGGGACCGTTCATTGCCCTATGCAGAGTTCTTGTACAATAATAGCTACTAGGTTAGTCTGCAGATGGCACCTTTCGAAGCCTTGTATGGCTGAAAGTGCAGGACACCCCTTGCTTTGGGATCAGCAAGGAGAACCTCAAGAAGCTGGACCAAATCTGCTTCAAGACGCCGAAGATAAAGTTAAGAAAATCAGAGACAGATTGAAGATAGCCTAATCTCGACAGAAGAGTTATGCGGACAACCGTCGTCGAGATTTGACCTTTGAGGTCAGGGACTACGTCAATCTCAGAGTGTCCCCACTCAGAGGGGTCAAAAGGTTTCAAGTCAGAGGGAAACTAGCACCAACATATGTGGGACCTTTCAAGATTTTGAACCGAAGAGGTGAAGTCGCTTATCAGTTGGACTTGCCGATAAGTATGTCAGGAGTGCACAACGTTTTCCATGTCTCCCAGCTGAAGAAGTGCCTCCGAGTACCCGCGGAGCAAGCCGCATTGGAAACCTTAGACCTTCAAGATGACATCACCTATCAGGAGCAGCCGATCAAGATCCTCGAGACCGTAGAACGTCAGACCAGAAGGAAGACCATCAGATTCTGCAAGTTTCAATGGAGCAACCACACCGAAGACGAAGCAACTTGGGAGCGAGAAGAGGATTTGAAGGCCAACCATCCTCACCTCTTTTGCTAGCTAGTGCAAATCTCGAGGGCGAGATTTCTTTTAAGGGGGTTAGGTTTGTAACATCCGAAAAATTTTATTCCTTTATTAAAACATTTATTGGATTTTTCTGGATTTTTTTCCAAGCCTTGGATTAAGAAAATTAAATTTTTTTTATTATTTAAAGGCCAAATGAATTTATTGCATTTCAAGAAAATCAATATAGATGTATTTCATTTTCCTAAAGTCAATATGTAATTACTTAAATTTTCAGAAAATTATAAAGATTTAAAAACCCTCCCTTTAAAAGAATTTGTGTTTTTTTAAAAATCAATTATCAAACTGGGTTGAAATTATTTTTATTAAGTCTCAATTAGTCCCAGAAGATTCTCTGAAATTTTCTGGAATTTTCAAAATTTATTTGGTATTTTTCTGAGTATTTTAAAGCTTAATACCTTTTCTGGAAATCAAAAAGCAAATTAAAAACCTAAAACCCTCTCGGGCTGCCGCGTGTCAGCCATCGGAGCCTCCTCCACCTCGCCGGATCTAATCTTGGCCACCCATCTTCACTTACCGCTTCGCCCGCCCTCCCTCTCTCTCTGGCCAACGCGTGGAGCGATCCGTGCCATTCGCTGTTGCCGGATTCGATCCCACGCGTCCATAACGACTTAAACCTCCGCCCGAAACAACAACGGCTCAGATTAAGTCTGTTTTGTCCGATGAGATCTTGGCCGCACCTCCTCACTTACCCCTTCGCGCAGCACCCGACGGCCCCGATCTCCTCCTCCTGCCACATGTCGCTGATCCAACCACCGCCCAATTTCTTTCCCGTTTCTTTCTCTCGCTGACAGGTGGGCCCCGCCTGTCAGGTCCGTCTTCCCCACCCCCTTTCCTTTCTTCCTCGCGCGATCGCCGCCCACTGCCGCCACTGATGCCGAAAACCGAAGCTTTTAAAGCTTCGGTTTCCTTCCCAATTGATGCCCCGCGCCGACTGCAAATTGTAATTACCTCTCCACCGTGTCCGTTGCAGGCATAATTTCCCCCAATTACGCCCTCCTTCACCGTCACATTAAACTGTAGTTACGCCCATAATCCTTTGATTATAGCCTATTTGAATCTCGAATTCATATACTTTGTCACCCTAGCTGAAAACTAGTTAGTACCATAGTATGGACTAGAAAATTTATAGAAATACTTAGCCTGACTTAGTATAATTTTATGTGGGATCAAATCCTTCGCATGAAATGACGATTTGAAAATGAAATCTTGACTTCGGTGAGTCAAGGATGGTTTATGAAAATTGTTTAAAAGTGAAAATAGAAACTTATGATTTGGACTTAGGCTAATGGTTAGGTGGCGGGTGCCGGCATGCCTCGTGGTTGGTGACACCTGGTTGATTGTCGTGCATGTGGGAATGTGGTTGTGCCTAAATCAACTTAAGGACCGTTTCTGTGAATCATTTTACGAAGTCACTTCGTATTACCACAAGTCCGGTATGGGACGGACCTGACTAAGTAACTTGTGAAATTTCAAATATAGCTTCGTTATAGACTGAATGCGAGCGTGGCGTAGGCCGCGAGAAGTCTCACATGGCACCAGAGGGGGCTCTAACTCATGGATTCAAGTTATGGTGAAACCTTAGTGGCGGCGTGATTATTTTGGCTATGGATCATCGGAACAGCCTTGTCATGAACTCTCCGCCGCACACCTAAGGCAGTGTGTTTATCACGTGGCTCAAGTGAGAGGGAATGTCTTGTGGGTAAAGTTATACACCTCTGCAAAGTAACAAACTATTTAGATAGCCATGTCCACGGTTATGGACATGCTGAGTAGAGTCTCACAGATTAGTTTTGGTTTTTATAAAACTTGGTTTTCGGACAAACAAACAGTGGTTTTGACAATGGTCCGGGTGGGATGCCCGTGGTTAGGTTAGTGTAGCTCGGAGCCTACACTAACGATAATACTTTGGTTAAAATATTGCTTTATATGATATAAATTCAGCTTTTGCACTTATGCTATTGTATTTAAATTTAGTACTGCTTTTCGCACAAATAAACTTAATAAGCCTCCCTTTGTTATTCCTATGCATGCATGAACTCTGTTATATTCTCGGTGTAATTTGCGTAAGCATTTAGTGTGCTTACCTTGGGAGTACCTTATGTGCTCACCTTGCTAAATCTGTTGTCAGACTTTGTCGGCGATTACGACGGTGAGGACTACTTCAACGAGTAGGCTGCGTCTTACAGTCATTCGCCTGTTGGAGGCTGGATGGGCTGTTCTGCTACCTTTTACCGTTTTTCCGCTGCTTTAATTTCTTTTGTTGGCCTTGTGCCCCTATATTGTAAGACTTGGCCATAACGCCGTATTTTCGTTTAATAATATTCTGTGGTGATTTTTGCATGATATACATTACTGTTGACCCTGTGTGCACTAGCTTTTCCTGGGATAGTGCGATTTACACAGAGAGACTTGGAGTCGTTGTTCCGGGTCCCGACAATGTGGGTGTTGGTTGGACATTCCACATGGTGCAAGAGGGGATTTTCCAACTAGGTGGTTAACCTACTTGGTACTGAAACCTTAGCAGATGGAATCAAGTTGAAATTGAGCATTGAAAGGCCTTATGATGATCATTTAATCACACACCTAAGGAAACAAGTAATAGCATGATAAGTTGATTATCTCTTATGGATAAAGTTGTATAACCTGTGCAGAGTATAAAACTATTTGAATAGTCATAACTCTAGTTGTGGACAATACTCGATGATTTCACATAAGGGTTAGATTTTCATAAAATTTTGGGTTGGTTGCGAGGTGAATGGTTAGTTCATTTGTGGTTTATTCAATTCCTTGATTTCATTATTTATTTACTTATTACTCATTTTCAAAGTGCTCTTTTAATCTATTTATTGTATTTTCTTTAAATTATTTCTTTCTGCAAAGTAATCACTCAACTATCCTTTGTTAAGCCTTGCATAAATGTATATTGCATCTTGTTATATACGACTTGCTGAGTACTCTATGTACTCACGTCTCTATACTTTATTGCTTAATTGCTGAAGGAGAATCATATCAGACAGTGATATTTGGGTAGGAATGCTTCGATAGCTTCACGGATTATGACTTCACTTCCCAGTTGATTGCCTATTAGCATGTCGAAAGACTACTACATTTACCCTTATTTTTTCCACTACTAGATTTTGTTTAGGCCTTTCAGGCTATTATTTGTATGCTTGGCTATAAGATCACTACTCTAATAATTAATAATATTTTCTTATTTTATAGTTATTATTCATGAATATGTTTTGTATTTAATCTATGTTACCACTGTGTGCATTAGCGTGATTCTAGATTAGTGCAGAATACATAGATAGTCTGAATTTGCATATTTGGGTCTTGACACATTCTGAGTTGATCATCATCAAGTTAAGATTTTGAGATAAGGGATAGCATCATATGTTGATGAACATCAAGTCAAGATTCTAAAATAGAAATGATCATAAATTGACTATTAAATCAAGAGAAAACATATCATGTGTAGATAGAAGGCAAGTGAATGATACATAATAGGTTGATGCACATCAAGACAAGAACCAGACTTGAAGTGAAGCTGTTTATTATCAAGCTTCAAGAGAATACTCAATGCAAAAGTATAACTAGCATAGACTAAGGATGCGTTTCTAATCTGTTATCGATCTTGTTATTTAGTTGAAAGACCGGATTGCTAGTATATGTTAGTGTACTATTAAGAGGGGTATTGTCTAGTAGATTGAGTCTTATCATATATTGATAGCTCAATCTCACTTACTCTAGCCTTCTGTGACATGATGATAGTATTTGCGAATGTGTTTAATAAGTAGTTGTAGCTCATATATAATTCTTGTAGTATATGACTTAGATTTATAAATATATTTTGCAAATGGTTAAAGTCCATATTTTCTACTTCTTGTTGCATGGTGCTTAGATTTGCAAATATATTTTGTAAATAGTTGATACCCATGCACAATTTTTTATAGCATGTGACTTCAGTTTGTGAATGTGTTTTGCAAATGAGTTAAGTCCACATACCCAATCCTTGTGGCGTGATTCTAAAGTGTGTAAATATGTTTTGCAACTTATATGTGAATCATGCTTTAACTCTTTGTTTGCATGGTATTACGATTTACGAATGTGTTGAAGTGCATGCATATGTCTCTGCTAGAAAAATCTAGGGTGGTCTGGCCAGCCATATGTTAGCGGTCCGACCGGCTTGACGTGATGGTACAATCGCTCACACTGAGTAGTTGGACTGGTTGACGGTCTAACTGGCGTTAGCGAGCGGTCAGGCCAGCCATGTGGTATTACTGGTTTGTATGGCGGTTGTTTTTTTTTCAGAGAGCTATGTCTTCTGGAAATTGGTTGAGCGGTCTAATTGGCTTTGGTGGTGGTCAGACCAAGGTGAGCAATCAAATCAAACTCTGTGTAGGTGGTCTAACCAGTAGCACCTGTAACATCTAGTTTTCTAGCCATTGCGGATGTCATGGTAGTATTATTGTTTGCCTGCGGTACTATCGGTCCGAGGCTGATTTCTTTTCAATGGCTAGTTTTTGAGGTGGGGATTATAAATACCCCCTTGACCAGTTAGGAGAGTTGTTAAACATTGTTGATGCATGTTGCACCCATTTTCACTTTTTTATGCTAGTGTGAGTCTCTTCACTTATTTGTCCTTGTGTTGTATCTTGTGAGTAAGGAGAGAGACTTCAGTTCTATGTGTTACATATAGAGATAAATTTTGTATCTACTTGAGTTTGTGCATTTGTTGAACGTGATGAAAATCAAGTAATGTAAGTTCGCAGAAGAAAACAAATAAAGCGTTGGGTGTTCAGTTCATAGCATCGTATTCCCTGTTCGTTTTGGCATGTTTCTCCAGCAGCTTCCCGGCCGTGACTTTTGGGATAAAAACGGCGACGGCTGCATACATGTAGAAGAGCTGAGGGCTGGCCTGAGGTAATTAGAGGTGAGGCCAATCTCGTTCTTCATGTTTTTGCATGGTTGCTGCGTGGTAGACGCCTTTTGGTGTCCGTGAATTGGTCGGGATAGCAGCAGCTTCGGTTTCGGTTGGCGCGTGGCGAATCGCAGCAACGCCCAAGCCGAAGCCGGCGCGCAGAGCATCGTCAGAGTTGCCTTGATCTCTCGTGCGATCTACCCAGCGCTTCATCATCTCGTCGCCCGATCACGAGTGCGTCTATTTGTCTCTGTCCAGCAGGTTCTTCAGCCCATGCATGGCCATCTGCGTGAGTTGGTATATTGAAGAAAAGGACAGGTCCACGTTTTCCTTTGCTTCAGTCAAGTAACAGCAATGGCATCAGTACTCCTCTGTTCATCAGATCAACCAACAGCACCTCTTTCCCTTGATCCAAGTGAAGCACAGTAGCGAAGCACTATTTTAACAATAACAACGAGAGATAAAATAATATTTCCTTTCCTTCTTTAGCTGTGTCTTTGTGTGTTTTTTTTGCTGTGTTACAAATTTGGACAAATAAAAAGTAGAGGCAATCATGCACCTTTCTCTAATTGCAGTATTCAATTCTACATTATAGTAAAACATCGTATGTTAATTATGGTTTGCCTCCTTGAGCTTAAATTTACATACTTGCAATTTATATTCATAGAAATTGAATTGATTGATTGTCACCCAAGGGTTACATACCTTGACGTAGACTTAAGGTGTTGATGCATTTAGGTGAACCTAGTTGATTTAGGTCTAAATTATGCAAAATCAATTTGATTTATGCTTCTGCACTTAAACTCGGTTTTAGTTAATGAGTGAATTTTAAAACGCTTATTCATTCCCTCTAGTTGGTCTCCTCGACCTTACACATGGGTGTCGTTGGATGGTTTTGTGATGTCGCATAATGCATGATTTTGACTAATGTAAGTCAAGTGTATAAAACTTGTGCTCGAGATGGTCACTTAGTTTTTGGATATGTAGATGGCTTGAAGAATGTTAGCAGTCGATGGTAATGAATTAGGACTAAGCAGGAGAGCTGAGATCCAAGCAGTCGTATAAGTCCAGGTGAGACTATATGGCTTTAGCAAAAAAAACATAGAGAAGACAATGATCATGAAGATACGAGTTAGTGCATATGATGCGCCAAGTGACGAAACCGATGCACGTAAAGACGGTTTGGGGGACTCCGAATGCGTAAAGATGTAATGGCTAGTTATTGGATACTATGGGTTGTGTGTCGAAGTATGTAGAGATGCTTTGAGGTGAAGGTGAAGACGAAATTAAGAGAATGTGCTCGAAAGTTTCGTCAAGGGTATTTTGGTAGTTGGCCAAATACGGAGTTGGTATCTTGATTAAAACTACAGTGAAAAGAGGCGCAAGGGAGAAATAATTTAGATCAAGGAGAGCTAAAATTAACAAGTAGATCAATCGCTAAAGGGTTAGCGAGGTAGGTCTTATAAACGTTTTGAGAAGCATACGTGAGTCTGTAAAACATGTGTTAGTGGGTTGATGTGTTTCTCTGGTAGGCTTAATGAGTTAGATCCATTTGGGTTGTTGCTATTTATTAAAGAGGGGGAGAGGAGACAGTAGATCCAAGAATTCCAGGGTTTCAATTTTTGTTCTATCACCTTGTCTCGTTTCATAGTTGTGTAGAGAAAAATTGAAAGAGAAAAAAGTGATATTTTGGCTGCACCTTATAATCATCCATAAGTATGTAAACTTTATCCTCCACTAGAAATAGATTAAAGATTTGCCTCAATCATATACTTGTTTGGACTCTTGCTTGATTTTGCTTGTTCTTGACCTCGATTTATGATTTCATGTTCATAAGAGTTCTAACTTGATCTCTCTTGCTTAAATTACCTTACTAGCACATGTGAAAATAGATCTTAAAGACCTTATGTATTAGATCCTGACGAGCAAGATGTAATTTGAGTTTTAGAGTTTTTGGTGTTCTTGTAACCTAGATTCGATTCTCTTCAATTTAGTGAACTCGTGCCAAGGAGCCTTCTGATTCTTGATTGATTTAGATTCCTAATGCCTCGAACAAATCTCATACAAAATTTGAAAGTGTTTGAATGAGATTGAAACAAGTCTTGAGATTTGAGTTTTGTTCCGAGAGGCTTTCAGTCTAGGAACAAAGGATTAGTCAGACCGGCCCTGACCTGCAATCAGACCAGCCCCACTTGTCCAACCAGCCTTATGCCGATGGTCTGATTGTCCTTTAGCTGAAGGGTGTTGATTCTATTGATTTAGATCTCTAGTCTTATGTTCTAAAGTATAGTCGGTGCAATCTGAACTTAGTGGTTCTTATAGTCGTTTGAGTAAAGATCTTAAATACCATTTGAGAAAAAAAGTTTGAACAATTATTTACCCAACTCTGATTGCCGACATGGTCCTTCAATTCTGTACCTTAGAGAATTTTTTAATGTTAAACTCTAGAATTAAGTAATATTGATTAGCTAGCTTTTATATTGTAACTAGTACCCATCAAAATAAACCCATCAAAGTATTGTAGCACAGCAATAATTAGAGATAATATATTACATACATCAATATAGCTACGCAGAGCTAAAGTTCCAAACAACTTATTCAGCTAAGTTATTACAATGCCAGAAAAGAGCGTATAGTTCAAAATTCTAATTATATAAGAGAGAAGAGCACAAATACAATACATTAATAACACAAGTACCCTAGTGGTCGAGTCCGAGCTGCTCCTAGGTCTCTAGTCCTCCCAGTCCTCGTATAAGGTGTGACTCTCATACGACTTGACCTTATACCATCTCCCTCCCACTAGGAGTAGGACTCCTCTGTATAGATCTCATCCCTGCGAAAAGTAGATTCTAGCTGGCTATCCTCTAAGAAAAGAAAATAATAGCAAGGGTGAGTACAGAGTACTCAGTAAGCTTATATAACAAATATGCACTGTATGCTCCTATTCTAGCTCTCTTGCTATCTCTCATTCTCATGCTTGTCCTCATTTCCATATTAATAGAAAATAATGGTTTTTTGTTGTGAAAGATTTCGAATTTAGTACTTTGGAAAGCTACTGAATACTCGTATGAACAGCTAAAACCTCCATTGGTTCCCATAAACTCCTTTCCTAGATATAGATATGAGTTCATGATTTGTATAGCATTGCGCAAACTTGTATCACTCTACTCATCATCACTCTGATCCTGATAGCTTATGGATATTCATATTTCCTAAGATACGATGCCCAGATTAGAGTACAAAACTTTTATACCTATCTTAATATATTATATCTTCACCCAACAATTCTCACCCAGCACGCACCGATAGCGATATAGCTGTTAGCTAAGGCGGTCTAACCATCACCCAACACCCCACTACATAATATATAGCCTTCGCGTACCATGCTCCTAGTATCAGGCCAGTCTCAGATTCTTGCGATCTGCATTCCCTACTTCTGGCCTATGTACCAGTTCTAAGTTCTTGCGACTATAGATCCCCTACTCCCGGCTCTCTACGGGCTTTGGGTTTCTCCCCTAAATAATACTTATCCTGGTGGAGAATATAATAACATTGATAGTATTATTAATTTTGTTCATCCTCGGACGAAATGTTGGTTGATACACTTTAGTACGGTCCATTCACATAGATGAAGTTTGTAATTTCTTACATTATATTCTTACACAGAGGTCCCAACTTGCCTTTCTATCACCTGCCGAGGCAATCTCTGCCCACCTTCCTAATTAATTTAAGTAGCCAACTGCTCCATCAGTTGCCGACTATCTCTTTTCTCTCCTTTCTAAAAACCTTTCCTCAATTTAAAGACTTTTCATTGTTATGCAAAGTGATACTAGAATAATATGGAAATACTTGTTGCATTTAATAAAGTCTGAACTGTTATTGAAGGGAATGCTTGCCTGAGTTTATAAGAAAGCTCTGAGTCTCCATGCTACCCTAACACAATTAACCCTGAAGGCCTGGTACCTCCTCCTGTAATTATACGGATATGATGATTTAATCTAGGGTGTTGAGGAGATAACATGGCATAAATAATTAAGCAAATTATATTAAAGCGCTTCGGTGTGATTTCAAAAGTTTCGCTTGGTTTATTAATGGATTATTGTGTTTTTCTTATTTATTTACTATCATCTAACCATTGGTACAAGTCGACTAATGTGGTTTAATTGCGCAGGAATTCAAAAATACTAAATCAACACGGAAGATTTATGCTAAGGTCTTGGATAGTTCTCAAATGGAATTATATTATTTTTATGTGGTTAATATTTAATCATGTAGTTCTTGAGATAATTAATTAATTAATTTAATTGCAAATACAACCACATGGTGAGATTTCTACGATTTACTTCTTTTAGCGAGTATTCATAATTTAGCAAAATTTAGTTTGCACCATTTTATTTTAGCCTATTTTCTTTTTATTTTCTTCTTTCTTTTTATTTTCCTTTTCCTTTTCCATTTTCTCCTCCCTCCTTTTCTTGGCCCATGGCCTTATCCCCTTCTTCCTCTTCTCTTCCCGTTACTCTACTGCTCCTCCCCTCCCAATCCAGATTGGCCCTCGATGCCACGCCTCCGGCTCCTGCCGCCTTGGCCCTTTCCTAGGTCGTGGCGCCTCTGGCGTCAACTTTGCTCTGTGTCTCCTCCCCTCGGCTCGACTTCGGCTTGTGGCGTCGCCGCCCTCACGTCACCTAACGGCATATCCGCTGCCCGTGCCCATCCTCAGCCGTACTCCCTACTAGCGCTGTTGGCTCCCCTCTACGCTGGCTTCTTTGGCCCTCGATGACTCCGGCTCCTCGCTGCCCGAGTTCTACACACCCCCTCTGGTCACCCTAGGTTGGCCCTATGGTTGGGCTGCTCACCGCCGGTTCCAATCCGTCTCTTCCCCCTTTCCTCTCTACTCTGATTTACCTCTCCTACCCCCTCCCCTTCTCGATTTACTTGAGTTCCTCTTTGATTTTAACTTGTCATTTTTGTTTTTTGGACTTAATCGAGGGTTGTGGTTTGGTGGCTACGATAGGGCTTGAGGTCATGCCATGCACTAGGGGAGCATCGGATGGCCGTTGGGTACGTGTAGCTCGCCTGACACCACGACGACTTGCCTTCTTGGTAATTTTTACTCCCTCTCCTCTATTCTTCTATCTTCAGCTGGATTATGCATTCGGCTGTTTGCTTATTGATTATGGATTATGCATGGTTTAATTTTGAGAAATTGATGCTATTGCTATGAATGGGTGGTGGGCTACCTTTGTCGGTTGATTGTCAGGTTGCTTTGGGAAAGATTGGGAGCATGCCCCTAGTGGTCGCTTTCTTGATTAGCTGTGTGGTGTTGCCCTTCTCCTCCTACAGCATGATGTCCTATGGCTTGCCTCCTTGCTCCTGGTCGGTTGGCCTTGGTTCGGGTCTTGTGGTGGACGATGATATTTGGCTGTGTAGAATTGAGATTGGGATGGGAAGGAAAAAGGAAGTGAGGGTTGGGCGTGCTGGTGCCATGGACAATGTTTCTTTTCCCTTCTCTTCTCTTCTAAGCCGGCTGATTTTACCTTGTGGTCATGTTGTACAATCTAGATGCCTTGCTGTCTCTTACTGTTGCCGTGTGGACTACACAATGATATTTTGGTGATTGGATGGTTTTTGGTGTATTAGATCCTGACGAGCAAGATGTAATTTGAGTTTTATAGTTTTTGGTGTTCTTGTAACCTAGATTCGATTCTCTTTAATTTAGTGAACTCGTGCTAAGGAGTCCTATGATTCTTGATTGATTTAGATTCCTAATGCCTCGAACAAATCTTATATAAAATTTGAAAGTGTTTGAATGAGATTTAAACAAGTCTTGAGATTTGAGTTTTGTTCCCAGAGGCTTTTAGTCTAGGAACAAAGGACTAGTCAGACCGGCCCTGACCTGCAATCAGACCAGCCCCATCGGTCCAACCATCCTTATGCCTACGATCTGATTGGCCTTTAGCTGAAGGTGGTTGATTCTATTGATTTAGATCTCTAGTCTTATGTTGTAAAGTATAGTCGGTGCAATCTGAACTTGGTGGTTCTTATAGTCGTTTGAGTAAAGATCTTAAATACCATTTGAGGAAAAAAGTTTGAACAATTATTTACCCAGCTCTAATTGTCGACATGGTCCTTCAATTCTGTACCTTAGAGAATTTTTTAATGTTAAACTCTAGAATTAAGTAATATTCATTAGCTAGCTTTTATATTGTAACTAGTACCCATCAAAGTATTGTAGCACAACAATAATTAGAGACAATATATTACATACATCAATATAGCTACGCAGAGCTAAAGTTCCAAACAACTTATTCAGCTAAGTTATTACAATGCCAGAAAAGAAGGTCTAGTTCAGAATTCTAATTATATAAGAGAGAAGAGGTGCTGACTGATCTCGGACGGTCAGGTATCTCCGTGAACGGACTACCCTACCCGAAATTACCCTCTAGGGCTCTAACGGTAATATTTTTCTCCTTCTTTGCTTTGCTTTGTTCTTTTGTTTGGTTTTTTTGGTATTTTAATACTAACTTGCTCACAAATAAAATAGCGGTGCGGTGTTGGTTTGAATGTGGATCCTGCTGTATAAGATGAAATGCATGTAACCTTGCCTTTTCTTGAGTTTGATGTACAAAGAACAACATGTATTAATTCAAATGTAATTTCTATTCTCCTTGTGATCCGAATGTAACTGCGAATGTATGAAATGATTTTCCTGTTGTAATTGAGTTTTCTCTACTGTAACTGTGCATTACTAATAATGAATAAACGAGTTTTGATTTGTAATATGATATATTAGTTTATCTAATTGCCGTAATTGATTTGAAATCTCATGGTGATAATCGAACGAGCAGTTTTGGTTCCTAATATTGATTTAATCATTTTAATTAGTACTAGTAAGGTGTCCGTGCGTTGCAACGGAAAACCAAATAAAAGTGATGAGGAACAGGAATAAGATATAAGATGATGAAATATTCGTATTAGTTTCACACATACCATATCGACTATTCTTTTTCAGCATTATCACAGCTATTAGTAAAGTTCATTTCATTTTAGAATATCTGTTCCACAACCACTTATGACTTTTATTTCAAGTTCCACTGGCTCCATCTTCGGATAAGAAGCCATAATCTCGTATCATAGATCTTGTAGTATTCTAAATTATCTGTTTTAATACAACTATGGAACCCATCAAGTTCGAGATTGGATTGGTGCTTTGCGCCAGAGGGTACTCAGAACAATAAAAATCGATTCAACTTAGAAGAATACCCAAAGAATAAGCTATCGATTCGAAAGACACACACACGATGGTAATACCGGGCGGAGTACTTGAGCGCGATGTCGGGGCGGTGTCCCCGCTACTGGACGGGTGCGAGCGCAGCGACCGAGGGAGCGGCGCCGAAAGGCCCAGTGGTGGCTCGCCGATGACGCGCGCACGCCCGTATGCGCGCGGAGGCGCCTCGGCCGCGGCGTGGTCGGACAACATTAAATTTTCATGTATGTCGATATGGACAATACAACAAAGTAAAAATTGACAGGAAACGGTTGGTAATTTTTCACAAAAAATGAATAACTCGAAATAATTGTGGTTTTAACCATTATCTATGCTACATGAATGAATACATACACTGATTTGAATGCAGTGTAGCACAATTTCAAAAGGGCCAGCAAGAAGCAAGCTGTTTTTTTCTTCCTGTAAGAATATGCTACTTGAGGATCAACAGAACCAACTAATTTTAAAAATAAATGGGCTAACATGGAAATTTTCAAAATATAATGAGGTACAATTTCAGCAAAAGAATCAAGGGTCTGTCTGTCCATCATGTGAATGGTTTGGAGATACAAAATTGTTCGAATTTTCGGCCGTCCGATGCCCATCAACGATCCACCAATTCCCCCAATCCTTAAGAACCAGATGATCTAGCTGTTTGCTCCCAACTTCCTGAGCTCTGCCGTCCAGCCTCTCTCCTATTTTATTTTTTTGAGACCAACCTTATCTTTCTCTTAGTCATCTTATTCAGTGTTAATCAAATTTAGCTTTGGCCTCACAAAAATGGTCTAAAACTGTCTCGAAAGAACACATAAACGGGATTATACATTCAATTAGGAAACTACAGCATCATTGGCATGACCTCACATCAGCCAAATCAGCTAACTTAAATCAACTATTCAGCTCTCTACTGAGCATGCTACCAAGCAATCGTAGGCAACAACTGTCTTACAATCTGGTAAACGTGAACCTAGGAAACCCATATGGTTATGAGGCAAAGAAAATGAAAACTTGTACTACTATCCTGAGCATGCTACCAAGCAATCGAAGGCAACAACTATCTTACAAAATAGGTATGACAACCACATGTAGCATATAGATTTGAAAAGGAAGCATAAGCGAGTACCTTAGAAAAAAACTCTATTGTTGTAACCAATTATACTTAGTTAATGGTTTTCAAAGACCAAGCTGTAGAGTACAGACTTCTTTCCTTTGTAACCAATTATTCTTTCTTCAATTCAATTAGCACTAACCGATCTTCCTCTCCTTAAACGATGCTCAAGCATTTGAATGTGCGAACATTATGGCAATTTGCAAGTACCAAAGAGCAGCTTTATACATTGAAACTTCAATGTAACAACTATCTTTTGGGCTCCTCTGGAACCATCCGAAAGCGATAAGAAAGGCTAAAATTAAGTGACAAGCGATGGCAATAAACAAATTCTTGATGAATCTACAGCAGAGGCAAGTGATTACCAAAAGAAAATTTTGTTGCCAAATCACAAGTTTAGCTAATGTCATTGATGAGTGTCATGGAGCTCCTCCGTGGTCCAAGGCAAGCAAAGACTGTTCTTCGTGTGTGCAGCCATAGCACGAGAACACCTCAAACCGTCGAATGTCCTCATTGTCGAGTTTGTGATGCCTCAACCGGTCTCCAACTTCCATCACTTGTAAAGCCATCATGGGGCCTTTGGAGGAGGGGGAGGAAGAGAGGAATAAGGGGATAAACACTGGGCCCAATCAAGAATGGTGATGGCGTGCGGAGAAGGCGGCCACAAACACATCCTCGGCTAGATCCGAGATTGCGTCGGTGGCGGAGGGCAACACCCAATTTGGCTTTCTTGAAGGATGGTAGTGGCGGAGGCTTCAACCAAGACAATCTAGGCATCGTTGAATCCCCAAACCTGAAAATATTTGGCAAAAAAATCAAGATTAGCATAACAACTCACCCTCTCATGAATATAACTCTTAATTCCTGTAGAAATGTAAGGAGAGTTTGGGGGAGACCAGACGGCGCGGGGTCGGGGGCGGCGGCGGAGCGGAGGGGTGGGGGGGGGGAGGCGGCCGCGTCGCGGGGTGGGAGGGAGGGGAGGAGGCGGCGGCGCGGGGTGGGGAGATGGAGGCAGCGGCGGCGATGCGGGGTGGGGGGAGGAGGCAGCGGCGCAGCGGAGGGGTGGGGGGAGGAGGCGGTGGCGCGCGGGGTGGGAGGGAAGGCTGGAGGCGACGGCGCGCGGGGTGGGAGGGAGGGGAGGAGGCCGCGTCGCGGGGTGGAAGGGAGGGGAGGAGGCGGCGGCGCGGGGTGGGGAGATGGAGGCAGCGGCGGAGCGGAGGGGTGGGGGGAGGAGGCGGCGGCACGCGGGGTGGGAGGGAAGGGAGGAGTGGAGGCGACGACGCAGCACGGAGGGGAGGGGAGGGAGAAGGCGGCGCGTGGGGTGGGGAGAGGCGGCGCGCAGGAGTAGGGAGGGAGGTGGGGAGAGACGGTTTGGATTTAATCTGGTAATCAGATCGAATGGTTGAGAAGAGATAAGTGACGACGGACCAACCACCAATTGCTTCTTTTATAATAGTAAAGATTATTAACGCTAATTTCGTCGATTCCGTTAATTAGAAAATGCGGGGCGTTTCAGTTGTCCTGCAGGATCAATCCGGGGAGTGAGAAGGAACATCATAGCTGAGGGATGGTTCTGACAGATGTAGCATTGACGGCAAAATAAGTCCTGCGTTTGCACAGAGGAAAGATGGAGTGACCAAAACCTGAAATGCATTGACAGTGAGTTGTGGATGGATGCTGTGATAGTTTCGTACCTGCCAAATAGGGCGGCGTTTGTTGGCATGTGATGGTGACTAAGCGCACGAAAGGGGGCTTAAGAGGAACCGTACCAATGGCTTTATGCATAAACAGCACACAATCTACAGGTTTGATGCGCAACCATCTAATCCCTCTCCTCTTCAGATTCGCCACGGGTAGGATTGCAAGTGGGGAAAATATGTAAATAGAGCAATGGATTGTTGAAAATAAAGAACCTTAAATCAGGAAATGTACAGATCAATCAGGGAGTAATTGTTATAACAGTTTCTACAGTGGTAGGAAAAGAAGCAGACGCCTGATTAGTAAGGATAAACACAGAACCCAAAAGGCTTACATCAACTACTTGAAGAGTGTGAAATGTAGTTTTTGTCTGGTCGTCAGGCATGGAAACGAAGTAGGGAAAATGGGAGGCGAAAATGCAGGAGTGCATCAAACACAAACAAACACCGCTGTTGACTGTTAACATCAAGACCGAGAATAATCGAACTCCCTCTTAATATCTACGGCAATTAAGTAATGCTCAAACGGCCGACAACAGACGGCAGCAAAAATAGGCCAGATCTATCATTTGGCCAACATAAAATACACTATCAACAAACTGGAAATTTCTTCAAGGATGATTTTACCTTTTTTAGGGTAACAACCTGCTAAAATAATATGTTCAGCGTGACAACCTGCTGAAATAATACGAAAACAGCTAGGCATATTCTAATCTGTGCTAAATACACATTAATCTGTCCAACATTAGGTCAAGTAAAGCCTGAAAAAAAATGAACTGGTATTAAAGGTACTTCTGAAAAGGGAGATTGGATCATATACCCTCCCTTTAGTTGGGAAATTGAGGATTTACCCTCCACATCTCAATGACACGTGGGATCATCATAAGTCACTGACACGTGGGCCAGGAGGATAAATCCTCAATTTTTATCTAAATGAAGGGTATATGATCAATTTTTCCTTCTGAAAAAGGCAAGATATGCCACATTGGATAAATGATAGGCTGCAGCAGAGCGGCTAGCGGTCGCGGCGTGGTGGGCATAGTACGCATGGAGGAGGAGGGAGGCGTGGCACTGGGGATGCCAGAATTGCAGGCCCCGGAGGGTAAGGGGCAGCTCAATGCGGTGACACGAAGGGACCGGGGACATACAACACGATCTGGAACCATCAGCTGTTGAATATTTAGTCAATTTTCGGCATATTTTAATCCAGAAATTCAGCATATAAAACATGACATACAAAAGCATGAGTGATTCAACAATGATGTATTCATATTTGCTTATGAACAAGCTAACAAAGAACACCTATTATCAAATTCATAACATACGAAACAAATACACGAGAAGTTTTCATGTTATACCCTCGGGCGGGCGATGTCGGTGACACCGAGGCGCCGTTACCATCGATCGACATGATGGTCTATTCGATGTAGTCGATCGAGGCGTGATGCGGGGCGGGCGTGATGCGGTAGATGTTCGCCGTGCGCCTCGCGACGATTCACCACCGTGAAGAAGATGGCGTTCTTCACAGATTGAGCGATCGCGCCAATGCGCTCCCAAAATTTGATTGCCCGTCTACCCGTGCGGTGCGCGAACGGACGGAGTTTCGAGGCCTACTGCCGTAACTCTTTGCACGTAAAGTTCGACGGAGATTACTTAGCACAGCTCAAAACGAATCGAATCCTCTTTTTCATCCCGTATGGAGTGGAGAGAGTTTTGTAACAGCAAAAACGAAGAGCCAGAGTAACTGCAGCCATTAGTCACTAGTAACTGTAGCCATTACTCGAAAGTAACCGCAGCCATAATTCACTAGTAACTGAACCGTTACTGCCAGCGAGTCAGTGCGTTACGATTTTCGAATAGATAAAGAAAAACGCGCACGCACCTGACACGCCTGCGCGCACGCACACGCACACGCACACGCACCGCACGGCACGGCACGGCTCGGCGTGGCGTGGCGAGGCGAGGCGAGGCGAGCGAAGCGAGCACGCGCGCGCGTGTTGGCTCTTTCCAATTCCACAAGGGGGTTACCACGCCCACCTTTTAAAGTGGTGTAACTCCCATTCAACTCTCCATATGGGACTAAACAGTTTTTCCATGTGGGCCTAGGAATTTCATTTGATTAATTGCTAAATTAAATGGACCAAGCCCAATTAATCCAACAATCCCCACCAAATTTCAAGGCACACGAGAAATGTTCTCAGTTCTGCTATTGTTTGATATACCAGTGTTTCGATGGAGACTGTTAAGTTGAACATCCACCTAGGAAAGGAGTTACACTCATCCACAACTGAACAATGGACTATGCCTTGAATTGACAGTTTTGTGCGAACAAGCTTTACCCAGTTCCTTTACTAGTACTAGGCTGCCAAAAGCATCCCCTCTAGTTGGAGCGTATAAGTCATACTCCAAGCCTATTCATGAATATCTAGAGATCACCCAAATCTCATAGATTGTGACCAGCAGTCGAACTCATATAGGTGTGTTCCTTCTAAGATGTCATGTAGGCCGACATCTCTGCTCTAAATAAGCCACTCGGATCACATTGAGGTAAAAACCAACCTGCCATACAGAATAGGAGAGAAGCGCATCATTGAAGAAATGGACCTCAGTAAGGTCTCTCCTCCCATCAACTAACGACTTGTTTCACCATTCTACTTCACGGGATCTCCTATCACGTAGAACAGGTTACCACTGTGGTATGACTCATGTGGGTCTCGTGCCCATCTCACTGATGCACTATCTATCACATTACGTGATAGACCCTTTGTAAATTGGTCGGCGATTTTTAGCTGTGCGGACATAGTCCATGCTATCACTCCGAGTTTTTCAGCTTTACGGCGGACTTCAACCGCCTTTTAACATGCCTAGATGACTTCATGTTGTCCTTAGAATTGTTCACCTTGATAATTACAATCGATTATCACAGTTCATCGATAGCGGTATCGGTTTTTCAACCACCGCAAATCCATAAGGAGTTCGCGAAGCCACTCACCTCAACGATTGCGGTGTCTAATGCCGTGAGTTACGCTTCTATGGTTGACCTCGTTAAAATGGTGCGCTTGCAAGACTTCCAGAAAACAAAGACCACCTCCAAGTGTGAACACATATCCACTCGTGGCTTTTATCTCATCAAGATCGAGATCCAGCTTTGAATCATCAGAGCCCTACAAGTACCTTTGGGTACCCAAAGATAGTGAATACCATAGCTCACGGTTGCTTTTAGATAGCGCATTACTCTCTCAAGAGCACGCCAATGATAATCTCCCGGATTTGAAACAAATCGGCTTAGCTTGCTCACAGCAAACGAGATGTCAGGTCTCGTAGCACTAGCTAAATACATCAATGAGCCAATGATCTGGGAGTATCTTAATTGATTTCTTGTTATTCTTCGGTTTTTCCTCAATAACACACTAGGATCATAAGGAGTAGAAGCAGGCTTGCAGTCACTATAACCAAAGCGACTCAAGACCTTCTCTACATAGTGAGATTGCACAAGTGTAACCCCACCATCACCTCCTCTCAGTAGCTTAATGTTAAGAATCACATCAGCCACTCCCAAATCTTTCATCTCAAAACTCTTGGACAGAAAGTCCTTGACCTCCTCAACCACATTGAGGTTGGTCCCAAAAATCAGTATGTCATCAACATACAAGCACAAGATCACTCCTTCTCCCCCACCATAGCGATAGTACACACATCTATCGGCTTCATTCACAACAAAGCCAGCAGATGTCAAAGTTCTGTCGAACTTCTCATGCCACTGCTTAGGTGCTTGCTTTAGGCCATACAAAGACTTTAACAACTTGCACACCTTTCCTTCTTGACTTTCTACCACAAACCCGTCTGGCTAATCCATATAAATCTCCTCCTCCAACTCTCCATTTAGGAAAGCTGTCTTAACGTCCATTTGATGAACGAGTAGACCATGAGAGGCAGCCAGGGCAAGTAGTACTCGAATTGTGGTCAATCGGGCAACAAGTGAATAAGTATCAAAGAAGTCCTCGCCTTCTTTCTGGGTATAACCCTTGGCCACAAGCCTTGCCTTGTACTTTTCAATTGTACCATCAGGCCTAAGCTTTTTCTTGAAAATCCATTTACATCCTACAGGTTTACACCCATAAGGACGGTCAACGACCTCCCAAGTTCCATTAGACATAATAGAGTCCATCTCACTCCGTACTGCTTCCTTCCAATAGTCAGCGTCAGGAGAAGAATATGCCTATTCCATGGTTCTTGGAGTGTCATCCACGAGGTATACAATGAAATCATCACCAAAGGACTTTGCAATCCTCTGTCTCTTACTCTTTTGAGTAACCTCATTGTTATCCTCCTCAGGATTTTCCATAAGTGTTTCTTCAGCATGTTCTATCGGCACAAAAGAATCAAGGGAAATTATAGGTTCTTGACTAGATGAGCTAGGTACATCATATTTCATAGGAAATTCATTCTCAAAAAATGTGGCGTCTCTGGACTCTATAATTGTACCAACACGCATGTCAGGTACTCCAGTTTTTATAATTAAGAACCTATAACCCACGCTGTGCATAACATAACCAAGAAATACACAATCTACGGTTTTTGGTCCAAGTTTGCGCTTCTTGACAATTGGCACGTTAACTTTGGCCAAACATCCCAAAGCGCAAGTATGAGAGAGACAATTTCTTCTTTTCCCATTCATCGAATGGTGTTACTTCTTTATTCTTTGTAGGAACTCTATTCAGGAAATGACACGCGGTCAATATAGCCTCACCCCACCATTCCTTAGAAAGTCCCGCAGTGTCTAACATAGCGTTAACTAAATCAGTTAGAGTGCGGTTCTTTCTTTCGGCAACCCCGTTTGATTCGGGAGAATAGGGAGGCGTCCTCTCATGAATAATTCCATGTTCCTCGCAGAATAAAATAAACTCATTCGAAAAATACTCTCCCCCACGATCAGACCTTACCCGCTTGATTTTTCTCTCAAGTTGGTTTTCTACCTCAGCTTTATAGATCTTAAAGTAATTTAACGCTTCATCTTTTGTTTTCAATAAGTACACATAGCAAAATCTAGTGCAATCATCTATATGCGTCATGAAATATTTCTTCCCACCTTTAGTCAACACGCCATTCATCTCGCACAAATCGGAATGAATGAGTTCTAACGGTGCCAAATTCCTCGCCTCTTTCGCTGCCTTGTGAGGCTTGCGAGGTTGTTTCGATTGAACACACGCATAGCACTTAGAACCTTTGACCAAAGTGAATTTCGGGATTAAACTCATATTAGCTAAGCGCGTCATACACCCAAAATTAACATGACAAAGTCGTGAATGCCAAATATTAGATTCATCATCATCGTTGCACACATGGTTCACAAATTTATTACTGAAATCCATCAAAGAAAAACGGAACAAGCCTCCGCTCTCATAGCCTTTACCAACAAATGTTCCATACTTAGACACGACACATTTATTGGACTCAAATGCAAGCCTAAAACCATCTCTACACAATAGAGATCCGCTGACGAGATTCTTCTTTATGGAGGGGACATGCTGCACATTCTTCAGCTGCACGGTCTTTCCCGAAGTAAACTTCAGATCGACCGTACCAACACCATGAACAGCTGCATGCGATCCGTTTCCCATCAACAAGGAGGAACCTCGACAGACCTGATAAGATGAAAACAAGAAAATATCAGCACACACATGAATATTAGCACCAGTGTCAACACACCACTCAGGTGATTGACAAACAGAAAGAACTGTAGGTAAATAATTACCGTACCCCGATGTTCCTCCAGCATCACTAATAACCATGTTGGCGGACTTCTTTGCTTATCCTTGCGGTCCGGACAATCCTTAGCCCAATGGCCAGAATCACCGCATACAAAGCAGCCACCCTTTCCTTTGCTTTTCTTCTTAAACTCAGTAGTAGCCTTGGGCTTGCCAATAGGCTTATTTTCTTCTTATTGTGGAAAGCCTGAGGGTTCTTTTTCTGCACCAAATTGGCACTAGAACCTCCTCAAGAAGAACTTTCTTGCCACGAGTATCTTTTGCCCTCGCTTCTCTTCAACACCAAGAGAGCCAATGAGATCGGAACACCGAACTCCCGCCTCTTGTGTTTTAGAGAGGTAGCAAAATCCGACCAAGAAGGTGGTAACTTGGCGATAATACCGCCAGCCGCAAACTTGTCCGGTAACTCGCACTTATTGTTCTCAAGCTCCTTTGCCAGCGCCTGAATCTCATGAGCTTGTTCTACTACAGAACGGTCATCAACCATCTTGTAGTCATAGAACCGCTCCATGACATACACCATCGCCAAGATCGTAAACTCCGAACTTGGCCTCAAGTGCATTCCACATCTCTTTGCCCGTAGGCAAATGCATGTACACATCCACAATGTTATCTCGCGGATGTTAATAAGTGCACTCGAAACAAGTTATCCGCTACATTGAACTTGCGTTCGTCTTCAGCAGATAGAGGCTCGTGGGCTTGCCTTGTGCAACATGAAAACATTCCATGGCGAGAAACCACGGGATCGCACGTGCACGCCATCTCTTAAAATTTGAACCATCAAACGGAGGGTGCGGCTTAAGCGACGCAGCAAAGCCAACTACCAAAAAGACCTATCAAGTTTTTGGATTGTTGAATATTTAGTCAATTTTCGCATGTTTTAATCCGAAATTCAGCATATAAAACATGACATACAAAAGCATGAGTGATTCAACAATGATGTATTCATATTTGCTTATGAACAAGCTAACAAAGAACACCTATTATCAAATTCATAACATACGTAAACAAATACACCGTAGAAGTTTTCATGTTATACCTCGGCGGGGCGTGTCGGTGACACCGAGGCGCCATACCATCGATCGACATGATGGTCTATTCGATGTAGTCGATCGAGGCGTGATGCAGACGCGGGCGTGATGCGTAGATGTTCGCCGTGCGCCTCGCGAACGCTTCACCACCGTGAAGAAGATGGCGTTCTTCACAGATTGAGCAATCGCGCCAATGCGCTCCCAAAACTTGATTGCCCGCCTACCCGCAAGTACGCGAACGGACGGAGTTTCGAGGCCTACTCGCCGAACTCTTTGCACGTAAAGTTCGACCGAGATTACTTAGCACAGCTCAAAACAGTAACTAATCCTCTTTTTCATCCCGTATGGAGTGGAGAGAGTTTTGTAACAAAGAAAACGAAGAGCCGAGTAATCGCAGCCATTAGTCACTAGTAATCGTAGCCATTACTCAAAGTAACCGCAGCCATAATTCACTAGTAATCAACCGCTATCGCCAATGAGTCGCTCGCGCACGATTTTCGAATAGATAAAGAAAACGCCAAGACGCACTGACACGCATACAAGACGCGACACGCGACACGCACCGCACGGCACGGCACGGCTCGGCGTGGCGTGGCGTGGCGAGGCGAGGCGAGGCGAGGCGAGCGAGCGAGTGCGCGCGCGCGTGTTGGCTCTTTCCAATTCCACAAGGGGGTTACCACGTTCCACCTTTTAAAGTGGTGTAACTCCCATTCAACTCTCCATATGGGACTAAACAGTTTTTCCATGTGGGTCTAGGAATTTCATTTGATTAATTGCTAAATTAAATGGACCAAGCCCAATTAATCCAACATCAGCTTCCTAACATCTACAGGTTTGATGCACATATATATATAGTTTCTGAAAATTCTGCGCTTCAAGGCTAACAAACCAACAGCAATCAATAGTCGATGGCGAGCACAAAGAAGAACCTCTAGGCGGTGGCAGCGGCTGGAGAGAGGAACCAGCGGCGGCTCGAAAAACCTAGGTTTAGCTCTGATACCATATTAATAGCGCTTATATTCATCATGAAGCGAATGGACCAATATATATATACGTATAGGTATGACATATATGCAGCAAATTTCTTACATAATAGAGTAAATATACAGCTATATAATACATATATAACAGTTCCCACACTTTTAGTTTGCAAGACATAAGCATTAACCTGAAAACCTAAAGATTCCAACACACTTTTAGCTGAAGACTAAGAATCTTATGCAGAAGGGTGATACTCAAAAATTTATGTAGATGACCTCTCTCTGAATGCTAGATCAGAATATGTGGGATTACTTAAGCAATATCTAACCTGAAGCCAGCCAAAACCTCAACTCTCCAGTTGACCTTTTTTTTTAAAACAACCGATCAGAGCGAGAGGAAATTTGTTCAAATAAAACATGAACGGGCCGGACGATATGCAGAAACTGTGATGGATTAGACTTATATGAAGGCAATCTATTCAAAGAAAACCAAATGGTACAGAGAAGGAACCAGGATGCCTAGATCAATAAACCACCACATAAAGAGAATATAAAGGAACATATCAAGAATATAGTTACCTCAACTTGCTTTATGGAAGGCACCGTCTGTATTCATTGACGTTATGAATTTGCAAGAAGCTATAATAGTTATGAGCACAATATGGTATAACGTACCCATCTGTGCGCTCTCCCGGTTTTGCTCGAGCAAACCATGAAATGCCAATGCAGTAAGAGAAACTTATAGCATAGTATTCATCAACCACTTGCCAATTTCACTGGCAATGCTGAGTGATGGATGGAGTAGAGTTAGGCATGCAGGGAAGCCTTGGGCCCCTTCAATCAGATATCGCAACCTCATCTGAAACGACGACAAAACAACTATCTTTTTTAGCACTGGATCGCTAGGCAGCAACGTTAATATGAATCGCAGAGACGCAACAACAAGTATTTGTTTCTAGCTGTATTACTTTTATATCAAATTATGCTTGTTGAACTAATCTTGTGATTAGGTGTGTACGCTTGTTTAGGCATGTGTACGACCATGTGTGTGTGCCGTGCATGCATGTGATTATGCCCGAGACGTTTGTTCACGTCAGGGCTGTCTTTTTGGTAGGCATTGTGTTTTTGGCAGTAGGCCGGATCATGGCATGATTAGTTACCATATATCTGTTTCTTTTCATGTATTTGTCCCCTTTGTGTATAAATAGCAGAAGAAAAAAACCAAAAAGAAGCAGAGTTTACACGACGCAAAAACCTTCGTGCGCTCTCATTGTTGGTTATGAATTTATAGATTGATCACGTGTGTTGTGTATTCGTGTTCGCATTGAGTTTTTCATCAGCTTAGTGCCAACAATTAGTGTTAGAGCAGTGCCAAAAAGATCATACGATGATGCCTCAAGGCACGAGGTCTGTATCTCTTACGTCAACTCGAACCTTTGGCAGCAATGCCTGTCGTTGGGAGGCCTCTAGCAGCGGCGGTGGCCAGGAAGTGGTGGCGCAGGTGATGCCAAAGGAGACTAGGGTGGCATTGCGATACCCCATCCTCACATGAATGAACTACATCGAATGGGCTCTTCTCATGAGGGTCAATCTCTAGGCTCATAGGGAGTCTGAGAGGCAATCGAGCTGGGGGCGTGGAGTACCGGCTCGATAGAATGGCTCTAGCAGCCATACTCCAGGGGGTGCCGCCGGAAATGTTGACGACACTAGCGGTGAAAGACAACGCCAAACAGGCTTGGGATGCCATCAAATCCATGCGCATGGGTGTGAAACATGTCCAGGAGGCGAAGGCATAGTCCCTGCTAAAGGAGTTCGATGGGATCCGCATAAAAAGCGACGAGATGGTGGATGACTTCGCCACATGCCTAATCGGTCTCGTCAACAACATGCGCACTCTCGGCGAAACTTTGGAGGACATCAAGGTGAACAAGAAATTTCTCCACATTGTTCCTCCAAAGTTCATGCAGGTGGCGATCTCCATCGAACAAATGATTGATCTACAGATGTTGTTCGTAAAAGAGGTGGTGGGCCAGCTTAAGTCTGTGGAGGAGAGGTACGATGCGGACATGGCAGCCGACGATGGTGGCTGCGATGCCAGCAGTCATCTTCTCTGGGGGAGGAGTGGTTGGCACGCATCAAGAAGTGAGAGTAGGGCGACTCGTCTTCAGGCGAAGGTAGGAACGGTGACAAGCAAGGTCGTGGTCATGGCAAACAAGGCGGGCAAGGTGTTACCCGCGATGGCAAGGAGACCGTTGGGTCCGTCAGCAACCACGATAAGTCCAGGCTAACGTGTTACAATTGTGGGAACTTTGGACACTTCTCCCAGGACTGCCGCAAGCCACAAGTGTGTAAGGAATAGGCGCATCTTATTCAAGTGCAGGACGACAAGCCCACACTATTGATGGCCTAAGTGTGTATGTTGGAGGAAGTCACGCACGGCACGCCCATTGATGTTGCACTAGACGAGGTGCATGTGCATAGTGCACCCACTGATGTTGCACTGCATGAGGTGCACGCACAAGTGCACCTTGGCCAGGTGGAAGACGAACACGACAACGCTTGGTACTTGGACACAGGTGAGTCCAATCACATGTCTGGGTGTAAGGCTGCATTCGTTAAGCTGGACATCGGCGTAAAGGGGACTGTGAAGTTTGGTGATGGCTGTGTCATCGAGGTATGTGGGCGAGGGACCGTGTTGTTCACATGTCACACCAAGGAGCATCGTGCACTCACCGGGGTGTACTATATCCCACAACCGCGAAGCAATATTATTAGCATCAAACAGTTTGACGAGAATGGCTGTCAGATGTTGATTGAGAATGGCACGCTATGGCTTTGTGATTAGCAACGGCACTTGCTAACTAAGGTAAAACGCTCCAAGAACTACCTGTATATGCTTGATCTGAGTTTAGCATAGCTGGTATGTCTAGCAGCGAGCTACGGTAAAGAAGCGTGGTGCTAGCACACGCGCTATGTCCATCTAAATTTTCTGTCCCTACGATGGCTTGCACATGATGAGATAGTCCGTGGGCTACCACATATCAATCAGGTGGATTGAGTATGTGATGCCTGCCTAGTTGGGAAGCAACGGCGTGCTTCGTTTCCACAGGAGGCGAGTTACAACGCCCAGGACCAGCTTGAGCTAGTGCATGGTGATTTGTGTGGACCCATCATGCCAGCAACACTACGAGGGAAACAATACTTTCTTCTCCTATTGGACGATTTTAGTTGCTACATGTGGTTGATGCTCTTGACAGCAAAAGACGAGGCACCGACAGCCATCAAGCACTTTCAAGCCCGCGTCAAATTGGACACCACACGCAAGCTGCGGGCACTATGCACTGATTGCGGTGGTGAATTCACGTCCACGGAATTTGGCAAGTACTATGCGAACCTTGGTGTCAAGCAGCAACTCACGGCGTAGTACTCGCCTCAGCAAAACAGCATCGTGGAACGTCAGAACCTAACGGTGGTGGGCATGGCATGTAACCTGATGAAGGCGAAAGACGTGCCATCAAGGTTTTGGGGCGAGGTTGTCACGATGGTAATCTAGGTTGTCACGATGGTAATCTACCTCCTCAACCATGCAACAATGCAGAGTGTGCACGGCAAGACACCCTACGAAGCATGGTACGGGCGGCACCCGAACATGCACTATTTTCGCACATTTGGGTGTGTAGAGCACATGAAGGTGGTGAAGTTGAACTTGAAAAAACTCAATGACAAAAAGTGTGCCCATGGTCTTCTTTGGCTATGAACCGAGGTCCAAGGCTTACCAGCTCTATGATCCCATAGGCAAGCATGTTCACATATCGTGCGATGTAGTGTTCGACGAAGAAGTGAAGTGGGATTGGGACACACCAGAAGGTGACAATCCACTATATGCTTTTGGTGAAATCATCTCTGTGGACTACATTTTTCTTCGATGACAGGTCATGGACGAACAAATGCACTGGAGCCTGAGGGTGACACGGCAGGGAGGTCAGCTACTCCAGGGCTAGTGCCCAGCCCGAGGTCATCGAGGCCGGCCTCTTCTTTGGTTACACCAGCTCCTACTGCACCTACCAGAGTGGGGTTCATGTCACCACCCCACTGACGGACACATCTGTCAGATGAAGCCCTGCGACAGTATCACACCATGGTGGATCTCTACGACAATACCGATGAAGTCATGGACAAGTACAACGAACTATGTCTCATGGCCACATAGGAGCCTATGAAATTTGCTGAAGCTGAGCAACAGAGGTATTGGTGTCTAGCCATGTTGGAGGAGATGAGGTCCATTGTTGAAAATGGCATGTGGGAGATGTGCGACCTACCTCCTGGGCATCAGTCGATTGGTTTCAAGTGTGTGTACAAGGTTAAGAAGGACTCACAGGGAACCATGGTAAAACACAAGGTGTGCCTCATGGCCAAAGGATACATGCAGCACCAAGGTGTCAATTATGAGGAAGTCTTCGCACTTGTCGCCCAGATGGAGTCCATGCGTCTACTGATTGCACTTGCAGTTCATAAGGGCTTGTAGGTGCACCATATGGATTTTAAAATGGCATTCCTCAATGGTGACTTCAAGGAGGAGGTGTTCGTTGTGCAGCCACTGGGTTTCATCGACGACGATAATGAGCACAAGGAAATTTATTTAAAGAAAATATGAATGGGATAATATAGATAGATCAACCACCACATACAGATATTTGTATGGAAGTTATGAAGAATGTAGCATAGAATGAAGAATCTAGATATACTTGACACAATCATCTTTTGAACTCTAGAGTTCCCTGTTAGCCAGCCATTCTATAAATTTCAAGGGCTCTACACGCGTTATGTCTTGGCATGTTTAAAAAAACTACACCTAGCATAAGCGCACATTGTTGACCACCAAACTATTAGATATTTTCACTTGAAGAGCATATTTTACTTAATCATTAAGCTGATAATTCCACCATTCATCTCACATTAAAATTTGAAGCTTTCTTTTAGCACCTATGCAATACAGAGCGACACTCAACCCATCTGCCAAATCAACAAATTAGGCATCGTACTCAGGTAAAACAAAAGATGCGGAGTCATATTTTTATTTGCTCATTACGTGATATAGGAATTGGAATCTGAAAGTAAAATTAAAAGAAATTCTTAATTTGACGATGATCTCTAGGAAAAACAACACAAGTATAGTTGAATAATCTTACATAAGGTGGTTACTGTCAAAAATAACCATGAATAGTACATGCACTGATGGATGTCTTAAAAATAGTCAAATGTGGATCGCTGAAGGAAATATTTTTCACTCGCCATCGTATAGACAAATAAAAAAGAATCAAAATTGTACAACATTATGTAGACAATATCTAGCATGGCCTCTAGTCAAAAAAATCTAGCAAGACATAGATGCAGCTGCAGAGCTATAATAGAACAATGCAAAATTGATCCATTTTCACCAATATCATTAGCAAACAACTTTTTTCCAATGCCCTTGAACTTCCAATAGTAATCCTTGCAGACAGCTTCCATGATAGAGAAAATCACAAAAGAGAATTTGTAAGCTTAAGTATAAACACCAAGATTACCTGTGGGTAGTCAAATTCCTACTTAGATGTAAACTCAAATTTCAGTAGAGCTCATTGATTCAATGGCATCATGAGTAAAGTTGTACCCAGTCATCCGTTTGGGCTAATAGCTCTAGCATCATTGATCCAGGGCAGAAAATATCCCGTTTTACACCAAAGCAACTCCAACTGCCTCAAACCATGCACTATTGGCAGGAAGAAAAGATTCTGCAATAGATCAAAGAAAGAAAGAGGAAATATGTAACTTGAGTTTGCTCAACCAAATTGGCAGCATCTCCGCCTACGAGACACGAGGATTGGCGATGGTGAGGCCAGGCAGATGACCTGGTGGAGCTCGTCCGCCACCATTGACCTCCATGACAGGCTGTTGACGCAACAACTCTCCCCTCCAGCTTTGACGGTGACTAGAGGCTCACCATCGCCACCTCTGACCTCGCCTCCCGTCTCACCTTCGTTGTCGTGTCCTCTCTCTTCCGTCACCCCTCACTCCGGTAAGCCCTGCCCTGCGCCCTCAGCAATCGCCCTTGTCAGTGTTGGGGAATTCACTCTCAAAAGAAGCGAGAGGAAGACAAAAGGCTAACTAGCTCTCACATTAAAACTCGTGGCTTACACACATATATATGTATCATATCCTCACAAACTTCATCAGCTCTAACACACACACACACGTTAAGAAAGAAAGAGGACTGCTGGTCCTTTTATAGCCATGCTAACCGACTCAACCCAAGATATTTTAAAACATAACTTTGGATAAGTGACAACTACACTAGTATGTAGTATGCTCTGGTGCTTTCTTCACTTGAGAAGTAGGCAATTTGTATTTTTACTCCTTGCAACCAACTGAACAGCACAGCTCAAATCTTACTTGCTAAGCAATGAGTAAAGAGCAAACTAGTAATCTCTAGAGAAGTATATGTCGGCAGCCTGCTCAGAAGATTGGTTTTGTTATCTCAAGAAAACAGATAAATTATCCAACAATCTCCCCCTAAATTTATTTTTCTTGAGATGCCAATTAATTATCTATTATGAATAAATTTTTCTCTGGACAAAGCCTTTGTAAAAATATCTGCCATTTGTTGGTCTGAACGATAAAATTCCAGTTTAACTTCTTGATGCTTAACTGCTTCTCGAATATAGTGATATTTGATTGCAATATGCTTGGTTCTATCATGGTTGACTGGATTTTCACTTATCGTAATTGCTGATATACTATCGCAATAAACTGTAGTTGGATCATGTTGTCTTTCGTCAATATCTTCAATTATTCTTCTCAACTAGACTGCTTGTGAGACAGCTTGAGCTGCTGCCACATACTCTGCTTCAGCTGAAGATAAAGCTACTATATTCTTTTTTTTTGTTGACCAAGAGCAGATACCTGAACCAAGCGAAAAAGTATATCCTGATGTACTTTTCATGTCATCAAGACATCCCGCCCAATCACTATTTGTGTATCCGATTAGTTTTGAATCTTCTACTGGTTTATACCAAATACTATATTCTGATGTTCCTTTGATATATCGTAAAACTCTTTTTACAGCAAAAAAATTTAATTGACTTGAGCAATTCATGTACCTTGATAACAAACTGGTGACAAACATAATATCTGGTCGTGTTGTCGTCAAGTACAACAAGCTTCCGATTAAACTTCTATAAACTGTCGAATTTGATTTATTTGCTCCATCTTCTATCTTCTGCTTCTCATCGGCATCAAGGGGGTTGCAACTGATTTGCAGTTATGCATTTTGAATTTCTTCAAAATACTTTCTGCATACTTTTTCTGAGATATGAAAATGTCATTATCATTTTGGCATATTTCTATACCTAAAAAATAATGTAGCAAGCCGAGATCACTCATTTCATACGTCTCCATCATATCCTTTCTGAATTCTTGCATCTTCTCACAATTACCTATACATATCAAGTCATCGACATATAACTCTCAAAAGAAGCGAGAGGAGACAAAAGGCTAACTAGCTCTCACATTAAAACTCATGGCGTACACACACATATATGTATCATATCCTCACAAACTTCATCAGCTCTAAAACACACTCACACGTTAAGAAAGAAAGAGGACTGCTGGTCCTTTTATAGCCATGCTAACCGATTCAACCCAAGATATTTTACAACATAACTTTGGATAAGTGCCAACTACACTAGTATGGAGTATGCTCTGGTGCTTTCTTCACTTGAGAAGTAGACAATTTGTATTTTTACTCCTTGCAACTGACTAAAGAGCACAGCTCAAATCTTACTTGCTAAGCAATGAGTAAAAAGCAAACTAGTAATCTCTAGAGAAGTATATGTCGGCAGCCTGTTCAGAAGATTGGTTTTGTTATCTCAAGAAAACAGACAAGTTATCGAACAGTCAGAACCTCAGTATGAGTCCCCAATGGGGGAGTTGATATCCGAGGGATGACAAGGGAACTGGAGCTCTTAAGAAGATCGCAAGGTTGGGAAAGAGTTGTAGCATTTTCACTCAGAGCCTACGGTTGCAATTTATTCACCGATTACTATTAATTGCTTACTGTTGTTTACTGTTACACGCAGTTAAACACGAATAGTCCTGGCTAACCAGAACTACGCTCAAATCTGCAATTCCAGCTTGCACGGAGATGGCACATCTTTCATATCATCATCATGGTACGCAACACGGGCCTCGACAACGCAAGGCACAGCACAGCACAGGTGCTCCCGGAACAGCACCTCTGCGAGAGTCGGATCAACAAGAACCTTGCTAGCTCTATCACTCAGATGCCTCCACAGGGATATGACGGCAACGGAATACATTGAAGACGGTGCGCAGCTCTCATCCCGTTCGTCACCAATCTGGGAGCAGATTCTCATTGCTCACCATGAACTGCGGCAGGTGGCGCTGCAGGACGGCCAAGAGCTCCCTGCGTTGGCTCGTCGGGTTCATCGACCAGCCCGCAAGCCTGCCTGCAGCCTCCACGAGCTGCCCTCTCAGCCTTTGCGGCAACAACCGACCACCTGCCTCGACGCACTCTCTATACAGCGGCAGGTAGGCCATGGCAATCACCAGCGGCAGCGGGAGGTCACTCAGTTGAATGGGGGACGAACCTCTCTCCAGTATCCTCGTTAGGTTAATAAAGTGGTCCTGTGCAGATGTTAAACCCTCAGAGAAGGCCGCCTCTGACCAATGCTCAAGCAGAAAAGCTCGAAGCTTCGGATCCACGGCCTCATCTGTGGAATTTGCAATGCTATCCGCCACAGCATATGTTGCAGCTGGGTTACCGAGAAAGTCCGAGCGGAGAAGAAAATCTACACCATCCAAAGAACCTGTGCTCCTCTCACCAGCAGCCTTGACAATCTCCATACTGAGGGCGGCTAGAACATGATGTGGGACAAGAGGCAGGAGATATGCAGCAACAGCAACCTGACTGCCAGAGGTGGCTGCTGTAAGAGCTAGGCAAAGCTCCATGTCGCGACATCCACGGTTAACAAACCATTGGACAACTTGGAGGCACCCACGCTCAGCTGCCCGCATCAAGGGGCCAAGAAAGGCGACAGTATTACCTTCTTCAACCAAGCAATCCATGGTTCCAATCTTCACATAGTGGGCGGCTAAGCCAAGGGCAAGATCCACATCAATGTCCAAGCTATTACGTTGAGCAATCTGAAACAACAGCACAAACACTACATGTTAGCTCAACAGCTTGTAGATATTACTTCCATATGCATTTTTTCTAAGAAAGCAGAAATTTTCGTATAGGAGAGCCAAGGGCCCAAAAAACTGAATACCATATTGCACACATTGATATAGGTTCACAAAGATCACGGCACTTAGACAGCAAGCAACATAGGCAGACCAACATGGTAAATCCTAAATTAGGTGTTGTTTAGGTAAGGATGGAACCTCAATACCTCATGCCTCCATTTTCAATAATATAGACACCGCGTAGTAATTTATCTGATTAATAATGATGGGTAGTCAGCATGCAGTCCTGACAAGTGACAACTCTTCCATAAGAATAAGGATGACACTCATCTTGCATAAGAATGTAAACTTGGAAGCAACCATGCATGAAGACTGTAGTTCTATGACAAAAACACTTCACACATAATTATAAGGCAATCGGTTGCTTGTGGGACCACAGCAACATTAGCAACCAAAAGGCATTTCTATTGTTAAGCCACACAGTTTCCCTGCTCACTAGAGGCTATCAAGTATCAACACAAATGTATGACACCTCTTTGTTGTTATTACCTGTAGTAAGATGCGCACAAGTTCAGTGCTTCCGTAATGTGCAGCTTCAAGAAAGCATTGGTTGACATTGTCTGCACCTCCCTCTACCAACATCTCTAACAGCCCTTGTATTGCAGCTGCTGAAATCCCTGATGCCCATCCTTGATCAAATGAGTTTGAGAAGAGCGTAAGAGGGAAGCACGCAGCATCAAAAGCCTCGGTGAAATCCTTCCCAGTAAGATGATTATCTGCAAGGTCCAGAAATGTCTTGAAAGCAGACAGCTTAAGTTGGACCTCAGTAATCGTTCTTTGATTTCCTCTGCCCCCGTTTTCTCGCAGATGTGAATGCAGTCCAATGCACTTTAGAGCCCATTCTGTGAATTTTTGTACCTTTGCACTCGCTTCTGCCTTCAAGACCTCGTCACCGTGGCATTCTTGAAGGCGTTCATGCAACCTGACAAACAAAGAATTGATTTATTTGCAGTTTTTAACACCGTGTAAATCTGTATACGCATAAATTCCATGTTAAAGGATCAAATGATTGCAAGTGTAGAGAAAGGTCAATGAAACCGACACAACTTTCAGAGATTGCAACTCAAGCAATTCAAACAAATATGCACATAGGAAACAAATTATTCTCATCAGACTTACTTCACTCCCATCAAATTCACAGCATCTGCAAGGCTGGTTGTGTGACCACGGCATGCCGAGACACACGATGCTAGGAAGGATGTCCGGAGCGCTGCCCGCGTGAAATCACTGGCCCCTCCAGACACAATCCTCCTGATCAACCCCACGACCTCGTGCAGCTCCTCCCGGTCGTCCAAGAACCAGATGGCATCCACCGCGACGCAGAGCACATCATTGAGGCCCTGCACATCGGCCGTCTGGACCAGCCCCTCAGCCCTCTCCCAGTCGTGCAGGCTCACCGCTCGCTGGAGCGACCGGCTCAGCTCCAGGCGGTCCTGCCTCGACAGCTTCCTCTCCTGATGCCTGCCACTCTCACTCTCCCTGTCACCATCGCCAAACTCCAAATCCTGCTCTTCCGCAGAGTCGGAGCTCACCGATCTCGGCTTCTTGGCCACACAACCCTTGGTGTTCTCGCAATCCTTGGATGGCAAAGGACACTCCATGGGGCTGCCATTGGTGGAATCCACCGTGCCGCTACAGGAAACTGCCCTCTGATCCATGTTCATCTCCGAGGAGGCCAATGGCTCCTCCATACACATGTTCTTGCTCTCCACCTCCATTTCTTTGGATCCAACCTTCTTTGAAGCAAATAAAACCACACCTTATTTATGCATCTACCCGGAACATGGAACAAAAAGGGAACAATCCTATGCAAAGTTTTCTTGCGGATTTAATCGCCATTACCTCTATATTCTTCTTCTTGTCCCCCTCCACCTCTATCTCCTCTCCTGGATCCAAGCTGTGCAAGATCAAACAACAAGAGCGAGACGATTACACAAACGAATCAAGAAACAAGTATAGAAACCAACCAAGAGAAGCCAATCGAAGCTCACCTCAAGAAACTGAAGGGAAGATTCAGAGAAATCTGAACTCCGCATCAGGGAATCCGCTCCTCGCGCCCATCAAGAATCCGCCACCGCCACCTGAAGCAACAAATCCAGGGGAGAAACAGCCGCTTGGAAGCTGGATTCCCGATTGGGAACAGGAAGAGAAAACAAAGCAGAGATGGCAATGCTGGATTACCTTTTTTTATTTTTTTGGAGGGAATTTTGGGAGAGTAATTAAGGAAAGGAGCGAGGTGGCGATGTGGTAAGTGGAGGATCCTCTGCCTCAGAGTTGGGGTGGACTATCGAGCCAACTCTTCTTATCTAGATTTTTTTAAAATTTAAATTATTTTATATATAATTTAAAACTATTTTTAGAAACAAACTAATGAGTTGAGCTGAGCTAGAGTAAAATTCAAATTCATTTAAAATTAACTTATTCTAATATTTAATCAATTAACGAGTATAATTAAAGTAATTTAAACCAAATCAATAACCTCTACCTTGGATCTCGATACTCCAAAACTCCCTCAAACGCTCTCAACAAATACACACACCAGCTCTCTCTGGATGCAAATGGAACAGATAATTTTTATTTGATCGAGGCCCATGGAGTAAATATGGAAGAGATAAATAGGTATCCAGTGCTATCCTTATCCGACTCTAAGAAAAAAATACGAAATATGATACGAAATAAGTAATATCTGTCTGTATATATTGTATGTCAAGTGGAATGAGTAAATTTGTTGTGACTTTACTTAGAAACAAGATAACAAATAGGTGGATTGCTTTAACTAAACAAGCGGAGAATGCTGAGTGATGTTCTTTCGACATCTCGGTAGTTATCTCTCCATGTTCGCTCTGATTGCGTCCATACTATTCATGTTCTGTGTAGAGGTGCAAAAGAAGTGGATAATTTCTGTCCGATCGACCGTCTGAAGGCTTGTAGACCGAATATAGAATAGAGAAATGGTTATCCGACAATATCTGTATCCGAATTCGACTCAAAAAAATATATAATAGAGAACAAGCGATATCCGTTCATATACCTCTAGCGTGCCCGCTCTCTCTCTCTCTCTCTGCAAATATATCTCTCTTTCTCTCTCGACCTTTTGTTTCCTTATCTTTTTATTGTTGGAGTTGCTTAGTTTCTGCTATTGTGAGGGCCAGTACATTGTAATATGTTAAATTGAATCAGCATTTGTTGGTTTCAAAAACTGAATAAATTTGATTTGTTTTCTTTCTGGATTTGTTTTGGTTTTTCTTGACTAGATTGTCGAATTGAAATAAAGTAGTGGAATGCAAGGACCAACAAAAGTAGTTTTTCTACTACTACTTCCCCTGTTTCATTCAAGTAATAGCATAATTTTTCAGTCTTCCTAAAACATAAGACGTGTGTCTAATACGATGCTTTTCTACTTTTTCTTATTTGTCTTCCCACTCCCTTCAACATCTGTTAACAAAGATTCATATTACTTGTTTCTCAATTACAATACAACAGGAATGACGATATTAGAATACAACAGGAATGATTTCGACGTAATAGACATCGCTAATGATCTTCCTGGGTTTAAACTACGACGACAATTGAAACTGATAATATTTATTTGTTTGGCTGTCGGAATAGAGTGTAGTTGTTTTTTCAGTAGAAAAGTTGGTAAACTAGTTTGGACAGTCGTTGCAACTCGATAGCAAAGAGTATAGTTACTTGGCGTCTGTTCATAGTGAACTTCTCCTAAGTAATTAAGTGGTGGTATCAAAATGCTTCAATTATTCCATCTAATTAATCCGATAGATCGAATAAGTGTGAGTTGGTCCTACTTGGTTTTTTCGTGAAGTAAAGAAGGAAGAAAATGGACTGACATATTACGTCTTAACAATTGATACGCTAGCTAGTAAGGTAATCATGTGAGAAGGTTGCCCAATTCTTTTTAGTTTATGATTTCTCTCGAAGAAATAAATAAGGTGACTTTGTTGTTGTCATTTTAAAACGGTTTATTAGAACAGTTTTTTCAAAGAAATTTATCGATATTTAATTCATTCAAAAAAATATTTTTATTGAGATTAAAAGATATTATTCGCAGCTATAAATTATCGACCGTAGCAGAAGAAAATACATCTAATGTCAGATCAATTATTACTTGAGCCAGTGTCAGATCAATTATTACTTGAGCTAGTGTAACCATCTTGCCATCTTGGAGACTTGGACTAGGTGATCGTGTTGTTGCGCGCTCTCTCTCTCTCTCTCTCTCTCTCTCTCTCTCTCTTCATGTGTATGGTAACCATTGGCTTTTCAAAGAAAAAAACGATTAGGGAAGCAAAGATGGATTAGAACAAATGGGCTGTTTGGGGTGGTGAATGACGATGGGAGTGTTTTCGTTCCTGCTTTATATCACTCTCATGAAAGTGAGGGCCACCCTATCTCTCCGGAGGCCACCACCGTCAAACACGTACCCCATTTTCAATTCGTGGGGCCCACCCCCTTCTCAAGCCCCTATGGCCCACTCTGGTTAGTACTATTCCCGACAGCCTCACAATTTGATATCCATCATCTTCTACGTTCTATGCAGTATGTGCTCCTCTATGTGATTGGAGAGGAATAATTCTTTTTTAAAGATTTTATTTTTGGGAGAGGGGAATGATGATGAAAGATACATACATAGTGTGTCGATCGTGGATCAAAGAATTTAACTCAACAGTCACCATCAAAGAGTGAGATAAAATTAGTTGTCTAATAGGATAAAATTAGTTGTCTAATAGGTAGCAAAACTATAAAAATTGTACAAGATTCTTATGTAGTATGTGCTCCTCTAGTAGTATAGCCTATCGGCCACTTAGGTGCATATCTAGGTAAGGATATTAAAGAGATCATTTAATAATAAATCCTATATTTTAGCTAATTATTTAATTAATCATTCGATTAATTGCCTACCATGAAGGCGAGCTTCGGATCTAGAGGCCAGTAACTAAGATCTGAGCAGCTAGAATCCAGATTTGGTCGAATGTGGATGCAGGCCGCTTAGATATAACCAACGTCGACTTGGAGCAGTGAGGTAAGGGTAGGGGAGGTGTGGAGGGGTGGCGGCGATGGAGAAGAGAGGGTGGCGACCAGCCGTGTTAAGAGAGCTTGGTGGAGAAGGAGTGAGGCGAGTGGGAGCTCGAGACACGGCAGCGAGGGAGGTAGTGGTTGGCGCTGCACTAAGAAGGGCAGGCTGGCTCGACAGTGAGGGAGTGGATGGAGGATGTTGTCGGTATTCACTGTGAGAAAGGAGTGAGGAGAGAGAAGGATGGACGGGTGGATTTAATATGAATATAAAAAGAAATATATTATAAAATAATGCTACCGACTATACTAAAGACAATCCATTATAAAGGATATCTACCAGGTTGTCTTTTCTTGACGTGGACACCTTATAGACGACTACCATTGTACATGCCCTAATGCCTTGGAATTATTTTAATCCGAAAAGTTCTTTATTTCGGCATTGTAATCAAGACTTAAAATTAAGGTTTATTTGGATTGCAAACCTTACATAAGTGACTCGACAAAGATTCTTGGTTTACCTTCATTTTGATAACCTGTGGCATACTGGTTGAACATAACTAGTTCACCTCACGAGACAACAAAGCATGTTTCGCAAGCTAAAAATAATACATGTGAGATTTAGGGTGAAGGTGAGTCATACTATGTAACAACTCAAAATTAGCTTCCAAATAAAACTTATATAATTTTCAAGATTTTCAAAATTTTTGGTGCATGTTTAAAATTTTTCCAAAAGCCTTGCTTGAATTAAAAAATTTTAAAATAAATTTTTTGGCCCAAAAATCAAGTTTGAAAATTCCTAAAAGCTATTTATGTGCTATCCATATTCCCAAAAAAAATCTATGCAAAACCCTATAAAAATTTCAAATCCAAATCACAAATAAAATCTTAAATTATTTTATCTTCCCTCCCTCACCTTCGAGCTGAAGCCAGCTATTAGCCCGCCCTCTTTTCTTTTTCTTCCCCGCCAACCTGCTCTTTCTTTCCTCTTTCCTTTCCCCTCTATGGCCCAGCCAGCAGGCCTGCTCTCTTGCCCGTAGCCTAGCCCAACTCTATTTCTTTCTCTCTCGTCGTCACTACCATGTGGGTCTAGCCCTACTTGTCAATGCAAAGCACTGTTCTTCTTCTCCCCCACACCATCTCTCTCTCTACGCTGCACTCGCCCGTCTACATTGACATATGCATGTGCCACTCGCTCCAGAGCCACGCCATCCCTTCCATCTTGAGCCTTGCGCTGCCATGACCTCATCACATCGTTGTGGCCTCATCCCATCACCACTCATCCTCTCTCATGTGCTCGCTCACTCTTGACTCTCTTGCATCCAAAGCTAAGCTCCACTCTCCCCTCTATTTAAGCCCCGACTGAGCATATCAAAGTGGTTGCCCTAACCAACTCCTTATTCCCTCAAACTCTCACTTCCTCTCTACCTTTGGTGAAGAAGAATTTGGCCTTCTTCCCCTAAGTCTGGCCAAGAGCTTCACTATTCGATTTCGCCTTGCATCCATCTTCCTCATGCTCACCTTGTCATGCTTATTGGCCCCTAGGAAGGCTGAAGCGCCAATGTCACTACCATGCACAGCATCGCTGTCAATCTCACCATCATGTCCTCTTCGCTCCGGTGAGCTTCGACCTTGATGGTCATGTCCCTTGCGTTTGCCTTAACCTCCCCGTGCTAATGTACTCTTTCTTTTGCCTTGCCATGCACCAGAGCCATCAAAACACCTTTGTCTTCCTTATCACTGGCCAGAGAACTGCCAACCTTCTTGCCGCCATCGTTCTCCTTCCTCTTGCTGCTCTTCAATAATTCTTTCCATCACCCAGATCCTTAGCTTGTGGCAAATCTTGTGGACTAGCCATTGAAGCGCATATGAGTACCGTAGTGTTGTTGCCTCGTCGGATATCTTCTCGCTACCACTAGCCACTATTGAAGAACCTAAATCCATCATTATGAGTTAATAATATGTTTTGGTAATTAATGATAATCATATTATGGGTCTAATATTTTTATGAATTTGGATGAATATATTATGTTCCATGATAATGAAGACTTTGGATGGCGTCATGAGTTGATCATTATCAATTCAAGGTTCAGGATGAATGATGTCATCATGCGTTGATGAGCATCAAGTCAAGATCCCGAAAAGGAGATGATTATGATTTGATCATCAATTCAAGATAAGACCATTATGTGTTGATAGAGTGTAAGTGAAGGATACATTATGGATTGATGTATATCAAGACAAGAATCTAGATTTAAAATGAAGATGTGTATTATCAAGCTTCAAGAGGATGATTAAGACAAAGATATAACTAGCATAGGCTACGAATATGTTCCTAGTCTTTTACTTATCTTGGTGTTTGGTTGAAAAACCGAATTGTTGGTATAGGTTCTTCTACTATTAAGATGGGTCATATCTAGTAGTTTCAGTCTCATCATATGTTGATAGCTCAATCTCACTTGCACTAACTCTCCATGGCACGATGCTTAGATTTGCAAATATGTTTTATGAATAGTTGAAGGTCATGCATAATCCTTGCAATATATGACTTAAGTTTGTGAATGTATTTTGCAAACAATTCGTGTCCATGTCCCTTATTCTTGTGGCATGATTCTAAAGTGTACGAATATATTTTGCAACTTATTGTGAATCATGAATTGATCCTTATGTGCATGGTACTATAATTTATAAATGTGTTTTGTAAATTTGTTAAAGTATATGTACTCTAGTCTCTAATGGAAATTGCAAGGCGATACGATCGGCTTTGTATGAACAGTTAGACCTGTCTGTGGTATGACCACTTTGTGTGGTGGTATCAAGGTCGTCAGAATCATGATCTTAAATCGGATCGGAGGTTCTTTGGTAGAATCACAAATCATAGGATCAATGTAGAATCTAAGATATTACCTGATTCTACCAAAGAAACTTTTTTAAAAAATCTACAATGTATTATAACACTACTACATTTTTAAAATTATGTCTTCTGAACTTTTCTTTATAAATTGTAGAGTAAATGTAAGATCATGTGTTATTTTATGATAATTATAGCAAACATAAAGATATAAAGTTAAAATTTTCAATTAAAATGAAGTATACAAGTAATTATTTATAATAAAATAATAGAATTGACGTAATCAAGTAGGATCGTATGAAAATTTTGATCATGACTCCACAAAGGTTTGGGTAGAATCATAAGGACGTTAAGATTCTACCATAGAATCGGATCGGTCTAGGCAATTTTGAATCATAAAATCTTATAATCATACGACAGAATCAAGATTCTGACAACCTTGGGCGGTATGACCAAGGATGTCTGATTGGCCATGTGTCGGCCATTTGACTGGTCATTAGTTAGCGGTCTAACTGGCTCATGAAGAGCGGTCTGACTGACTCCAAAAGAGCGGTCTGATTGGCCTTGTGGTACTTCCGGATATTAGTTGTCGGTAGTAGTTTTCTAGAGACTACTTTTGGAAATCAATCAAGCGATCTGACTTGCTAGTGCGGTCTGACCGTGCCCTATGAGGGTAGTCTAATTCGTTTTAGATAATTTTCATGGCTCTTAAGTACTAAAATGAATAAAATACAGTCACTTCATTTCATTTATGCTCTATCTTCTTCTATGCATCTTGATTATTCCATTGTCAAAGGGGGAAGAAGATCGGTAAATTTGCATATTTAAAGCATGATTTGGTGTTTTTGTGCAAAATGTTGCTAAGTTGGAGCCTTTGATCTCTTCTCACCATGACCAAGGTCAAATCGAATAATTGTTCTTTCATATGGACTTAAAGTGAGATTCTCAACTCATTTGGTGAATTTGCAACTTTTTGTGAAGTGTCTGTTATTTTCAGTAGCTTCATTTCACCTATGCCTCAAATGGTTATTATCAGCTCTTTGCTATCTTCTTTTAACCATTTGGAGCTCTTTTGCAAATTTTCTCCTCTTTTTCTAAATTCATCTCCAAACTGCATTTTTAAGAAATTGCCAACGGATTCATCAAGGGGGAGATTGAAGGACCATGTGAGAAAGTCCTAATTTTTTATGAATCATTGCAATTTAGGAGATTTAAAAATTTGATTAACAGTGTTGCTGGTCGGTCAAGGTAAGGCCAGTCAGACCGGCAGTGTGCCACCAGTCTGACCAATTGGTGCAGCGGTCCGACTGCCCAAAGGTTGGCAGACTGACCAGCTGAGGATTGTTCAGATGGGAACTTTCGGCCAGAATTCATATTTGTGAATTTTGAGTTGATGAAGGGGTTTTGGTGAGTATGGTCAGTGGTTTTATATTGCATAAGCTATGTTAGACTAACATGAGTCAGGTTATAAAGAACTTATGTCTAAAAACGATTTCTTTGTCTTTGGATGTGTAAGAACGCTTGAAGTCAACCATGATCAACGGTGAGGATTAGAGCTAGGCCTAGGGAGGAGCTAAGGCTCAGAATAATCGAGGATGCCCGGTGAGACAGTGAGATCAAGCATGACACGAGAAAGGTGGGAAATATTGAAGGCGAGTTCGAATAGCAGAATGGCACCACGAGGCTTGGATGGAACAAGTTAGCTGTGGTTCAGTGGAATCAGGATGGGAAAGACTTAGCGACGCGTGGTAAGATAGTAGTGCACCTACACGAGGCAAGCATGGCAATTGCCTGCAATAGATGGTGATGACCGGGTCAGCGAGGGGTATTTTGGTAGTTTGACCAAAATACCAAAAACCATCTTGGATCAAAACTACGGCGCATTGGTAACGTGTTGGAGAGCGGTTTAGGTTAAAGTGGAGTTGATTTGATCAAGACGGATGAAAGCAAAGGACTTAGCGGATACAGACTTATGCGCTCCGAAAAGTATGCATAATCGACATGTGTGAGTTAAAACCCATGTGTGTAGGGTTATTGAGTTTCTTCTATTATGCTAAATGGATAGTATCTACTAAGAGATGAATAAGGTTGGCTAGCCCATCTATAAAAGGGGTTGAGATGGAGACATATGGTTAACTATCCAACCTATCTCTCTTGTGCCTTCATGTTTTAGGGATAGTGTTTAGAGTACATGGCGTACTCTCTCTCCTTCAAGGTAAAGTGGTTGTAAACCTACTTTCTCAAGCAATCAATACATCAATCTTTATGTATCTCTTGAGTCTATCTTGTGTTTGATTGATGTGCTTGTCTTTTGGTTGGTTTTGATTTCTCTTCTTTCCCTTTTTACGATCTTACTGTGTCAATGATATGTAAGAGGTGGAGATAATACTTAAAAATCCATCTCCATCTATCTAATCACTTTGAAAGCAAGATTCATGAGAAAACCCATTTTTACTTGATTTTGGGATTATCGAGCGACTTTTTGTTTCAATGGTTTTTAGGTCGTGTTTTTCAGTGTTGTAACTTGCCATGACGTGTGGAAATATATGTAGCGCCATCTTAGCCATTATCTACCCACGAGTAAGTTGTATTCATTGTTTGTGGTTTTGGCTCGGTTTTGGTACAACCTTCCAACAAACTGGAAAATGTTCTAACTTTGACCATAATTTTTATGATCGTTTGTTGGAATAGATTCATAATAACCTAGAGAAGATTTATGAAAAATTTCTTATCATTTAGATCTGCGGATCAAAAGTTCTCTTGATTTTGGTTTGTAAAGTCGGGCTGAAAACATTATTTATCATCCTGATTTTACTATAGCAACCGATCAGACCGCCATTAAAAGGCCGGTTAGACCGCCATTTGAAGGTCGGTCAGACTGTCGAGAAGGGTTAGGTTCTAAGTTTTATTGATTTGGGCTAGTTGGTTTGATTTTTAACTGAGGATTCTTTATTCAACAACTCTGTAGGTATCTGGGGATAGAATCTTGAATACTTAGGGGAAAATTCTAAGTTGGTACCATTCACCCCTCTATTGCCATATTCAGCTTTCACTTTAATTTGCCCTTTGGTAGGGTTGTAGTTAACTCCTTTTGTAACCTAAGTATATATTATGGGAGGTGATTCATGTCTATAGGAGTGGAAAGCATGAATCACTCATTATATTTACACGTAACTACAGTAGGCTCTCCTGTACCAACCTCCTTCAAAACCAGTTTAACTAATATTAGAGTCGACTGGGTCGAAGGATTTTCTAGGAGAGTTCTCGACGTAACTAATTAAATAGTATTGACTATCACGGGAGGGGTGGATCAACAAAAGGTTGTTTCGAAAAATCAGAATAGTTGGCAAGATTTTCCTTTAGGAAAACGTAAGTGTCAGAAAAGAACGTCAGATACCAGAACCATTTTAATCAGTTCAGAACTGCTTACCTTGGTCTGTGGTGAGCGCTCACACCCTGTTAGCTCCCAATTCAGTCACCGAGTTCCACGTCGCCAAGATGGATCCCCAAGTGACCTCCAACACCCAGGAATTTCAAACCAGCTCAGAAAATGTCTGCATGTAAGTACGTACATAGTATGTGACAGAAGCTTCATCGAGCAGTGTCAAGCTGAGCTTACTGCCTATATGTAAGTTCTGTTCTTTACGATTTTTAAAAATCACTTTTAATTTTTATTACAGTAACTAACTTTTAAACGGAGTATTTTTTAAGATAATTTATAAATTAATTATAGTACACGTTAAAAACTTAATATTTGTACTATCAAAAATCATAAGCGAGTATTTCTCTTTCCGTAATTTCTGTCGCAAACAACCAAAAAACTAGCAACCGCAGTTAAAAGCCATCAGTTATAGCAAAAAGAACAAGCCTGTAGACTTGGAAATGCCTGTGCTGTTCTCGGTTCTCACCGTAGGACCAACGTTTAAACTTGCACTGCCATTTCGTAATTAGGCCGAGATTTCGTCCAGATGCAATGTGTGTATGTCCGCTGCGTGCCTAATTAATCCGTGGCGTGCAGAACAATGCCAAGTCTCTTCTCTTGGTGTTGGCGCCCCGTCCTGGACGTGCTTCCATCCGGATGCATGCGTCCATCCATCCCACAAGCTGCTCCTGAGTCTATCTCAATTTTGCTTCGGAATTTACTTAGAAGAAGCGTAATTCGGCGGATTCACGTGATATATAGCTTTCAAATGAGATCCAAAAACTTTCTAAATGGGCTACCGTAGTGGGTATTCTGAATATTCAATACAAGATTCTGGAAACTTTCAGACTGGGCGGATGAACTTCCAAATGAGATTTCGAAACTTTCGGATTCAGGCACCTTTCATCTAGAACTGAGCACTTTCCGCTTTCATTTTACGTTGAAAAAAGAATTCCATATCCACAGCTTTAAATTTGAAAATTTTCATCTTATTTTGGAGAGCGCTTTCGCCCCATGATTGTGCACTTCAAGTCTTCAACAATGGCGTGGCCCCTCAGACGGCGATGCCGGCAGCAGTGGCGGGGAGAAGGGGGGCTGCGAGGAGCTGGCCCTCCCCAAGAAATTTGAAGACATGTGATTAAGCTGCAGTAATTAGTAGATATCAGGTCTACTTAATTAACTTGCCTTAATTGATGAGCAAGCACGTAAAAGCCCAAACCCCTTTACGCACAACTAACGGCCAGCGGTTGCACTTCAGCACTTTGATCTAGGTCATGCCTTATTGATAATTAGCCACAAACTAGAAAAGTCAGAACATCTTTCCAATTTCCGGCGTCGCCGTAACAACGTCTCGGCTGCCCGGCGAGGGAGCAAGCAGCAGGGCCTGTTAGTAATCTTGACGATTGGCAAATCATTGAAAATTAATGATCATGATTAGTATTTCAATATTTCTCATTCTTAACTTTACTTATTAGTAGACACATTATATAATATACATTAGCTAGGAGGTTCTCCTAACTCAGTAGATATCTGCCGAGCTCAGTAAATATACTGTGGAGATTAAATTTGTAAAAATAGATGTACGAAATTAAATTTAAAAAAAGTTACAACAGAACCATTTATGTGAAGTTCTGCGAAACATGCAAGCATATGTATGTATACAAAGTACAAACTGAAAATTATGAGTCATTTGATTAACCAACTCCTAATTTATCCATTACCTAATCCTTAATCTAGAGACTAACACGAAGCAAATTTTACACAGATATGTACAATGTACCATATAAATTCAACTCACAGCAACACTGCATATCAGCATATATGCATGTATGCAGCTGCACGCGTTTCGCTTCACTTGGGCTCCACCCTCAAGGACGGCAGCCCGCCGCCGCTGTAGTCGGACGGGCTGTCGCCGCCGTACGGGTGGCGCGGCGTGCGGCTGGCGTAGCTCAGGGAGTCGGACGCCGACCCGGTGGGGCCGTGGCCGGCGCCGGCCATCCTCATGACCCGCTCGATCTCGCCGACCGCCTCCCCCATCGACGGCCGGTCGGCGCCGGCCTCCTCCACGCAGCGCAGTGCCAGGTCGACGTACTGCTCCAGCCCGCCCAGCGACGACGACGCGCCCAGCGCCGGGTCCAGCAGCTCGTGCAGCCCGTACAGGTCCTTGCTCCGGTCCAGCGCCGCCTTCACCTCCCGCACGATGTACCGCCCGCGCTCCAGCGGCTTCTTCGCCGTGATCACCTCCAGCAGCAGCACCCCGAAACTGTACACGTCGCTCTTCTCCGTCAGCTGCTGCGTCATGTAGTACTCAGGGTCCAGGTACCCCTGCCACACAATAAAGAACAAACATGATCATGTGTCCAATGGTCTTTTCTTAACAGTTTAAGCTTTCGAGTGAATTGGCTTGTAACTCGACGTATAGAACTCAACTGTAGTTAAGAACTAACAAGTTATTACAGGAGAAATTAAGGCGGAAGTCGTGTTTGTGAATGTGAACTGACCATTGTGCCCTTCACTTGAGTGGTGACTTGGCCCCTGCCGTCCTCGCCTAGCGGCTTGGAGAGGCCAAAGTCGGAGACCTTGGCGTTGAGGCGCTCGTCGAGGAGAACGTTGCTTGACTTTATGTCGCGGTGGACGATCGGAGGGTCGGCGAGCTCGTGCAGGTACGCGATGCCCTTCGCCGCGCCGAGGACGACACGGAGCCTCCGTTTCCAGTCCAGCCGCACGCCGGACTTCCCTGAAGAAAATGTTCCAGGCACCATGAGAATCACAGAGAAGAAAAACATTGGTGTTTATCTCATCATGAGCAATGAAAATTTTAACTGACACTGCATTGGTCTACGAGCAAGAAATTTTACCTGTGAGGCTCTCTTTGAGCGTGCCATTTGGGACGTACTCGTAGACCAGCATCTGCTCACCCTGATCGAAGCAGAAACCGACGAGGCTGACGACGTTCTTGTGGTGAACCCTGGACAGGAGCTCGATTTCAGTTCTGAATTCCAGGCTCCCCTGCAGGGAGCCTTGCTGCGATCTCTTGACAGCAACCAGTTGCCCATTAGGCTGTGTTCCCCTGTACACCTGCATGCAGTAAGGGGCAAGAACTCTGAACATTGATAAATTCTGACATGATTGTAGTTAACCGTATGAATCTTATGCAAGATCAGCAGGTCTACTTCACCTTGCCATAGCCGCCGTTTCCGATGTCGTTGGCCTCGGAGAAGTTATTGGTGATTTTCTTCAGTTCATCGAACGCGAACATCCGCGCGCCTCGTAGCTGCGGGACACTGGTGCTGGTGCTCTTGATGTCCCAAGAAACTGCAGATGGTTGTACCACCTCAGTGAGTAATCAGTATGCAATGCAATGGTCAAAGGAGATGTTGATCAATGCTAACCAAAAGACTGGCTTCTCTCTTCAGTCTGCTTTGGTTTCCTCTTCCTTCTGGTGATGACAACGACAAGAACAAGCAATACTGCAGCAAGAACTGCACCACCAACTGAAACTCCGACGATAAGCGGTAAGCGGTTCATCTTCGATTTAGACGGTGCCACCTCTGTGCTCGTGGAAAATTGTTTCAACAGACACATCAGATGCAGTGCTGAGCTTATGTCACCATAAAAGGAGATGCTATTTAAAGTACAGTTGCTGAATCAGCGATCTTACCATTGGCAAAAGGGTATTGCTGTCCAATGAAATAGTATGGACCAAAAGTACTCGACGGTTTATATGTCTGATTGCTCAGAATGAACCCAATGTCTGAAATGTCTTGCTCACCAAACTGAATCTTGCCTCTGGGGAAAACCTCCAAGCTCATCTCCAAGTTGTTGTTCGCATCAATGAAGGGATCATGGAGAGCAATGGAGTCAACTGGGAGAAAGTATTCCAAGAACTTGGTTCTCATGCCCTGCTCTAGCTGAAGATAGTATGAGCTGTTGCTCAGGTCAGAAAATGATGGTGATCTGAAGAATAGGGTGCCTCTGTATGGCACAGCACAGGTGCAGCTTGGGCTCAGAAGCTGGGTTGAGAGGCATGGGGGTGGCAGCGCCGTGCAGTTCTTCGCAGTAGCATACGACGGTGTTGTCGGATTAGATTGTCCGGTGGTTTTACAGTATTGATCGTTGCCCCCTTGGCTGCAAAATGGATTTCCTGAAAGTCTGTGGCAAGAGAATTTACGTGAGCAGCGTATCTCTCAGAGAATTGTAAGTTGAGACACAACCCTTACATGAGTTTATTTTTGTATTGTGATCCCCCAACAGTGATCTCTGTAATCTGATTGTCCTGCAAATCTATTAGTTGGAGCTGAGTACTGAAGTCTAATCCGATTGTTAGTGTGCCGTTGAAACGGTTGCCCCGAAGCCTCCTGATATTGTCAGGCGGTAAACAATTGAATTGAACATGAATTGTATGATCCAGTGGCAGCTCCAGTTCAATTCATGGGTATTCAGTTGAATACCCAAAATTTTTAGCAAAATATCAAATATATACAAGGTATAATACATATATATACTAGTAGTTAAGCTAAATTTATCTTGTTCATATCTAGTCAGCCTAAATTGGTGTCGGATCCTTTTGGCCTATTTCTCTCTTAGGCCTAAATTGGTATCAGACACTGGCCCAGGCCCATTGTCGTGATTCACATGCACATGGTAGAAACTCTAAGTCTTACTCAGTCTCTCCTCTTACTTGAGTATCTCCTCTCTGGTTCTCTTCATTTAGCGGTGTAAGAGGCTTCTGGTCTTTTTGACTCTAGACTTCTAGAGGTAAGACTCAGGAGGCTACGTAAGAGCGCTGGAGTGGCTATCTCGCAAGTCACAAGTCTCGCCGTTGTCGCTTGTCGGCGTGACACAGCCACGCAGGTTCGTCCTCTCCAACCCAGCAACCTTCATGGCGGTATGACCCTATATTCCTAATTCAGTAATCGCTCCATCTCCTTCTCTCCTGGTGATCTCCGATTTAAAGTAAAATTATGTATGTCAATAAAGACGTGGGTTGTATTTTTCTTAAAGAAGTGAAGCATCTATAATGATTATAAAGTTTTTGCATAATAGTTCATTATATTATGATGACTAATATATCAATTATTTAGAAACTATGCAAGTGTTGTAAGTCTTTCTTGTAGGTTGATATGTTGGTCACTTGGATAATTTGATCCCCTTTGATGTCTGGCCGTTCGATTCATATTTTGTTTAGCAGTTTAGATAATACAGCTTAAATTGTTTAGTTAGAAACCGTTCAACAAAGTATGCTTAGGATAAAAACATTTTTGAACTTCTGCTTATAGAACACAAAAAATCCGACAAAGAGAATTGCATTTTCACTTGATTAAAGCATCTTGTTATGATTGTACAACTTTATTGCATAATTATTTAGATTCAAATTTTGACTCAGGTTAGTAATTCTAAAGAAATAATTTATTTCTAATTCTAACCATTATGGTTAAAACTATTAGACTTTTAGTTCTATTCTTCACTCATTACTAAAGTTGCTTCCTTTTATATGTTTGTTTGCATAACATTATATCTCGCTTCCTAGACATGAAGCATTATCGTGTTACTTTTTAATTATTTTTAATTTCTTTATATTATTTGAGATGTTCTTTAGTATAAACAATTGTATTTTAATTTTCACTATTGTGGACCTTTATGTTTTCTATTGACACTATTTTTGTAACTTCGAATACCCATCTTAAAATTTTTGGATCCGCCACTAGTATGATCATATCTGTTTGTACATTCTTCTTCACTTAATCAGCTAGTAGTGGACACTAGAACTGTGTTGTAAACTAGTAAGTAGTAACCACTCACAGTGTCTGAATTGCAGGAAGGCTGAAGAGAGCTTGCGGGAGCTGCCCACTGATGCGCAGATTTTCAAGGTATCTGCAGTAAATGAAAATTCAGACAAATGTGCCTGATGAAGTAGCACAAGAGATAACAGAGGAGGGGGTTAAAAACTTACAATGAAGTCAAAGACGGCAAAGCGGTGAACCAGGATGGAGCATCAGATGCATTGAAGCTGTTGTTGCTCATGTCCCTGTAACAGATGCAAATGATTCAGAAGTTGTATACTAAGATTTAATCACAACTCAAGTCTTGTTTTCAGAAAGGAAAGGTGAATTCATCACTTACACAAAGCTGAGTGAACTCATTCCTGTCAGGTCTGGCAGTGGGCCAGTGAGCTGATTGTTTGCCAGATGGCTAGTGTCAAATGAAAAGACAATAGAGGGGGGTAAGCTCCTTATGTAGAATTGATACTGACCAAAAAGCATACGCACATAGGATACTCACAATTCAGCAAGCTTGGTGAGGTTGTTGATGTTGGTGGGAAGTGGCCCAGTCAATTGGTAATTGTTATCGAAACGTCTGCATCGATAAAACTTCATGATCAGAATCAGCACATGGATGCTAGTATTATAATGTGTAGATAAATGTACTTACAGAACTTCCAGATTATTAAGAAGACCTAAAGTAGGGGGAATGCTACCGGAGAAGTTGTTATTGTCAAGAAGCCTGGAAAAGATGGGACAAATCACTGAATCATATTCACAACAGAATTCAGGCGGCTATGAGTTGAAGATTTGGGTTAGTCTTACAGATGTATCAGCTTCATGTTTGAGTTGAAAATCTGTCTTGGTATGGTTCCAGAGAGTTGATTGATCCCGAAGTGGCTGCGAAAACATGGTGTATAGATGAGGAGATGCAAAATCTTCAGATATCAAGAAAGATCATTTTGGAGAATGTACTTACAAGTGCTTTGCACTAGTCAGATTATCCAACCCAGGATTTGTCCCATCGAATATGGGAAGTCCTCCGGTGAGCTTATTTCCAGCCAGATCAAACCAGTATAGCTTTGAGAGGTTGCCAAGTGATGGCGGTATGGGACCGCTGAACCTGTTGTCGTTCAAAGATCTGCAGGCAGAGTGCAATGAACAATTTTATTATACTGAAACTAAGTGCAGAGATATCGCGAGGACCAATGACTAGGTGAAAGCCTGATACATAAACACATAACTGGTCTAAAGGTTGCAACTTGCTAGATTGAAAGTAGCATATATGATGGCAATTCCATTGAGGTATTTCAGCAAGCATAACAAGTCCCGAACTTTACACAGTTCACAACAATACCGCCCAAATCCAATAATCCACTTTGTTATTGAGAAGTGTTGAAGTATAAATGAATTGTCTATATTTCCTTATCAACTTAAGCTTTTAGGTAAACTGGCTGGTGCATGCAACTTAATATGGTATCAGAGCCAAGAAGTCTTGAGTTCGAGACCTGGCTGGCACAATTAAAAAAAATAATTGCAGCTCACTTCTATTTTCACGTCTTAGGCCTGAGAAAGCCTACACGTGAGGGGGAGTGTTGAAGTATAAGTGAATTGCCCATCTTTTCTCATTAGCTTAAGCTTTTAAGTAAACTGGCTGGTGTATGCAACTCAATAAGAAGAAGCATACCAGATCTCAAAATACCCAATCTTTTTAAAAATATATATATATCAAAATATTCGTAAACTTTACTTGAAAATCCAAAACAGAACACTTCATCTGTATCAGGCATAGTGCTCCTGATCTTTGTGTAAAAGTTGTTACAAGCCTATATATCTGCATGTGTTAACACTATGAATTGCTAATTTTTTTTCATTGTATCCACTTAATTTCGATCAAGTCAAAATACAAATAAAAATCTAAGGCTTCATGGACCAATTCAGTGATTGGTGGAGGGAACGTGATCTTTTGGTTAATGATAATATTATTCTAGAAATGAGACCCAGCACCCAGTTATGACAGTTGGAAGGTCTCATGATAGATGGATGGAGGCACTTTTCTATTCAAGAGAAGTTTTTAATTGCAAATATGTCCTCTTGTATGGCAAATTAACAAGCAAAGGTCTAAAATGTTAGATGCAAATATTAGTTTGAACTCCTTACAGAAATATCAGTTTTGAGAGCTGGCCAATCTCTTTAGGTATTTCACCAGAAAAGCTGCAGCCAACAAGACTTCTGCGGAAAAATGAGAAGTAAATAAGCCGAAGAAGAATCCATGCACTGCAATTCTGAAGCTAATGAACCAACTGAATTCCTCCAAGTTTAGCTACTCACAAGCTTTGCAGGTTACTCAAGGTTCCAATGGATGAAGGAAGAGGGCCTCCCAAGTTCTTGTTGTAGGATAAGTCCCTGCAACAAAAGGAGACAAATACCTCATAAGTTTGCATGCCATGTTAAATTCAAACTATATGCATGTTTAGACCTGATTCTGAAGTTCTTGATTAAACTTGGTGAAAATACCAATTTAGTATTGAACAGAAAAGAAGCCAAATTCGTGATTGAATAATATGTTTTCCTAAAAGTGTTCTTTTGCTTCTTTTTTTAAAGAAAGTCGAGCAATATAAAGTGCTGAAAGTACAGGAGAGAAGAAATTACATACAAGTACTGCAATTCAGACAAAGATTGAATGTCCCCTGAAAGAGTCCCGGACAATCCTAAACTTGACAGTCTTCTGCAAAACATCCACCAAAGGAGAACAACACAACAATGAGTGATCATTGTTCATCTAGCTAATAGATGACTAAGAGGGGAAAAAACTCCATGGTCATATAAATCTCTGATGCTGATACTAACATGGACGTGACCCGGTTCGTGGTGCAAATTATCCCAATCCACTTGTCGCCACATGGATCATTGCCAGCCCAATTTGAAGGCTTGGTGTTCCAAGAGGCTGCAATCCCAGTGAGGCCAGCAGCTGCACAGAGACAACAAGGACAGCAATGAGAAATTAGCATTGCAGTAAGAAAGATACTGAAGGGAGAACTGAAACAACACATACTGTCCTGCGTATTCGTATTGGCCAAAATGACAGAAGCCTGCACAAGAACACTGAACAAGATGAGCCATGGAGAAAGCTCCATGTTTGGACAGTTTCTTGAGATGTCTCTGAAATGCTTTTAGTTGCTCATCTCTTGCAAGGTCAGGAGCTCTGATTGCATTGCAATAGGCCATATTAGTTGTTATGTAAGGTAGGAAAGGACACATCAATTGTATATTCATCATGAACTGGTCAAGATGTTGATATGCATAATTCATCCCCTATGAATTAACTTGACCCGTTCTCTCAGCTCATCTAACAAGTAGCCAACGTACCCACTCCTTGGAGAAAAATTGAGTAAAAGAAAAGGGGAGAAGGATAGATTGTCAATGCCTAATCTGACAAGACAGTTTACGAAGGAGCAATGGTTGAAGAGCATGTGCTTGCAAGACTTTGACCCAAACAAAAAAGACTAAGGAAGGGGACAATTGCAGGTACATGCAAGTGCAGTGCGTAAAATAAAATGGAGGAAATTTGGACGTCGTAGCTGTGTTCCATATTTAGTTGTTTTATTTTTTTTCTTTGATGTAGAACATTTTCAGTTGTTTATCATCAACTTGAGGCTAACCTACCATAGGCTGCAGGCCCAAATCCCTGAGGCACACACAAACGAAGAATGGATGGACTCACGCGCTGCATGCACATGTCTGCATGAGAAGCCAACTAACTCACGCACGTTAGCAACAGGATTGATACAGGCTAACTAACTCGCGCACGCACACAACTTCAACGCATGCACAAACAAGCTACTAACTGAGTCCATCTATTCGTGCATGCCTCCACAACTCTGGACTCTACGTGCATGTACACTTTTTAACCATGCAACAAAATGCATAATATTAAGATAATAAGATTAACACGACATAGGCCAGTAAGCCTCCTAGTAGGCAGGGGCGGACCCAGCACAAAAACTGAGTGGGGGCACTCAACCCACGCCGTAGTAGATCTAGACATCGAAGTCGCTCGAGTGGGGGCCACGAAGTCGCTCGAGTGGGGGCCAAGTACTAAAACATTTGATTACTTCACTACAAATTTAAAATTGAGTGGGGGCCTCGGCCCCCATTTATCCTTCTCTCGGTCCGCCCCTGCTAGTAGGTTGTAGTTCTTAATTAAATGATAGATGCACTTATCTAAGGCTGGGTTCTTTTAGGTTTAAAGTTAGCTTATACTTGTACTGTCTACAGTAATTAGATTTTAAACAGTGCGTTTTTTTAAGGCGTGGTTAATAGAAAAATTATAGTAAAAAGTGTACTGAGTTCAGCTGTACCAGCCAAAATCACATGCAACTATTTTTCTCTGCGTATTGCCTCTCGCGAACAACCAGAATTCAAATATTTAAACCATAAACTATAAGTCATTAGCACAAAAGAACCCACTCTTACTTATGTAGGATCGGGTATGTCAAATCAGAGGGGGGTGAATGACTTGTTAAAATCTTCTCCCTGATATTATCAACACAATATAGAAGAAATATAAGACTTATCAAAACCAAGAGCCAAAGATCACAAAGTCACTCGAGACAATCAGTCTCATCGATCTAACTGCCAGCCAATAGGATTGGACTACTCGGCTAGTCTAACCGCAAGTGCCACCAGTCTGATCAGGCTGGGTGGTCTGACCACTCAGGTCACAGTGGTCTGACGGTCCACCGATCAGAGGCCAAAATCAGCACAGCTCACGACCAAAAAAATGACTACCTCTTAAACCATTGATCTAAACATGATGAAGCTTAGTACAAATCCTTCCTGGGATATTAGAAACCTATTTCAATCATAAATCATGAAGATTAATGCTAAAGTTGTGAACTTTATCCAAAATAAGAAAGGTTGCACCAAAACAGGCAAAAGACAGAAACTTCGATTTGCACTTGCCCATAAGTCCTTAATGATCTAGATGATCTTGAGTGGGTTCTCACATACCATAGTTAGCTAGATCATAGTACGAACTCAAACCAAAATGCTCTCAAAACCAAAACTCCAAAATCACCCCTCTCTTGAGCAAAACCAAGCAATCATAGGAACTTTCCATAGAAGTGCCTAGATGAATGGGATCTGATCTTCAAGAAATATCTCCACCTCTTCCATATCCTTGGCACCAAGAAATATCAAGAGGAGATGAAATACAAACAAGAAAACAAAGCAAATCAAAAGCACAAGAAATCCATAGCACTACTTATTTGGACTAAATTTGGATATTTATTTTACTTTAAGAGAAATATTTTACAGCCACTCCCTCATAGAGGATAAAGCTTTAAGCCTAGAGCACACACACAAAGTTTTCAACACAAGGAAACCCTAACCTCTCTCTTCAAGCAATAGAGATCCTCAATCTCTTAACACACAAGGGTTTATAAAGTGGAGGCTCCTCATCTCACACCAAACCCTAACAACTAGCCCACACTTAGTGGATATAACCACTTACAAATAAGAAAACCCACTAACACACACACAAACAGGTTTTACACTTACACACACTTTCACGATTTTCAAAGCATGACTTCCATATGGCTCCAATTGCTCGACAAAATGCTTCATCTTTCAAGACATGACCTAAATCACTTAGCCACTACCGTAGTTTTGCAAACCATCTCTCCACTTGATATCGGACAATTTCCTCAATGCTGCCCACTGGTCTTCATGGTGTTTCTCCTCGAAGCAACCACCACAACGAAGTCTGTGATGTCCAATGACTTACTGTCAATATCTTATGCCTTCTTTGAGGACCATCACCACTTGAAACGCCTAAATCTAATGGCACACCACATGCATACACTTGAAATGATATCACGATCATTGTCTTTCTCCCGCGCTTCTCCACTTGAAATGATACTCCACCCAGACTTACGTGACCCTCCATAGCCTCAGGGATCCCCCCAAGCCTCAGTCTTCCCGTTGACTGCAACAATTACCAAGCATCCTGCACATCAAAGAATAAGCAACCGTCCCAAGCATAAGTGATATTCACTTGACTCCAATCAACAAAACTGATGCAAACATGCACCACTTGACACTCACGTCACGATTCCCACAATGCATAGACTTCAGCCATGACTACCACTTGCATGGACTCCCGTCATAACTAACACAATTAAAAGCCAACTCAAATCACTCAATTTTCCAAAGGCCAGTCGAACCGCGAACCAACGGTCGATCTGACTGTCAAAAATCAACTTAAAACCCCTTGGTAATAGGAGACCAGTCTGACCACGACAGCCATGCTGATCAAACTGTCTGACAACCTTCGGTGGGACTATCATTATATGCCCGGTCATACTGCTCTCAAAAACTCCGTGCAACGCACCGAGCACCTCTCTGGAATAAACGTACCACTAATTAGAAATCGGTCACACCGCGTTTTTGGTCGAACTATTTTCACGGCCGGTCACACCAGCGCCAGTCAAACCACCATTACAAAGCCAGTCAGACCGCACACGCACAATGGTCAACATCTATACTAACAAAAAATGCCCACTTTGTGACCAAGAGGAGGAAAATATCCAGCATCTACTCACCACTTGTGTGTTCTCAAGAACAGTGTGGTTTACAATTTTATCTAATGTTGGCATGCAGCACCATGCTCCCGGACCCACTGATTCTAATCTAATTGCTTGGTGGCGCCAAGTTCTGCGGCATCTTCATAAACAGCACCAAAATGGTTTTAGCTCTTTAGTCATGTTGGTGGTTTGGTGGCTTTGGAAGCACAGGAATAGATATATTTTTGAAGGGTTTTCTCTTAATTCTAGCACTTTAGTGTAAGAGATTAGGGATGGGGCTCAAATGTGGTGTTTGGCAGGGGCCAAAGACCTCAGGCGCATTTGGTCTTAACTTGGTATTGTGGGTGGGCTGCGGTGTGTTTTTAGTATGCCCGGCCACTTCTGTATGACTCCTTTTTCTTTTTAATATAATAATACGTAGCTCTCCTGCGTATTCGAGAAAAAAAACAGGCCAAAATTCAAAACATTCAGTCATAAACTATAAGTTACAACCATAAACCAAAAAAAGAACAGGCACATAGTTGAATTCATACATCTACAGACTACAGACTACAAGTGCCTCTAAAAACTTGGCTATTTCTATTTTTTTAAGATGCCAAAAACTAAATTGTTAGAGAAGAACACATATCCCTCTTATGATTGAATGCATGGAATCAATTCAACTAGGACTGTGTTAACTTGTCTTCCACTATAACTTAGATATAATAAGTTATAAGACCATGTGATGGCAACTCCATATGTGTAATGAGTATTTAACTTTGCTTGTGCTTCAGAGTTGAAGTTTGAGTTTAACTTTGTGTCATTTGCTTTCTGATTTTTGCTGTCAGATGGACAACGGTCTAACCAACCAGCTTTGAATTTTGGCTGTTTATGGTTGTGACTTATAGTTTGTGATTGCATGTTTTGAATTTTGGCCTGTTTTTTTTTCTCGAATACGCAGGAGAGCTACGTATCATTATATTAAGAAGAAAAAGGAGTCATACAGAAGTGGCCAGGCATACTAAAAGCACACCGCAGCCCATCACACAACACTAAGCTAAGACCAAATGTGCCTGAGGCCTTTGGCCCCTGTCAAACACCACATTTGAGCCTCATCCCCAATCTTTTGCACTAAAACGCTAGAATTAAGAGAAAACCCTTCAAAAATACATCTATTCCTGTACTTCCAAAGCCACCAAACCACCAACATGACTAAAGAGCTAAAACCCTTTTGGTGCTGTTTATGAAGATGCCGCAGAACTTGGCGCCACCAAGCAATTAGATTAGAATTAGTGGGTCCGGGAACATGGTGTTGCATACCAACATTAGATAAAATTGTGAGCCACACTGTTCTTGAGAACACACAAGTGGTGAGCAGATGCTGGATATTTTCCTCCTCTTGGTCACAAAGTGGGCATTTTTCGTTAGTATAGATGTTGGCCTGTTCACAAGAGATATTACAGAGAGAGATATTCGCTTGCAATTTTAGTTAGTATAGATGTTGATCTTTTAATGTGTACCATAATTAACTTGTAGATCACGTCTTGAAAAAAATACTCCGTTTGAAGCTAAAAGCCGCAAAGAATATAATCTATACTGGGACCAGGGTTCCCTAGGTTCAAGTCATCAAGATCTGTTTCACTGAATCAAAATCACAAGCATCCATTTCTGGTAAAACAATCGCATTTAGAACCGATTTCCGATCGAATGATCGTGTCCAGAACGGTGCGACATGCCATGCGACCAGAGTGTGTTGTCAATTTGCCATTTCTCTGGTACTGATTTCTTCCATGGTCCATTCATATGCAATCTCATTCCAACATCAGCATGGCAATTGCCTACATAATTTACCCTGTTAATGTTTCATGCGATGAACTGAAAGTCAAAACACAAGATCTTCCGTCATGCCCACCATATTGTTGACATTGGAGCACTACACCAGGTCCTGTGCTTGCGATGGATTGATTAAAGCAGAAGTTATTATCTAGTTGAATCCTGCAAGATAACTATGTATATATACTGTACGATCCTATCCTACTGTCTTTTTCTCAAAGAGAAGAAAGATAACTACGTTATCCAGTAGGATTTGTCGAAGTATTAGAGTAATAGTACTTCGAGTATTTGTTATCAATGTCTTTCTGTGCACTCTGTTTGCTTCTTATCTCCTTTTGTAATTCTTTGAAAATTTGGGAATTGGCAAACTTGTCATCAGAAGTGCAATATTGCTTGGTGAAGTCAGCTTAAACATTGTTTTCAAATGAATGTATGTTTGTTTATATTGATTTGTTACAATGTGACCATACACAAGTGGTTTAGGTGTAAACATGGATTAAATATCGTGGTCATCCGATGACTGCAAGCTGCAGTCACTGAATGCTACGAAGCCATTCGATTACAAAATCGATGGCTAAGATCAAGATTTTACTGAGAAGCTGCATATCTGCAATCCAAGATTCCAAGTGTAATTGGGCTTTTCAATATATTCCACTCCTGATGCCGTAGTTCAGTGAACCACAATTTCACACATATGTAACAGATCTTAACACTTCTCTTCTATATTCAGAATGAACAGCATTTAGAGTTCACCGAAAGTGTGTACATTATTAGAGGCAAGCCACACTCTCACACAATAACCATCTTCTATAAGAGCAAGCTGATCTTGCACACTATGGTATTGCAGCCTGCAGGGAGCAATGACCACCTTCCAAATTATTATTGAAATTATATGCATATCGATGTAGCTCGCTCGAAATCTTGATTATTAGGATGAAGCTGCATCTGGCTGATTTTGAGAAAGTGAGGCTTGAAATGTGGGAATTTCCATGTATGCGTCATGAAGTCTTGCCAAAATTGGGTACTTTGTCTACAAGAAAAGAAAAGTTTTATCACTCTTAGATTCTGAATAATAAGTGTGAGGACACTTCCTCATTAGCAGACATTTTTACAGAAAGAAATCAAGAATAGAAGAGAAGTTAGGTGCCATATCAATTTGGAAGCGATTTATGCCAGCATGGATCTGTGATGCTAGGAACACATCTCCCTGTCGATGAACACAAAATAGACAACATGAGATTAGTTCAAATTACATTGCAGAGGCAACATGAAAAGTGGCACATTGTACTTTGGCTTACTAATAATGTGAAATACAGGTGAGATGCCAGATTCAGAATGTGGGATGAGGAAGAAATTAAGTAAGGAACTTTTAAATATACTTTGGAGAAAACTGCATGTATGATGAAGCTGATGGTGCAGCTTTGAAGCTCATTTCTATGTGATTGATCAAGGGAAAGCAACATGTATCAATAAACAAAGTTGGGTTAGAAAAACAAAACCAATTGGACATCATCTCCAGTAGCATATTTACTGTCTTATCCTTCCAAAAGCTTTTCAATCGCTGAAACAAAGAGTATGGGCAAACGATGAGTTATGTTGTCAGTAATACTGAACGGAAAAAAACAAACAGCAGCAGCAGACATCATGAAGTACATTTATTTATATTTTGGTACCAGATGGCACATTTGCATTCCAATTTACAATAACAACTTTAAAAACTACAAAACTACAACGTTCTACAGCTGCCTTCAAGGAATCTCTCTCACCTTGATCAATAGTTCTTTGGAGGAAGAGGTCTGGGAAGCCATAAAAAATCTCTGGTCAGCAAAAGCACCTGGCCCAGACGGGTTCACAGGTACAATTTACAAACATGCGTGGTTAGTGATCAAATAGAGCGTCATGGACGCATTCCATGCCCTTTTTCTCTTTCAAGGGCGTTGCTTGCATTGGCTCAACAATGCGTTGATCATTCTATTGCCTACGAAGAACGAAGCTAATGGGATGGCAGACTACCGCCCCATTAGTCTTGTCCACAGCTTTGCCAAAAAAAAATTTCCAGGGCCTTAGCAAATTGGCTCAAAAAGGAACTGCCGGCCCTTGTATGATCAAACCAATCCGCTTTCATCTCTGGAAGATCAATACATGACAATTTCCGCTTTTCCAACTCCTCACCAAAACCCTTAAGGCCAAGAAGAAACCATCCCTCTTGCTGAAACTAGATATATCTGAAGCATTCAACTCGGTCTCCTAGCCATTCCTTCTACAAATCCTTAAGCATTTGGGTTTTGGTACAAGATGGTGTGAATGGATATCGATGTTGCTCGCCACTGCTTCCTCCAAAATTCTGCTTAATGGAAGACCTGGAAAGCCCATTCATCTAAGCTGCGGGCTAAGACAGGGAGACCCGCTCTCCCCAATGCTGTTCCTACTAGTGATGGAGGCCCTCGATGCTTACTTCCACAAATCAAACTTGCTTTCAGCTCTCTCCCCCTGGGCGTGCAAGGATTACAGGAGCGTACATCCTTGTACGCCGATGACATAATTTGCTTCATTGCTCTGAGACAACATGACATACAAATAGTCAAGGAGATCCTTTCTATCTTCCGACAAGCATCGAGTCTCTGCGCCAACCTTCAAAAGAGTTTGGTTGCTCCTATATGCTGCTCACAGGACGAAATCAACCTGGCCTTGCAAGAACTACCTTGTCAGCTTGCTTCCTTCCCAGTAAATTATTTGGGTTTGCCGCTCACTTTATCCAGACTAATCAAACCTCATATTCAACCTCTGGTCGACCAGTTCATCAGGAAGTTCTTGACATGAAAAGGAAGTCGGTTATCTTCAGGAGGTCGTCTCGTCGTGGTCAAACAAGTCCTCTCTATGGTGCCCATTTAACACCTTCTATCGCTCGACTTACCATCTTGGGCAATCAAAGCAATTGACAAAAGACACTGCATGTTCCTTTAGAAGGGTTCACAGACCGTCATGGGAGGAAACTGCCTACTGGCATGGAAAACGGTTTGCAAACCAATGGCCCTTGGCGGCCTATGAATCCTTGACCTCAAGACAATGGGCTATGCGATGCGTCTGCGTTGGTTATGGGGGCAAAAAAACTAATCAGTCATGCACGTGGACCAATCTACAACTTCACATGAGCCAACTGTCCATGCAATGTTCAAAGCAGCAACAGAAGTGTGTCTCAGAGATGGCAGCTGAACTTTGTTTTGGCATGACAACTAGATTGAAGGACAATCAGCTGAAGACAGAGCCCCAACCATTTGCAAACTTGTTCACGGCAAAACCAAGGAAACCACCAAAGTCTCCTAGGGTCTACTGCTCAACTCTTGGGTCCACAGAATTCAGGGTGCCATGTCGGTCCAACCGATTGCCGAACTCTTGGTCCTTTGGCACAAGGTCAGCTCCATTTCTATCCAACCGCAAACCACCCACCAGATCATTTGGAAACTCAACCCTTTGGAAGGGTACTCCACTAAGTCCGCTTATGACGCATTCTTCCTCGATGGAACTCGCTTTGTAGCTCACAAGCTAATCTGGAAATGCAAAGCCCCCTTGAAATGCAAGTTTTTTTGTGTGGCTAGCTATACATGACTGCTGCTGGACAACTGACCGCCTAGCATGACACGGAGTTGCGACGCACGCACTCTGCCCCCTTTGTGAGCAAAGTCCAAAAAAAATTGATCATCTTCTTGTCCTCTGCCCTTGGGTTCGGCAAGTCTGGGCTCACTTCTCGTGCTCATTTGGCAGACCACGACAACCGGCAATAAGCCAAAGTCAACTGCTAGATTGGTGGTTATCAATGCGCAAACAAGTGACCAAGGTTCAGAGGAACGATCTCGACTCTAACATCATTCTCTTCCTCTGGACCATTTGGCGAGAATGCAATGGTCAGATATTCAACAAAATCAAGACGGACACCAAAGTGCTCTTAGAAAATCTAAAACAAGAATTAACATGTTGGCGAAAGGCAGGCACGAACTCGCTACCGATTCAATTGAGAAGCCGCTCTTAGTCCCTCTCCCATAGCACACAGCACGATTTGAATGGCATGCAGAGCGTATATCTTCGGCAGATTCCAGCTCGGCAGCAATTTGCAATGCAATCTCATATTGTGATAATGCATCCTCATATTGCACAGCAGTAAAAAGCTTGTTTCCTTCTACTTTTGCATCATTTGCTTGGCTTCTAGCTTTCTACAGCAAGTAAAAACGAGAAATCGTATACCAGAATGCAGTAAATCAATCCAACAAGATGCTAGAGAATATCTGATGCCAAACTAATAAAAAGAGTCAACAATGTAATGAGATCCAAGATTCCAAATAATAGCTTCCATAAGGCTGCTAAAAGTTGGTGAGTCCAATCGCTGTTCACGATGTACTGGCAGTTACTACCAGGTGCCAGCCCAATAATAATGTACCAAAGCACCAAATTTGGTTGTTTAATCATTATTACCACCTAGTTTTGCATTTGTTACAGGTCAGAAAAGGCTACAGGCTTGTGTCCTAATTCAAGCACCTAGCGATAGAATCCCATGCAGCACAGCAATTGGCGAACTAATAAAAGGGAAAAAGAAAAGTGCTCGGGCACTACCTCCCGCAACTGCTCTTCGGGGAGCGCGTCCTCGAAGGCCTCCTCAACTTCCTCCGCCCTCGCGGCCGGCGGCGGCGGCGACGAGGGGCGCACGGTCTCCTCGGCCTCGGGCTCCGGCTCGATCAGCACCATCTCTTCTCTTCGATGTGAGGAGGGATTATTCACCTGTCAGGGCTTTTGCTCGCCGATGGCCGCACGGGACGCATCCACTGAGTGGATGCGGCGGAGGAAGTTGAGAGAAACAGATGGGTTGGCCGGCGGAGGGGATCTAAATGTTGGAGGCTAGTTGGTAATTTCTCAGTTGAGATTAGAAAAAATAGAAAATAAAAGAATTAGATGGGGCCCACCTGTCAGATGGAGAGAGAGAGAGAGAGAGAGAGAGAGAGAGAGTACGCGCAGGGAGATAAGGCAGCATTAGCTTTCTCGGCTGATCTCACTCTCTCGGCTATTGGTTGCTCTCGGCTATTGACTCGGGCGGCGACTAAAGAGACGTCGACTGGAGAGGTGGCGCTGGACGCGCAAGTAGGCCTAGGCTCCTCAGAGCCAGTTGTTCGTAGCCACCATTCCGCGTATCTATGATTTCTCTATTTAAGTCACCTTCTCTTCTTCTTCTAGAGCAACTCTTCCCATATCCAGTAATTATTCTTCTTTGAATCTCCATTCCCTGATTAGTTTTGGCTTCAAGTTTGGAGAGATTTGGAGCTCATGTGCCATCTCCTCTCAATGCACACCTTGTCGATTCCTCTTGTGCTCTGTCATGTGTGATTGTCTTGGTGGAAAATTCGGTGTTGGTAAACTAATCTGAAGGAGGACAAAGGCATTGGTTCCTTCTTGTTACTATTGAGTGCACTCAGTCAGTGTGCTTCAGTGGTCTTGTATAGCATTCCCTGTACCTCAATTTCGTATTTTGGTGTGTCCCGAATTGCAAAAGTTGGCGTTGTATCCCATCAACCTTGTCCGGTGATTCGTGGCACAGCGTGGTAATTGGTTTTCTAGGACAACACCATTAGGTGTGCCTTGCCTGTTCGTCTTAGTGGCTTCCATTGCCATCTGCTCTATGAGTATCACGACTTTCAATTTTTGCATTACTAGCAGTGTGTGCTATACCTTCTGATAATTATTTTAGTATTGGGAGACATTGCATGTAATGCTTGTAGGGTCAGTTTTATTGCTCGATGAGGATAATTGTCATATTATGATATTAAAGTGATAACCATGTTAGGTTTAAGCTATTCAAATTGATTCTTATTATCAATTATTACTAGCAACCAGTTCTTAATATTCTCTATTTCAGTTGATCTTGAATAGTATTAGTGTTATAAATTTTTCTGGAGATTCATTGTTAGCCAATTGTGTCTAGTTGGAATTGATAAGACCGTTAGATAATTCTATTCTCTGTTTGCAATAGGCTATTCTGTTGAAAATAGTGAATCCCTTGCATTATTAATTTCTTGATTTTTGGTCAAAAGAAGGTATTAGGTTATTGTCAGTACTATTGTTCTTGACTTCTGGGAGAGAATCCTCATATAAGCTCAAAGTCTTATTCATAGTTATCATATTTAATTAGTGAAGAATATTGACAAAAAAGTGAGAAGGCGAAGATTTAATCTTGAGCAACTCCTCATCTGAGAGCAAAACAAAACACTCTAAATCTGAGCACTATGCTAATTTTATTTGTTTTGTTGTCTCTTTATATGAGCATACTGTTTGGGTTAATTGACATGGAAGATCTTCATGTTTGTATGTTTTTGTGTCAATTAAATACTGCCTGAATTATGCTTTAATTATTCTAATTACCGCTGGAATGAAATCTAAATACTTGCTAAAACTGCATATTTATCAACAATCCAGGAAACCAATCTTTGAATTAATGGCTTCCTCGTCTGACTTTGTTAAGTTAAAAGTGTTTGACAATGCCAACTTTACACGTTAGTAGGCTAAAACTAAGTTATGGTTGACTGACCTCAAACTTTGTTGGGTCATATCACATCCTCCAATATTCCCATTGGAAATCCCTGAAATAATGTCGTGGGTGAATACAAATAATTCAGTCTTAACTCGTTTGTTAGTCATCTTATCCAACTAGCTATTTGACGTGTATATTGACTTCAAAGATGATAAGCAACTCTAGGACAAACTTGATGAGAAATATTCCAAAGAAGATAATGGGAACGAGTCATTCGTAACTGCTACATACTTAGACTTTAAGATGGTTGAGGGATGGTCGATGATGGAGCAGCTTCATGAGCTACAACTCCATATACGTGACTTAAGATAGTATGACTGCATCCTATCAAAGAAATTTCAAGTAAATATCATCTTGGCTAAGTTACCACCCTCATGGTGTAACTTTATGAGCCCCTCACCGACATATAAAGAAATGATTGACCATCAATGAGTTGTCAACAGCTATTAATATTGAAGAGTGCGCAAGAGCCGATGATGGTATAGGAAAGGCTTAAGTTCGGGCTCATCAAGTGGAGATCAAAAATGCTGCAGGCAATAGGAATCAAAAGGTCAAGATTCAACCTCAGATGAAGCTTAAAGGAAAGAAAATAAAGAAGAAGGAGATTATCTGTTTTATTTGTGGTGCGGCTGGTCATAAGGCCTGCTATTGTCATAATCATAAAGATAGGGGAATATCAACTGTTAAGGTCAGACCGGGGGCAGGGCAGTGAATACATCTCAAATAAATTCTCTCTATTATGTGAATATGCATCCCGATTAATGTTCCAATCGAAGAATCCTAAGTCATAATTTCACATGAAGTTCAGGGGCTATCTAGCGAGGATTAAATAATCCATTAAAGAGTCACCTTAATATGTAATCAAAATTCTTAAACCAATGTTGAAATGCTTATACTATAACAAATCTCGAGTACCCCTTGTTGGAGAATCACTATTCATTTTCCTGATTAGCTACTACTTGGAAGCTGTATGACCAGACATTTTGGCCTCCCCTGAGGCAATGTCTTGTGCAATTATGGAGCGGATCATGTGTGTTTGTAAGTTTAAACTCTATTAAGTTGGTTTTAGTAATAATGATACATACAACTGTGAAACTAATATGCTTATTAGTTATTGATATTGTCTAGTCTCATTTAGATGTGTTAAAAGACAAATGTTATTGTGAGACTTACGTGTTTGATTGATTATGATATTACTTAGTCTCAATTGGATGAAAATGTGAGATCATAGAGGTATGTATTCAACACTCACACGCTTATATCTTATTGCATTCCTCAAATCCAAAATATAGATTGAACTTCATAAATAGTCAAACTTGAATATGTGCATATGTCTTTAATATATATTCTTGTATGCATACATTTAGGGAGAGTTCACTCTATGTTTTGTTGTTTCATTAGTATTGATCCATATTTCTTTTGCACATATATTTGAGATCTCTACTTTGAAACATATTCTTAGAGTATATAAAACTTATGTAGCCTATATATACTTACATTGACTCATTGCTTTATACTCAATTATTTATGTTTGCAAAAAGGATTAATATGTATATCAAGTGATTGAAAGGTTTGGTCTCGGAATTCGTTTGACTATCTGAAGATACATGTTAAGATTGATAAGAAGGTCGACATGCCTCGAGACTAATGTTAGCATGTATTTGAATTTAAATTATAAAGCCAACTATGTATTGTCAGAAAAATCGGTAGTACCGGTGTGTACTCGGCGGTACTACCGCAGTGCGGTATGACCAGAGTGGTAGAGTGAAACTACCGAAATCTGGAAGTACCGATGTGTAGTTGGTGGTACATTTTTTTTCTATAGAGCACCCTTTGAAAAGATTTAGTCTCTCTGAAAACGGTAGTTCCGAGATTTCAACGACGGAATTATCGCATAGCGGTATGACTGCAACTCCTGAGCGGTACTACCAGACCCTGGAAGTTTCGGATTTATGGGCAGTATATTTTTTCTAGAAAGGACCATGTTTTGGTTCTCAAGACAAACAGAAGTATCGTACATGAAATCAGAACTACCTGAGAGCAAAACTACTGGACCTTAGATGACGGTAGTACCGCACTTTGAGTTTGATAGCTTTATATTCAATTATTTGTAATTGTGGTGGTTGCCATCAATTACCAAAAAAAGGAAGATTGAAGAATCTAGACCCGCCATTATGAGTTAATAGTATATTTTGGTAATTAATGACAATCACATTGTGGGACTAGCATTTTTCATAAATTCGATGAATATGTTATATTTCAAGATGATGAAGACTTTAGATGGCTTCATGAGTTGAAGGCCATCAAGAAGAGAATGTATCATATGTTGATGTATGTCAAAGAGGATATGCATTATGTGTTGATGTATATTAAGATCTTTGAAAAGGATATGATTATAAGTTAATCATTAAGTCAAGAGAAGACAATGACCCAAATTTAAAGTAAAGATATGCGTCATCAAACTTCAAGAGTGTGCTCAAGGCAAATATATAACTAGCTAGGGCTGAGGATATGTTTTTAGTCTTTTACTGGTCTTTTGTTTGGTTAGAAGACCGGATTGCTAGTATAGATATATCGTACTATTAAGAAGAGTCTTATTTAGTAGTTTGAGTCTTATCATATGTTGATAGCTCAATCTTGATTGCTTTAGCTTTTCATGGCATGATGCCATTATTTGCAAATGTGTTTTGCAAATAGCCGAGACTCATGCATCTAATCTTTGTAACATGTGACTATACTTTGTAAATGTGTTTTACAAATAGATAAAGTCCATGTACCTACTCTTTGTAGCATGATCTAAGTTTGCAAATATATTTTGCAAAAGTTGGAGATCATGCATTACCGCTTGGTATGGTCTAAAATTGTTTCTTGGTATTTTCTTGAATTTAGACCGTGGTAATGACTTCTTGAATCTCTTATAATTTCTGTATTGATGTAATATGGTTGAGATCATGAAAGTAGATGGGTTGTGTATCCCTCTTAATAAGCTTTCCATAGAGTCTAAGACTACTCAATTCCGACATTAGAGTCAAAAGTTATGACCGTTTTTCCGTGTGTCATCTATGTTAAAAAACTGAAAACGGAAGTACTACTTCTACAACGGCGGTAGTACTGTAAATGCTAATTTTTAGGGATTTTGCTTTCAACGACTCGTTTTTGTAGTGTAGGCTATAAATACCGCCTTGGCTGGTTGGAAAATAATCTTTGGTACCTTATTTCACTCTTTTTAATTAGTGTGAGTTTCTCTACTCAATTGTGCATGTATTGCACCTTGTAAGCAAAAAGAGAGGTCTCTAATTGTATGTGTTGCACCTTATGAGTAAGGAGAGAGGTCTCTAGTTGTATATATTGCACCTTGTGAGCAAGGAGAGAGTTTTCTAGTTATATATGTTGCATCTAGAGGTAGATTTTGTCTTCACTTGATCTTGTGCATTGGTTGCACATGGTGAGAGTCAAGCAAAGAGTTGACTTATTACTCTTAGAGTTTGCCGAATCCTAAACAGCGTTAGAGGTGTTGTGCGCGGTGATCTTCTTAAAGAATGTTGTGAGAAGACTCGACGAAATTGTGAAGGTTGAAGCTCACCTACTCGAAGTAGAAAAGAGCTACCGCTAGTAGATTTGAGGTGGAAGACTTAATTCGTAAAGCTGGTTCAATTTGTTTGGACTTATCTCAACATAGATTAAGGGAGACCGACAAGTCTCCAAACACCACGATAAAAAGTAAACGTGTCAAGTGTGGTTTGTTTTCTTGTGCTAAATCTACATTCGAGCAATTTACATTCATAGAATTAAATTGATTACTTGTCTTCCTAAAATTGCAAACCTTTGATATAGACTTAAGTTGTTGGTGCACTTAGGTGAACATAATTGTTTTAGATGATATTTGTGTTCAATCAATTTGAGTTAAGTTTCCGCATTATATACTTGATTTTAGCCAAATAGAGAAATCATAATTAGTGAAGAGAATTTTGAAACCGCCTATTCACCCCCTCTAGTCGGCATCCTCGATCTTTTAGTGTTCCCTTTCCACGACTGCTTCATGTTCAATCTAGTGTATCTAACAACAACCGTCCTACGGTTGTTTCCTGGTGATCTCCCTCACTGATAGCAAAATGATCAACAATTATTGTCAGATTTCTCTCACTGCCATCAACTGCTTACACGTGCGAACAAGATGAATCAATAAGGCTCATGTTCATACCAACAACTAATGTCTCTTCGACGCTATTTAAGCCTTACCCAGGAGAGATGACAGGATAAAAGAACAACGCCAAGACCATTCTGTATTAGGGCACATAGTTTTTTTTCCCTATAATCGCTTATTTAGAGTAAGTTGTAATTTTTATATAGCAATAAAGGCCATTTTTTTTCCTTTTTACCTTTCTATGAGACTCGAATTTTTTTTACTATCCGTAAGATCGATGATTCCATCACCGATGCTAAGGTTGTACCATATAAATCATGCGCACACGTAATAATGTTGAGCTTACTACGATCTAAAAAAATATCCACATAGACAACAATAGACATATGCAAAGAGGATGAAAAACACCCTTTGATCGCCTACAATTGGTTGTCGACTTAAACTAAGGATATATTTAAATGCAGAGATTTCAAATAAAATCCATGAAAAATTTATAGAAAATAGTGTAAATCCTTCGCATTGGCAGAACCAACAGAATGCCGGCGCAGAGTATGTTTGCAAGTTTAAAAGAGATAATTGATACTTTGCACTTCAGTTTGACTATCTTTGATCATTTATTCTCCTTTTTACCTTGTTATTCATCTTTTATCCTGAAGTTTTCTTGCTAATTGATATTTTGCCCTATATGTATATTTCACTCATGTGAATAGACTAGATTGCCCTTTTACGGAATAGTTCAACGACTTCCTCCTCTCGTGCAGATCAGAACCTTAAGGCAAGCCTTGCACATGCACTCGGGATGGCAAAAATCCATAGCAAACAAACATGCATGCGAGATCTTGCTGGGGGTACAACAGCTCGAGGCTCGTGTCGACGGGCCATCCACGTGACCTGTAGGACGTAGCTCGACGATGTGCTTCCACGCATGGCCTGCTTATCACTGTCCTTGAACAACTCCTTCCTGGAGAGCATCGTCCTGTTATCCTTGCGGAACACCTAGATCGGAAGAGAGAGTGAAATGTAAGACAACCTCTTGCAGAAGGGGAATTTAACAATCATCTCAACAAAAGTACATCTCAATGTAAAAGATTCTCTTGTGCACAAAACAGTGCTTGGTTCAACGTTAGGTTTTTACCAAAGAAAAGCCCTTTGAAAAAGCTAGTTGTTACAGTCTCGCTGTTGCTGATATATGGAGCGGAGTATTCAGTTTCGAACCTGGAAATCATAGTATATCCTAGTAGTGTGATACACATTACTGTCGAGAAATTCACTGCTGCAGTTTCTGAGCAGTCTGAACAAGAAATACATGATCCATGGTGAAGTGAGCAAGTAAAGCAGAAGTGGAACACTGAAAAAAAAGCAGCAGCAGTGCTCGTAATGCAACGAGGAGAGGGAGGTGAGGTGAAGCCTCGAAAGCTGGTAAACAGTGCGATTACGTGTGAAGCTGACGGCCGATTCTGCGAAATCCACCGGCTAAACTAGTACAGACAAGTCTTGCGAATTTGCGATGGGACGAGGCGGGCCATGCGGTCGGCGATGTCGACGGCGTGGCGGGAGCCGGCCCAGGCGACCATCATGTGTTCGAGGTCGAACCGCGCGGTGGCCCTCTCGCCGGCGAGGTGGTCCACCTCGCCTCCATCCACCATCGCCATCGACGCGCTCGCTCGGGCCAGCGACGGAGTGCAGGGCTGCCCGTTCGGGGCTGGATTAGACATGAGGGCAATCTCGTCATTTCGTATGGGTACGGCCACATCGAATAAAAAACGAATTAAAACGGACGAGAATTCAATTAAATATAAATAGAAAGGTAAAAGAGGAAAATTAATTAAAAACAAACTGAGAGGGCAAAGTATCAATTATCCCAGTTAAAAACCACCCTTGTTCGCCTCGTCTCGACTGCTTCTAATCCAATCGCCGCCTCTTCCTCCTCCTCGGCCTCGTAATCCCAGAGCTCTCCTCCTCCCCTCCCAAAACCCTAGCACACACCCCACCCCCCGGGCCAATGGACGGCGGCGTAGGAGGAGGCGGAGGCGGCGGCGTCGTGCGGGCGGCCGCCGTCCACCGCACGCCGGAGGACGTCTTCCGGGACTTCCGCGCTCGGCGGGCCGGCCTCATCAGGGCCCTCACCACCGGTAACACCCGTCTACTTCGCGGCTGCTGTTTTCTCCGAGGCTTTTCGAATTCTGACTGGTTTGCGCCGGCTGGCGATTGATTGGTTGGCTGGTTGTTCCGCCTGCAGATGTGGAGAGGTTCTACCTGATGTGCGACCCAGGTGAGCTCCGATTCGATTCGCTCTCCTTTTGTTTTTTTTTTGTTGGGTGAAATTTGCGCATTCGTCTCTTGAGCGTGGCGTCTCTCGGTTCCCCGCTGCCGAAATTTATGGGTTTCTCCCAAATAGGCGGTGTAAACTTCGCTGATTTAGGAGCCCCCTGGCTCCAATTTTGGGAGTTGTTGCGCCGCTGCTCCAAGTTTTTGTTTCCATGTCTCCTAGCGGCTATAGTTGGGCGGAAATTTTCTGAACGATTTCTTGTGCTGCTCTTGCGCTCCCAGTTCCACTGAATTTTGTTGGTCGTCGTACTGTTCATTTGAGGAGAGGGGCAGCGGGGAGGTGGAATCCTTATCTTGTGAACTGGTTGACCACACAGTCAGGCCACTCATCAGAAAAGGACGAGTTGCCCATTTACTGTTATGCTCCTCGACAACGGCTTCTGTTTCAATGTGTATGAGGGGTATTTTCGGGAGTTATGTGTGTGAGAAAGAGAGGTGGGGCGATGGATAGTGATGACTAGTAAAATAAGTAATAGAATGCAAAAATGCAGATAAAGTAGTCCAGTGCTTCTGCCGCTACAGAATGCTTTGGATAATAATAATAATGGTTGTGTCAGGATAACAAAGTACTTCCGTGGGGCAAAGCAACTCCGGTTGAGGTCTCGCTCAGCACACCGGTGGCGTTCGGGGATGGCTTTTCTACTGTTTTATTTTTTCTGATTTTTTATTTTTGTTTTTATATTTTTTATATTGTTTAATATGTTTTTATTTTTAAATTTTAATTATATTAAATAAGTAATTTATTTATAGTAAAAAATAAGTTAGTTACAGTAAAAATAATTATAAATCATTGTTATTTTAAATAGTCCTATGAGTGGTTACTCTCTTTCTGGTTGGGACATTAGTAAGGTCTAAAAAATGCTTACAAAGTCGGATATAGGATGTGCTAGGACTGCAAATTTTCGGGCGCAAATATGGCTGTATGGGGGACATACAAAAAGACAAATGGGACCAAAAATATATTAAAAAAGCATATGACCTGAAGCTTCTCTTTTCTTATGACCTTGTTAGAAAGTGACGTGTTTTTTTGTTGAAATAGCAGTGCAGTGGCTGCTAGCTTTTTTAGGTATTTAATTAAATAAAATTAAAGAAAAATGGAAAAAATAAAAAATATTATATCTTTACAGATAATGCAAACAAAATCCCGTGTGGTCGCAAAGTTGGAGGCTACACGTGATGTAACATGTCCCGTTGTTAGAAATTATTTTTAGAACTCAATTACCATGTTCCAACCGATATAATGGGAGCAGCCACTCCCAATAGCAGCAGAAAATCCATGCCCTAGTTTTGTAATTCTTGTGGATGCTATTCAAATTTGGTTACTTTCAATTTTCCTCCACTTCTACAATTGTTCACTCATTTCGATTTCCACTTGTTAGCAGTTGATGATGAAAAGGGTGTTTGTACAGTGTAAAGAACAAACGTTTATGCCATAGTTACTCCGTTAATTTTGGATAATAATGGAAATTTGCTGTTCTTTAACGTCACATTAAAGATTTGACTCAGGAGAAGATAGCTTATGAGTTATTTTTTTACAAACTTCAAGTGCATTTATTAGGATTTTTGCTTGGAAAAGAGAATCAACAGTGCAGGCAACCAGTATCGTCATCATGATGTGACATAGATTGCACAAATTTCTTAATGTCTGGAAATGGCACTTGGACACACCTGTCTGAATTTTTGGTGGGAGAGGCAGACGAAATTTCAAACAACTGTCTCTTTTTAGTAATAGACAGTCTAAAGCTGAGCCCAGAACCTGTTTGGATGGCAATTTGGCTCCTAAAATGTGACTCAAAGGAAACCATGCAAATTGACTAATAACATCATATTTTGTCCATTCAACATTGCATGTGAAGGCTATAACAAAAACATTTGACTGTCATACTAGTAATTTGGCTACTTCCACCAGGCATCTGGTATTAGCAATTGTCGTTACAAGCTCGTCACGAAATCTATCAATTGACCTATCATTTGAACGTGACGTTGATGCATCTGCAGAAATGACGTACTTTCTATATCTTATGGTACAGTGAGCACCATAATTACGATCTCCATCACACCTCCAGAAATCCATGTCCATTATAGCATGCTCACTTGTGAAGTTGTGGAGTGGCATGGTTGCTGCAACAATTGTTGTTTTGTGTAGTCATTGGATAACTCCGCATCTTAAGCAAAATTCACCACTACATTTTCCATACACTAAAGGAGCGCTCAACGACATTACGGAAGCGTGAGTATTGATGGTTGAATTTGGCCATATTCTTTTAGGCTGTGACCAATAGTTTTTGACTATACTTTTTAAGATGGTGACGGACAGCATATACGGTTAAGTTTGAGAAACTGTTTGAAGAATCGGCTTTGAGGGGCCGCTTAGAGAAGCTGTCTTATTTGTTTTGGTTTCTTTACTTCTGGACAAGCCGAAGTCAAGAGCCATAAAAAAGCTAAAAGTACAGGGCCTCTCTTTCTCACCGTTGCGTTTGGTTCAGCCCTTCATCAGAATTTAAGAACATGAATCCTCTGTCCTTTGTATGGCCTAGGTAGCTGGCCAATTAGGATATCCAGCACCAAAGAGATAATATTTACCGAAAACAAATTCAAGAAAATTTACAAAAAAAAACAATTATCCATCTCTTAAGTCGGATAAACCAGGATGCTACAAGGTTGATAAAACTAACAAAAGCAAAGATCCTTATCAGAGATCAAAGACATGCATACAGTTCATTCTTACAAACAAAGACATACATAACTCCCTAAAAATACAGTCTTTATTTTGGGAAAATTGAATATATAGGACCAAGTTGAGAGCGTTTTTACAAAATAGGATCAAGTTCATTGTCTTTCTAAATATAGGACTGAGTTCATCACCTTCTTGCAAATAAGGTATTTTTCCCATTTTAATTTTATTTTCATTTTTCAGCCCATTTTCTCTACGCGAAATGACTCTTTTGCCCTTGTCTTTTTCCCCAAATCCTCTTCACTCCAAGCGGTGCTCGCGCGCGGCGAGCGAGGCGGCGGCGTGGCGTTCGGCAGCGAGGAAGCGGCGGCGCGCGCTCGCGGCGCGCGGCCAGCGCGGCGCGCTCAGCGAGCGAGCGAGCGGCGAGGAACTTGCTGCCCGGCGAGGAACTTGCTCGCACCGCCCGCCGCCGCTCCTCGCCGGGCGAGCAAGTTCCTCGCCGCCGCTCGCTCGCCCGCGAGCGCCACGCCGCTGCTCTCCTCGCTGCCGCGAACGCCACGCCGCCGCTCCTCGCCGGGCCTGCCGCCGCGCTCTCCCTCGCTCATGCGAGCGCCGCGTGCGCTGGCCATGCGCGCGCCAGCGCCATCGCCCGCGAGCGCCGCGCCGCTGCTCCCTCGCCGCCCGCGAACGCCATGCCGCGCTCCTCGCTGCCGCGAGCACCGCCTGGAGTGAAGAGGATTTGGGGAAAAAGACAAGGGCAAAAGAGTCATTTCGCGTAGAGAAAATGGGCTGAAAAATGAAAATGAAATTAAAATGGGAAAAATACCTTATTTGCAAGAAGGTGATGAACTCAGTCCTATATTTACAAAGACAATGAACTTGATCCTATTTTGTGAAAACGCTCTCAACTTGGTCCTATATATTCAATTTTCCCCTTTATTTTTAGGAACACAAAGTGCTCCGCTACTAGATCGAGATCAAAGATTAACCTAATAAACAGTCAAATTAGTAGTTCAGAGCTCACAGTTATTTGCTTCTACCATTTGGGAAATAAAATCAACACCATCGATCGATTACTATTCTAGTAGTCATCCATGAACAAAATTAGGTTGTAATTAATATGCCAAGCCATAACATTGTAATCACAAAAGGCATAATCTGGTTTGGGAAACAATCTCGATTCACAGATTCAGATCTGCCTGATGTAAGACAGTAAGAGGATGCGGGAGAGGAGGGGACTCGGATAGAGGATGGCGGTAATTCTGTAACCGGGTGGACGGCTCCCCTCAAGGAGCGACCCTCGAGCAGCTCCTCATTTTTGCCCTGCAACCCACTCAGCTCCTGGCTAGCTCCCTGGATTCGATTTTGTGGAGCCGCCCTCATTCGGCCTGGCTCCAGCTGCTTTTTGCGAGAAGCCTAAAGCCAGACCAGGCCAAACACACCCTGAATTATTCCCGACTCTTGTATGTTATACAGGTAATTGATTATCCAGGCTTTTTGCTTTGTATGTTATGAAGCGTTTTCTTTTGTGTTATCATTTTCTTGTTTGATGGAATGTTCAGTTTCGATTGGCTGGATCAGTCATTCCTGTTCTTGTTCCATTTCATTGCTGTTACTGAGTGTCAGCCATTTTAAAGCTTTCTTAGTCCCGTTTTCGCTTTGGTAGATGGTTTAGGGTTAGAGCTTGAAAAGATCACAGCGTACTAAACTGAGGAATTATCAATTTTTTTTGATGTAGAGAAGGAGAACATGTGTCTGTATGGACTTCCCAATGAGACGTGGGAAGTAAACTTGCCTGCAGAGGAGGTTCCTCCTGAACTCCCGGAGCCAGCACTAGGAATTAATTTTGCCCGGGATGGGATGAAAGATAAAGATTGGCTGTCACTTGTTGCGGTGCATAGTGATTCTTGGCTATTGGCGGTTGCCTTTTATTTTGGAGTAAGGTTTGGATTCGACAAGGAATCCAGGTATTTCATTTGTTCTTTTTATAAGAGTTTTGCTTGGTATTTTTCTGGCTGTTTCACGCTCTTTTTCTCTTTAACTATCCATGCTTTTGTAGAACAGTGAATATTTCAGTAATGAGTATTGTGTCAAGTTTGACAATGGTGTTAATGTGTTATTGCTTTTCATGGTTTGCCCAATTTCTGTCCTTAAGCTGCCCATGGTTAATGTGGTGAATTAATTGGACTGGATGCGACATTTTTTGGTAGGCATAATTAGACTAAAATATATTTTTAAATTTTTTACTTATGTGTAACCAAGAAGTGTAAGTGATGTGTTGTTTGGCTGGTCTGTCATCCTTTCAAAATGGTTGATATAATGCAGTAACAGTTTGTTTAGTCGTTAGCTTTAGCTCCATGTGCAATATTTGTGTCTTCAGATTTTTCAAATTTATTAATGTCAACAGTTCTCTAGCCCACAGTCTAATAAATCTTTAGGAAAACGATTTCTTAGGGAATTTTGACACAAACACTCAAGGGAATTTGCTAGTGGACTCCCTTTGACATCTCCTTTCAATGGTGACCTTTTACTAGGCAAAATGTCCTAAAGTATTTGTTGTTTGCTAGTTGATCTGAACAGTGACGGACCTAGGATTTCTAAAATATGTATTCAGAGTTGACAAATAAAAGGTAAAAGTTCACAATAGCAAAAAAATGTACAAATTGTTTCATGCTAGATACAACATCTATAAATAATTTAGAAAAATTACAAAATAATTTAGAGAAATTACGAAATAACTTAGGATGAAACTGTGTTGATACAGTCTGATGTGCATAACCTATGTGTACCAATATACAATGGTATGTGATCGGTGCCTAGTGCCTACTGCCTTGTCGGTCTAACTGTCACTGCCGCACGCTTCCTCCCCGGCTCTCAGGTTACAGCCATCGTCCGTTTGCTCCTTGCAGATGTATCACCGCCTGTCGTGGCCATGATCCTTGGCACCGAGGCTAAGCCAGAGGCTAGAGTTGCTCTTAACTTCTTACCAAGTCGCACGGTGGCTAATTGCCCCTCGATTTTGTGCGCCAGTGCCACCGGGTTTGGCGATTTTGGTCTGGATCAGTGGAGCCTGAGAGAGGCACACAGAGAGAGGAGGCAAGGGAGGGGATATGTTAGGGTTTGAGAGGTCTACGGATGGGCCAATGGGCCAGTCTGATAAGGAGGCAAATGAGTTGTTAGGCCATACTACTTTAAGTGAATTGGAGGGGGGAGGTGCAGGAGTGGGTTGAAATCAATTGAGAGTACAATTATAGAATATTTTGTCTAATTATCAATATATGTGTGATATACCTACTAAATATTGGGTATTACATGAAAAAATTTGGGTGTTCTAACACCCTTGAACCACATTGAATCCGCACATGGATCTGGACATCCAGTGCAGTATGGCATATACCCCTATGTTATTTTTTGCATCATGTCGGTGCTATGATTGTGCTTCTGTTTATGGACACTATGAGTTCTTGTTCTTGTTTATGATGATTTTGATGTGAACTGTGACATTGACAGCATGATTAAAGTTACACGCAAATAAAGTTTTTAACAAATTCTCTAATAAAATCCAAAAATGGAAATTTCATGTTGAATTGCGTATGCTTTTCTAGTTTCCACAAATGGAAAGACTACAGAAAGTTTTCTTTTATGCAAAAGCAAAAAAAAAAACACTCCACCCACTGTTGATTTTGCCTCAAGATTCATGCATGAGCCCAACCAGGGTTTACTGCATGGCCCTGTGGTGGTCGGCAAGGCGGTGGTGGCACTGTGGGCCATGGGCCCAGAGGAGGGTGATGGAGCCATGGAGGACAGAGGCCTGGGGTTATGGCTTGAGGCTGTTAAGCCCGAGAATTTGTTTCTTTGGCCCTAGCTTCAGCTTATTTTGCTAATAAGTTAAACCAACAGGTCTTTCATTTGGTTCAGAATGGTAGGTTGTGGTGTGGACGCGTGGTACATCTCGATTTAAATGTAATGCAGACATAGAATACAATGAATACAATGTCACACTTCTGTCAAATACATACCATTGTGCATATTTAGAAATTAGAATCGGTAATAGTAATTGTACTTTTACATTTATGTGGATTGAATCGGTTACATACACCAGAGGCTTATAATGTTGTTGATTATATTTTCAAAATTTTCCATTACATTAGATTGCAAGGAAAGTAAACTTTATTTTATCACCAAAAGCAGAATGTTTTGAAGAAAGATTGGAAAAATAAACTGTATGGAACTTGCGATGAAATTTGTTGTGCATTATTAAAGCTACTTGACTTTGGTGGAATTACCTTCTTTTGTTGCCTTGCAGGAGACGGCTCTTCAACATGATCAATAACCTCCCCACCATATATGAGGTGGTCACAGGAACTGCCAGAAGGCAGCCAAAAGAAAAAACTCCTAAAAGCAACAGTAAGAGTAACAAATCTGGCTCGAAGGTATGAAAGTTTTTCCATTAAATTGTGACAATGTTTTACTATATGAGAACAGCTAACTAATTACATCATTCTTTTCTGGCACTAAACATTTGGAATCATAGCCCTCACGTCAGTCTGAACCCAATTCAAGGGGCTTGAAGATGCCACCTCCAGAGGACAACGAAGAAAGTGAAAAGGAGGAAGAGAAAGAGCAGGAAGATCACGAGAGTGCACTGTGCGGTGCATGCGGTGAAAATAATGGACAAGATGAGTTCTGGATCTGCTGCGACGCATGTGAGAAATGGTTCCATGGTAAGTGCGTCAAGATTACTCCAGCCAAAGCGGAGCACATCAAGCAATACAAGTGCCCCAATTGTAGCAGTAGCAGCAAGAGAGCCAGAGTTTGAGTCTCGGAGATCTCACGCCGATGCTCCAAGAACTAAGGAGTCTTGACATCTTTGTAAAGAACCAACCATTCGGGCTGCAGTGCTCAATAACTGTCCATTTAGTTGTCGCCCTCAGGTTAGGACCGGTGTAGATTTGAATGTCTTGTGTGGTGCTTGAGGATGTCCCTAGATTAATCACTGTACTTGTGGTTTGTATGCCCTCAAGCCCTAATGGTTGGTACTGGACTCTGATTTAGATTTTGGGTGAGTTCTTTTTAACTTATAACTTCTCTTAAACAAACAAACGGGACGGTTTCTCTGTAGTCATTTCGAAGCGGCTTATCGGAACAACTTTTTTAAACAGCTTATCGGCATTTGGTTTGTTCACCTAAGCGTTCGTGTTAAAACCAAAAATATAAGCCACAGTCAAAGAGAATACACCATTTATCTATGAAACGTGTGACCACGTAGCTGTTTAAAAGGTAGATTCATGTTATTTCCTGACAGCATTTCTCTCATCTGTACACAATCTAGCAGAAAGGCTAGGTCCCGTTGGTTTTCTTACCATGTACCAGTAGAAGTATGCAATGGTTCAGCCTGGTTGTTATATCTGGTATTGTGAGTTAGATGTTTTTACTTTTATTTTCACCTTTTCGGTTGTATGCTGTAGCAAATTTAGGTCCTGTTTGGAAGGTCGTAGAATTCCTACTTTCAAAATGGGTTGTCATACAAGATGCCTCATGACATTTGTAGATTACTGTGCATCACCATGACAACATAAACTGTTGTGTTTTACTTTACCCTGCCTCTGTTATTTGGTCCAACTCTTATGATAATCTCTATTTTATGCTTCATTTTCCAGTGTGCGTTTTGCATGAGCTCAGTTACTTGTTACTTATTTAATGGTTGATGGTTTTATGTGGGTATGGCATCTGTAGTGCTCAGTTCTGTCAAGAAGCTTGCATCAGAATATGATGGTAAGACACTTTTTTGGGTATGTTTTGCTCTGTACTTGTTTTGTTGTAATCTTCCACCCTGCTGACTTCTTTTTACAGGATATAGCTCTCAGTTCTTCAGATAATCAGATATAGCTATTAGATATATAATATATAGTTTGCAAATAAATTTTTAAGAAATAGTTCTAGTCATGAAACTAACGGCCATACTAACTATGGTCACGACCTACAGTTGATATGCTCTGATACTAGCTATGTCGGACTCAGATTTTGCAATCCAAAATTCTCTATGATTCCACCGCACTATTCCTTGGATCAGTAGATAGTACTCACAGATATATTACTGAATATTAAAGTATATCTCATGCGGAAGTGTAAATATATTAGAAAATTTACTCATGGGCCGATCAGGCCAAAATCAATAAAATACAGCAGTGAGAACAGGAACTTTACACGAGTGGGACCCTCAAGATATGCCCACAGGAAGCCAACTGGGGTTCGTGACCTAGTTCTTGGCTTCTTTATCTTCTTCACCATCATGACCGAATGTATTGCATGAAGCGTAGCGTTTTGACTCCTAATTCTGTGTTGATTGAGTGAACGAGGGTGAGCACAATCCACTGTGCTTCACGAGCCAATACACAGTATGCAAATAAATAACATGCATGGCTTGCTAAGGGAAGGCTCAGGTTATTATATTTGCCATAAATTGCTTTTAAGGATACGATACATAGAAAATCTTTTAGACCTAGCAGATTTAACAAAAACAGATTTTGTAAATGTATAAAAGAATGCAATAATACCAGTGATCCAGATTTCATCCACCATTACATGGTTTCTGTATCTCATGCTAATCTTTCAGCATCATATCCGCTTAACTTTATCACAAGGACGACACCTAGGGCAACACAAATCAGGGCTTTTCATGGCTCGCCACTTTTTCAATCTCACCCACAAAGTTTTTGAAATAAAACTATCTCAAGTTAAGTTCCCATGTCTGCTCATGACCGTGGGTACGACTGTTTGAACAGTTTTGACTCTACAGAGTTTGTACACTTTCACCACAAGAGACAATCTGCTCGTTGCTCCACACGATTCCTTAGTCATGCAGTTGAGTAGATCATCACAGTAACTTTTTGAAATATCTGGCCCCTTTTGTCATCTCACTCTATGGGATTCTCCCACTTGCGATAGGTCCCGTACGTTGCTTTGGATGTTTACTACAACGACTAGCGCAGCGAGACTCCACTCTCCGCAATGTCTAGCACAGCTGGCAACTTCACCCTGCCCTTGGTCTCCCTTTAACCCTCCCCTTGCTCTTGTAATATTCCACTTCTTTCCACTACCTGTGAGATGAGTCCGAGGGTTCCACAGATTTACTTAGCCAAGTTGCAATTTGCAGACTTGTGGTTATACTGTTTTACAGCAGGAGATCATGATCCGATTCAGCCCTTAGGGTTATATGGTAGGTTCTACCATAATCCACATATTCGCGTGCTTCCACCGCACCGGCCTCTGTCACCACCCGCCCAGATAAATAAATATATTGGAGACTTTGAGAATATAAATTACCATGTCAAAACTAGCTATTTTCCCCAACTCAGTTTTCATGATTAAAATTGATGCTTGGGGCATTTTGGTGCCCCCGGGTATCTAAGCTGTACTAAGCACGGTGAGTAAACATAGACTTATTTTCCAAAAGACTACCATTATAATTTTTCTAGGGTGACAAGGCTCACATGTTCAGAATATCCTAAGAGAATGTAATACTAACAAGTTCAATAGTGGACATGTAGCTAGTATTTTAAAACAATCATAGATTTGCATATAAATTATTGGCATGCAACTTGATAATTTAAACAAAAATAACTTGCTGGAAATGTAGGTTCAACATGATTAAAGTATTAACTCGCCTTGGGCGGTTTACCGTGGTTTTGAGCTCACTCAAAGCTTTCTCATTTGATGGTCTTGAGCTCCTGGTCTTCATCCTCATCTGAATCTTGGACTCACCTGATCCATTGTTTCTTCAGGGCTCCATTTCTAATTACGTGCTAAACAACTGAATCCAAATAAATGCAAAAATAACTCAAAAGCCCAAATAAATCCAAAAGAATTCAATTTGGTTGTATTATGATTACATAGGTGAGTTAGGATAAAGTTTATTATGCGCGGGTTATTTTCAGAGTCAAAGGAGGTTTGAGGAATGTGAGGAATGACGGAGGAAAATCCGCTGAGACAGATGTCAAGGAAGGGTTCATGATGAGAGTAATATTCACGGGAATATTCTGCTTCGGGTTTAAAGATAGCTAGGCATAGCCGACTATAGTTTTGATCTTTTTATTAATAACTTCTTCTGTTATTTTTATATTTATTAAGAAAGTTCCATGAGTTAAAGTGGAGCTATGGATTTATGGACTCACAAACCATTGGTATACTCATATCACTCTTCTTAATTCTTATCTCTAGGTAATTCATGATATATTATCATTTTGAAGTGTAGTTGCCAAATATGCAAAGGATCTGGACACCTGATTTTATTTAATAAATTACTAAAGAATGGGATTGCTCATTTACCCCATTAATAATTAATTTTTTTCTAAATTATTATTTACTATCGATCGGTGACTACTGAGCCTTTCTAGGGTTTACATGCATTTTCGGGTAAAATGTTCCTCTTAGTTAAAGTCTGAGTATGACTAAAATTCAATTACCATCCATCGGTGTGTTAGCAAGTCATTTTAATTTTGATCTATTAAATGGTTCTGTTGCCACATGGTTCATTAAGGTGTATGTTAGCTAGATTATTTTTAACGATTTGTGACCCATGGGTCATTATATTTTAATTGACGCACAAAGTTATACATCCTTTTAACATGATCCTTCTATTGAAAGATGCCTTTTTGATTAAAGGTTGTTGTTATTTTATATATACTATAATTATCACTTGACAGAGTTTATTTTTCATTAAGACCTATTTATGAGGGACCTAGCTTTATGCACATATACCATTGTATTTCAATATCATTTGTATGAAATCTATACTTTTATAGGTTTCTTAGTGGATATGTAGATTTCTAAATTAATATCATCAATATCCTCCATAATCTTATCCAACTATTTTTTAGAAAAATCCTTAATTAGAGTAGACACCCCAACTAAAATATTTTTAATTAATTTAAATGAGCTCCAAAAGTCATCGTTTTGGTTCCAATCGACAATACTTGAATTTAGAAATTTATTTCATCAAGTTTGGAGTTAAGATGAATAAGTTATGCCTATTTAAAGTTATTTGTTTGAATTAAATCCGAAAATAAGATATGAGAGAGAGATCTTTTGCTGATAGGTGCGCCTGGTTAAGTTCATACTGGTCTGAACATTTGAGATAGTTCGGACCATCCGAATGGGTGGGATGCAAGAGCCGTCCGACCAGTAAGGAACCGCCTGATCGCCCGAGTGGTTCAGACCGTCGAACGGTTACGATGCGTGAACTATCTGATCAGCGATGGACTGCTCAGATCGAGTGAAAGGTTCGGACTATCCGAACGGCTGAGACACGCGAGTCATTCGATCAGCGATGGACCGTCTGATCAAGCGGAAGGTTCAGACTGTCCGATGGTTGAGACACGCGAGCTGTTCGATCGGTGATTGATCGTTCGATTGAGCTAAAGGTTCGGACTGTCCTAACAACTAGGTCATGTGAGTCATCCGATTAGCGATGGACTGCTTGGATTCGGCAAGGAAAGTTCGAACCGTCCGAACAGCTGGCAAATGTGCACCGTTCGATCAGCTGATGAGTCATTCGGACCATCTGATCATTTGTTCGGATTGTTTGAACAGTCACCTTGTTCAACCCAGAGCTCCCGCCTCTTCTTGGCCGGCAACAAAAGGGCTTGCCGTCGACGATAGAGGCGATAGACAGACATGAGTATCTCAAAATAGAATACTCATGCCTGAGTGCATGACTGGGCTTAGACCTGCTAACTAGTTTGATGATGGTGGCGGTCAGCGGCGACCAATGGCGGTGGTGGAACTGGGGAGGTAGGGGAAAAATATCTACGGTGTTCTAGCACAATTCATGGATAGGGGAGCATCTACAGGGTGACTCAACTTCACCTGAATGCTTGGACGAGCTCGAGGATGCTAAGAGTGGTCTGGCAGCGGCGGGGAGAGGAGGCTCATGGTGTCGGCGAGGTGCGGGCATTGGTGTATCTAGCCGAGGGTGGGGATGGTGTCACCTTCCTCTGAGGGTGCTCTTGCTTAGTGGAATTGACTTGACGAAGGTCCAATTGGTGGATTGCCTGATGACTGGAGTTGAGGAAGAGAGGGTCGTCGATACTTCTTCGGGCGGTGATAGTGCAATTCTTCATTGTGGGAGGAAGAGAGTGGTGGTGTGATGAGGGTGGAGGCTCGGGCAAGGCTTTATAGCCAGCTGAAAGGGCTGGTCATGTGAAGGGGGTGGTTGGCGGTCGCTACGGTGGACGTAACACCGGTATGGCTACAGGGGCCAATGAGTCGAGCTCACATCGTGACGGCAACGCACCGCAGGGCATGGTAAAGGGATGGCCGGTGTAGGGCATGGTTTTGCTTGTCACACTAATGGAGGGGCACTCGCACCAAGGAGCATGGGCGATTGTCCAATTAGCACGAGAGGAGTAATGGCGACGTGAAGAGGCAGGGCCAGGCGAGATTGTGGCCGACGGGAGCAAATGAGGCGTCGAGTCACGATGGCATAGGCGCTCACTGTGGCTGGCTCGAGTGGTAGAGCGCGGCGGTCGGGCGGCGCTTCTCCGTTCTTCGGCCGTATGGTGAGTCAAAAAGGGCAAACTCCGATGCGACGACGTTGCTTTGGTGATGCATAAGTAGAGCTTTAGCAGCGCAGAAGGGCAGTAGTGGCATGGGTGAAGGGGGGCACATTGGCGACCGGTGGTCACTGTGCATCGCAGCAGAATGGCTGCTGTGACGGAACCGGTGAAGTAAACGGCAGAAGAAACAGAGAAAGGGCCAGGCGGCTCGATTGACTGAAAGGCCAATTAAGTTTTGGGGCTGAGCCCACTGGAAGAGAAAGAAAGAAGGAGAAGAAAGCATAGGAGTAGTGTTTTGCAAATTTTAGAAATATGAATTCTAAATTACACTTCTATTTTTTTAGACTTAAGTTTGTGGTTGAGTTTTGAATTTCCAACCTTGAGTTTGATATACTAATCAAATTAAAAAGAATAAATTCTTGGTTTAATCATTGAGACTCAAAATTCAATATTCCCTTGTATCAAATATTATTTAATTTGCCTTCGGATTTTGACTTCTGATTTTATTTTATTAATACAATTATTGTTTTACTTGGATATTATCTCTTGTTGTCAACTTGCAAATTGCAAAACTCGAGAAGTTCCAAATGAATGCTCAAAAGAAAATCGAATGCCAATAAGATCCAATGAAAAGGTCTAAAATTCTCACAAATTTTGGACATATGAATTTCATGACGTTACAGTGTCTATGTGGAAAGACTCCTAATTATTCCAGTTTTCACCTCTTTGGGTGTGTGTGTGCTATATATGTTCTTCTTGCATCTCGTGAGTGCACCAAGCTGACGGCTCAGTCTATTGAGTGTATTTTTCTAGGCTATAGTGCTGAGCATAAGGGATATTGTTGTTGGGACCCTGTTGGCCGATGGATGCAGATTTATTAGGATGTTGCTTCTGATGAGTCTTGTCCTTTCTATCATCGCCCTTCTCTTTCCTCCACTTCAGCATCTCTTGTCGAACTACTTTCTTTCCTGACCTTTCCTTCTACCCTCATAGTCACCACTCCTCCACCACAGTCTTTGGTATCTCTGGTGCCTCCTTCCTAGTCAGCACATTCTTTACCACCGACACTCTCTCCCGAGGTTACTCCTAATCTTGTTCCTTCTTATCCTCTCTACTATACTCGTCATCTGCGAGTTAAGGATTCTTCTGATGTGCCCTCTCCTTCTGATGGGTCATTCTCTTCGGCCTATCCTTCTCACTATGCTTTTCGCGATCGCTAGTCTATTTGGCCTCTTGAGCATTTTGATTTTGCTGTCGCTGACTTGCCGAACCGACATCTTACCATGATGCTATTGTTCATCAGAAGTGGCATCATGCGATGACAGAGGAGATTGTTGTCCTTGACCATAATGGCACGTGATATCTTGCTCCTCTTCTTTGCACGTGTTATTCCTATCACAAGTATGTAGGTCTATAAGATTAAGACATACTCTGATGGTTCTCTTGAGCATTACAAGAGTTGTCTTGTAGTGCGTGGTTTTCAGTAGGAGCATGGTCGTGAATACGATAGGACCTTTGCTCCCGTCCGCACTCTTCTTGTTGTAGCCTCTGTTCGACAGTGGTCTATCTCTTAGTTGGATGTCATGAATGCCTTTCTCAATGGCGAGTTACGTGAGGAGGTCTATATACAGCCGGCCCCTAGGTATTCTGTTCTTGAGGGTGTGGTTTGTCGCCTTCGCCGATCTCTTTATGGCCACAAGTAAACTCCTCGTGCCTGATTTGATCATTTCTCTTTTGTTGTCACTACAGCTGGTTTATCTGCTAGTGCTCATGATCCTGCTCTTTTTATTCACACTTTGCCTCGTGGGTGGACTCTTCTTCTTTTGTATGTTTATATATGATTATTACTAGAGATGATTCTCAGTACATCACTTTTGTCAAGGAGTGTTTTCATGAGCAGTTTCTCATATCTGATCTGAGTTCTCTTCGCTACTTTCTTGGGATTGATGTTATTTTTACACCTGAGGGTTTCTATCTGTCTCAAAAAAAGTATATCTAGGATCTTCTTGATTGTGCCTCTCTTACTGATCAGTGCACAACTGAGACTCCCATGGAGCTTAATGTTTATCTTCGTTCCACTGATAGTGAGTTTCTTACTAATCCTACTTGCTATCGTCACCTTGTTGGGAGTCTTATTTATCCTAGTGTCACTCGTCCTGACATTTTGTACCCCATGCATTTCTTGAGTAGGTTTATTTCTGCTCCCACTCAGCTACACTATAGTCATCTTCTTCGTGTTCTACGATATCTTCATGGGACTATCTCTCGTCATCTCTTTTTCTCTCACTCCAGCTCTTTACAACTCCAGGCCTATTCTAATGGCACATGGGTTAGTGATCCCTCATTGTGGTTCTCTCATTGCTTAGAAGACAAAGAAATAGACAGTAGCTTCTTGTTTGAGTTCTAAGGCTGAGTTGCGAGTTATGACTTTGTTAACTACGGAGGTTACTTGGCTACGATGCTTACTCGAGAATTTTGGTGTTTCTGTTTCTGCACCTACTCATCTTTTGTCTAACAGTACAAGTGCTATTAGCATTGCTAAAGATTCGGTGAAGGAGGAAGTTACAAAACATATTGGTGTTGACGCTTCCTACATGCGGACACAAGTGCAAGATTAGTGTAACAGCCCAGCTGTTTATGAAAAAAATTATTATTATTAATTGATTTAATTTAAAAACAAAACATTTGCTTTGATTGCTTAAATCTAGAAAAATTTAATTGCATAAACTTCTGTTTTAAAAGAGGCTATTGTTGTGAAAAATAATTTAAAAGAAAAGTATATGCTTTATCAAATAAAGGGTATTTGAAATTCTGTATAAAACTATTTCAAATTAATTATTGAATTACTGAAATTTTATTGGATTTTATTTCAAGCCTTGAGGTGAGAAAATAAAGTTATTGCATTTTATAAAAGCCAAAATAAAGTTATTTCTTTGTTCAAAGGTCAAAATAAATGCATTTCATTTTCCTAAGTCAAATCTATAATTATAATAATTTTCAGGAATTTATAAAGATTTAAAACCCTCCTCTTTAAAGTCAATTTGTGTTTTTGCAAAAACCTAAATCTCAAAATGGATTGAAAATATTTTTATTAAGTCTAGAAATGTTCCAGAGGATTGTTTTGCATGATATGTATCCCTGTTGACCCTGTGTGCACTAGCTTTTCCTAGAATAGTGCGATTTACACAGAGAGACTTGGAGTTTTTGCTCTGGGTCCCGACAATTAGGTTGTTGCTCTTCAATATGTGCCTTCAGAGTTTCAGTTGGTAGATTTCTTCACCAAGGTACAGACCGAAGCCCAGCACAGCTTCTACCTTTCTAAACTTCATGTTGTTGATACACCATAAGTTTGAAGGGGGTATTAGATATGTATTATATAGCTGTGTATTTACCCTGTTGTATAAGGAGTTTCCTGCATATATGCTATACATGTACGTGTATACGTATTAACCTATTAGCCTCATAATGAATAGAAGCGCTATTCATAACAGTAGCCATGTAGGTCCAAGTAGGAGAAAAACACATGGACTTTTCATTGGCAAAAAAAACTGACTCGAAACATTATGAATGGTTCATAAATAGCGACTAGAGTGTAAAACCTAACCTATTTTGAGTTTTACGTGCTAACCAGTTTATTAAAAAAAAAGTGTTTTTAAGGAATATCAGCACATCTAGTTCTTTTCTTGTCTAATAAACAGCTAATTATGACCACGGTGCTAATTTCTCTGTAAAGAAGATCTCCCAGGTAGCAAATACCCCCATAAACATTTTTTGAGACTCAACCACAAGCACTCCATGAACTTACTGATCTTAACCGGAAACGCATCCCATCGATAATCTCTCTTTCACTAATCATTGTACCATGCCTTGTACCATGTCTTCTATATGAGCTCTTTTAAGAAGGTGGTCCTCCCAGGCATGAACACAGACCATCAGAAGCTCTTAAAAGGCTGGTTCATTGTCTTGTTGATTCCTGATCTTGTTCCTGTGGGTCATTGCTTCACATGCGATGTCTGAACTAGCACTGGTGGCACAAGAACATTCCATCAGTCCAGTGGACAGGTGAAAGGGTTGGTGGCTGACACGGCAAAGAAAAGCAAAGCAGATTTTGAGGGTGTTCAGAATGACGCTGGTTTATGATTTTTTTTATTATAATTAGTTTATTTTTTTACTGTAGCTGAATTGATTTATTTAACATAATTAAATTTAAAAAATTAAAAATAGAAAAAATATGTTAATCTATCACAAGCAATACAGAGAAATAAAAAAACCTAAAATAAAATAAAATAATTAGAAATAAATAAAAAAATAAACAGTAAAAAAAAAGCCAAACGTCACAGCTAGAGCTGGGAGTTGGGCGTCGCCTTGCAAGCGCGGTCCGAACCCACCGTGCCGGGCGGTTCGTGCCGTGCGGCTCGGCCCAATCATCCCACCGTCGTGCGCGTGCGTGCGGCCGCCTCACCTCGGTCGGGCCCAAATGCGGCCTAAAGCCCGCGCGTTTGGCGTTAAATGTGCCGTGCCGGTAAGCCCGCCCAAAGTTACTATGCACGACAAAGGCTGCGCGACAATTGTGGCGATGTCCGTCATCTTACTTTCTCTCGCACCCATCTCGTTGAAAATTAATTCAAGGTTTTAATGCGTGTAATTTTTTTGCTGGTTGCCTGGTTGGGGACGTCGACGCGCGTGGAGGAGGTCGTCAACTTCTTGGCGGCTTCGTCGATGTGGAGGTGTAATGCGACAAGAAGTCAAGAGGGCGCTGACGCCGAGGGACGCGGCGATGGGGGTTTTGGCCGGCAGCTCGGCCTCTCGGGTACGCTCCTTTCCTTCCCCTCTACCCCCTCTGCTGTGTGTGTGATATTGTGATTATGATTGTGATACTGGGATGGCGACGGGAGGGCGGGGGCGGGGGGACGCGGGAGGGGGAGCCGGGGAGGGTGGGGGCGTGCCGGCCGTGCCCCCGTGCCGCCCGAGCCCACCGTGCCGCCCGAGCCCGCCGTGCCGTGCCGTGCCGTCCATCGTGCCGGATTTTGAGGCCCGGCACGGCCCACCCGTTCGTGCCGTGCCGGTACGGCCCGCCACGTGTCGGGTCGGGTCGTGTTTGGGCCGTGCCGTGCCGGTCGTGCTTCGGGCTGGCCCAAATAAGCCCGGCTCAAGTCCCAGCTCTAGTCACAGTTGACGCTGTTTGATGGTACTGGACTACTGGCCCTTTGGAAGTAGAGGTTTCTGCATTCTGACCATCATTCCTGTTGTTTACCTGCTTCTGGGACTCGCTTGGAACGCGATGATTTCGTAGTGATTCCATTCACGTGCAAATCCTGTGTTTTATACAGGTCCTTATCATTCTGTGGTCGTTATGCGAGCGGGTGGTTAGCATGGTTTTGTAAGCATCCTTGTGGTTTACAATCGATTACGATATTTTAGTGTGAAAAAATGCGAGGAAAATTACACTAACACCTTTTTTTTATATATTTAAAAAAAAAGCACCATTTCCTATCTTGTTTACCGAAGTCTAACCATATGTGACAGGTAACTCCAAAGAACGCGGCTTCCCTGTTCCTATTTTCGTGTTCTCTCCGTGTTTCCGCCTATGTGTCATGCGTCTGTTAGTTCTAACAGACGCATGACACATAGGCGGAAACACGGAGGGAGCACAGAAATAGGAACAGGGAAACTCCATTCAACTCCAAAGGGTACATATGTTGTTCCCTTTGTTCTCAAGAGATGTTTTAGGATGCGTGCGGACAAATCTTTTAAACTTTTGACTACTAATATATATACAACAGTATTTTTAGATTTGTCGTATATAAGCGATATTAGTAGAGTTATCGTCGAAGACAATAGTAAATATGTGCATTAGAAAAAGTAATGGCTAAAATTGTGTATCGAAGACCGTACTGTTACGTGATACTGCAAGTAAAAATTAAAGAGGATGGAGGTAGCATTTTGAAACAACATGTCTGGTTAATTGGTATCTGAAATTATACACGCCATGTTCTTTTTACTTTCCAGCAACTTTTAGTGTAGCTCAAAAAGAATAAGTCTATTATATCAAGACTGTTATTTTTAGTTTCGATTTATAATTTTTAGCTGCGGCTTATAACTTTTAAGTTATTTATAAGAAAAAGTATAGAGTAATAAAAATTCGTATACGGTTTTGATTAATATAAATAAAGTCGATATAATATATACTACAATTAACTTATAAATTTCACTTAAGAAAGTACTTTATTTAAAAGTTAACTACTATATAAAAATTAAAAAATAAATTTTAAAAGCTAAAAAGAAGTAAGCAGTACGGGGAGGAAAACTGAAGCCCTGCTCGGCAAAATATTTGACGGATTTCCCGCGTACCACTCCTTAAAAGCACCGTGTTGAAGGCCAGCTGGGATCGTTCGTACCACGTCATCAGTTACCAGTTACCATCGATGTTGTGTCCGTGCAACCTGCTTAAACGGAGCTCGTACTACCTGCCTTCGCCCTAATGGCCAATGGCACCAAGGACACCTCCAACTCACCCCGTCAGCGCTATATAAAGGCCAACCACTTATCGGCTTATAAAAACCCTTTTCTTACATTAAATACTTTTCTATAGTAACTAATTTTTAAATAAAATATTTTAAGATAAAATCTACAAATTAATTAAGTACATACTGCACGACTTTATTTATATCGGTTAAAATCACATATAAGTCTCTATCTATTTATACTCTCTTTTGTGAATAACCAAAAACTATAAATCACAATATAAAAGAATAGACCCAAAAATAAGTCACTTTAGCTTTTGTTCTAATCAGGAGAGGAAGACGAGAGAGTGCCCTTCAGTACATCCTTTTCGAAAGATAATGTAAATGGATATGAAAAAACTAAAAAGAATTGGTTAGATAGGCCATGATGTAGGTCTTTTTTTTGTCTTGGACTTATGGTTTATAACTTTTGGACTGTTTATGAGATAGAGTAGGGAATAATATAAACTCACGTGTGGTTTTGGTCGATATAAACAAAGTTATTACGTTGTGTACTATAATCGATTTATAAACCTTACCTTAGAAAGACATTATATTTAAAAGTTAGTTACTGTAGAAAAATAAAAAAATAGCTTTTAAAAATTGAAAAGAAGATACTCGTAATCCATCATCTTGCAAATACTCAACTCAAAGCCGACATATATTAGGAGAACAGTATATTTTCAGTGAATAGTATATTTTATTTTTTTCTCTTTTTTATTTTTATTTTCTGATTTCCTTTTTAGCAGGATTTGTCTTTTTTTTCCCCTCGATGTGCAGAACGAATATATACTTGAGATTTTGCGGCATCATAGATTAATTTTTTTTCAAAATTGTTATTTTATTTTATTTTTATAACCATATGCGTCGTGTTTCAAAGATAATACAGAGTGCATCTAAGGGTGGCATACACGTGCACTGGATATGCCTCTCGTGAGCGAACCCAGATCTCCACCGCATAGGGCACGATACAAGGAAAAAAAATGCTTCGGAGGGAGGCCATCTCTCCACCAGCCAGTTTGAGGTGAGTTAAATTAGTATGGCAAGATGGAGTCTGGTGTGGATACTTTGGTACCGTTTAATTTAGTTTCTGATTTATATTTTTTTACTATTTATTAATTTTATTTTTTTTGGTTTTTTATTTTTGGTCTTTTCTTTTTTCCTGTATTCTTTTGTATTATCTGTGATAGACTAACATATTTTTTAATTATTATTTTTTAAATTTAATTATACTAAATAAGTCAACTTAATTACAATAAAAAAATCATAAACTAATATTATTCTGAATACTCCAAGATACATAGATTGGAAACGCCGTAAGGGCATCTCCATTTCTCTAGCATGAAGGTGTGTAGACGCTGTTTTGCTGCAACGTTGGAGAGAATGTGCCAATACCTAAGCATTACTTAGCTAATCATAGGTGCTTTCGAGTTTGCAGAATATTTCTAATCAGTAATCACCTGTAAAAAAAGTGTTTATTTTGGACGGGTTAGCTTCTTCCAAGTCCTCAGTGATATGGCATACTATTGCGCCTCTAAACGCGTTCTTAAGCGCCTATGGCATGCGAGATGCTTTACCCCAGCCAATGCAAACGGCAGCAGGTCAATGACAGGTGGGTTAAGGTGATACATGAGCCCACACTTCCTACTTTTTAGCTTATGACTTTATACTTTCTCTCAAACAAAAAATGGGATAGTTTCTGTTACCATCTTGAAGCTGTTTACCGTCACAGCATTTTCGAAACATCTTATCAGTTTATCAGCATTCGATTCATTTGTGCAAGCGTTTATGCTAACGCCAAAAGCCACAAATCGTAGCCGAAAAGTACACATACTTCTCTTAGGTGGGATTGAGCCCGGTCCGGTGCAGTTTTGGTGTTCACTGACTGTGGTCCTGTGGGTCAGGAAGGTCCACCTTCAGTGAGCGGATACATATGATTCTTCTGCACAAACTTACAAACCTTTTCTTAGAACTCCAATTTTATAAAGGAACAAGTGCATTTGATCTCACCCTTCAAATCACTATCACTATTGAGCAACCTGTTTTATCCATCTCCCATGCCTCAACAGTCAACACCCCTATCTGCCGCAGGCCTCTCACAATCCATGCCATGATTGCCTCCACACTGTCCTTCCTAACCAAGAGGAAGAAGACATCATCCTCCTCCTCCTCCTCTCTCTCTCTCTTCCTCCCCCCTCTCTCTTCCGAGGATACATAGGATCAAGGTGTAATTTTGTTTTAGGCCCCGCTCGTTTTGTTTTTTTTTCAGCTTCAGCTTCTAGGTTCTGCTTTTTTTTCACTATTCAATATTTTATCTTTTTCTGAATTTTTTTAGATATTTTAGGCTTTTTTGTATTTTCTTTTTTTTCCCGTGTTCCTTTGTATTGTCCTTAATGTGTTAACATATTTTTTCTATTTTTATATTTTTTAAAAATTAATTATGCCTAAAAAGCCAAATCAGCTACAGTAAAAAAAAAGCCAACTACAGTAAAATTTCAACCAAAAATCAGAAATCATCGCTAAAACAAGCGCCCCCTTAAAATGAAAATAAAGCTATGTGACATAGCTATTTATGTAAGAAAACCAGTAACATGGTTGCCAAATGGCAAAAACAAAAAACCTGTCATGACCGTTGAAAATCAACTGAAATGTTGAAACAATTGTCATATGTATGCCACATCAGTTCAATACCAGGGTGGAATTCCTCAGAGAGGTAAGTTACTTAGTACTGATAGTTGGATGGATCATTTACCCGATTTTGCAGCTAAGAGTTAAATTTTAAACAAGCATAGTTTATGAGAGTGAAATAGACTCATTTCGATGAACTCATAGTTTATGAGAGTTACAAACCGTGGAGCTACTTCCCAAGACCCTCCTATCATTGTCACGACCAGGCGCCTTAAAAGGTTGGAATTTGAAATAGTCCCTGAACAACAGCTTTTTTTTGGGTGAGTGCACTGGTACAGTTATCTGATGAACTCGATGCGAGCTGTCGCCTGTCATGGACAAGCATGCCTGGCAAATTACTTTTTTTTTTTAATTTATAGCAGTCCCGTTTTTAAATAAACCCCTTCCGAACTTGCTTTTTCAAAATGATCCCTCCGTGGCGGTGCAAATGAACCTTGCAACGCTGCTGGCTTTGGTGTTGCAATGTGTGCCAAATGGCAAGCCGTTGTTTGTGACGATGTAAGCAGAGTTTTTTTTTTTAAAAAAAAACAATAAGTTGTAGAAAGGTTTATATGATAAAAGTTCTTGCAGATTACAGTCATTGTTGGTCAGTGGTTACTTGTAACTTAGTATGTGTAGCAGTGTTATTTACGTTTCTTTTTTAAGCACCAAGAGTTCATATAATTCGACAATCCTCCTCCTCTTTGATAATATTGTCTACCCAATCCGATTTGATCCGAAGTCTTATGTAATATGATTTTTTTTAAAAAAATCTTAGCTTGCTATACTTTTGTGTTTTGATCTCTGCCATAACCATAGTTCCAATTAACAATTAAATTATTTCTTATCCTTTTTTTGGTATGAAACTTCGTGTAGCACATTTTCGTATTTTCTTGTACCTTTTCAATACTTTATTAATAAGTAGTAAAATAAGTTACCAACGGTCATGATTGGTATTTTTTTTCAATGGTAGCATTGCCATATTTTTAATAGCTAAATCATTTTCGATAAATCATGAGAATATATACAATTTATTGCTAATGCACAATAATATATACAATTTCAATTAATCAATTGTATAACAACTAATCATTTAACAATACCCCATCCGTCCAAAAATATAGGATGTAACAAGCAAACATTGAAAATGACTAGACTACCCTCAATTATTGTCTCCTAATATGGAGCGAATACGGATGAATATCATCTATCCCGTATCATATTCCTTATTTTCTCTTGAAGTCGGTGTCAGACATGGATAGTACTAGATACACATTTCTCTATTTCGTATTCATTCCGTAAGCCTTCGGTCCGTCAGTTAGACAATAACTATATGTTGCTTTTGCACCCCCTACACAAGACATTAGACAGTAGGGGTGCAATTATAGCGGACATAGAGAGACTAATTGCCGATATATTGAAGGAAGAGTGCTTAGTATTCTCCGCCTACTCAGATGCGGCAATCCACTTATTTGTTATCCTGTTCCTACATAAAGTCATAACAGGCTTCCTCATACTAATATATGGACTCATATGGACGGATATCGCTGATTCCGTATCCTATTCCATAAATTTTCCTTGGAATTGGAGTCAAATACGGATAGTGCCAGATATTCATTTATCCCTTCCATATTTACTCTGCAAGCCTTTGGTTGGTCGGTCAGATAGAAATTATCCGCTTCGTTTCCACCCTATCTCTTAGTACCGTATTCAATACATGCATGTAGGAAATACAAAGTAAAACTGAATATTTATTAAAGGATAGAGGGAGCAACATACCTTTTTGCATTAGAAAATGAAATACACTTTATATTTGTGGAAAGACTTTTAAAAAATACACATTGTATTTTTTGAATGGTACTTAGTTTGTCTCTTTGCATTTTTTCTTACAACTCTACATAAATACAAGTTCAATGCATGTGCTTTGCTACGAGCAAAAACATTTCATATCCATGTCGAGCCACTGTCACCGAGTTCAATCTACGTCATGCCCTCAGCTTTGTTGTGGCACTCAGCTGAGCTCTGCCTCAACATATGTTCACGTATTCGCTGTCTATTCAATGCCCTCAGCTCCACCGTCGACCCAGTTCCACCTCCGCTCCATACTCAATCTACTTCGCACCCTCGGCCACATGGTGGCTTCATGTGATGAATTAATATTGTAATTTATTGCAAATTTGTTAGGAGAGCTGATAAAGAGGAGAGAAAATTATTGGGATAAGAAATCAGAGGGAGTTAGAGAGTCATGATGATAGGGGTCTTCATCTACACCGGGGATGGCGACCACCATTCCCACACTTTCAAGACCTTGCACAGGAGGAGTAACACTGATGTCGTCCCCATTTTGCTTCTACCCAACTCGTCGGGAGGGAGCACACCATAACAAGACCTTCATTCCAGTGGTAAAGGATGACCCAATGCTGACCTAGTAGGTCCAACTCGCATGAGCCATGGGGCCACCTACACCGAGACACTAGACAGGATCACCAACATTCGCTAGCTCCTGATCACCAGCAATAGCCATGTGGAGGCCCTCCATGAGCAACAGCCGTGTGGAGGCCGCTCCCATTCCCGTTCAGGCTCATCTGACTTCAATGGCAGCCACTCCCGCTCCTACTCATTGGACTACAGCCCTACTTGCCCAGGAGCTTGCTTTATGGAGGAGTAGGTAGAATAGGCTAGTCAAGTGCTTACCCAGGATCACATATTAGTAGTGAGCACTAGCTCCCTCTCTCTCCATTCTACAATATAGAGAGTCATTCTAGCATACCACCCTCATCATTCATGATCAATTATTACTCCCATCAAAAGGAAGGGAAAGTTAGAGAAATGCAGAGATGAATACCAGACAAATCTGAATAAAGCCTACAAATGAAAATGCCTAGGAATCTAAATACCAAGCAAATATGAATTATGCATAGGAATGATTCAAAAAAACAACATCAAAGCTTTATCAAGAAGAAAGAAACATCAGAATCGACCAACTCAACATAAGCAATAGCCTCATGGCAAACAATTATATACCATGGGTTTTGCATTCAACACATGTCAATTAAGCAAAAAAGAATCAAATAATTAGTAATTTAGTATATAGAGGATATAATAGCTCCTAGGTATGGGATTGGCCAAGAGTGAGGAAGTATAGCTAGAAGTAACCAGAAGTCCACTAAATAGCAAAATTAGCATACCAGTATCAAAAGAATGGAACAGATATATAGCAAACAGCCAAGAATGTCTTGCTCAGCAACCACTCAGAATAGAATGATTTCTACCCTTTCATAGTAGAAGATTCATAGGAAGTTAGTAACTTATTGGAATCTGGATATAACAAAACTATTCTATGCCCAAGGATTGGAGTCTGGATCAATGGCTTGCATCGCAAGAGACACCACCTAGGATGCAACAACTGATGGCAAGCACCATACACAGTCACATATCAAGTTGTCAACACGATCAGGTCAGCAAGATAGCTTCCTATGAACTCCAATAACAATCTAGGATACCACAGATGTACCACGATGACATAATAAGATTAGATCACTACCAAAAAGTAGCAGATGGTTTTTTTGAATGTAGAGCAACAGTCAATGAAATTAGAAGTTCATTAACAAATCAAAACAATGTATTATTGCCTTCATATCTTATCGGGCAAATTTGGTGAACATCCTAAAAACAGGAAAGGCAACACAGAGAAAAGATTTAGCTCTAGCAAGTAGTAACAAATTCATGCTAATTGTGAGACCCCGGAGCAGTAACTCCAGAATCTTCTGTGTGATACCGCACTAGTCCCAGATCAAAGCTAGTGCACACAGTTAAACAGATATGATACATAACCAACAGCGCTTTATTACAATAATCAAGAGTACAGAACTCGAAGTCTTTTATTACAAATGAGGTTTTAAGACCTCACACCAAACAGAAATTACAACGGAAGCAAAAGAAACTTAAGCAAGACCCATCAATACGCCACAGGCAATTGACGGGGGAAACGCAGCCTAGAAATTCAGATAGCCTTCAACGAATCCATCCATGAAGTAGTCGTAATCCGCCTCTTGAGCTTTGACCTCCTCTGAGAGTTATTTTAAAGTGTAGTATGTGAGTACATAAAATACTCCGCAAGTCTTGGGAAAGATGCAGTAGATGCAGGGCTTAACAAAGGAAGGTTATATGGTTCTTTTGCATAATTCAGCATTTTATTTCAAATACCATTATGTAATTTCGAAAGCATCATTTTAACAAAATAATTGCAATACTGAAACTAGATACAATTTTTCTAGTGAAGGTTCCAACCACCATCACTAGTAAACAGGCTCTAACCGTCAAGGTTTAAAATTACGGGTTCCATCCACCCTCACTGGCTCCATCCGCCAGGACACACTCCCGAGAGTTCCAACCACTCCCGAGTTCCAAAAACTTTTGTTTTAAAATCAAAACCAAAGGTCTACCATGTGAATGCATTCCTTGCCCGCCCTTGACCGTGAGCACGGCTATTCGAATAGTTTTATTACTCTGTAGAGTGTGTACAACTTTACCCATAAGAGATAAATTATCTTAATAGTCAACATGCTTCCTTTGGCATGAGACCCAGATAAAATATCACAAAGTCTTTACCTCACTCTAGTCTAGTTAGATACCACCACGAGGTTTCACCAAGGGTTAAATCCACCAAAGTCAGAAGCCCCCTCTTGCGCCATGTGAGTACAGTAAATCCCTGTCCCTCACTATGAGTAAACCAGTAAATCCCTGGCACCCATTTTCCACTAGTGGCACCTAAACTAAACTAACGTAAGTTATTCGGCTAGGTCATACCCATATAGACTTGTGGTTGTACGGTAGTGCTCAGTTTGGACAATCACAAGCGTCGGTCCTTACTCGACTAAGGCGGAACATACGCTTTACAAGATCTCGTGCTTACCGCACCAATCCAAACAAACCATCCGCCCAAGTCTAAAATCAATTTTCACTATTTTATTTTATTTAAAAAGAACAGTGGCAACACCAATCGCCACTAAATTTCTGAATACAACAGACTAGTTTAAAGAATTATAATTTCCCATTCCAAGGTTACAAAGATTGAATAGCATGACTAAGCATTTTACTACCATTCTAAAATTTGCAAACATCATAATAATCTCAATACTGAGAGAAGGAAAACCTAGGGTGACAAAGGTACATGGTAATCAACGTCAAAGGAGGGTATAACAATTATTGGATTAACTAATAACCTTACGACAAAAGTTATCATTTTATGTAACATAGCAATGCATCTAAATTTAAAATAATAAAATGATTTTGGCAAACATAGGCACAAGATGATCAAAGGAGACTTGCCTTCTTGCACGCTGTCTGGAAATTCTTGCTGCGGATCAGAAAAATCTTCGGCGACGTCGAGTTCTACGCGCGAAACGATAAATGCAAATAAATAAATAAATACAAATAAAATCATAAAAATATAAAATATATATCTGGAGAAAGGTTATGATTTTAGATGAATTTAGAAATTTATTTCACTGGATTCTGAGTTCGTATGAGGGAGAACGAGCATTTGGAAGTTCATCACATGAAATAAATGAAAAGTGCACTTTTGTGTTGGCTGCTTGCTACAGTGCACGAACAGAAGTTTGGCCGTCAAGAATTGCTGGCGAGGAAAAGGAAATAGAAAAGGAAATCAGAGAGGCTGGCCAAAGCAAGATGGGTCATGGCTCACGAGATAGTCGACCAACGGTGGCACGGCGCACGCGACCTTCAAACGATCGACGGCACAAAATGATGGCGACGCTCCAGAAGATCACTTGCGGTGCCGACGGCAAAATGGAGGTTTGGAAGAATGGTGCAGTGACAGGAGATCACAATGGTCATATTTATAGGCTTGGAGGGAGAGGAAACGGATCCAAAAATTGAATGCATTAGTGATGGCGTTCAGGATTTGAAACGGAAGAAAAAGAGTTGAAACGAATCAATAAATGGCAATGAAAAAGGTGTTTGATTGTTTGATGAAGTTGAGGACGTTATGCTCTGCATGCCACTAATTTTGGTTGGAAGTTTTAGTTTTTGTTAGTAGCTTACTAATTGTTTTGTTGCTCGATGAAGAAAAGGGAAGAGAGAGAGTAGCAGTTCTACCTTTTCAAGAAGATGAACAGTACGTGGCTGGAAGGAATAAAAGCAAGGCAATGAGAAGAATAAACAAGGAAGAAGAAAAGCCTTCTGGCTAGCTGATGGTTGGAGTGCTGACGTTGAGCGTGCTAGGTTTCTTGCAGAACTTGGATGGGTGACCAATCGGGAACCCTTCCCTTTTTTTATTTTTGAAAAAAAAGAAGAAGTGCCAAGAATATTAGTTTGAATCTACAAAAATTAGAATGGATATTTTTCTAGAGATTAAAGTTTTGAATATTTGAATTCAAATTTTTGGAGATTTGAATTTGAATTTTTAAAATTTGAATTCAAATTTTGGAATTCTAGGTGGGAATTGGAATTGGAATTTGAATTTGGGAATTCAGATTGAAATCGGAATTTTGATATTTTTCCTCCAGTAATACACAAATAATCCAAGTAAAATCCAAATATTTTTAAATAATTATTTTCAAATTAGTTTTTAAAAAGGCAAATTTTTGGGATGTTACAAATCTACCCCCCTTAGAAAGAATCTCGTCCCCGAGATTCGGACGGACTAGGAAAAAGAAAGGAGAGAGAAGCTCGGCTCTTAGATCTTCCTCGCGCTCCTATTTTGCTTCTGATTCTGAACCAAACTGGGATTAGGCTGGTACCGAATAAACAAGAAGCTTACCAAGATTGGTCACTGCCTCTGAAGCATCATTCACGGTGATGTAGTTAACTCGTCCTCTGCCTTGCGATTGCGGGGTCCTCGGAGTTTTTCCTGGAGTAGATACTCCTCGACCTTGCCCTGCAGCTGGAGCTCGCTCTGGCGTAGTCCCCAAATTGAAAGGTATTGGAGTGATAGCTTGAGGCTTCTGCAGGCACTTGCTAGCATAATGCCCCATCTCGTGACATTGGAAACATTGCACTCCTGCAGCTGATGTGTTACTTTTCTGAGGTTGGACTCTGGTATAGAGGTGGGGTTCTTGCATCACTGAATGGGGTGATGATCTTGGAGTTCTTAGTGCATCTGCTACTGTTGGAGCTTGGTTGAACAGGGGTGGATTCATTCGAGGTCTTGAACTGCTTGCATTATACTGCGTCTGAAAAGCCATCTTTCTCTTACGAGATTCCTGTAGTTGACATTGAGCATCTTCCTGAACAAGAGCTTTGTTGACCAAATGCTGAAAAGTAGGATAATCATTGAACACTAACTGCACCTTGAGATTGGGATCCAAACCTCCCATAAACCTCCAAATCTTTGCAGCATCAGATGCTACATCCTCTGGTGCATACCTTGATAATTGAATGAACTTACTCAAGTACGTGGAAACACTAAGGTTCCCCTGCTGCAGTTGGTGAAATTCCTTCCTTTTCATTTCCATGATGCTCAAAGGTATGTGAGTGGTACGAAAAGTTTCCACAAACTCTGCCCAAACAATACTCTCAGCATCTTGGTGTGCAGCGCAGAAGTTTTCCCACCAGTTTGCAGCAACGCCCTTGAGTTGGTGGACAGCAAACAAGACTTTTTCATATTCATTACATTGAGCTAAATTTAACTTTCTTTCCACCTCCTTAATCCAATCATCTGCTTCCAACGGATCAGCAGATCCTGCGAAAATCGGAGGTCGAGTCCTCATGAATTCACCAAGCTTGGACTGAGGTGGTTGAACAAGTGCTTGATGAGCCTGATGAACTTGATTCTGGGCTAGGGCTTGAAGAAGTTGCAATTGCATGGCCATCATCTGCTCCAAATTCGGGGCTTGAGCTGGCGGAGGAGGAATTGTGGCATTGCTGTCATTGGGTCCTTGATTGTTGCTGACGTTACTCCTTGTATTCACCATCTGAAGCGGCAACCGGGGTTAGTACAAGATAAGAGGGAAGTAGCATAGATAAGAGGTCGGGGAACAACTAAATAACATCCCAAACAAACACACAAAAGAGAAGCAAACTCCAACCAGGAGAAGCTTAGCTCAAAAACAAAATAATTTTTAAAGATGGCTGTACTACAAGTACACAAAGGCTTGGTACAGTCCATCTAGCATACCAACAAGCAATATACATAAGCGTTCTAAAAATCGTAGGATTTTACTCGGGTACTATGAACTAAAGAACTACTCCTCACTTCTTCATGACGACACGGTTCTCTGGGTGCTTCTCAGACTTGATCTCTCTGAGCCATCTATAGAAATTACAAAGGAAAGTAGATACAATTACCATTCTTCAAAGTGAATAAACAGATAGATAAGATAGAATACCCTGATGAAGGTAAGGATAGAAAGAAGAGAAAAGATGAGAAAAGCACATTATTAAATTTTTATTTTATAAAATAAATTTTGAAGCTTTTCTAGTAATGGCCATTCTAACTAGGTTACGCCCTACAGTCAAATTGGCTCTGATACCACTTCTGTGAGACCCCGGAGCAGCAACTCCAGAATCTTCTGTGTGATACCGCACTAGTCCCAGATCAAAGCTAGTGCACATAGTTAAACAGATATGATACATAACCAACAGCGCTTTATTACAATAATCGAGAGTACAGAACTCGAAGTCTTTTATTACAAATGAGGTTTTAAGACCTCACACCAAACAGAAATTACAACGGAAGCAAAAGAAACTTAAGCAAGACCCATCAATACGCCACAGGCAATTGACGGGGGAAACGCAGCCTAGAAATTCGGATAGCCTTCAACGAATCCATCCATGAAGTAGTCGTAATCCGCCTCTTGAGCTTTGACCTCCTCTGAGAGTTATTTTAAAGTGTAGTATGTGAGTACATAAAATACTCCGCAAGTCTTGGGAAAGATGCAGTAGATGCAGGGCTTAACAAAGGAAGGTTATATGGTTCTTTTGCATAATTCAGCATTTTATTTCAAATACCATTATGTAATTTCGAAAGCATCATTTTAACAAAATAATTGCAATACTGAAACTAGATACAATTTTTCTAGTGAAGGTTCCAACCACCATCACTAGTAAACAGGCTCTAACCGTCAAGGTTTAAAATTACGGGTTCCATCCACCCTCACTGGCTCCATCCGCCAGGACACACTCCCGAGAGTTCCAACCACTCCCGAGTTCCAAAAACTTTTGTTTTAAAATCAAAACCAAAGGTCTACCATGTGAATGCATTCCTTGCCCGCCCTTGACCGTGAGCACGGCTATTCGAATAGTTTTATTACTCTGTAGAGTGTGTACAACTTTACCCATAAGAGATAAATTATCTTAATAGTCAACATGCTTCCTTTGGCATGAGACCCAGATAAAATATCACAAAGCCTTTACCTCACTCTAGTCTAGTTAGATACCACCCGCTGAGGTTTCACCGCTGAAGGGTTAAATCCACCAAAGTCAGAAGCCCCCTCTTGCGCCATGTGAGTACAGTAAATCCCTGTCCCTCACTATGAGTAAACCAGTAAATCCCTGGCACCCATTTTCCACTAGTGGCACCTAAACTAAACTAACGTAAGTTATTCGGCTAGGTCATACCCATATAGACTTGTGGTTGTACGGTAGTGCTCAGTTTGGACAATCACAAGCGTCGGTCCTTACTCGACTAAGGCGGAACATACGCTTTACAAGATCTCGTGCTTACCGCACCAATCCAAACAAACCATCCGCCCAAGTCTAAAATCAATTTTCACCATTTTATTTTATTTAAAAAGAACAGTGGCAACACCAATCGCCACTAAATTTCTGAATACAACAGACTAGTTTAAAGAATTATAATTTCCCATTCCAAGGTTACAAAGATTGAATAGCATGACTAAGCATTTTACTACCATTCTAAAATTTGCAAACATCATAATAATCTCAATACTGAGAGAAGGAAAACCTAGGGTGACAAAGGTACATGGTAATCAACGTCAAAGGAGGGTATAACAATTATTGGATTAACTAATAACCTTACGACAAAAGTTATCATTTTATGTAACATAGCAATGCATCTAAATTTAAAATAATAAAATGATTTTGGCAAACATAGGCACAAGATGATCAAAGGAGACTTGCCTTCTTGCACGCTGTCTGGAAATTCTTGCTGCGGATCAGAAAAATCTTCGGCGACGTCGAGTTCTACGCGCGAAACGATAAATGCAAATAAATAAATAAATACAAATAAAATCATAAAAATATAAAATATATATCTGGAGAAAGGTTATGATTTTAGATGAATTTAGAAATTTATTTCACTGGATTCTGAGTTCGTATGAGGGAGAACGAGCATTTGGAAGTTCATCACATGAAATAAATGAAAAGTGCACTTTTGTGTTGGCTGCTTGCTACAGTGCACGAACAGAAGTTTGGCCGTCAAGAATTGCTGGCGAGGAAAAGGAAATAGAAAAGGAAATTAGAGAGGCTGGCCAAAGCAAGATGGGCTGGCGGCTCACCAGAGATAGCTGACCAACGGTGGCACGGCGGCCGGCGACCTTCAGCGGCGACTGACGGCACAAAATGATGGCGACGCTCTAGAAGATCACTTGCGGTGCCGACGGCAAAATGGAGGTTTGGAAGAATGGTGCAGTGACAGGAGATCACAATGGTCATATTTATAGGCTTGGAGGGAGAGGAAACGGATCCAAAAATTGAATGCATTAGTGATGGCGTTCAGGATTTGAAACGGAAGAAAAAGAGTTGAAACGAATCAATAAATGGCAATGAAAAAGGTGTTTGATTGTTTGATGAAGTTGAGGACGTTATGCTCTGCATGCCACTAATTTTGGTTGGAAGTTTTAGTTTTTGTTAGTAGCTTACTAATTGTTTTGTTGCTCGATGAAGAAAAGGGAAGAGAGAGAGTAGCAGTTCTACCTTTTCAAGAAGATGAACAGTACGTCGCTGGAAGGAATAAAAGCAAGGCAATGAGAAGAATAAACAAGGAAGAAGAAAAGCCTTCTGGCTAGCTGATGGTTGGAGTGCTGACGTTGAGCGTGCTAGGTTTCTGGCAGAACTTGGATGGGTGACCAATCGGGAACCCTTCCCTTTTTTTATTTTTGAAAAAGAAGAAGTGCCAAGAATATTAGTTTGAATCTACAAAAATTAGAATGGATATTTTTCTAGAGATTGAAGTTTTGAATATTTGAATTCAAATTTTTGGAGATTTGAATTTGAATTTTCAAAATTTGAATTCAAATTTTGGAATTCTAGGTGGGAATTGGAATTGGAATTTGAATTTGGGAATTCAGATTGAAATCGGAATTTTGATATTTTTCCTCCAGTAATACACAAATAATCCAAGTAAAATCCAAATATTTTTAAATAATTATTTTGAAATTAGTTTTTAAAAAGGCAAATTTTTGGGATGTTACACTAATAAAGAAGGATAGGAATAACATTTTAGATTAATTTGCTTTGTGATATACCTTAAGATCATCTTGGTGATTGGTTTTGCACTGGATCTAATACAGTTTTAATATATACCTCAGGCTTGTTTTATTCGACAACTAACATATAAAGAAATTCGCATATGAACGACCCATCAGTTTTATGAAGTGAATAAAAGAAATTTAATATTCAATCAAGCGCCATTTTAATTAAGAAACAGAGAGAAATCTGAGATGGTTTGAGAAAAAATTGGGATGGATTGGGCATTAAGGTCTCACCATGTTCTGCCAGCGGTCCTGGGCATGAAGGTCAACGTTGTTGGCGATGAGGCACTCGGCGGTGTTGTGTCAGCCATGGAGGGCAGCGACATGGAGTGACATGCGATTGTTGTAGTCGCAGGCATTGGTGAGTATGCCGTCCTCCTTGAGCGATTTTGCACTGTGTTGGCATCATTCTGGTGCATGTGGCATAGGCTCAGTGACATGCAGCTGCAGATAATAAGGAGATAAGGAGAAGTAGAAGGAGTAGTGGAAGATGGAAGAAGAGCTACACCTTTTGTAACGTTGAAGGAGGCAACCACTGAGCACACACGCTCATTCCTTGCTTGCAACCGTCATGTATTCAAGCTAGGCGGTTTGCAAGGAACGTGATGTGCAATCAAGCTGGCGGTTAGCGAGGGAGCTAAAAATAGCAACATCACTAGAATGATGCCAAATAGCATGCCTCGTCTTTTGGCGAGCATGCGACATCGTGGAGAATGACGATCGCTGTGGCGTCGGTGAGCATCATTGGCCAAACGGAAGTCGACAAGGCGTAAGTGGCACAGATGCGAGGAGAGATGGTGACGTCATGGAGGCACATTCCTTTCTAGTTGAGGGCGGTGGCAGTTGGGGAAGAAGAGGCCGAGGAGGCCAGCGTTGGAGAAGATGAAGTCATTGGGGAAGAGGAGGAAGATGTCTATGGAGATGTCACGGTGGAGGAAATTGGCGTTGACGTCAAGATGTCAGACCAACGTGGCAGTGGCTCAACTAGAGTAGGATCGATGGGAGCTGCTGGTGTCGGGGTCATCACCATCAGTCGTGCGGAGGAGGCAGAGCAGGGGTCGATGAGGAGATGGAGTGGCGAGGTGGTGGGTGTGGCCGGCAATGGAGGTTGCGGTGCAGTACGAACTTATTGGCGGAGGTTGTGATGGGTTTGGATCTAGGTGCGGCGGTACATGGGTAGTAGTGAGGGCCCGTGTGTGGTTCTTGCCTCCAACAACCAGATCTGGCATCCTCCTCGCCGGATTCGTTGATCTGATGACCTCCTCTTTTGGATCAAGGTGACACGGAAGTGCAATGCAGTGTGCACTGGTCGTGGAGGCACAAAGGAGGAGGGGAGGAGGCGAAGGAGAGGAGAAGATGGCAGGGGTAGGAGCGGAGGGGGCCGATGCGGCAGAGGGGAGGTGGACGGGGAGGCGGAGTGTGGGGGAAGAGGCAGCACGTGGGGAGGCCTAGAGCGCCGAGTACTGCAGATGGTGATGAGAGAGGGGGAGAGATCGTGTGAGGTCTATGGCGGTGGGCTAGGGTATCGAAGAAAGTTAGGGAGATCTGCACGAAAATGAGAAGGGGATGGAGGCGATAGGTTTGCTTCGTGAGAGGGAGGGGTAGGTGGATAACATTTTATGGGTAGTTATCTTTTTTAACTTTGAGAGGTATTTTTCGGTGGAAAAATAGACGTATGACTATCAATTCGTATTTTTAAGTATCGGGCATAGTGTGCAAGTTACCTATGTTAAATTTGTGACGTTACTTGTTACTTGCTCAATACATGCATGTGGTCTAAGTGGATTCTTTTAGGCTATGGTTTATGGTTAAAATTTTTAAATTTTAAACTATTCGAGAAAGGTAATGTACAGAGAAAAATAATTATATATAATTTTGGCCTGTACAAACTAAAGTTGGATGGTAGTCCTCACGAACCCACCCTTTACTTCACGGTTAGCATTCGCTTATGTGAGAGTAGTTACGATTCGACGGTTTATATATATATATATATATATATATATATATATATATATATATATATATATATATATATATATATATATATATATATATATAGAAAAATACTTTCTACACTGGTGTAATTACACCCACCTCTAATATACCACCTAAACGAATTAGACATACTCTTTTATCACTTTGGGTATACTCGTATACTAATTATAAGATACTTCAATGTGAACCTCATGAAAAAATTGCAAGAGAGTCCATAGTTTTTAATGTATTTTGTAAATACCTTTATATACGTACATAAAAAGGAGTATGTCTAAAAAAATATACATACTACCTCTGAAAAATTGTTCATACCACCTAGATGATCTTAAATACTCATATACTACACGTACATACTCTCCGTTACGCGAGAAACTTCCTGCGTTATGAGATACGACATAGGGTGTAACTACACCCGGGTGTAGAAAAGAAGTTTCATATATATATATATATATATATATATATATGAAACCTCTTTTCTACACCCGGGTGTAATTACACTCTCTATCGTATCTCATAACGTAGGGAGTATCTCGTATAATGGAGAGTATGTACGTGCAGTATACGAGTATTTAAGATCATCTAGATGGTATGAATAATTTTTCAGAGGTAGTATGTATATTTTTTTAGACATACTCCTTTTTATGTGTGTATATGAAGATATTTACAAAATACGCTAAAAATTATGGACTTCCTTGCAATTTTTTCATGTGGTTCACATTGAAGTATCTTATAATTAGTATATGAGTATATCCAAAGTGATAAAGGAGTATTTCAAGTTCGTTTAGGTGGTATATTTGAGGTGGGTGTAATTACACCCGGGTGTAGGAAGTATTTTTCCTATATATATATATATATATGTGTGTGTGTGTGTGTGGAGGGGGGGGGGGGGGGGCGTGTGTAAAAGGTATTTTTCTATATTTGTTTGGCGGCCGTATTTGCTCGGTACATGTGGGCTTTACTTCACAGTTATATAGTATTCGACAACTTGGATGATTTGTTCTGGTCCACGCTGAGCGTGTCCATTACCCAAAGCGCCCAAGAGCACTGGCTGCTTGATCAGTTAATCCTAGTGAAAGCGATGTCTGCTTGGCATGTCAAAAAATGCTAGTTGCAAAACAAAATAAAGAAATAAATTTTGTAAAAATGGCAAACAAAAGCTACCAAACAGGTTTTGAGGTGGCATTAAACCACACTAATCTTTTCGAAGGGGCATCTTACGAAGTTCTAACATTTAGAGCGGCATATATATCTAAAAATCAAGTACTGATCCCTTATAGTAAATTCATGCAGTAGAGTTTAATCTCATGAGTTTGTTTCCTATCAATCTTTTTTTTAAAAGTTGTCTATACATTTGGATCTACCTTGAAAAAGTACTTTTCACGATAGAAAATTGATGTTCAAATTTATGTTTCACACGCTATGTCAATGCCCAAAGCATCATTTACCAGCACGGCTGCACTTGCGATTGAAGCTAATATAATATAAGCAACAAACGGTGGGAAATAATAAGAAATCAACAGGGTTCCCAACCCCTGAAAACACCATTATCCTCAAGAATTGTTCACTTAAAATGTTACTGTAGCAATCTTTTTTTAAATTTAATATCTAAATGTCTGTTTTTGCAAATCTAGTATTCTTCGTGGATCCACTGAGCTCAACATATATCTGCCGAGCTATAGGCACCACTTAGCTTCGCTGCCAGCGATGGCGTTCGGCATTGGCTCGGCTTTTTAAACACTGTAGCTTTTTTGTTTTCCTTTTTTGGTATTTTTGTGTTTTTTTTCATATTTTTTTGCATCGCTCGTGATAGGTTAACATGTCACTTTTATTATTATATTTTTTAAAATTTAATAATATCCAATAAACTAACTCAGCTACAGTAAAAAATCAGCCAGCTACAGTAAAATTTCAGTAAAAACCAAAAGCCATCGTTATTCCGAACACCCCATAGTAGCTTGATAGGTGCATTGCCGAATCCCCAGTGCGGCAGTATTTAATTAAGCTCACGATTAGTATTTAGATCAGATCACAATTAACACTAATTAAATATGATTAATACTAAATATAATTAGTACTAATTAAATACGAATAGCGGTAATTAAGGGGGTGATCGGAATAGCGATGGCTTTTGGCTTTTGCTGAAAAACACATCAGAGTGGGCTGAAAACACCGTAGCAAATGACAAAAGCACCAGAGCAAATGAGAAAAGCAATCATGCGGTGAAAGAGTATCAGAGCAAATGAAAGTAGAGTTTAATTGATAATAAACTGAAATTACACGTAGAACCTACGTGCAGTACATTCCAAATAAAATGATAACCTCTAGGCCACCAACGGCTGCGATCCACCACGTGTGATGTCCATCGCTGCATCGTTCGAACTATGCGTATCCAAAGGCGACATATATGGTGGAGGTGCGAATGGGCCCCATGTTGTGATGGGTGGTTAGGCGTTACCGTCCTACCTAACTCAAAGTCAATAATAAAATTATGCAGCGCCATACACGCCGTAATAATCGCACTCGCTTTCTTCCCTTGTAGGCGTGGATGAGGTGCGATACGCCATTTGCCTTTGCACATGCCGAATGCGCGCTCACGCAGCTTCGATTTGCAGTGACGGAAGTTGAAGAGCTCCTCCATCCCTACGGGCGCAGTACCATTGCGAAACTCTGAAAGATGGTACCGAGTGTTGCGATATGGCGCCAAGTACCCTAACATATTAGGGTAGCCGGAGTCGACAAGGTAGTACTTGCCTGTAATGCAAATAGACGATTAGCGCATGTCATGCGAAGAATGTTGTATTGAAAAATGTTAAGAATGTATTACCTTCCGGCGGATGTGGGAAGGTAGCGACGTATTTTGCAATAGTTTGCTTTAGAATTCGCGTGTCATGCGCTGATCCTCCCCACCCTGCGCATACAAATACGAATCGGCAGTCCAAATCACATACGGCCAACACATTTTTCAAATCGGTTCCCGCAGAGTGCTCAAATTGGTTTGTTGCTTGCCTCTGTGATTGAGGCGAACCGCATGTCCACAGAAAAAGAGCCAAAGCCTCCTTCGAGCAAACTTCTCGAGTAGAGCGGAGTCCGTGCGCCGCAACTAGCTTGTCGTCGGCGAGCCTCAAATACAATGGGCCTCATCCTAAACATGTTGTTGCAACGCTGCTCGCCGCAAGTCGTTGTGAAACCCATCGCCACCCAGGTCATTCGCGGCACTGCAGGGATTGCCTCCGTACGCATGTCATCGTCGTCGCTCTCATCATTGTCGTCGCTCTCATCATCGTCGTCGCTCTGAAACCCGGCTAGGACAACAAACGCCAGAGCAAACCGTCGTCTCCGTGCATCCATCCCTGCAAATATCAAACATGTCAACATTCGGCAAAGAATATAAGCAAAGCAGCAGCAGCGGCAAAGATAAAGAAGCAAGAAGACAAAGAAGACAAAGAATCGGCAGACAAAGATAAAGATAAAGAAGCAAAGAAGACAAAGAAGAAGACAAAGAAGTACAAAGAATCGACAAAAGATAAAGACATCATAAAGATAAAGATAAAGATAAAGATAAAGACAAAGATAAAGATAAAGAAGTAAAGAAGACAAAGAAGATAAAGAATTTAAGATAAAGATAAAGATAAAGAAGTAAAGAAGACAAAGAAGAAGACAAAGAAGTACAAGAATTTAAGACAAAGATAAAGATAAAGATAAAGAAGTAAAGAAGACAAAGAAGACAAAGAATTCGGACAAAGACAAAGAATCGACAAAGACAAAGAATCAAGATAAAGAAGCAAGAAGACAAAGAAGAAGACAAAGAAGCAAAGAAAGACAAAGACAAAGACAAAGACAAATATGAAGTAACACCGAATGAAGTCTCAACGGAAATATAAAGCCATTCCGATACAAATATGAAGTCTCAACGCTCATAACGTGATACAAATATGAAGTCTCAACGCTCGTAACGTGATACAAATATGAATTCTCAACGTGACGCAACGCTCATACCGAAACAACATCGCGACATAACGGAAATATAAAGTCTCAACAAATATAAAGTCTCAACGTGACGCCGGACTAATGACACTACTAATTGCCCTTCTTTTCCTGCGTATGGTCCCAAGTCCTCTTGAGCCACTTCAGCCGACCCTCCATCGTCTGCGTGAACAAGAACATTTGGCGGTACTCCTTCTTCAAGAACAGCTGCGTGCCGGAAATGCTCGACGAGGCCGGATCCGGAGGAGGGGGCCGCCGGAGGAGGGGCGCAGGAGCGGGGCGGGATTAGGCGGGGCCGGATCCGGCGGAGGGGCGCAGGAGGATGCGCGGAGCCGGAGGAGGGGCGCAGGACGATGCGCGGTGCCGGAGGAGGGGTGCGGGGGTTGCCGAGGTGGCGAGGGTGCCGCGGAGGGCGGATCCGCGGAGGGGCGCAGGAGCGGGTGTGCGGGATTAAGCGGGCCGGATCCGGACGAGGGGCGCAGAGAATGCGCGGTGCCGGAGGGGGTTGCGGAGGTGGCGAGGTGCCGGCGAGGCGGATCCGGCGGAGGAGGGGCGCAGGCGGGGGTGCGGGATTGGGCGGGGGCCGGATCCGGAGGAGGGGGGCGCAGGAGAATGCGCGGGGTGGGGGGGTTGCCGGAGGTGGCGAGGGTGCCGGCGAGGGCGGATGAGGGGGCGCAGGAGCGAGCGTCGTCGCGGAGGCGAGAGGAGAGGGGCCGGCAATGCGACAAACCGGCGTGAAGTGTGCGTCGGTGGGTGAGGAGTTATTCCAACGGCGGCCCGCAGGCTCGCCGCCATCGCGCAGCCTCCGACTCGCCGGCCGGCTCCCGTCGCTATCGCCCGTCGCTGCCGCCCGTCGTCAATCTGATCGGGCCCTAAGCATACACAGTGCGGCCGTCGGTGACCTTCTAAGCTAGAGGTGAATTTTAAAAAGACTACAGTACCATTTATGAACAGTTCTGTCCTCGGGACACCGTACTGTACAGCAGTGGAAAACCCCGAAATCAAGCCCATCACCCACAGTGCGCCAGGGTGGAGAGAGAAGAGATTTAAATCCTCCAAATCCCCCCCGCATTGTTCATTTCGTTCACTGCCCATTCCGGTACGTTCCACCTACAAAGGCGCCTCCTTTTTCGATTCCTTTTCGCATCCTCTCGTGCCTTTCCAGGACCAGTCTCAGCTTCCCCTTTTTCTTCTCCTTCTTCCCTTGTTGCAGATTCGTGGAGCAGATTCTTTGATCCGAGTGGGCGCGCTCCTACCCGTCTTGCCGTGGTGAGCGTTCCACCGCCCCCCCCCCCCTCTGCGCAATCTTTCGTGGTAGTTGCTGCTGCTGTTTGGATCGTGGTTGGCAAGATGCCGCTGTTTGCTCCTGGGGATTTCTTGGTTTCTTGATTTGATTTTCCTGTCTGGTAATCGCAATGCTGTTCGCTCCATTTGGTTCTTTTCGCATTTCTCCGTAGAAATTTCAACTTCTTTTCGTCTGGATGGTCCTGTGATGCTGCACTCTGTTTCTCCCGTGCTCCCACCTGAAGATCCCGCTTGTATTTCTCGCCAGTGTGTTCTTCTGAATGCGCTATTTCGTTTAGTTTCCTCTCTAGTCCGCTGCAACTGGATCGAATTAGGAATTTCTTCTCTACTGTTTCGTTTGTATTCCATCCTAGGTCCAAATATGTGGTTTTTTACTAATTTTTTCTAGTGATCTGTTCGTCCTGCAGTTTTTAGAACCATTCCGCGTTATTTACTTCAGTCGTTACCTTGTTGCATGATTCATCTTGTGTTTGTGTGGTTCCGTTACAAATGGAATGCACTTTTAGATTTTAATTGATGTGAAGTTTTAGAAAAGCTAAAAATGGTATAGTGTTAGGAGTAGTTGCTAACTGAAGTTGGTTACTGGATCACATTTTGGAATACGTAAAGCATATTGCTGTTTTTCGATTTCTAACTCCCCGCGAAGAGGAAATTGCTGTGAAGATCCATTATCATGGAGAATAAGGGATAAATCGTGATAGGAAAGAAAGAAGTAGAGTAGAAAAGATAATAAAGGTGATATTTCTTTGTATGGTTTAGGAGAAGAAGTGAACTGGCGATTGGTTTTCCCCCATTTTTTAAAAAGAAAACTATAAAAAGTATTTTTCTCTTCAATTGTCTACTTTTTTTCTCTCCCTCTTAATGTGGCCAAATCATTTTCCTTTTTAAACCTGAATATATTTTTCTTACTTGCATAGCTTACATGTTTTCTCCATGGACTTCATGTTTGCTGATGGTTTCTGATTTTTAAACCCATCAGTCTGTCATCTTGTTACCATATCTCATTGTAGTAACCTACCCACTGAAAGTAGTTATTATCTTATCCCATCCTTTATGTTTGCGTTAAGCACTGGCTCAGTTTGTAAACTGTTCAAGACCATCTGATTTGGAGTTATATGTATTTGGCCCCATGTTAAATGGCATGCACTTGAAAAAGTCTGTAGGACCAATGTTGGCAATCAGAGTGGTGAATGATTCCTAGAACTTTTTCTTCTAAAGTATTCAAAATCTTCAAGTAACTACGATAGTCACCAAGTTTAAATCACACCAACTAGACTAAGTAAAACAAAGCTAGAGACAAAAACCAACAAAATCAACAACATACTGCATAGGGCCAGTTAGATCGCCATTGAAGGGCCGGTTTGACCGCTGGTTAGTCTAACCGCCGGTCTACGGCTGGTCTGACCGGTCCTCTATTCTCTGACTTGAAAACCTCTCGGGTCAAAAGCTCTAATCTCATCCAAACATTTTCAATTTTTGCATGAGACTTGTTCAAGGCAATAGGAATCTAAACCAATCAAAAATCGCAAAGCTCTTGTGCTCGGGTTCACGAATTTGAGGAAAATCAAATCTAGGTCACAAGAACACTTGAAACCATAAAATCCAAATTAGTTCTTGCTTGAGGAGTTTCTAATCAAGAGAATTATCCAGATCCACTTTTACATGTCATAACAAGCTAATCTAGGCAAGGATTTGGGCTAATTGTTGAAATATAAGTGAATTGTCTACCTTTCCTCATCAGCTTAAACTTTAGGTGAATTGGTTGATGCATGCAACTTAATATGGTATCAGAGCCAAGAGATCTTAAGTTCGAGACCTGGCTGGCGCAATTAAAAAAATAATTGCAATTCGTTTCTATTTCCACGTCTTAGGCCTAAGAGAGCCTACACGTGAGGGGGAGTGTTGAAGTATAAGTGATATGCCTACCTTTCCTCATCAGCTTAAGCTTTTAGATGAATTGGTTAGTGCATGCAACTCAATACTAACACTATCTCAATCATGAAAATCCAAATGAGCCAAGAACAAGCAAAATCGGCCTTGATCTCAAATCTTGCTATGGAAGTGATGTAGATTGGCAACGAATGATCAACAAGGATCTTCTAGTGCCTCTTACTCATCATGAATCACAACAAGATTAAGAGAGAGCATGGGAGAGAAGAAATCACATAAAGAACACAAGATACAAGCAAATATCAAAACTTGAACAACAAGCAAGTTCAAAGAGAAGGTTTGATCTTTGATTACCACATAGAGAGGAATGATTATAGAAATATGGAAGTTACAAAATGCTCCCACAGCATCACTCTTTCCTCTCCAACTCTCTTTCAAACCCTGGAAGGAGGCAAGGTGGAAGAGCAAAAACCTCAATCCTAGAATTCTTGGATCTACCATGTTCTCTCCTCCTCTTTAAGAACCAGCAGCAACCCTAATAGATCTAACCCATTAAGCCTACTGGGGAAACCCATCAACGCCACGAACATGGGTTTTACACACTCACGCAGCTTCTAAAAGCATTTACAAGGTTCAACCTACTAACCTTTTAGCAATTGATCCACTTGCAATTCCAGCTCCTCTTGACCTAAACCACTTCCACTTTGCGCCTCCCCGCGCCGCGGTTTTGATCAAGGCACTAACCTAATATTTGGCCAACTAATAAAATATCCTTGATGAAGCTTCCGAATACCTTTCTTTGACTCTGTCTTCACCTTCATCTCAAAGCATCTCCACATGCTTTTGACACACAGCCTGTGGTGCCTAATATATAGCCGTCATAGCTTCATGCATTCGGATTTCCTCGAACCGTTTTTACATGCATCGGCCTTGTCAGTTGGTGCACCATATACACCAACTCGCCTCTTCACGATTCTTGTTTTCTCTGTGCTTCCCACTTGAGCAACGTAGTCTTATCCGGACTTACACGACCGTTAGCATTCTCCAAGCCACCTGCACATCCAAAGATCAAGCAACCATCTTGAGCACAAGTTCTATGTCTTTGACTCATGTTAGTCAAAACAATGTATTATGCAATACAACACAACCAATAAACGGCATCCACACACTCAAGCCAACTCAAAATCCAATTTTATCAATACCCCAGACATGTCTTTGATACCCAGACATGTTTGGCTTCTCTAGAAACTCTCAGGACACCCTAGACTTGTCTGAGGTACCTCTCCAGACATGTCTGCCCTTGAGAAGCCGGTCTGACCACTCTTCCATGGCAGTCAGACCACCGGGCACATAACAACACAATCTGAATTTTCTAAAACTTTTGCAAAAATCAATTTCAACTCAACCAAAGTGTCAACTGTTCATCACAACTATATTCTAGACCTTCACATGGTCTCTCAAAGTCCTTGATCACAAAGTTGTTGGTCAGAGTCGGAATTTATTTATTTAAGTTGTTGTAACTTAATATTGTTCGGGTTATTAAGTTCTGCCTTTTCCGTGCTTTCACATAAATTAGTTTACATATATGCGTGCTTTTAAGGTTTACAGTTTACCAGCTGTTACCTGTAGGTGACTAAGAAACAACAGACATTGCTGTATGATTTGAACATTCTAATCTTCTAGCTGTTGAAGGTACCACTTGGATTAGATTACATATAGCCATATACACTTGGTAGATGGAATTTTTTTGATGGGAAATTTGGTACATGAATTTTCCCTCATACTGACCAAATTTTGTATTGCATGTGCTTTTACTCAGCCATAAGAGAAAGAAGAATCAATGTAAGCAAATGGCCATGGGTGCATGACGTATCTTAATAAGTTTTCTCGTTACCACTTACATCTGCTCTTCATGTCAACTTATTAAGATATGCTATATTTTTATGACAAATAACCAGCTTCTTAAACGAGGAGTTCCATATAAAAGGACTAATTTCATCTGTTTGTCAGTGCACATTCACAGTTTCACTATGTGAATAACACTAATTCCCCCTTGCTACCAGATTGCATTTTCTGTGTGGGTGTGTGTGCGTGTATTTTGCATTTTTGCTTCCCACTTTAGAGAGACGTTGCATCTGAAGTTGCAGGTTGTGCATGCTGCTTCTGAAGCTGAAATTGTCAACATTACTTTATATTGTGTATTAATACATGTTCTATATGTGAATCACATCATGTTTTGTATTTATGCTTTGCATCTGCTGTTCAATTGTAAAATACTTGACATTGTTTCTTATGAATAAATTATAAGGAGAAAACACTTCATTTCTGTTCTTGGGTGGCGCTCACTTTTAATATCTACTCTTTGCTCGACATGTCATCTTCATTCTAGTTCAGAGATGGGGACTATGATTGAAGGTTGTGTTGGCCCAAGTGAACTTCACTTGAGGAAGGAACTTACTGCTTTGCAGAAGGCACGCTTCTTGCGAGATCCCGAGACTTGCTCAACGTGGAGGTCTCCTTTGAGTTCTAGGTCATTGGTGGCGACTTCTAGCATTATACACAGCAGCGGGGTTGGAGGTAGTTTAGCCCCAAAGCACACCGAGTCACCTTCTGCACAATCAAAAGGTGAAAAGAAACCAAAAAAAATTTATCTCTACAATTGGAGGCAATATTCTAACAAGTCCAGTGAAAGTGGAATAAAGTTAGATGAGGATGGTAGGCAAGTATCTGCTGAGTTTAACCTGGAAAGTCCATGCAACGCTAATGGCGTGGGCTCCAAAAGCGACGCATGTCTGGATGCTCCAGTCAACATCTACAGTATTCAGAGCTCAACATCATGCACTCCTGTTAAAAGAACAGCGAGAAGGAGAAGGGGTTTGTTGTCAAATAAAGGAACGATAAAAAATCCAGCAGTTTCAAAGTTGCTAGATCTTCATGTCAACTCCGGTGAGCAATCTGAGGATACTGAGAACTGCAACTCAGAAAGTCAGGAGCTGTTCCGGGAGGGGGGTTACTTTGGTCACGCAACATCTCCAATTTTTGCTGCATGTGGATGTGTCAGCTCTTCTAATCCCTCTAAACTACTGAAAATGGGTAGAAGAGAGGGGTCTTCCTTTTCTTGCACCCCTGTTTCAACTAGCTCCTGTTACAGGCATGGAAGAGGGAACACCAGTACTGTTGGTTCATGGACTGCTACTTCTTTTGATGGTGATGAGTCTAACCAATCAGCATTGTGGAGAAGTCAGAGGTCTCGTGTTCCCTGCTACTCATCAAAGAGGAGTAAACATAAAGGATCCAGAGGAAGTTATTATTCTCCTTCACTATCTGATACACTTAGAAGAAAAGGCAGCAGCCTATTATGTGGGAGTCAGACATTGCATAGGAAGAAGAGATCATCTGGTTCGATGAAATGGGGCCATTCAAAAAAATCTGCCCAGGGAATGCCACTTCTGGGCGACAGCTGTGATTTTGGTTCTTCTTCATTTGATTCATCAAGTGATGAAATCTCAACCAATGTTGGGGAGCTTGATTTGGAAGCTTTGAGCCGGTTAGATGGGAGAAGGTGGTCTAGCTGTAAAAGCCAGGATGGGATTGGTATAGCTGTTCATGGTGCTGAACTGGCAATGTCAGACCAGAGAAATTTGAGCCAGAAGTATAGACCTAGGACATTCAGTGAAATTGTTGGTCAAAATATTATAGCACAATCACTTAATAATGCCGTCGCAAGGGAAAGGATAGCACCGGCATATCTTTTTCAAGGCCCTCGTGGAACAGGGAAAACATCCTCTGCAAGGATATTTTCAGCTGCACTAAGTTGTCTTGCTACTGGAGATAACAAACCCTGTGGAATATGTAAGGAGTGCACAGACCTTTTCAGTGGAAATGGAACTAATCTAATTGAAGTTGATGCAACTAATAGGAAGAGTATAAACAGAATTAGGCACTTACTGGAAAACATACCACCATCTGCAACTTCATCCCGGTATAAGGTGTTTGTTGTTGATGAATGCCACATGCTATCTTCCAAAGTGTGGTCAGCATTTATGAAGTTTCTTGATGAACCATTACCTCGTGTTGTCTTCATATTCATAACAATTGACCCCGACAACCTGCCTCGTGCTATTATATCACGTTGTCAGAAGTACGTATTCTACAAGATTAAAGATATTGACATTGTGTGCCGGTTGAGGAGAATCTGCATGAAGGAAAGTCTTGATGTTGAATTAGCAGCTTTAGATTTGATAGCTCTAAATTCAGATGGCTCACTGCGAGATGCAGAGACAATGTTAGATCAATTGAGTTTGTTGGGGAAAAAGATAACACCTTCACTTGTCAATGATCTGGTAAGTTGCTTATTATCATCAGCTGCTTCATTTAGTAAATAAATATTGCTTTGCATTACATATAGAAGCTGCTTCCTAGTTTGTAGTTTCTACGATCTGTTCAGTATTTTTTTCTTCTTTAAAATTTTCTCTGAATTTGATGCACTAATCAGAGTGGCAACTTGTTTTTTCTGAATAATCCAGAATATATGCACATGAGGTTGTTACTTACCATTCCAGATATGCTTAATAAGTTTGTACTTTTCATTAGCTTTTCTCAAGGTCACGCTGCTTAAATTCTTTGACTGCTAGTTGTTTCTAATTACAAAAGAAACACAAACTCTTTGGATTGGCACATGTATCTACTTTATTTGACCATATGTTTGGGCCCATGTAACCTTCATTTTTTTTTTTTGTGAAAAGCGGAGTTCTATATCTAAAATGTACCCTAGAAATAAGACAAGATGACAAATGTCCTGTTTAGCGAACTGAAAGTAAGATTGACAACACAAGAAACAAAAAACTGTTGTTTAGCTCTTCAATAGTTAATTCGGTTGAACTCCTGACCTGCTATTCAATTTCTACATGAGTAAAGAACAAGTTGAACTCCTTCCTTTCCTTATTTTTGAATGACATAAGAGTGAGATTAGTTATTCAATCCAAGCAAATCGCTAATTATATTTCATAGGTTGGGGTTGTCTCGGAAGAGAAACTGCTTGATCTACTGGAGATAGCTATGTCATCAGACACAGCTGAAACAGTCAAAAGGTCCAGAGAGCTGATGGACTCTGGCATTGATCCAATGGCATTAATGTCTCAATTAGCTGGGCTCATCATGGACATCATTGCTGGCACATACAAATTAGCTGATTCTACTTGTAATGGTGTGGGGATTGGTGGTCGAAGCTGTGAGTACTTTCAACTTTGTTGTGCTTTCTTTCTGTGTTTCGTATCATGAAATCTACTGCAGTAGTGCAGTTGTATTAAGATAATAGATGGAAGTAATTTCAATATATTTTGTCATCTTCCATTTTGGATTAACAAATGCCATGGTTATCAAGTCGTCGCCTAGTCGACGACTAGTCGACGACTAGTCGTCGACTAGGCGACAAGTCGGTGGCGCGTGAACGACTGGAGCGGTCGACTCGACTTGCGCCGCCGCCGCCGCCGGATCCACCGCCGCCGCCACCAGATCCGCCGCCGCCGCCACCAGATCCACCGTCTCCGCCGTCGGATCCACTGTTTCCGTCACCGCCGCTGCCGAATCTGCCACCGCCGCCGCCGGATCCGCCGCCGCCGCCACCAGATCCGCCGCCGTCGGCTCCGGTCTCCGCCGTGGGGAAGAGTAGGGGCGGGGAGGAGGGCGAGGAGGAACGCGGGAGGGGAGCGGCCGCCGGGATCTCGCTGGGAGGCGTCGGGGCGACGGGGAGGAAGGGGCGCGGGGAGGAGTAGGGGCGACGGAGTCAAAGCGGGGGGGAGTGGGCGGCGGAGTCAGTGAAAAATGGCGTGGGGGGCAGTTTATATAGATTAGTATTTTGCAATTTAGCCCTCTTATTTTCTGAAATTACAATAAAATCTTTCTCTGTATATACATATTTATACAAACAGTACAAACAGTACCTGTCGACTAGTCGGCCGACTAGTCAACTAGTCGACAAGTCGGTCCTGAGAAGGACAGTATCGACTTGTCGACTTAATAACCATGACAAATGCTTATTCTTGATGCTCCTTCCATTTATCATAAAGACAGAATCACAGAATAGTGTATTTTAGTGTTCTCATGCCTGTGAGGCAGGCAACATCATTAGCAATCCTCTGAAATTGTGTCATTTTATTTCAAGCACCAGTAAACAAAAACATGAACTGGAATAAACTGACACTTGCTATTGTGTTGCTGTTGATCGACTGCATCTGCAATCCTTGAAATGTCAAGGAGATATTTCCAAGAGAAGCATATTAAATCTTAATTTTGAATGTACCATTAACCAAAACCATTGTTGATGGAAGAAGCATATTAAAATTAAATCCTAATTTTCGATGCACCATTAACCAAAACTGTCATGTATGATACACAACAAGGGTAACTACCATTAGATGAGGCCAAACGGCATGGCTTGAAGGAGAAAGCGCTAAGAGAATGAGGTCGCTTTGTAGAGGGAGAGAGAAACTTGGCTAGAGAGAGAGAGAGAGAGAGAGAGAGATGCACTCGGCTAAGGCATGGAGAGTAGTTTCTTAATTCATTCTTTGCTTGATTCCAAATGATAACAATGGACATCCATATATAAAAGTGGTAGACCCTAAAGGATAGAAACAAACCCAAAAGATAGCAACTAACCAAAGGAAATAACAAACATGGAAACTAATCTTCCCAGTCCCTAAATTAGCTCCGGATGCCGTATGCGCTACAGCAAGTCCGCAACCACGTGGTACTGTTCATGTACAGTATTTTCCGCACATAACAAAAACCATTGTTGATGGAAGAAGCATATTACCTTCTAATTTTCAATGCACCATTAAGGCATTAACCAAAACCACTGTTGATGGAAGTTCTTAAGGAGTAGACAATGCTAGAATGGGCCAATTGCCTGGAATTGTTATAGTTGGTAAGCAATAACTAGATATTTCATTTAGTCATTTATATGAGGACCATTTTAGTTGCTAGATGTTGTCATTTACAAGATGGATCGTTTTATGCTCAACTGGAAATGCTGTATCCAAATTACAGTCTCTACTAAATTTATAACCACTTGATTCACTGAAAATAACATTAAAATATTACGACGTGATTTTGATATCAATTTAATAGTACGTGTCCTTGCAAATAAACTTTTTAATACGAGATTGTCTCCATTTTTCATTAATGAACGGAAATATAGTTCTTACAAAGCAGAGAAAGAGTTGAAAATAACAAGCAACCTACGATTAACAGACACTAGATTTCATAGCATCTGACTAACCGTAATGCTACTAGAGCTAACAGACGACATAAAAGTTCAAATTTATTACAGTCTCAAGAGGAAGTAAACAGTTTTTGCAACATCTCATTACATCCATTCAGACACATCAATCACCCGCAGGAATTACATCTTCCATAGACTGGCCATGAAGAGATTGTCTTGAACTTGAACCTTGTGTGCCAATTGAAGCGTTGAAGCAGATGATCAGCTCCAACACCAAGCAGCTCCTGGAGTTCACCTTCGTTGAGCCCTGCCCAAAGACAAAGATTTGCAAATAAACTTTTTTTAGTTGTCCATATATTTGATATCAACCCATTGCGCATTATAAATTTTGACAATGATTTGATTTTTCTGCAAATTCTTGCTGGAAACTGAATGTTGCATATGTTTTGTAGAAAACAAAAACAAAATCTAAACAACAAGGCCTTAAACTACTTAAAACATAGATATTGAAGATCAAATACCCATAAGTCTATATTTGTGTATAAGATCTTATGCTGTGAGGCACCAAATCTTGACCTTGTAGCGGAGCCTGCACTGCTTCTGTTATGGTTTGTTACTTCTTATGTAATTCGTCATTTGCATAAATTTTACATGAATGTCTTATTGTGCTATTCTTGCTCAACCAGTTGCTACATATCACATCTGCAAAAGTTGCAGTCCATTCAATCTATAACATGATGGTCTATCTTTTAACACCTTTGCTTGTGGTCTGTAGTAACTAATTCAGAGTTGGAAAGATTACAACAAGCATTGAAGATTCTGTCTGATGCTGAAAAGCAGATAAGGCTATCAGGTGAGCGTTCCACATGGTTCACCGCAGCTCTACTACAACTCGGTTGTGGCCATAATTCAGACATGAACCAACCAAGAAGCAGTACTAGAGAACACTCTAAAGCAACCAATGATGCTGTGACGGAAGCAGTCAGAGAATCATCATCCAGCAGGATTGCTTCTCATTCTTTATCTGCCTTTGGCGTTTCAAAGAAAACACTTGACCCCAAAACAACCAGTGGGCAATCTAGTCCTCAGGCTCTTGCCTCATATTCATCTAGGTTGAGACTCAACGACAATTTGGTCTATGGAGAATGTAGGTCTGTTGATCGAATTCTACTGGATTCTACTCAAATGAGTAATTGTTCTGAGCAAAGGGCCCTGGTGAATGGAAACTCGGATAACCTTGCCCAGATTTGGATAAGATGCATTGAAAACTGTCACTCCAAGACATTGCAACAGCTACTTTTTGAATATGGGAAGCTAGTATCAATCAGGCAATGTGAAGGTAAACATATCTTGTGTTTTCTCTTGCTTTCAACGTGGAACATATTTAAGTGGATTACCTATCATTTATCAACTCTTAACTTTTGTCACTGAAGGCAAAATACATAGCGCGCATTGATCAGTTTTGTGATCTTGTGGAAGTTCTCTTACTGTATATTGTTTCAATATATTTAAGAATGTCATCTTCAAATATATGGTTCCTATTTGGCGGAATTATGTTAGATACAGTAGCCTCACCTCCACAAAGGCGAGGTCAAATTATTAGCTATCCAGTGAAACCACGTGAGAGACAGTTGTGCTTGAATTAACTTACGGAACATGGAAGGTTCTGACTGGTTTGGCCTTGGCTTCCAGCTTCTTGGTTGGACCACGTCTATTAGGTTACATACTCATATGGCTTCAACTTCCGGATCCCAGAGAGCCCAAGAGAATCTAGACCCTAACGCAATAAAAAAGGATGTAAAGCTTTGTCCTAGAAAATGCGCTGAATAATTTGCACAAAGTTACTGCCAGTTAGGCAAAAGTTTGTCAAGATTGCAGCTCTTTAAACGAATGTCGACATCAAATTTTAAACTAGAATGTGGAGTTTATATCCAGAGTTCCAGAAATCTTCAGCATCCATCTTTATATCTGGAACTGAAGGTGCTAAGTTCCATCTTTTTAATTGAAGCTGGAGCTTGGCGAAACATGAATTTTAAGTGTAGAATATTGTTCTCTATAGTGAATGTACTAATTTGGTGCTTGAGGATGAAGTAAATGCAGAGCAAACTAGAAACTCAATTGAATATTCTGTTAAGATCTTAGGGTGGCTTGCAATGGATTGTTTAGATCTCTCAAGTTTGAAGGCGAATTAGATCTTCTCCACAGTTCCTGTTTTTCTTTTTATGCTTGGTCAGCTTTTCACATGTTTGGAAATAAAAAAATCCATGCCATCGAGGTAAAATTTTGCTTGTCTTCATTTTTCAGGCTCTGTGATTGCTTTTATAACATTTGAGGATTGCGGCATAAAGTCTCGAGCTGAAAGATTTTTGAGCAGCATCACAAATTCAATTGAGACAGTACTGAGATGCAATGTGGAAGTCAGAATGGGTCTATTACCTGAATTCATTACCGCAGGACTAACATTAGAGGCTGGCCCTAAAGTAAGAAGAGCCGAGTCTGATGTCCTGAGTTGCTCATCGAGCAGTGACCGACTAAAAGGAACTTTGAACACCTCAAGGAGAAGTTTTGATTATTCTGACGAAGTAAAGAAAGAAATGGAGAAATTCAAAGTTTCTCCAGCTGCTGGTGAAGGGTTGCAGTTAGCTTCAATTGCTTCTGTAAATTCAGGAATATCTAAAGCTAGAGGACTGGAAGTTCCCACACAGATGTCAGAAATATCAATGGTTGATGAGCAAAGGTTGGAGAGTGCTTGGGTCCAGGCTGTTGAAAAATATACTCCTGGTATGATAAATCAAGCAAGACCTGATAGACATCAGGCTCTGCCGCAACTTGTTGGCAGCCCGTACCAAAGGAACTCCTCAGTGGCCCTAGTTGTGCCCTCAAGCCATGCGGATGAGGATCTTGCTCATGAGATAAAAGCTCTTAAGATCATTGACAGTTACGGTCCCCGGAAAGACCATAGTGTACAAAGTGGAAATGGATATGCCATTTCGCCAAGCAAGTTGCACAGCATTGATTACATGGAAAATTGTGACAAAGAGAGCGTGTAAGTATTACGCTAGTGTATATGCTTTGATTTTGTGCTCGTATCCAGCCTTTTATGGTGTTTCTTTTATTTTCAGGACTTCAATATGGTACTACATGCCACCTTTGAAATGATATTTCTGCATATCGGCTAGGACATAGATTAACATGCAAGTAAAATATTTTCTTTCCAATCAATATAATTGATCAGAAAGCAACTTGATTTGTTCTGAAATATGGCATGTAATTGTTGAAACCGAGTGAATTTTAGATAGTGTTCGGAATAGCAATGGTTTATGATTTTTTTACTGTAACTGGCTGATTTTTTACTGTAGGTGAGTTGGCTTATTTGGTATAATTAAATTTGAAAAAATTTAAAAATAGAAAAAAATATGTTAGCCTATCACGGAGAATATAAAGGAATACGAAAAAAACACAAAAAAACCAAAAAACAGAAAAAAAACAAAAATGAAAACAGTAAAAAAAAAGCGGAAGCTCAATGCCGAATGCTGAGCCATCGTGACGCTGAGCGGTCCCTTACACATTTATGTTAGCATTCACACATTATCCTGGATTGATACATCCATTTTGTTTGCAGTGTCAACGTCAACTTTGCTGTGGCGATTGTAATGTTGTTAGATAACTTTGCTATAAGATAGCTTTTGGCTTGCTCATTGATTATGATGTGCTTCTTAATTAAAGCCGGTTCTAGGGTACTGATAAATTAGCTAACAAATTTTCTTTTAGCATGCTGATTCTAAAATTTACCATGCTTGTTACTGCTTGATAGTGTGTTTGCCCATGCTTATCGTGTCAAATTTACAGTTGCTCCGAACGTGGACGACCTGGTTGTCATGGTCTTTTCCCGTGTTGGAAAACTCAAAAATCAAAGAGATTGAAGGTAGAAATGTCACATTTTGTTTCTCTACTCTTTGGCGTTGGCACCAAACATCAGCTTGACTCTGTTAAATGCAGGTGAAGAGACAGATGCGTGTGAAATCCTCGTAATCTGGCAGAAGATTATGTGCGATGATATATTGAGCCCTGGGAATACAAGACGCATTTAAAATGTTCATGTATTGCGAGATGACACATAATTTTTTGAAGTATTACGACGATGAAATCGCCATCTCTGCCCCCCATCATTGATCTTGTAGTCCGAAACTCAGTTGACTCAGATGGCCTCATATTTTTGGCCTTCTTGAGACAGGAATTTGGTGCAGTGACCAGTCTCTGGCAGCTTAGGTTCCAGAGGGAAATTTAATCTGTTTATCAAGCATGTATACTGGAATCTTGACACTGTATTTACAAGTTGCTCTAGCCAATTTAAGCTGCTTGTATTCTCCAAAAGGAAAATGCTTCTTGTACAGACATTTGGTTGCAATGTTTTCGCTTCAAAGACTTGAAGAACATATCATGAGTGAAACCTGATGGATATAGATTTGCTTTATTAAATGTGTTTGACTGCCTTTATTACATACATTTTTGGGTTATGTCACATACTCACATGCTGAAAAGCTTTTCATTCCCTTGATCTGCATGCTTATTTTTAGCTGCAAGGTTTACCAAGCTGCACTCTTAACTATCCTGATCATTTGAATTTTCCTTTACAAGATCTGACATAGTTCTTTGATAGTATGCAGATATATGCAGCTCGCACATGGATCTGCCAAGAATGCATATAATCTTACACTTTGTTGGTCTAAGCACCTAGAGGCTAGAGCAAATTAATCACTTTCTGCTTGAAGTAAAATAAATCATATATTACTACATTTTTTTGGATCGATCCATGCCAAATGTATATATCAACTCATTTGACTGAAGCTGCCATCATCCAGTCAGGCTGGAGGAGCCAGGTTCAGAGGCCAGGGTAGCACTGTTCCATGCCAACGCCGTCGGCAAAGATGTCGCTCCACGGCCACTGCTGCTGCCGTCCACTGTCGTCTTCTCCTCCTCCGAGTCCCGCCGCCGCCGACGACAGCCGGTAGTCGGTGATGATGAGGTTGCCGGAGCCGGGCAAGTTGTTGCTACCGTTGCCGCTGCTGCTACTGGAGCTGACGACGGCGCCGGTCGTTCCGCTGACGTCGCTGCCGGGGATGTGGTCCTCTCCGCCACCGATGCGGACGCCGGTGATGAGGAAGCGCCGGTGGGTGGAGACGTAGGGGCTCACGGTGTGGACGGCGACGTCGCAGCTCCGGCACAGCAGGGCACGGTCCTCCAGGCAGAAGAAGTAGCCCGTCTTCTCCTGTAATTACAGAAATCAGTAGCAGCAAAATCAAGCTAAAAAGCTAAGTCGGCACCAATTCCGAAAAAAAATAATTCATGTTGTTAATACTTCCCCCATCTTACAACATAAGTTTGACACATATACAAGGTATATTATTTAAATAATAATTAATAAAAGTAAATTATATTTATCTCTAATAGAAAGAATAGTATTATAGATATCTAATATAAGCAACTATAGTTTAATATCATTAAATATTATTTAAATAATATATTTTTCTAAATATACATGTCAGACTTGTATTACGGAATGAATAGAGTAAGATTCAAACTTTGCCGGTGTCAAGAAATCAGTGTCATACTAATTGGACTAATCAATAGAGTGCCCTACTAATTGGAATAACCTGCGGCCGGTGAATTTTACAATCATTTTTAGCAAGTTGTATTTGTGTAATAATCCAGTAACATCTTTCACATTTTTATCGCCACGTAAATATATTTCTCAAGCGGACCTCACTTGATGTTCAAAATTTCAGTTAGGTCCCTACTCTCGCATTTGGGTCCCCATCTGTTGAATCCCATCTTGCCTGGTTACACACTTCGATACATGTATAGTCTGCACGGGTTGTTTTGCAACACCATCTAACAGAGTGACAACTACTACCACATCTTGAAAGTTCACAAGGAAAGATACAATCAAATACGGGTGTTATATGATGTGCTTTTCAGGAGAAATGAAAGGAACGAATTATGTGTGCCATCTAGTTAATCATATATCCAAATTAAGCCTCCCTCCTTTTCTTTTTAAGATTTACCAAAATTAAGTCTCTGTTTTGTATTTTAGTGTGTTTTTTTCTTTTTCTAAAACTGTGTTTCTCGATCGTATGATCAAAAGCTCTTCTATTTTTCTCCTATTGGATACAAGTATTTAAAGCATCATCTTAGTCTATAGCATCAGGATCATCTTAATTGGATTTGGCAAACGTTCGAGTAATTAACTCGATTGTTGGTTGTAGCATCATCTTAAGCGCCCACTTGACTATAACGCAAGCTAGCTATAGCTTAGCAAGAGGATTAATGGAGTCCACGGGCGCGCATATACGTACCTGGCAGATGTCGCAGACGGGGTGGCGGCCGTCGACGTCGGGCGAGAGGCCGTCGCCGGAGGGGATGAGCGCGACGCGGTGGTGCTTGCCGGCGAGCTTGTTGGCGGAGTGGACGGCGGCGTCGCACCGGCGGCACAGCGCGGCCTCGTCGGCGCAGCACAGCACCGCCGCCTCCGCCTGCCCGCACGCGTCGCACCCGATCTTCATGCCCTCCCGCCGGCCGGCCAGCCGATCGATGTATGAAATTTACGGAGCAGGTGTGTCGGTGCGCGCGCGCGCTAGCTGCGAGTAAAAAAAAATCGATGGATATGGATATGGGAGGCAGGGAGAGGATATATTATTAATCATTAACACTTGCTTGTACTTAAAAATATCTCCTTTTTATCCTTTTCCTTTTCTTGCTCACCAAGGCTTGAGCCTCAAGGATAGTAGTAGTACCATGGCGACACTTGTGCGGCGGATAGACGGGCACTCAGGTACCGACGTTCTACGGGAAATCTGGAGGATCTGTGTCGGTTTCCGTAAAATTCTTACAAAATTTCTATATAGATTTTAAATAAAGCTTCAAGGTGCACAGTATTTAATCACTGTACGTGGTCATTCGTCAATTGCACGTAGAATGAACCGTTGGATGATAAAGTGTGGATTCTTTTGGGTTGTGATTTTAATTTGTGGTTTATGGTTTTTAAATTTTGGTTGTTCGTAAGAGACAATACATAGAGGGAAACAGTTATATACGATTTTAATCGATATAACTGAACTTGATATAGTGTCTACTACAATTTATATGTGGATCCCGCTTTTAAAATACGCACCGTTTTAAAATCTAGTTATGTAACAGGAAGTGATAAACCAAAATGAAAACAAAAAAGAACTTAGCCAAAATCGAGCTTCATGTCTTCCATATATACTAGAGATAGATTTCCTTTTAATTAGCTATTTACCCATTGGTAACTATTTATCATCAACACCCAATAAAACCTTAGATTGAAACGTTTGAATATCGTTCAAACAGAGAGAGATACATGGTTTAGCGGCATGGTCACAGAACACAAGTCATGTGAATAAAGCATCATATTCAAACATTTGAAACCTATTTAAACACAAGTCACATGATTTTCTATGCAAAAATACATGAGTACACATGCATGTATATTTAGCCAAAGCCCTCTCATACCATGTGTCTCACGCTTTTGGGAATGGCAAGAATCCCATCTTATAAATTGATTTTTTTCACCTTATCTTAATAATGTAATACTAAGCTATATATACTTTAGAATTATAGAAAATATGCTCCATTCATATAGATCTATTTCTAACGTCTTATTGTAGTTGTAACATCCCCGCTGGATGGAGCAACTGTCCTAGGAAATGTTATTTGGTTTTTGTTACATAGCATAATATTTCAGAAACAGCAGCTCATCGTAACATACTGGCATTATTTGCAAGTTTTATTCATAGGTCATCTGTAGCTTGATGAATTAAGTTGGCACTATACAGAGATCAAATCTATCTGAGTGATTTTGTGGTCCCATTATATATATACATCTTATCTATGCGGTCCTAATCAATGAGTGTGATTATTGTGGTGCTTGAATTGCATGCCTGAGTAGTTCTTTCTTCGTCAACACGTGATTTTTTTTTTGAGACGAACACATGATTCTCCATATGCCATTTATACTTCTTTTGCAACCACCTCGAGACCCCAATTAAAATGATATATGGAACAGTTGGAATAAAATTAAGAATTATATATATGTATATATAATTAGCACCACTAAAACCATAATTAAACTCCCTCCATTCCCAAAATAGACGTCATTTTTTATACATGCACTCAAAAATTTAAAACCTGAAGACGGTAGTAGTAGATTAATTTGTTATTTAAAAAGAGTTTTCTTACAATGATGTTTCCCAAAGTTTTTACTAGTATATCGCTAAAGTCATATACAATAATGTAATATCAGTTGTCTATAAGTTTTACCATATAGAATATAAGATGATACAGAAGAAAGAGATGGTATAAAAAAATTACATCATCTCTCATTCAACAGTCAGACTCATATCCACTGAACACACGGAATACAAGATACAATGCTAATTGTCGGCCACGAAGCTAATTAGCATGGACTTATGGCTCCCCAAAAAATCTACCGGGAGATCTTCGCCGAAGATGACACACATAATAGACCCGTCCGGATGGAGCGATCGTCAACATCACGCGCATCATCAGATTCAGATGCGCTTGCACGGATCAGATATGGACGATGTATATCCAGAAGCGTGTGGCCACTAAGCGTTACTTTTTTTAGCTTATGAATACAAAAAATGTATTTATATATGCACGTATTTAATATCATACATACCTAACATATCTATACAGATGCATCCAATACGTACGTTTGATACTAGAGACGAAGACAGACTAAAGATCTCCGGAAATGTAGACATATGCTTGGACCGTTGAACACATCCACGTACAAATTTATATATGGGTGTATCCAATACATATATCATTGAATATGCTTACGTGTTAAATGCATCCATATACATATATGGACTCAAAGAAATACTGTTTATATAAATAATACCACTCTAAAAATAAGATAGCTTAAGCTCGAAGTCAGGTGGGCTGGCCGCATGACTACGCGGCCAAGCCAATTGAGGAAGCACTCAGTCGTCGCCACTAGGCGTTACTAGTGAAATGTGAATGTGCACACGTGCGTACGATCGAATCCGGTACCCCTAGTCCACATCTGATGTGTTTGTTTTGTTCTTTCTCGCTGGATTCATTTTGCCATTCCGCCTGTGTGTTATTCTAATGTTCACACACATTGCAAGTTAACCAAAGGATTTTTTATTGACGTGGAAGAAAGAGAACAAGGGGAGCGTAGCTGTCTGACGATTTAAGCTTATAAATTAAGGAGGTGTATATAGGGATGTAATTGAAGCAGATACAAATAGATATTGTTTATTATGTATCTTATTTCGTATTTTTTTTTCAAAATTATAGTCAGACACAAATAATGTCGGATACCTATTGACTTCTTCCATATCCTCTTCATGAACCTTCGGTCGATCGGTCGGATGGAAATTATCTGCTTCTTTACACAGGACATTGGATAGTAGGGTGCGATCTAAGTGAACATAGAGAGATTAATCACCGAGATATCGAAGCAAGAACACCCAGTATTATCTGCATATTTAGATATGACAATCTACCTATATGTTATCTTATTCTTAAGTGAAGTCAACAGATTTCTTCATATCAGTTGACATACAGATATATACGGATAGATATCACTAATCCCGTATCCTATTTTATATATTTTTTTTCTCGGAATCAGAGTTAGACACGGATATTGTTGGATACCTATTTACCTCTTCTATATCCGTTTCGCAAGCCTTCAGTCGGTTGGTCGGACGGAAATAATTATCCGCTCCGTTTGCACCCCTAGGGGTGTGTGTGTATATATATATATCACAAAACATTATTATATGAGTTGTTAGTATAATAAACACTTTTTTATGCAAGAATTTAAAAATTATAGGGTCACATAAAAGCCCCGCTCATTTGGGCTTAGATGTATGGTTTATTTTTTACTATTCATAATTTGTATCTTTTTCTTACTTTTTGGCATTTTTAAAGCTTTTTTACTGATTCTTTTTTTCTATATTCATTTGTATTATACGTGATGGGTTAACCTTCTTTCATTTTTAGATTAAAAAAAAATTAATTACGCCAAATAAACCACCGTCAGCTACAGTGTAATTTCCTCTAACTACATTGCAATTTCAGCCATAAGTCATCAAATTTCAGCGCAACCGAGTGGTCTCAAAACTTTAGATCAGACAATTAACCTATTATAAAGTTGTTGTCTTGTATCTAGATGACATGGAAAGATATGTAGTTAGCACTCCTGTCATCCCTTGTACATGCCCTAAAAGAATAGTGACCCAGAGTCTTTGTACGTATATACAATTAAGTTGTCTCCTTAATTAATTTATTCCTTTTTTGTCGATAAAAATGGAAATTACGCTGGTCAGCTGACTTGTATTTGCTGATGAAAATACCACTACATGTAAATCGTCTAATTGTAATTGTCACTAGCTTCGAATTATTATTTTTTCTTTGAAGAAAATAACACTGTGACAAGGTTGTCGTCGAAGACCACTGACAATAGCCGAGTTTATGCGACTTTTTTACTGTTTAAAGAAGAAGAAGAAAATTTCAACCAGGATGTCGTTCCAATTGTTCCACTCTGGTGAACATTTCAGGCGTCACTTTTTTAAAAAATTTAACTCCTAAACACCTGTTTTTTACAAACATAGCCCTTTCTCTATAGATCTACCAAGCTCAGCAGGTACCTATCAAGCTAGCGGAGCTTGGCATGTGCCTCCTGAGCCCCCCTGTGTGGCAGGTCATCAGGCGGACTTAGCACACTTAATTAACTATTAAATTAGTGCTAATAATATTTAATTAGTACTAATCATAATTAATAGTGATTAATTAAATAAGCATGCCAATCTGTCTCATCCGGCCACTGTGCATAACATCCATTTTAAGTAGTACTAACTATAATTAATTAGCACTAATTATGAGTTTAATTAAACACTAATCATATGCATGATTGCTGTACTTAATTACATAGTATTATCCACAAGATTCAGTCATGCAAGACATGTTAGTTTGGCCATTATAAAAAATCCCAATTATTATATTTTATTTTACATTATGAGGCATCCAAGTGTCAAACCTGCAGTTGTCTTATAACAATAGCATATAAGGAATTGCGGTACTAATAATAATAATGCACTTTAAAAATGTTGGAATCATTGGCAGTTTAATATATTTATGTGTTTGTCTCTGAATATTCAACTAGTAGCTTTTCAACAAGTGCTAACTAACACATCGGTTAAATAAATCTTCCCATTTTTGGTAATTGATGACAGCCCAAATGATATAAGTGAATTGAAGTAGTTTGAATATACCACTTGTTGGAAATGAGTCATATATTCTTGTTGCAACTTTGAAAGACAAGAACATTTTGAGATGAGCTCAAAGGATTTAAGAATTTGTTTCTTCCAAGTCAATTAAAGAAAGCTCGGATTTTTAAGAATTTGTTTCTTCCAAGTCAATTAAAGAAAGCTCCCCTAAACATGTGCATGTGGATTCAAGTGGTGATTCGCAAGCACATGTATGGATTTTAGAAAATTTTGGCAGAGTTTCTTCTATTTGATGAACTTGAGGAAACAATATAAACATAAATAAAGAGTATGAATATATGAAATCATGATAATAGACAATTAGAAATTTATGCAAACATAACCTTAGCGATTACAGGTTCATCACATTCATTAAACCAAAGGTTCATGACATGACATAACAAGTTCATACATAGATTCAACATTTAGTCCAAAATAGAACACAAGTCCAAATATATAGATAATAGATAAGCTAAGATTAAGATAAGCTTCTTCTTTCACACTTTTCCCCCTTTGGTATCAAAATATCAAAAATGGCTACTCCTACGGAGAAGGGTCACGATGGTGATGACGACTGTAGCAAACCAGAGAAAGAGGAGTTGTCAGGATGCACTCAGTGAGGTGACTCTCTCATCAAGAGAGGTCACTCTGTCATCAATAGAGCTCACTCTGGTAGAGAGAGAAGCAAGCGGCACATTTGCCTCCGACTAACTATCGCGAATCTGGAGGACGACAGAATAGATCTGGGAGAGTGAAACCATATCAGCAACTGAAGCTAGGGCTTATTCTTCTTCCTAAGCTCGTGGAGGTGCGGCTTAGGGGATAGGAGGACCCTCTCGAGGCTTGTTGGGCTTTATGGGTGGCTCCCCTGCCCCCACTATATCTAGTCTTTCTAATGATCAGTGATATGATGTATGGTGCAAAATAGATCCTCTTGAGCCTATCATTCTTGGAGGCATCTATCTCTCTAATGATCAGGTCAATCACATCAAATCTCCTCCCATGCATAATGCTATCTATGATGTTCCAAGCTATACGCTCTGATAGCATCGAAATTTCCACTTTTGTGAAAAAAGGTGTGGTTGATGATCCTATTAATGAGATTGGGAAGAGAAAGTAATCCTGCATGCTTCCATGGCACATACCTCACATTAGCATCATGATACTGTGGCCATGCTTGGATTTGAGTGTAGGCCTATCATGGATCATCTCATACATTCCTAACTTAGTCCTGACTCCAACCTCTCCTGTCCTGTCATCCAAGTTATATATGTGAAGTCTGGAGAGACATACACCATTGTATAAAATTGTCGGATGACATTGTCATTGTAGTCACACTTGAGTGAGAATAAGTCATGAATACCAGAGGAATAGAAAAGCCGATATACCCCTGAGTATCTGTCCAGGGACTCTAGATGTGTCCAGTCCATGTACTTGTGATCAGTGAACTATCAGTGGTGGACATACATCTGAAAGAAACCTCCTGCTAAAACCTTGTGTGGAATCTGGGATTAGTAGATGTCCTCTGCTGTAGAAACTGATTTGGTTGTCAAAGAATTGCATAATCATCGCTAGTGATGGACCCTAAGTTTGTTTGCTGCTCCTCAGGCTCACCCATCTCCTCATGAGATTCCTCACTTGCTTCATGTGAGGAACTCTCATCGTTCTCACTGTTAGTGCTTTCTTTAGATTCTGCTTGTTAGGCTACAGACTTGCCTTTGTCTCTTGTTTCGCTGGCCATCTGAGCTACTACTGTCTCAGGATTATTGGCAAAGCATTGGACAGGAGCTTAGATGGTTGGCAGCTAAGGGGACACGGGTATCCTGGTTGAAGGACCCGCTCGGGATGCCAGGGAGCCATAGCTCTTGTTTACAGTATTCTTTGTCCGAGGCATCTTTACATAGGAATGAAAGGATAATTAGAACAAAGAGAATTAGTTTTGAGCTAAATGAGATGAAGTAATTTGGCTTTTCAACAAAATCGATAGTACCACTGTGTACAAGGAGGTATTACCAAGGTGTGGTAGTACCGTAGTGTACACACCGGTATTACCACTGGAGAAAAGGTGGTAGTATTGATTTTCCTAAAATTTTAGGAATAGATTTATGGATTTTAGGAAATATGTTAATGATTCCTAATTTTGCACTCGAATAAATTTCTTTCGGGATCATTATGCATTAAGCAAGCCAAATAACACCCAATAACATAGTTTTTGTGAATATAGAGATTTTTTAGAAATATTTTGAAAATACTATTCTCAAAAGATCCAAATAACACCAAATGCATGCAAATAGTATGAGGCATGAGTTCAAGCATCATTTGAATAGTCTATGACATTTAACTCATTTCTTAACTTGTAAAAGTAGCTTTCATATAAGGGTTTAATGAAAATATCTACTAATTGGTGTTCGGTCCGAATGTGGCTAATTACTATGCCACCTTTGTTCACATAATCTCTTAAGAGGTGGTGGCGAATATCTATATACTTGGTTCTTGAGTGTTGGATTGAGTTGTTGGCTATTTTCATGATACTATCATTATCATACAAAAGAGGTATTTTTCAAATTTAATTTCATAATCTATCAATGTTTGTCTCATCCATAGCAAATGCGCATAACAACTACCCACGGAAACATATTCGGCTTTGATGGTGGAAAGGATTACAGAATTTTATTTCTTAGATGACAATGAAACTAATGATCTTCCTAACAATTGACAACTACCAGAGGTGTCTTTTCTATCTACCTTGCAATCCGCATAATCGAAATATGATTATCCAATTAAACCAAATTTAGCACTTTTAAGATACCATAAGCCAATGTTGGAGGAATACATTAAATATATAAGAATTCTTTTTACAGCTACCAAATGACATTCTTTTGGTGATGCTTGAAAACGTATACACATGCAAATGGTAAACATGATATCATATCTAGATATAGTAAGATAAAGCAAACTACCATTGTAAATCCATAAAGTTTTAAATCTACCAGTTTACCTCCCTTATTGAGATCAAGATGATCATTTGTCACAATAGGAGTCTTCACGGGCTTAACGTCCTCTATGCCAAACTTCTTGAATAAGTTTCACATACTTTGTTTGGCTCACGAACGTCCTATCCTTGAGTTGGTTCATTTTGGAGTCCAGGGAAGTAGCTAAGTTCTTCGATCATGGATATCTCAAATTCCTTAAATATCATATCACCAAACTCTTTGCAAAAGTCCGGATTAGTAGACCCGAATATAATATCAATAGCAAAAAAATTTCATACAAAGAAATCACTATTAATAATCTTTGTAAATAATTTTGTATCAACCTTTTCAATTTTGACCCTTTAGAGAGTAAAAAATCCCGAAGACATTCATACCATACTCTAGGACTTGTTTAAGACCATATAGCGCTTTGAGAGTTTATACACATGATTTAAAATTTCAGGATCTTCAACCGAGAGGTTAAAGTTCAGTTATATTTTCATTTAAGAAAGCACTTTTAATATCCATTTGAAAAAATTTAATATCAAAGGATAATGCAAAGGCAAGTAGTACGCAAATGGATTCATGTCTAGCTACGGGAGCAAATGTTTTATCATTATCTAAACTTTTGACTTATGTATAACCTTTAGCGATTAACTTTGCCTTGTTTTTTTTTACCACAACTCCACTTTCATCTTGTTTGTTACGGAAAACTCATTTTGTGCCAATTACATTATACTCCTTGGATATTTCTACCAATGATCAAACATCATTTTGAGCGAACTTGTTTAGTTCTTCATGCATTGCATTTAAACAATTTGGATCGTTTAAAGCATCATCGACATGCTTTGATTCAAGAGAAAAAAATAAAAGAGTAATATTCACAAAAAAAAGCTACACGAGATCGAGTTTGAACACCATTACTCATATCACCTAATATTTGATCTATTAGATGATCCTTTGCAATTGCATTGTGAATCTTTGGAGGTAGAGTTGATGGCTGTTCTTCGTCTTCTTTTTCTTCTACGTCTATTGCTTGAATATTGCTTATTGTGGAATAGATAGGAGGTTCAACTTGTTATGATGAAGGTGATACACTTGTATGCTCCTTCTGCTTGATTTCGCTAATTTATATATTCTTTATTGTTTGCCTTAATCCTTCATCACCTACATTATCTAAATTCTCATCCTCTTCGTGAGAGTCGTTAGTCTCATCAAATTGAACATCACAAGTTTCTTTAACTAGACCGGAGTTTTTGTTGAAGACACAATATACTTTATTATTTGATGAGTAACCAAGCAAGAAACTAATATCACAATGACTTTGAAATTTTTAAACCCGAACACCTTTTCTTAAAATGTAACACTTGCAACCAAAAAAACAAAAAATAAGAGATGTTTGGTTTTCTTCCAATAAGAAGCTCATAGGAAGTCTTTTTCAAAAGGCGATGCAAAAAAAGACGATTTATGGTATGACAAGCGGTCTTGACTGCTTCTGCCCAAAAATAATCAGAATTATTGTATTCATCAAGCATTATCCTAACCATCTAAATTAATGTTCAATTTTTCCTCTCTACTACTCTATTTTGTTCTAGAGTGTAGGTGGTGAAAAGTTCATGTTTTATTCTAAGTTAATCACAAAAAATCTTTAATTTAGTGTTTTTGAACTCAAAACCATTATCACTATAAATCTTCTTTATTTTGAAATCTAATTTATTTTAGGCTCTTTTTGCAAAAGTTTTAAAAATGCCAGAGACTTTGGCTTTGTCATGTAAAAAAGAATACCCATGTATATTTTGAGTAATCATCTATAATGATTAAATGATAGCTATTGCCCCTGATGCTCTTATAGGTTTTTGGCCTAAATAAATCCATATGTAAGAACTTCAATGGCCTAGAGGTTAATATGGTACTTTTGGAAAGATAAGAATTTACAACTGTTTCATGGCTTGATAAGCACAATGTAATTTATTTTTCTCAAAGTACACGTCCTTCGAGCCAACCGCTAAGTCATGTTTGAAAAGATTTTTTAGTTGAATCATACCCATATTACCTAGTCTTCTATGCCATAACTAACACAAAGAGATTTTTGCAATTAAACAAGTTTTCAAGCATGAATCACTAGAGGTAAAATCAACTAAGTAAATATTACCAAATCTAAATCCTTTGAAAACTAATTCATTTCCTTTTTGTTTTTAAATGTAACTCCATATTTAGAGAATGAGCAAATTAATCCAAGATCACATAATTGAGGAACGTATAGTAAATTAAAATTTAATGTTTCTATAAGAGATAAATTTGAAATTGAAAAGTCCTTTGAGATAGAAATTTTACCCAAGCCAAGTACCTTTCCTTTGATATTGTTCCCAAATATGATTTTCTCATTGATACCATTTTCAAAGGCGATGAACATCTTATGGTCTCTAGTCATGTGTTGAATACACTTGCTATTAAGCACCCAACGTATTCTACCGGTCTTGTAGTTCACCTATAAAAGAAAATCAAGTTCTTTTAGATACCTAAATTTGTTTGGATCCTTGGAGGTTTGTAACCAAGGGTTTATGCACCCAAATAGCTTTCTTTAACACTTCAAATTGAAGTGCCAACAAATCTAGCAATAAGCTTACCATCCTTAGTTTCCTTAAGCTATAGCATGAATCATGCTAATGAGGATATAATAATAATCAAATTATTATTTATTTGTAATGATATTATTACATCATTATACTTCTTAAGTACACTCCTTATCAATAAGAGATAAATTTTACAGGATAGTCGTAAGCTCTTCTACGACCACTCTCTAGTCGTAGCTTTTCTACAATCACCTAGTCGTAAGTCCTTCTATGACCACTTCATGGTTGTAAGTTCTTCTACGGGAATGACGTGGCCATAAGTTCTCCTGCGACCATCCTATGGTCATAAACTTTGTTACAACTGGATTAGTTTTGATTGTCTTGTCTACGACAACCTACCACATCCTAGGGCTGTCTGATAAGGTGGTTAGAACATGTGCTTATTCTCTAGAATAATCGAGCATTATCTCTGTCTGGAAATAACCGCCACATGACAGGCGAGATACCAAGTCTCTCTAACAATAACTTCCGTCGGATAGTTATCACCCGAAGCATTAAGGCATCTCTTAGTGTGGAACAATGGCCGCTGCTTTGCAGGCTATATAAAGGTCGACGTCAGAGGGAAGGGGGATAGAGGTGAGATAGAACGAAAGGAGCGCAAGGCATTTCACATTACTTTTCCTGTTATAATCTATTCATTAAGCAATAGCCGCACAATAGTAGGGTTATTATTCTCTCAGAAAAAGGCCCAAACCTGTATAAAAATTGCTATGTCTTTTCTCTATATGATCGTAGCTAGGTCTTGAAGAGTTTTCCCAAATTCAAGAAATCATACGTAAGATCGATATCAAAACACCGACAGTTGACACCATCTGTAGGGAGACTTATTCCAAGACTCTAGTAATTTCCTTATCGGCAAGTTCTCTTCCTTCTGATGTCCTCATAGCAGAAGAGCGGAATGTGGAAAATTGGTTCGACCTAGCCAACTATGTAGATCTCGACATGGATGCCTGCTACAACTACGAGCAGACCATGCTTTCCTCCGACGGTGAGGCTATATCTAGAAATCCATCATGAGATATCCAAGATCGCACCACTGGAAAGGCTAAGGAGCGATATTTATCCCCATAGAATTACGCCTAGTGGAGGAATGAGTTTTCCCACAGGGTAAGGGTCAATCTGACCGCGAACCGAACTCACAATGCGAGAACGGGCCTACCCCAAAGTGCTTGATTCCCCCTACAACCATCTGATTAGACTCGATGAGTCCTGGAATCTATCATTCCTGGAATCCATCACCATCTAGTGGTTGTGACTCTTCAGTTGTCCCTGCAGAGAATCTGGGTGGGCTCCCTACGAGTTCGTCCATACTCTCGCATGGTTCAACTCTGATCGGAGATGGTTATAACTTGGACTTCCCCTTTCTAGAGAGGCCTATTCTACACTGTGAGGCTCTATCATTGGATGACTCCTCAATCCTAGAGGCATCTGACACAAGTGGAGATCCTGTTCGGGAGTCTTCACCCTCCCTGCAAATACGGATCACTCTCTCGGAGGAAGGCCTGAGGATGCTCTCCACCGATCACACACTACCACCCCTCGTGAGGATGGTGAGGGGACCTCTAGTGATAAGCCTCGTTAGTTCTATGATGAGCTTAGGAGAAATTTTGGAAATAATTGCTCTCCTTTAATGTGGCCTCAACCAGCCTCACATATTGAGGATGCTGATACCATTCAAAGGGGACGATTGGCTGCCTAGAGATCTTTACCTAAGGGCACCCTATACCAATCTGAAGAGGCTCGAGAGCTTCAACGCATCAATGACTTGCTCAAGAATCCGACTCAAGAGCTTGCTCAAGTGCTAGGCTATGACCACTTCACTGAAGAGATCGCGCAAAGACTCTAAAGCCTGTTGGCCAGACTTGAGCAGCCTCGCCGACACAACTCTGGGAGCCGGATAGGTATGATCATATCTAATCGTTTATAGAACTCATCTCGTGGGAATCGACATGATGATAGGTCATGTCTTATCCTAACCATAACTCCAATCAGAGAAGAGTTCCTCAAATGTCCCTGGATCAGCGAGTTTATCGAGGAGGTAATCGTTCACCACTTTGAGCAAGGAGGCCTATTATAGGTCAGGTTCATCGACTGCCGGGTATTGTCGAGTACGGTCGCCTGGAGACGCCAATCTTTCTTTCCCACAAAGGAGGCGTCATGATCTCATTACTAGATATCAGGCGTTCATGCCTGAACTCTGAGCAATGCATTGGCCACCATGGTTTCAGTTGGTAAACATGGAAAATTTTGATAGGTCTTAAAATTTCATTGAATTCCTTTAGATTTACATGATCGCGGTTCGAGTAGTAGAAGAAGATGAGCATGTGATGGCAAACTACCTTCCAACTGTGCTCGAGGGGTCTGCTCGATCGTGATTGCTTAATGAACCACTCGAGTCAATCTACTCATGGTAACACCTCTATGATCTTCTATTGGCCAACTTCTAGGGCACGTACAACTGCCTTAGGAAAGAGGATGACCTATACTAAATATCGTAGAACAGCAATGAGACCTTACGATATTTCATCAGGCGCTTCAGTTAGATTCATAATTCTATTCTGGTTGTCTCTGATGATTATGTGATTAGGGCATTCAAGCAGGTAGTCTGTAACAGGAGATTCACAAAGGATATCACCTTGAATCCTCTGACTACCGTCGCTGAGTTTTTTGAGATGGCTAATCATTATGCGACTATGGCTGAAGTGTTCAAATGGACTAAAACCATCGAGCATGTCAATCAAGGTTCCAAAGAGGAATGCGAAGATAGTAAAAGGAAGGAGAAGGCCAAGAAGTCCAAGAACAAGGCCAAAGGTCAGAAGACTCGCGCCGAAGGTTCGAAGGAGGTCTTGTTCGTAGACGATAAGGAGTCATGGAACTCTAAGAAGTACTCTGATTGGGGCAAGGGCAAAGCACTCATACGGAAGGATAGCAAGCCTAGGTGGTGCCCTCTACTACTCCCGCAAAGGGCCATTCCCTACTCTCGAAGAGTTGGAACAAACGAGTGGTCGAAAACAATTAGACGATGACAAGGAGATGTCGTTCTAGGATCTGAAGGACACCATCGAACACATCTATGGAATATCTTCAGCATACGAGTCAACACGATAGTACAAAGATGTTGAATGAGAGGTAAACTCTATTAACCCTCCCATTGTCAATAATCTTCCTAAGTGGTCAGAAGTCACAATCTTCTTTGAGAAAAGTGACTGTTTGATCCCTTTGACTTGACCAAGTCGATTTCTGATCGTGGTTGAGCCCACCATCAACAACTATCGAGTGAATCAAGTGTTAATTGATAGTGGTAGTTCTTTAATATTTTATTTGTAAGTGCACTAGATGAGATGCAAGTTACTTAAACCAGTATAAAGCTTGTACGATACTCATATCATAGGATCATACCAGGACCATCAGCCAAGCCAATTGACCAAGTTTCTTTGCCTGTTATGTTTGGTTCTCCAGGAAATTTCAGAACAAAGAAAGTCTCCTTTGATGTAGTTGACTTCGATATGACGTATAACGCCATACTCGGATGACCAACTAAAGGAATAATCACAGTTCACTGTGATAAAAAGATGGCACTTACATGTGACCGCAAGTCTCTTGAGATGGTCGGCCAGTTACCAACTCGAGAAGCCAGCAAGGCGCAGCCTTCAACCAAGAACTCGAAGTCTAAACTTGCACTGAAGCCGAATGAACAAGCCAAGGAGGTTCCTCTAGATCCAATGAAGCCTTTGAAGACCATTAATATTGGGGTTACTTCCGACATCGCATAGGAAGACGCCGTCATCACCATCCTCTAGGAAAACACAGATATCTTCACATGGCAACCATCTGACATGCCTGAGGTCACCAGAGAGGTGATTAAGCATAGGCTAGCTCTACGGCTTGATAAGAAGCCCGTAAAACACAAATTATAGAGATTTTTACTAGATCAACGAGAAGCTATCAGATTAGAATTGGACAAGCCACTGAAAGTAGGCTTTACAAGAGAGATTAATCACTCAGAGTGGTTAGCTAATCCTTCAATGGTTGGGAAGTATAATGGTAAGTGTCATATGTGTATGGACTATACTGATTCAAATAAAGCTTGTCCAACAGATAATTTCCCTCTTTCTCGTATCGATCAGTTGGTTGATTTTACTGCTGGTTGTGAAACATTAAGTTTTGTACATGCATACTCTGGTTATCACAAGATTAGTATGTCTTCATAAGATGAGAAAAAGACCGCATTTATCATGCCTTTTAGAGTATTTTACTATGTCAAAATGCCATTTGGTCTAAAAATGTTGGTCCAAGTTTTTACCGTTTGATGCAATTAGCATTTTCATTTCAACTAGGCCGAAATTTGGAAGCCTACGTTGATGATCTTGTCGTAAAGAGCATCAAACTACTTAATCACATTTCAAACCTATACGACACATTCAACAACATCAGAAAGTACCGCTTGAAACTCATTCCTGAAAAGTGTGTATTTGAAGTTTCTTGAGGAAAGCTGCTCAAATTCCTTGTTTTGACAAATGGTATCGAAGTAAATCCTAAAAAAATAAAGGCTATTGAACAAATGCGCCATCCGGCCACTAAGAAAGAAGTTCAAAAACTCACCGGATGCATAGCGGCTTTAAGTCATTTCATTGCATGACTAGGGGAGAAAGGACATCCTTGTTTCAAACTTCTAAGGAAGCACGAAGGAGGCTAATGATGCCTTCGAGGATGACAAGAGATATATTATGAGTGCTATTGTTTTGGTTTCTTCGAAACAAGAAGAGACACTCTTGATATATCTAGCTACCACGCCATAGGCAGTAAGCATAGTACTGGTCATAGGCATCCAATGACAGTTTACAACGTAAGCAAAGTCTTACATGTATCTAAGGAGCACTACGCTTAGGTTCAAAAACTCTTACATACCCTCCCCATGTCATCGACAAAATTGAGGCATTATTTTTAGACATACAAAATTGTTGTGTTGTTTGAGTTTCCCATGAGAGAGGTCCTCTAGAGTAGAAAAATAGCAGGACACATGGCAAAATAGTCAGTAGTACTTGGGGAGTTCAACCTCTATTTTGTGTCCTGAACGGCCATTAAATCCCAGATCTTGACAGACTTTATCATCGAATGGACAAATCCTGAATCTGTTCAGGATCCCTAGTATAACTACCATGACCTGTGGACGATGTACTTTGATGGGTCGCTTACTCTAAGTGGCTCAGGGACTAGGGTGATCCTAGAATCTCTCACGTGACTTTAAAGTATGTAATTCAATTAAACTTCCTAGCCACTAATAATGTGGTTGAATATGAAGGTTTGTTGGCTGGCATACGAGTCGCGAAGACGCTCGGGATTCATCGACTATTTGTAAAAAGAAGACTCTAAATTAGTCGTGAATCAGGTCAAAAAAGAGTACCAATGCTCTAGTTCGACCATTCTCAATACTTGTCAGAAGTCAGAAAGCTTGAGAAGCACTTTTTCGGTTTTGAGTTATAATATATACCTCGAAAGGATAATTTTCTCGCTAACCAATTGGCTCGAATAGCTTCTTTTCAATCATAAGTACCAGCAAGAGTCTTCTTAGAGTGACTCTGGAAGCCGTTTCTGGTCAAAACACCAGAGACAACTCCTCATGAGATAGCCTCTTTTGAGTACGAGGATACCTGGATGTCTCCCATCTACGAGTATCTTCAGAACGGTTCAATACCCAAGGATGATCTCAAAGTAGATTGTTTATCCCGTAAGGCTAAAATGTATACTTTGGTCGCTGGTGCACTCTATAAACGAAGTACTCAAGGGGTTCTCATGCGATGCATATTGCAGAAAGAAGTATTATAACTCCTTAATGACATACATGGGGGTATCTATCAACACAAGCTTCTTACAGAATATTGCTTGGAAAGTCCTTTCAACAAGATTTTTACTGGCCAACATCCCTCAATGACACCAAAAAGCTGGTTAAGAAATGTGTACAATGCTAGTTTCATAACCGGCAAATACACCAACCAGCTTAGGCTTTTCAAATAATTCCTCTATCTTGGTTTTTTACAACTTGGGGTCTTGATATCCTAGGTCCATTCCCAAGAGCATCAAAGGGATTCGAATTCCTTTTTATTGCTATTGACATATTCACAAAATAGATTGAAGCCAAACCTGTGATTGGGATAACAACAGAAGCCGCCAAAAGGTTCATGATGAGAAACATGATTACTTGATTTAGAGTCCCAAGTTAGATAATTATAGACAACGGTAGGTAATTTTTAAGTGCAAAATTCCAATAATTTTATGATGGTTTGGGTACCAAACTTTGCCTTGAGCTCTGGTCGATCGCTCTCTGTAGCGGTCGACCACACGAATCTTGAATTTTGGGATTTCAGTTTCTTGTATTGATTGCTTCTGTGTTGGTTTCCAATCCTGATCCTTACAGCTCTGTAGCTATTGAAGTGAATGATCGGTGAATACTTGAAGAAAATTTCTGAAGGCACCATTCACACTCCTTTCTTGCCCATATATCCTACATAAATGCGTAGTCGAATTTACTATAAAATTTCATGTTTAACGGACACCCATGGGTCTGTGTGCGTGTGTGATGTAAGTGGGGTGTTGTCATGTGAATATCCTCTATGCACTATTTAAAAAATGGGAATGGTTACCCATCATACAACTGATTTGGGATAAAAAAATCATTCGAATTTCTGGGCCGTTGGATGGACATCCAATGATCAAGTCGACTCCTCCCCACCCCTTAACCCTAGCTGCCTCCTCTAGCCTCCCGAGCACTACCTCCTCCCTGACTCCTGTGCGCTGCTACCCCACCTCTACCCAATGAGCTGCCACCCTACTGCCTTGGCCCTCAGGCGAGCACCTCCCCCACCACTGCCATTGTCCGCAACCATCTCCCCTGCCTTGCCCTTCTTCCTCGTCTCTGATGGCTACCACTATCAAATCCACAGCCGCCCCCACCGCCTCCTAATTAGTCATCTTCTCATAACCCCTGTCGCCTCCACCGTCCACTACCCTCCTTTGACCTATGGCCGATGGTGCCACCATCGCCTTGCGACCTCGCCGCCGCCATCGTCCGCCACTGGTCCTTCCCCGCCTCTAGCCTTCCTCTAAGTTTGGGAGCTCCAATGAACTCTAAACCCTAACCGATGAACCTGAACCCTAACATGGCGACGGTAGGTGACGACAATGTCGTAGAGGAGGTGTCGAGACCCGAATATGCAAATTTAGACCCTCTATGTGTTCTGCACTAGTCTAGGATCACGCTAGTGCACATAGTGAAAATATAGATGAAATATCAACCATACCACGATTAACTAAGTGTTGTGGCTACAGACCAAACAGAGAGAGAGAGAGGTGTATGGTAGTGGAGAGTTAGGTGAGCAATGTCCTCTTGGGTCTTTCCCAAGGGCTGGTCGTGATATATATTTCCTCGTAGGGAGCATCTTTACCATCGTAACCTTACACCGAGCCTTCCTTTGAGGGCAAGCTACGTCATTTACATGGTTTATGACCTTCTCAACAGGCTAGCTGGATTTAGGTGGGGGCCACCCCTACGACAGGAGCCTCTCATGGTGAAGGGCTTCACAGGCCGAAACCATGTTGCCGAGCCCTTTGGTCCCCTCCGTCCCTGCGGCCTGTGACGTTGTGTGATTGTGGGCGAAGATGATTTGGCGCATGTATGTCCTTGTGGCTCCACGGAGTCAAAGCCGCGGGTCCGCGGCGGAGTCGATGTCGAAGCTGTGCGCTGGGCGGTCGCAGGCGGAGTCGCAGTTGCGCTGCGGAGGCAGAGACCTCGTCGACGCAGGAGGAGCAGGCAGGCGTGGGGGGTTGGGACATCGCATGCGCGTGGGCGACTGCGCCGGTTGGACTCCCGCTGGTTGTGCTTCCCGAGAACGGCTATATATGCGGCCGTAGCGGCGTGACGAGGTATTGCTGGGATAGCTTGTCTCAAGAATATGCCTCTTCCAATCACGAGCATGCGAGAGGGTTAGCTTCAGTTGGGGCGTTCTGTGCATGCTTGTGGACGGAAGAAGGTACATTCTTGAGCTGGCGGGAAGACTTGCGCCCTTCGCGCGAAGGGGGTGTACCGCTGGACTTCAGTCTCCGAGCCTGGGGCCATCCCTTGCGTCGGTCTCGAACGTGGCTGCGGGGGCTGGAGGTGTGACCCGGGGCCGGAGTCCATAGGTGGAGTCGCAGCTGGCCTACGGGGGCTGAGACTTCATCGACGCAGGCGAGGTGCGTAGATGCAACAAGGTGGGACGTCGTCTGCACATGTGTGGCCGCGTCGCCTCGACTTCCGCCGGTTGCGCTTGTCCGCACATGGGCGACCGCATCGCTTCGACTTCCGCCGGTTGTGCTTGTCCGCACATAGGAGACCGCGTCGCTTCAACTTCCGCCGGTTGCGCTTGTCCGCACATGGGCGACCGCGTCGCTTCGACTTCCGCTGGTTGCGCTTGTCCGCACATGGGCGACCGCGTCGCTTCGACTTCCGCCGGTTGGTTTCCCCATGCGGGGGTGGCTGTGTATATATACCAGGAAAGCTGTAGCGCCTTCCGGGCGTAGCTGAGATGATCGTGATTTCGAAAATATGCCTTCTTCAGTTCATGAACATGAAGAAGAATATTGCCATGTTGATGAACTGAAGGAGGTCTATTTTCGAGCAGGATAATCGGCGCCGCGGCCGCGGTGGAAGGAGCGGACCGGCGCATCTTGTGCGCGCTTTGGTGACGACGCCCCTCGTGACTGGCTGGCTTTGCGTCGATCGGCGTGGCCTTCGCTGAATGGTACGCTCGCGGCGCCCTCCAGCGGCGTCTCTGGCGTCTTTGCTCCGGCCTTGCGGTGCGCTGTCAGCCGAGGTACACCCGGGGCTGCCTCGCGGAGGCGAAGATGTCATCGAAGGCAGAGCCAGGTTGTTTTGCATAGATTCCCGAGCAGACGTGTGTCGGGGCGCTATTGGCGCGTCGTGCACTGTCAGGCCCTTTGGTGTTACCGTCGCTTGACCGGGCCTGGCGCGCATACTTAGGTGCGCCACTACGGTCGCGATCGTGGGAAGGTGGGCGGTTCGCCTCCCAGCAGTTATAGGCGGTTCGCCTCCCACCAGTTATGCTGACCGATGGCATGGGAGACGCAGGGGTTTTAAATGCCCCTGGCGTTATGCCACCCGCACTTTCGCCGCCTTGCCTTCTAGCTGCTGGTCACACGCCCCTATCTCCTGCCTTCCTTGCGGCCTCCTTCGTCGCGGAGCTCTAGGAGGACGATAGCACACGACGGAGCGCTCGCCCAACCGGCCGATGACAGCGCCGTCTTCCGGCGGCCGTCGCCGCTCGAGGTGGGATACACACTCGAGGGGCGCAACTCCACTCATGTGGACAAATGGTGGATGACGGTGGAGAAAGTAGGGGGTCCGTGCTCCCGTGTCCTGGGCTCGACGCTGGTGTCGGAAGAGACGATTGGTGGCCTTTTGCGCGAAGGGAAGCTGTCGGACCGCTGGGAGGTACGATTGCCCGCGGGCGATGAGACCGAACCGCACCCTGACACGTCGGAGGCGATCGTGTTCGTCGCCAACTTCGAGGCGGGGTTGCGCATTCCGGCCGCCCGACTTGTCGGGGACGTCCTGCGGACTTTGGGGCTTGAGCTGGCGCAGATAACGCCGAATGTGATAGCCCGTCTTGCCGTCTACAGCTGGGCGCTGCGCACGGAGGCGTGCTGGCTGTCGGCGTCACTGTTCGCGTTTCTCCACGATGTCCGGTGTGCGTCGGAGGACCAGGGGAACGGGGCGTTGCCCGGCTTCGGCAGCGTCGACCTCGTCTTGTGTCCGCAGTGCGAGAATTTTTTCCCACGGAGTCGAGTCGGGCGAAGTGGGAGCCGAATTGGATGAGGCTGTGGTTCTACCATCGCGTGGCGAGCGGTAGTGGCCTTGAATGTTCGGGGCGGCCGGTGGCGGTTAACACCACGCTCGGCGAGCCAATAGATGATGAGGATGAGCGAATTGCGCGGAGGCTTGTGGGGATCACCGCCCGCTTCAAAATGCGCAACCTCACTGAGGATTTCGTCATGTATGGCGTCGCACCACTTGCCGCGGAGTGGCATGTTGCTCCTAGGAAGCTTCGGCGCGACAACGTCCGCCCGTCCGTGTGCTCGCTGCCGAAACCCTCCGGTTCGCGTAAGTTGCGATGGAGCTTGCTTTCGTGTGCTATTCCTTGGGGCTGTTGTTTTTACAACGTGCCCCCGTGCCCCTCGCAGGTGCTTTCCTGGAAGACGTGGAGTGTGCGGTAGGCGCGTTCCTCGGACCGTACACGGCCAGGGAACACACACTGCGCGTGGCTGCGACCGCGGAGGCAGGCCTGGGGCGGCTAAACTGCGTGTGCGAAGCCTTGGGCATTAGGGTGCCAGAGCACGCTGTTCTGGCCCCAAGTCCACCTCTCCGCGATTCCATGGGGGAGGGAGTACCAGCGGGCGCGGGTGCCGACTCGGCGAAACATGCCGACTTGGAGGCAAGCGCAGGGGCTGCTTGGGTTGAGGCGGAGCCGTCGCCCGCGGAGGATGCTGGGGCGGAGTCCGTTCCTGCCACGGTGGAACTTCCTCCTATGGCGGTTTCTGAGGTGGGGCCATCCTCTTACTCCCCGAAGGCGAAGCGGCCCCGCACACAATCGCCCCTACGCTTGTCAAGGGGGTTCGTTGTAGCGAGCAAGGTCGGAACCCTGTGGGACTCCGACTCAGACACCGAGCGCCTCAGTGTCCCCACGGCTGCCCGGGGCGAGGGCTTGGTGGAGCCAAAATGAATTTATTGAATTTCATGTAAGTCAAAATAAATGTATTTCATTTTCGTAAGTCAATCTGTAATTATATTAATTTTCAGGAATTTACAAAGAATTAAAACTACCCTTTTAAAGCTAATTTGGATTTTTTTTTGTAAAAATCAATTATTAAAATGGGTTGAAATTATTTTTGTTAAGTCTCAAATAGTCCCAGAAGTTTCTCTGAATTTTTTTGGAATTTTCAAATTTTATTTGGCATTTTTCGAGTATTTTAAAGCCTTCAAACCATTTCTGAAAATCAAAAAGAAAATAAAACCCAAAACCCTCCCCGGGGCCGACACTTGTCACCCATCGGCGCAGTCCGCGCCGCCGGATCCTTCGCGAGCCGTCCGATCCCACTTACCCCTTTACCCCGCCTTCCCTCTCTCCGAGCGCGATGCGTGTCGCACATCGGACCGTCCCATCCCCCGCCCAAATCGATCCCAGCCGCACCCGTTCACTTACCGCTTCGCTGCTCCTCTCTTCCCTCCGATCAGCGCGTGGCTCAATCCCAGCCATCGCCCGTTGCCGTACTAGATCGCAGCCGCCCCCTCCCACTTAATGCACCGCTCGGCTCAGATCTAAACCCCGTTGCCGGATTGCGCCGTTTACGCCGTCGCATTGATCCTCCCCGCCCGTTTCAACTCCGGCGTACGGTGCACGACCGTTACCTCCCCTCCCCGCCTATATAAAGGACACCCCGAGCACCCTTGACTCACAACGCCTCCCCCTCTCTACTCAATTCAAGCGTTCAAGCCCCGAGGACCTCCCTGTGCTCAATTCCCTCTCCGCGGCTTCAATGACTCCGGCGAGCAATCGTCGCTGCCTCAAGCCTCCCCGAGCTTCACCGACACCACCCCGACGTTGCTCGTGCCCTGGCGATCCCCGACGACCATCTTCCCGAGCACGTGCGCCACCGGAACCCCTTCGGCGCCGTGAGACCCTCTCCGACCACCGCCCCTCTTCGTCGATCACCCTCTCCGGCCGTCCCCGTGCTCTGCGCAAGGTACCATTGGACTCCCCTCACTCCCCTCTACGTTTTGGTGCCGTCGACGAGCGCCGCCGCCCGCCGGAGCTCCAGCGACCATCGGGCCCCGAGTGCCGCCGCCGCCGCCCAGGCCTCGTCGGCCCATCGAGCCGAGTTGGCAGTGGCGTGGCAGCCAGGTGGCGGCCAGATCGGCGCCACGCCAGCACCCCCACTCGCCGCTGCCACCTTCCCCCGTGCGTTACCACGTCGACAGAATGCCGTGACGTGGTAGCCACGTTGCGACCACGTGGCGCCAGATGGCAGCCACGTGGATGTCACGTCTGCTCCCTCTGCCACGTCAGCCCTACCGATTTTTATTTAAATCCGAAAATCCCTGCTGACGTCATGCCGACGCAATAAAACTGATTTTCTAGTATAAAAATAATTCGGCCGAAATTAAATCCCTGTACTGACGTCATAATCTTTTATTTCCTTTAGAAAGATAATTCATGATGACGTCATAAATGTGTTTTTCGGTTTAAAAATAATTCCAGAAATTGGGTATTTTCTTTTTAATTGTATTAAAACTTTGGAAGGCTATAAGTTTCTCATTTTAACTCCAAATTGACCCGCTCAAATTTCTAAATTTTTCTAAAATCTTGATTTATCCATTTCTGGCATTATTTTGAAATTTTGAAATTATTTGAATTTTGTTTTTGAATTTCTTTTGAATTGGCTCTTTGCGTTAGATTTTGACGATTCCAGAGAATTCGAGTTCGATGATTCTCAGCAAGACTTCGACCAAGACAAGTTACACCTTTGACCATGTTGAACCTAATATTTCAAACTTATTTATGTTATTTTACTGTATATGCATGCGTACTTCGAGGGATCGCCATCTGGTCGAAGGCCTGTGCGAACAAAACGCTCGCGGAACTTCCCCCATCGACCAAGATACGCCGGACGTCGCACCCGGCAATCACGACCTGGATGACCAGGGGATCCTGATGGGGGAACTCCACGCCTTCGGCGTCGGCGGGTGTGAAGGTGATCGCATGTTGCGCCCAGTCTGGCGGTGCATGTGCCGGGTACGCCGCCACGTGGTGTAGCCTCCTCATGTAGGCCTTGCGCTATTGCTCCGAGGTGAACTCCAGGGAGGAGCCTCCGGAGATTACGTTAATGACCCTACACGGGGCGCTCTCAAGGGCATGGATCCGCAGGGGGCTTTCCTTGGGCTGTTGCACCTGGGCTTGCATCCACCGGAGACCCTCCTGAGGCTGCGGCTCCTGATCCCGAATCCTTAGGGGGCCGTCCAGGGGCTGCTGGACGTGTGCCACGACGGGTGGGTGCGCCTCGAGATCCCTGTCTTTGGTGACGCTTTCTCGAAGTGCCGCGATGGTGGTGCAGGAGCGGATGTCATGATTGCCTTATCCGTGCACCTCGCACCACTGTGGGCGGTGTTGGTCGCCGTACTCCGCGCGGGCCCAACCGTCGTGGCCCCGGCCTCGGCCTCGGCCTCGCCCCCGACCCCGTCGGGCCCTGGCCCCGCGGCCGGCGGGGGCGTTGTCTTCCGAGCCGCCCTCGACGTCGAAGACATAACGGGCTCGCCGGGACGTCTGATGGCCGCGCTGAGGCTTGTCGGCCGGCGCGTCCTTGTGCTGGGAGGTGTCCTTCGACGACTCCTGCCTACGCTTGCTCCGCGAGGAACTTGCTTTCAACGGGTCGACGCTGTTCACGACACCTTCCGCTGGATTGGCGTTAGCCTCGTTGTCCTAGCGCCGCCTCGCGTCCTCCTCTGCCTGGGCTTACTCCTCTATCTTATTGAAGAGCTTCGCCACTGTCTTAATTGGTTTCCACGCGTTGTACTCGGCCAGGGGCCTCGGGCGAAGACCCTGTACTGCTGCGTTGATGATTGTTGTCTCATTGACACTTTTGACCTGGCAACGGACCTTCGCGAAGCATTTGAAATAGTCGCGGAGCTTTTCGATGATTTTTGCTTGATTGCGATGAGCTGATCCGCGTCGACACGCTCGACATAGTTTCCTTGGAAGTTGTTGTAGAGGCGGTCGCGAACTTACTCCCATGCGTAGATGGAGTTCAGCTCGATGGTGAAGAACCACGAGAGCACCACTCCCTGCAACGTGAGTGGGAGCCCCTTCGCTTTGGTGGTGTCGTCTCCGCCTGCTGCCTCAATGGCGGTCTCGTACACACGCACAAACTCCCGGGGGTCCGTGTCGCCCTTGTACGACATGACGGAGCTAGGGAATTTAAATTCTTCCGGCCATGCCACCTGCTGCAGGCCCACCGATAGCGGAGACTCCGGGTCCACGCGTCACAGTGAAGCGCGACTGGATGTGGGGGCGTCCCGGCTGTCCGCGCGCTCGGGCGTGGGCTCCGGCGCGACCACCGGCGGGGTCGACTGACTCCGAGCCTCCTGCATTCTCCGCACGGCCCCCCGAAGATCCGCCAACTCCTGCTGGAGCGTGCCGAGGGCTGCCAGCAGGGCGTTCTCCACTGTAGGTGTAGATGTGGCAATGGGCGCATCCGGTCGCACGGCTGGGGCGGTCGCAACCACCACTTGTGTCCTTGGGTTGCTAATCATGTCCACGCGGTGGACTCCGGCATCGACGGCAAGGCCCGTGTCGCCGGCGGGGCTGCTTGGCGCTCCCGCACCAGGTGTAGGAACGGTGGTTGCGCCTTGACGGGCGCCGACACTACCACTCCGTAGCACCCGGCCGATACTGTCGGGGTTGGGTGTCGCACCAGCGGCTGGGTGGGGCGTCCCGCATAGGGTGGGGTTGACCGTCGCGCCGGTGGCGGCGGGGTCGACCGTCACCTCCGCAGTGGCGGGGTCGATGGCCGCATCGACCGCGCGCGGGGTCGATCGTCGTGCGATGAGCATCGCCGTTCTCCCCCGCGCCCGCCGATGCCGAAGCCCTGGTGCTGACGCGGGGCCTCGTTGCGACCCCTCCCTTCTTCTTCGCCACCGACGGTGAAGCTTTCTTCGGTGCCATCCTTGAGATCTTGAGGTTTGCTCTCGTCGTCCCCACGGACGGCGCCAACTGTTGTGGCTACAGACCAAACAGAGAAAAAGGTGTATGGTAGTGGAGAGTTAGGTAAGCAATGTCCTCTTGGGTCTTTCCCAAGGGTTGGTCGTGATATATATTTCCTCGTAGGGAGCATCTTTACCATCGTAATCTTACACCGAGCCTTCCTTTGAGGGTAAGCTACGTCATTTACATGGTTTATAACCTTCTCAACAGGCTAGCTGGATTTAGGTGGGAGCCACCCCTACGACACTAAGAAAAAGGACTCGAATATTATTAATTATCAGAGTTACGACCTTATAGCCAAGCTTATAAATTATAGCCTAAAGGGCTTAAAAAACTAACAGCAGAAAACAACAAAAAACAAAGTGACCATTTGATATGCCCACAGGCAATCGACTGAAAAATGAGACCCTAATCCGAGAAGTCATCGAAGTAGCCTCCTTCAAGCACCTCTAGTTGATATAGCTCTTCTTCAGCCATTGAGCAAATATGGATATAGCTGTGAGTACATAAAGTACTCAGTAAGTCATTTGTAGTAATATGCAATATAATTATGCAAGACTTACCGAATGATAGCTGAATGATTATTTTACAAAAAGCAATAATTTTAAAGTAAATACAATAAGTGTTAGATTGAAAGTGTATTTATGGAAAGGACGTAAATAAATAATCACCAAGTAAATCACAAGTGAATTGGCTACTCACCTTCTATCCAACTTACTTTCTAACCAAAGCAAAGTTTATGAAAAACTTAACCTTCGTGTGAAATCATCGAGCATTATCCATGGCCAGGAGTACGGTTATTCGAATAGTTTTACACTCTGCATAGGTTATATAATTTTACCCATATGATATCACCATCTTATATTGTCACCGGCATAACACACTTCTTTAGGCATGTCAACTAAGAAGATCACAATGAGGCTTTTACAATGCTTAATCTCAATTTGACCTTGCCTGCTAAGGTTTCGCTGCCGAGTAGGCTAACCACCTAATCGGTGAAAGCCCCCTCTTACCTAGCAAAACATCCCAATGGCAATATCGATGTTGAAACACCATAAATTAATTAGTTAGGTCTACCCCATATTAGACGTGTAGTTGCATGGTAAAACTCAGATCAATGGCACACAAAGTTATGTTTTTAGATATTACCCATGCGAGACATCAATATCCCTAAATGTGTTGTGGCTGCACTTCTCCTTTTACTACACGACCACTCATCCCGAGTGAAAACTATTTTGTATAACCAATCACTAATGATACTACCCATGTCATAGTACTCAAAATTTATAACTGTGGATGACCACCATGGTTCAATATCTCATTAAGTCAAAATCAATTAATTTAACAACATGTAATAATGAACCCAACGTACTACAATCTTGGCTAAGCATACTACACGTATAACCTATGTGACAACTAGTATTGTATCACTATATAAAGGAAAAATTAGATATATGCCATTATGAAGCGATCACTTTAGAAATATGCCATTATAAAGTTTTGGTTTAGAAGTATGCCACTCCAGAGTGTGCTTGTTTTGAAACATGCCATTGTGACCACTTTTATATATTTTCTAGCCAATACACAGTATGTATTTATATATGTATTTTCGTATTGCCTATAATGCCCCTGCTGCCGATTAGATCGAGGCCTACCGATTAGATCCGGAATCCACACCACAACATCCCGAGCCACCGCCCCTTCCCCTCTCCTCCCGGACGCGTCGCCCGCCTCCAGCCCTCTCCGCCCCCAAGCCGCCGCCTGCCTCCGGCCCTCTCCGCCCCCAAGCCGCCGCCTGCCTCCGGCCCTCTCCTCCCCGGAGCCGTCGCCCATCCCCGCCCCTCTCCGCTCCCGAGCCGCCGCCCGCCTCCGGCCCTCTCCTCCCCAAAGCCATCGACCGTCCCTGCCCCTCTCCGCTCCCGAGCCACCGCCCGCCTCCGGCCCTCTCCGCCCCACCGCCCCTCTCCTCCCCCGAGCAGCCTCCCCAAACTGAACCCTAGCCTCCTCCTCCCTCCGCAGGTGATCATGGCGGGGATGGAACCACCGAGGCCGACTTCTCCAACGAGGTGAGTTTTTAAATCTAACTGGTTCCATTAGGTAGCAATTTGTGTCGTCTGTACGCTAAGTTGACGATTTACTCTCTTGGTTTATTCGTAGGATCGATCGCACTAATGCATTTAGATTAGACATTAAAGTGGAGGCTTTCTGCAGTAAAGAATTGGATGGCAGAAAGCTGTATACAAAAGGCAGAACATTGAAATGGATTATTGAATCTAACTATTTTTCAATGGAGTCACTTCGCAGAAAGATCAAGTGCACTGAAGGCAGTTAAAGGAAGTGAAAAATATGAAATTGATGGTAATCTGTTCTCCATATTGTTATCATTATCTAAAGAAATTTAATGTTATAGCGGTAAGGTACATGTTTATTTAGGTAATTGTTTCATGTGGAAATAAGATGTGAATCAATGTAGTGATTGTATGGGGCCTTTCAGTCAGCACTATTATGTTATAAAATAATAGTGTGCGAGAAAATATCGACTGGTTGATTTTGGATCTTGAGGAACATATAAAAGTAGGTTATTAGTCACTGGAATAGCCAAATAGTATATGAACAGCTACATATTAAAATTTGGTTTAGCGAACTAGAGTTAACCTTGGGTCATCTCAAACACAGGGCAAGTCTTGGAAGTATCCATGGCCAAACCTTTGGGAGACAAGAAACTCGATCATTCATTCAAGACTGGAGGAGCTCCTAATTTTCCTCTGCCTCCTTATGGTGGCTACATGGGAGATCCATATGGTGCTTATGGTGGCGGTCCTGGATTCAACCAAGTAAGCCAAACTAACTATTCATAGACTACCATATTTACAATGTATTATTTGGCTTTATGCATATTGTTTGTTTTTTCAGCCTATGATCTACGGTAGAGGACCAGCACCACTGGAATGAGGATGGTACCAATGGTTCTCCCGGATGGTCGGCTTGGCTATGTTCTGTAAGTCCATTTTTCTTTGTCATGTTAAAAGATGTCCGAGCCCCTATCTCCGTTCCTCACAACGTGCTTCTAATGTTGGTAGGCAACAACTGGTGGAATGCCCCTCCTCCCCTCCTCGAAGGGTTGACCGACGGGATAGCGGTGGCAGAGGTGGCGAAGGGAGCCACAGCTGACAACATCGCCCTTACTAGTTCCTGCCTTGCCTTTGTGCCTTCATCTCAGTATGTGATGATGGATTTGTTAATGAAACCAGATAGGAGCTTGTTTTCCTTGTTCCAGCATAAGAGAGACTTGTACGGTTGTACCATCCTTTTCAATAACGTGTGTGTCGTGCAGTGCTTGTGACTTGATCCCCTGAAAACAAAGTGTTCAAGCTTTGGCATCTCTTGCTGGCGCCTGTAGCGTTAAACTGATGGACGAATTATCTGTGGACATCCAGTTGGAGCTTTGTTCCTCCATATTTGAGCAAATGCATGTGTTTTGTCTTCATTTGCTTCATATTTGTCAGAAGACTGTGGGCTTTCCAGCAAGATTAAGTGGTTCTGATGATTAAGTTCTTCATATTTATGCACAACATATTTATGCTTCATATTTATGGATTAACTTGTCAGCAAGATTAAGTTCTTCATTTGCTTCATATTTTGTCACATATGCACAACATGTACTACCAGCTACATGTTTGATGAGATGAACCGGCTGAATTAGAGTGGTCTGGAAGATCTTGTTTTGTGTATCTGAATGTGTGAACTTGTCTGAATGTGTGAACCGGCTGGAACTTGTCTAGAAGAGGCGAGAATTGCAAGCAAACTTCTGCATCACTGGTTCCATAACACAACGCTCCGATCGAACATTATGGCGGGAGAATTGAGTAGGAAGTAATGTTATGTATATATTCCCGATTATATATTTTCTATTATGGCGGGACAATATATGATGATCCAGTGGATGCTAGTAACATTAACACTGAAGGAAGTAATCAACCTTGAGGGGCAGGTGTACAGATCTAATGGGGAGAAGGGTAGTTTAGGAAGTAATGTTATGTATTGGCTAGAAAATATATAAAAGTGGTCACAATGGCATGTTTCAAAACAAGCACACTCTGGAGTGGCATACTTCTAAATCAAAACTTTATAATGGTATATTTCTAAAGTGATCACTTCATAATAGCATATATCTAATTTTTCCCTATATAAATATCCATTTCATGGTACAATGGAATCATTATATTCAAATTATCAAAGTGAATTAATCAAGTTGGACAATAGCTACCAATGTCCTTTTCTTGTCAAGGTTTTTCTTCCCATCTGGCTTTTATCAGCTCAAACGGGAGGGGAGAGGCATAATTGCAGAGGCCTTAGCATGTTTTTTCCAGCCATCCGATTGAACAATAACGGTTCAGATCAAGCTCTACAGTTCTCTGCTATAGTGCGAAACACTGCCATCACTACGGTGATTATTTCGGCAGAGTGTTTTCCTGCGCTGTTTATACTTTCTACGGTATGCTACATCGTATTTTGCTGTTTCTCCTGTGGGCCTTTGCCTTTATTAATTCACTAAGGTGGAGGATCATCTAGATGGTTAATCTCCAGAATTACACTAGCTGTCTAGCTGGCTTTTGGGCGCTTTTTTTTACTGTAGTTTATTAGTTTATTAAATAATTGCTGAGAGAAGTTAAATGTTAAAAGCTGCTAAAAAACAAAAAAAAAAGCAAGGTCAAATACAAAGAAAATTACACTGAAGTTCTCCAGAATTGTAATAAAATACTTCCTAAATTTGAAAATTAACACAGTACATTCGTAAGCCTGTATGCAAAACCGACAAGGATCATCTAGATGGTTAATTTGCGTGGCAACTGATGTGGAGGTTAAATCAAAGTGGCAAATCTACGCCAATCTTTCTTTTACATGTACTACCGTTAATGTGCCATTTAAGAGTCACTTATGATCCGCATCACCTTGTAAATTTATTTGATAGCAGCACGAGTGCTTTATCTAAATTGAAGTTAGATAACCTAACACAATTTTAAAGTTTACAAACTTACTTGACTTTTCAAGTTTCCTAAATGATATAAAAGTTTAGTGGTTTACAGTGCAATTTCTTTCTTTTTAAAACCGGTCTGTATTTTGCAGAAAAGAAAGAGAACCGCGCGAAGCGCCCGTTATCCGTCTGAGATTAACGGACACCGCAACTTCCTCGCCTGAGCTCCCTCCGCCAGCGCCGCGTTCGGCGCTCTCCGGCGACTAGTTGTTTGTACAAGATGGCCCCGTCTGCTACTCGCCTCCTCCTCTTCCCCCTCCCCACCCAGAAGCTCACGCCGCCACCTCCCGTCAGGCGGCGGCGCAGAGCCTTGGCCGGCGCCGCCCGCTGCGCCCTGGAGGCCGGCGGCGGCTTCGTCGTCGTCGATGATGACCTCTTTGAGCTCCTGCAGGTCCATTTCTCTCTCGATTCTTTACCTCTTTTTCGCTGCTCATTTCTTCCTTCTATCGCAATGAAGTAATTAAAGAACCGCAGCAAGAGCCAGTAATTATGTGGTGTAGGTGGAGATTTAGTGTAACACCTTGGCCCATGATGACCCATATTTGTATGCATATGAGGATGGAGATTAGTCCCATATTGCTAGCTTAATATAAGAAGCACTAATATATAAACCCATAGACACTATTGGTAATAACTTCTGGTTAACCGTTTGCACGAAGCGAGAATGAAAATACAAGCAGGTTGTTACGTGTGCGTGACTTATTCATAATGAGGTTAGACCTAAATCGGTTTGGATCCTAGGACGTTACATTTAGTAGTAACAAATTGGAATATTTTTCAATGATGAACTAAATCTATCTGCTAAAATTTATCCGTTTTATTAGACATTCTAGCTTGCCATGTCTGACAACTTGTATCAATGTAGATTATCCATCACTTCAAATTGGTAGATAGCAGTGGGCATAGTATAAATGAGAGTGATTTAATGATGGGCTCTCGACTGTGTAATTTACATAGCATGTCAGATTTTTTTATAATTCCGAAAAGAATGCCTCAAATTGAGTACAAAATGTTCGTGTTCTTAGGGAAAGCAATTATTCCCATGTAAATGATGGGGATGAGGATTTGTTGTTTCATAGGGACAAGAAGGGGGAAGTTTCCCTTCAATGGTGCTAGTAGAGTCAGGGATAAGTATGTTAGTCATGCTAGCAGAGCTGAGGATCAATTCAACAATCAGTGTAAGAGAAAGGAGGAAAACTCTAAACATATCAACTATCAAGCACTCTTTATCTGTCGTCTTAAACACCGCTTTACTGACATTTCAAATCTTTTAGTCTGCTTGGTATTCTTCACTTGTATAGTCATATGTATACTTACAAGAACGTGCTTTAGTTTGGGAAAATTTCTGAATTGTGAAAAATGATTTGTAGCCAGATATGATCATATCAATGCACATGGTATACAGTTTGCTGCCTCTTACACTGTGGATGCATTATTTTGTTTGTTGGAATGTGGATTCTTATGTGTAGGGGGGCCTACAATTCAACTGTTTTTGCATCTGGAGTTGGGTTGCATAAATAAAGTATATCAAGCACAAGATTCTCATTTCCATATTTGGATTATGTATCAATTGCATTTTCACATAGATCATCTGCTTCCGGTGTTGACAATATAATGTTTGCTTCTTGTGTTGACAATATTAGATCATCTGCTTCCGGTGTTGACAATATAATGTTTGCTTCTTGTGTTGACAATATTATGTATTAATCTAAATCATCTGCTCTCTGTCCTCATACCAGCCCCTGTTGCAAGAAGAGGCTTAAAAGGCCTAGCATAAATGCTTGAAAAAATTGTTTGCTGTAAGAGTCATGTTACTGCTCTTAGATGAACCTACTTCAATACAAAACAAGATCTTTATGTCCATCACGATTCTATGTTGCAAAGTCATTTATCACATGCATGGTTGACTAAGTTAGTGTATATTGGTTCACTAATTCGACGTAAGTAGTTTTTGTCTGTAAATTGAGTAACATAGGGGGTACCAATCTGTCTTTTTCAGATTCTACCGAGAGATTTGCGAGATAATCTGCAGAATGAACCTAGAAGGGACCAGCTGTTGGAGGTAAGCTAGCTGCACTTGTCAACCATTCTGAACCCATCTTATTTGAAAATTCCTGGGAAAGCACTGTAGTTTCATATGCTATCCCAACTGATGAGTGATCAATTAGGTTATTCTGGATTTGGGGAGACGACCTGAGGCACGTTTCCTTGGTGAATCTGGTGGCCAATATCTACGGGATAGCGAGGTATGGAACTGCAATTTAGTCCTAAGTTGACAATATTATGTATGCTTCCTGTGTAGATGCTCGCATAATCAATATTGTGAGACATAATCATGCCATGAAATAAAAAGTAACAATACATCCACAGAGATGCTTCCATTGCACTGTGGTTGGTCTTATGCTCTTGTCTACTGTATGGGAATTATATATTAGTACAAATCTACTGTTAGGAAGGTAAGTAGCTAAATTGTTCCTGGTAATGGATATGTGCTGATATCTTTGGTTCACGCAGATAGGCCCCTTTGTTTAATCAGTGCACAGAAAAAAAAAAGACACCCAGGGGGGGGGGGCGTTGTGCATAACTAATGTTTTCTGTTCTTCGGATTTGCCATATTATAGATCTCACAGCAAGAGTTGGAGGAAGCTCAGAGTGCTGTAGGAGAATTTGGAGGTGACAACCGTGCAGGAATTGAAGGTACATTACATAGAATATCTGCCATACGGAGCAGAAAAGGAATGGTTGTTGGTTTGACCTGTCGAGTTGGCCGAGCTGTTACTGGGCATGTTGATATGGTCCGTGATCTCTTAAACTACAAAGAAAGCATTCTGTTTTTGGGAAGGTACGTTGCCTTTCTGCTTCAATATTTTAGGATCTTGCTTGCTAGTTCTCCATCTTTTTCTTTTTACTGAATATAAGATACCAAAGAAGCTAGTAGGTAATAAGTGTTTCACCTTCCATTATTACTCAATGCATGGAGATGCTAGTAGGATTACCACAGTAAAATATACAATCATATATATTTTTATTCAGGAAAGTTAAATGGTTTTAATCTAGGAATAGCCCATATAACACCTCAAACTTTGTTTCAAAGTCCGCCCAGCATCCTAAACTATAAAACCAGATATTTGACTCCCAAACTTTGCAATCTGGTTTAAATAATACCCTGACCCGGTTTCGCATGGTGGTATTACCTGCGTAATGTGATAAGTGAGCGGTTTTACCACATAGGATGACACGCTGGCTAAGTTGGGTTCTCCCCCACCGAGTTCCCAGTCGTGCTTTTATAGCCATCACCCCCTGTAGTTCTCTTCCTCTCTGTTTCAATTTGAGAGAGAAGGCCCTATAGGCCCCACTTGTCATTCACCTAAACTCGACCACTGTGTCATCCTACGTGCTACAATCGCTCATTCATCATGTCACGTAGACAATATCACCATCCAAAACCTGTCCAGGGTGTTATTTGAACCAGACTGCAAAGTTCGAGAGGTGAAATGTCCGGTTTCATAGCTCGGGGTGCTGGACGGACTTTCAAGCAAAATTTAGGGTGTTATATGGATTTTTTTTCCTTTAATCTATATATAGTGGGGCAGCAATTGGAGGCTAGGACTTTCTGTTTGCACTTCCTTAAAAAAAAAGCTCAAAAGTTTACCTAAATCATAATAGATAATATGATGATTTTTGAATGATGGAGCTTTCCATATTTTTGCAAAACTAGTTAACGAGGAACTAGAGGAAATGGTTCCAAAATGCTCCAGAATTAATTCATATAATAATCTCTCAAATATGTAGAGCCAAGACAAAAATGTTTCAGCGAAGTAGGATGGGATTTCTATAAAGTTGGAAGAAATTGTGTTGAGGTCTTTAATTGAACCTAGAAATCCTTGATTGGATTAAATAAATATTGGAACCGATATAGTTTCGGAGGAGTGGTTTTGATACAACTCTGTAACTTTCATATATGTTCTAGAGCCATTGCTATGTAGTACATTTTCTATTGATGTCGTGCACCCATGTCCCTTTTTGGGGCTCAGGAAAGATGTGGTTCAGGCATGTGTTTTTCAACGCAATTTGAATTTTCGCTAATTGTTCTTTCTGTTTGGTCAGACCTGGGGTTGGCAAGACTACCGTTATGCGTGAGATTGCGCGTGTTTTAGCAGATGAATTTCAGAAAAGAGTGGTATATTAAACAATGTTACCATCTTGTAGCTTTTCTAATCACATTCATTTTCTTGATATATAATTCATAACACGCTCTATCGGTGTACTGATGTTTAGGGCAGGTAATTGTGGATACAAGTAATGAGATTGGTGGGGATGGGGATATTCCTCATGCTGCAATTGGTGGCGCAAGAAGAATGCAAGTAGCTGAACCATCAATGCAGCATAGAGTGATGATTGAAGCAGTTGAAAACCATATGCCTGAGGTGGTTATTGTAGATGAGATTGGAACCGAGGCAGAGGCACAAGCTTGTCGATCAATTGCAGAAAGGGGTGTAATGCTTATTGGTACTGCCCATGGAGAACAACTTGCAAACATTATAAAGAATCCAACTTTATCTGACTTGGTGCGCCATCATTCTCATAACTTTGCACTAGATGCATAGTACACCCATTTATTATACAATTTTCACATGGTGTCAGACTCAAAATGCGAAACTTGAGCTTGCCTCACAATAGTACTGTTATAACCCTATAAGCAGTTCCCATTGTTGTATCTGTAGGTACGACAGCTTATACTTAACCTAGATATTGGCCCAATATTATTGGTCGAAGATGGATAGTGGAAATGACAAAGTGCCATCATCTTACCAAGTCACCCAAACCTTTTTTTTTTGTTACATTTGCTTATGGAGAAGACATACTATGGCGATCACAGCATGCCTTCCATCAGAGGTGGCTAAATGGGCAGGGCTAATCGTGCCCACTAGAAGCACGGTACTGTTGACCCAACTTAGACACAGCATAGCCTAGGACTAAATGGGTCGTGCCGGCCTAGCCTGACATGGTGTGCCGTGCTTAGGTCACAACCTCGGCCCAAGCACGAGTCAGCCAAACACGTCCCGTTAGGCCCCACAGTGTGAAAGCCGATCCGAGAGGTAGTGTCCGGGGGTGGCCGGTAGCGGATCTAGCGGGTGGCGGCAGTGGAGGAGCCAATGAGATGGCGACTGAGGGAGTGGGGGCCAGGGGCTGGCGGGAGGTGGCGCGTCGGTAGATGAGGGAGTGAGGGACCGAGGGAGGGAGGGGTGGAGCAGCCGGAGGAGGTGGGGGCGAGCGCCGAGTGGAGCGGCATTGGAGGTGGGGGCGGGGGCGGGCGGAGCGGCCGAGCAACGAAGGAGGTGGCTTTGGTGGGCGACAGCGAAGCAGCCAAGCAGCGGAGGAGGTGGCTTAGGTGGGGTGTGGGTGGAGCAACAGAGAAGGTGGGGTGGCGGGTGGAGCGGCACGACGGCGGAGGTGGTGGGATGGGGTGGAAGCTAGGTGGTGGGCGGCAGCCGGATGGCGTGGCAGTGGTAAAGGACCAAGGCCGGCTTGGCATCGATAAGGCCGGGTCGGCGCCATGGTTGAGGCCAACGAGGACCAGCGATGGCTAGGGAGCGCCACGGGCTCAATCCGAGCAGGAGAAAGATAGGAATGGTAGATCCGATGGAAGGGAACACGAAATGACCAGCGGCGGCCTAGGGAGAGTGCCAGACAGCAAGATCCACTAGTGGCGGCGGTAGGAAGGAGAGAGGGGAGCGGGACTACAGGAGAGAGTCGAGAGACAGGGAGAGACTGAGAGAGAAAAGAGGAGGTGGCAGCGGGCTGCGTGCTAAATGGGCTGTCCTTGGCCCGTTGTGCTACATGTGCACGGGCCAGCACATCACGACCCAACACCTCATTGGGTTGTTCCTGCGCCTGAGGCTGAGCCCATGGGCCGCCACAGCCTGTTTAGATAATCAAGCCAACTGGACCATGCCTAAATGGGCTGTGTTGGGCGGTCCATTTGGCTAGGTCTGCCTTCCATCATCCTGCGGCGGCCTGAGGAAGAGGTGGCGGCGGCCTTGGTTGGAGGCGGCGGCGTCCTGGGGGGGAAGGGGGAGGGGAGACGGCGGCGGCCTAGGGGGGAGGTGGCGGCGTAAGACTGGATCTAGATGGATCCGGTGGCGGGGAACCCCGATCCGGCGCGGGAAGGCCGGATCTGGGCTGGGGGGAGGCAGCGGCGGCCTGAGGAGGAGGTGGCGGCGGCCTGAGAAGGGGCGACGTCGGTGCAGAGGCGGAGAGCCTGGATCCGGTCAGCGGCGGACGGAAGGGAGGCGTCAGAGAAGAGGCGGCGGCCAAGGGGAGGCGTCGGCGTCCTGGTGAGAGGCGGCGGCGCTTGGAGGGGAGGCGGCAGCCTGGGAGGAGGCGGCAGCCGGAGGGAGGGCGGCGGCTCGTCCTAGGGGTAGGCGGCAAGGGAGGTGGGGTTTCTGGGCGGTCTGGGGGGGGAGGCTTCGGCCAGGGGGAGGCTTCAGCCTGGGGAGAAGGCTTCGGCTAGGGGTAGAAGGATTTGGTAGCGGAGAGGCTCAGGATTAATCTGATACCATGTAGAGAGATTGGCACAGACACTATACAGCTAAAGGACTGGGTGGCTTTGTATATATATAGTCTGATGTAGATATACAAGGAAAGCATATACAAGGAAAGCATATGCAGGTATATAAGGAAAGCATATACAAAAAAACATATGCTATACAAGGAAAACACTGATAGTATACAATAATTCTAATACATCCTACCAAAATTTCTTACATCCATGCTCTTTTAGAGTGCAAGTTCAAATATTTTAAAGAAAGAAGAGGTTCAGCCTATATGAGCCGTTCAGTGAATATACTTTGTTTTTGAAAATCAGATTGGAGGTGTAGAAACTGTCACTCTTGGTGATGATGAGGCTCGTGCTCGACGCACTCAGAAAAGTATTCTTGAGCGGAAGGCCCCTCCAACATTCCCTTTCCTTATTGAGATGAGGAAGCGAAACTACTGGGTGACTCATCGGGTATGCCTATGTTCTATTTATGCCAAATGGTCAAAAGTACACGAATATATACTTTTCCAACTTTGTGTTAATAAGGTGAAGGTGATTCTGGGAGGTCTGGAATAGAAAGGGGAAACAAAGTAAAAGCATCAGATTTGCACAGTGACAATATATGTCATAATTTTAAAAATTGTTGTGAATGTGTTGGTGGGATTCTGTGGGAAGCATAAGAATTAATGGTGAACTAAATAATAGCATCAAATTTCCGTAGTGCTGATACATATCCTAATTCATGGTTTTGCTTCTACTGCTCTGTCCTACATTGATCATTGGCAGTATTTTCAAGCTACACAAATTAAGAGATATTAATGTTCATATTTGTTTTGACAAAATTTCCTAATGTAGTGAGATAGTTATTTGAGACTAATGTTTTTGTTTATACTGAATGACTAATTGTGTTTACGATAATTTCTATCTTTACTAAGCTTGCCTTTTGTTATACCATCCTTACTGAAATTTCTATCACTTTTTTTAGGAGAACGGTAGGGGAGAGCCCTACTGGAATTTTCTATCACTTGTTCACTACTGTTATTGCTGCTCTATTTTTTTAGCAATTAAGATCATCTTCAAAGCTCATGATGCTACCAAAATGAAATCTACTCATAAATCGATGTGTAGTATTCTTCATTTTTCATTGTGTCATGAATGCTAACATGCGGTGTCTTTTTCTTGTGCAGACCGAAAGGAGTGTGGATATGCTACTTCATGGCAAGAAGCCACTGGTTGAGGTAAGCATATGCCTGCCAGTTTTGTGATGTGATGAATTTCAGGATGTGACAGAAGAGTGCCAGTTTTCTGTAATTTGCTTGACCTGTAAATTTCATTTTGAGGCATGCGTTCTGTACCGTTGTGCGAGTTGCTATTCTTGTTCGAACTAGATTATGCCAATTTTGAGACTATAAATAAATTGGTAAAATTACCTAGATGATATTTTAGTTCAGTGCAGCATTTTTTTAGCTAAGCAGAACTTTTATATCTCTAGCACGTCTCTCCATGTAAGAACTTCAGTCCAAATACGGTGCATAAAGCATCAAGTGATAACTTTTTCACATTGCAGGTCAGGAAAAGGGATAACAAGTTTCAGGTTGTCATTGAAAGATGGGCAACATATGATGGAGATGGACTTTGAATTCCAAATTTGCAAGTTATAGTTGCTTCTGTCAAACTGCATACTCTTGGTACTCAGGGTCTCTGTGGACAACTAGTACATATTTTATTAAGCCTGTTGTTCTGAGGTGGAGTGGACTGATCCTAGTTCCTAAGATTTGTCGAGTTATTTTAAGAAGTTTTCGATGTTCTTGTTGTTAAGGGTATTTAGGTCTTTTCCTATATGTCTAGGGTTTGTGTTCTTGTGTCCTCTTTGTACTACATATATGCCCCATGGGCTATTGCAATACAACAACTATTCTCATTTACATGGTATCAGAGCAAGTCTGAGTCCTTGAGCTAGATCCACACCCCAGCCCGCCGCTGCTGCCCCCGGGAGGAGCTAACCCCAGGGGCGGCCATCCTCTCGCCGGCCGCCGCGGTTCCCACCGCCGCCTCACCTCCCAGAGCCGCATTCGCCCCCGAAGCCACCGCTGCTCCATCGTAGCCGGCCCGCCTCCTTCGCGCCGCCGCTGGCCATCGTCTCTTCCACCCAGCGCGCTGCGGCATCACGCGCGCGCCGCGCGCCAGCGCCGAGCTTCCTCGTCGCCGCGCTGCCGCCGCGCGCGTCGCGCCTACTCCGCAGATCCGCCGCACCGGTCTTGCCGCCCGGATCCGACCTCCTCTATGCTGGATTCGCCCGTCCCCGCCAAATCCAGCCGCCTCCTCGCCGGGACATTGACTCCCCCGCCTGGATCCGTGCTAACTACGCCGGATCCGGCCTCGCCCCGTCCGGATCTGGCTGCGCCGCGCGCGCCGCCGCCGCCGCCTCCGGCTACGCGCGCCCGCCGCGCCAGACGCCGCCGCTGCCGGGCGATGGCTGCGCGCCTCCGGCCGCCGTGCTCGCGCCTCGCGCCGCACCGCCACCGGACGACGCCGCCGCCACCTGGCCTCTGGTCGATGGCCGATCGCACGGATCCGGCCCGAGCTCGCGTGCGCCCCGACCGCCGTCGTCGATCTCTCCGGCTGCCTCCTCCCGTCGGATCCGACCCGATCTGCTGCCTTCTTGCCGTCGCATCCTTGCTGGCCTCTCCTCGGTTGCATCTGCCGCACGGGGAATGGAGGGAGAGGAGGAGTTGTGTGGGATGGGGAGCAGAGAGAGGAGTTGGCTGTTTGCTTTAGGGAGAGGGGTGAATAGAGTCCATCCAAATTTTGAGTCCTTTGCTTTAGGGAGGGCTGTTATTTGAGTCCTTTTTATTTTGTATCTTCCGTTGCGTCCACCCAAATTCATAGTATTTATCTTTGTCAGTTCGTCAATGTTGTACGAGTCCACAAATTCCTGGTCAATTAGCCGATTGCTTTGCTAGCCACGGTCCATTCTCTTGGATGGCGTGGTCCTCTCCTTCCTTTTCGTATAGTCGCAGCCGTCACTTTTCTTTGAGCCACTGTAGATCGTAGAAGTCTTCATGATACCGCCGCTCTTTCTAAGGCCGCAGCGTTTCTTCTGCACTGCGCCTCCGTTGCACTTCTTGTGCATAGCGCCACCGTCATCTTGGGCTTCGATCTGTGTTACTATGCTTCTATCTCCCACTTCGGCTTGATTGTTAAGGGTATTTGTGTCTTTTAGTTTAGTGTCAACCCTTCCAAATACAATGCTATTGCATACGCTTTACATTTGAGAGAGGGTGTTAAGGGTATTTGTGTGTTTTCTTTTTAGTGTCAACCCTTCCAAATGCAATGCTATTGCATACGCTTTGCATTTCAGAGGGGGTGTTAAGGGTATTTAGGTCTTTTTCCATATGTCTAGGGTTTGTGTTTTTGTGTCCTCTTTGTACTACAAATATGCCCCATGGGCTATTGCAATACAACAACTATTCTCATTTACACTTGTTACTCCAGCAAACTGATGCTACCTATTTAGGTTAGTACACAACCTCCATATCTTCGCTATATATCCTTCATTATATCAACGGCATTATCAGTTCTTTTCCAACTAAAATTGTGTCTTCCATCAGTCACGGTAGGGTCTATTTGTATAGAATTGAAGTTTTGCATGTATTTTCTTCCTTCGGTGCTGAAACTTATGCTGGATTGGTTATTTATGTCAAATGGCAGACAATGGAGTAAAACATCCTCCATAGGCGACTTGGGTGGACAATTGGACTAATACCTAAGTCTTGTACCTTTTGTTTTATCAATGGAAATCCATCAAGTGATTCCAACATTACTTAGGGGGAAACAGCAGATAAATTTACCCCAATTTGATAGAAGATACTACTGTATCAAGTATTGATTAACTCTCAGGAAAATTGTTGTACCGATTTGTCACTTATGTTGATCGGTAGATCTAGAATAAATTAGTATGAAATGTGAAGTATTTCATTATTTAATCGTTCGTTGAATAAGATAATTCTTGTAGAATTCAAGCGCATCATAGCTTGTGGTTGTTCCTAGTCCTAAGATTACTGGTATACTCTGCAAGAATCAGGAATTGGAATTTGCCTCCTTTAGCATGATTCCTCATTCTACCAATTTTAATGTTATTAAAAAAAGAAGCATAACATGGTTTATTCTCCATTCTTGTTGGAGATGTATGATATATCCTGGTCACATACTGCTGCTGTAGCAAAGGGGATTGAGTTTTGTTAGCCTATGGAGAAAAAAGTTCCTGAAAGTGTTATACATTCTGATACCGAAGGTCTTTTTTTTTTTTGTTATTAGAACTGCAAAAGAAAAGCATGAATTTTCCAATGCAAAAACCTGAAATTGGTTTAGTGAAGGTATTTTTTTTCCCAAGTAACGCTAATTCTTGTCGATGAAGACGGATATTTGTTCACTACCACTGTTTTTCAATCTTCCTACTATGGAACTCCAAAGTTGCCATGACGAAAGGTTAAGCTGAGTAAAATCAGATGTCCAGCTGGGCAGTTTGGGCTGAATAGGTCAAAAAGGACTGAAAGGCATTACGATGCAATGGAAAGTAAAAAAAAAAAATTGGAAAACATGCATTCCAGCTGTTCTGAGCTAACAGCAATAGTTGCTCTCTGAATGGTCACAGAACTAGCAAGTATCACCTGAAACATGTTGGTTGTACCTTATTTCTGACTTCTGATGTTACAACCAGATGGAAGATGCAATAATCTTACTGGGTGCCTTGTTATTTCAGCACCAGGACCTACAATTCCCTGTGTGGTCCTTGCGTGCAAATCTGTGTTAAACCCTGCATTTTGCACAGTATTATGCCAGCAAGAATGTAGACACTTGTTGCTCACCCATTGGTTTTTGAACTGATTGCTGGCACATTAGTACATATTATCATTCAGTTTCCGTGGACCACAGGATCACAATCTCTCTGATCCATTCCACGCTTGGGGGTTGAGACTACCTTTCATTTTTTTTGTTCACTTGCTATTAATCTGTTTTGTTGTGTTTGCAGTGCTGAGTCATGGTTAGTTGACTGGTTGACATCAGGGAGTAACCGCCCTTGCTACATTTCCCAGCAAGAGATGAAGAGCCTTTCCTGTATGGCCAAGTGTGTTCTTGCTTGCTATACTTGTTAGTGCCAACAGCATCTGTCCTCTGCTGTGGCAGAGCTCACATGCCTGTGACATGCATCCATGATTGATCTCTTGCACACAAAGACAGGAGGGGCTTATTTCTTGCAGTCCACTCCTAAACCTGGAGTCAGTCAACTATGCATGCACATGAACACATGATCATCAGAGGTATCAAAGAATGGACCTTTGCCCTTGATCACCTTTTTTTTTCTTCTCTAAACTTGTTTCTTCTGTTTCCTTAAACTATGGCATTCATGTAACAAGGAAAACGTAGACAAACGCATGCCCCTTCCATGAGCTACTTTTCAATCCTACCTTAATAACTACTTTTGGAAAACAACTACCTTACTAACTTGAGTGTTATTATGACTAGATGTCTGATGGAAGATCAAATTTTGAGCTGTTTGGTGTGAGTTGAATCAATCGCCTGCATGCATGCCAGCCAGCCCTGGCAATGACATCAATGACAATGAGTTAAACCAAACGTGTACTGAAACAGTGAAAAAGTGAAGTTATCATACTGGCTGCAGGTATAACTTGTCTGCCAAAATTTCCTAGGCCACCAGTGCCGTATATATGGAGAAATTTTATTGTGTAACGGTTACATATGCAAATTTGTGTAACAAGCTAATAACGCACCGACATGTGGCGTGTAGGCACGATAACAAACACAGTAGCAACAGGAAAACATAGGAAAATCTACCCAAAAAAAGTGACACATTGTTTTTTGTGCTATAGTACCTATGTGCTATATACTAGTGTGTCATTAGCTTGTTACACAAATCTGTCTATGTAACCGTTACACAATAATATTTCTCTAATATATAGCTTCCTTCTCCTGGCACTCTCACCCTGCTTGTGGTTAAAAAAAAGTCATATTGCTTCTCTAAGCCATGTGCGAAAACGAGAACCCTTTAAATCAAGAGAACGTTGAACTTGTTGCCTAATCTCTAAACCATCCTACAATGTTGCGTTGTTGCTCGGGTCCTAGCATGTTTGAACCATTCTGTCGCATGAGAAGGTGAATGATCATCCTCTCGCGTTGCTAACAAGGTTGTCGGTACGGGGATCCTAGACAGGATCGTTTTGTGTTGACAGCCATGATCCTAGGACAACCGTATCGCAGGATCGGACCTTTGGAGATTGCGATCTCAAGGGGTGTTGGTGTCGGTGGTGATTTATGATTTTTTTACTGTAGTTAATTTATTTTTTTACTGTAATTGAATTGATTTATTTGATATAATTAAATTTAAAAAAATAAAATAGAAAAAATATATTAACCTATTACAGTCAATGGAAAAGAATATAGGAAAAAATCAAAAACAAAAAATAAAACAGTAAAATAGAAGCAAATGCAAAACACAGACGCGATCGCAGAAGCTGTTGTGAGCGCGACCTAAAGATTACAAGCTCTGAAGCACTGTAAATTTCATGTGGTTATTTCTATTCAGGATCCTACACAGGATTGAGATCGAAATGGCGCCATAGGATCGCAGTATTGTAAGATCCTACGGTACGGATTGTGAGTTCGATTCGCATTCTCCTATGAGATCGGTTTGCACAGGAGACGCACGCGCCCATTTTTTGCCATATGCGTTTGTGTCGCAAATTAATTCCACTGTCTTTTTACTGTTCTACTTCACGTGCAGCCAGTCGGTGGCTGAGCGACGAGGGTGCAGTGCAGGGGAGAAGGACAAGCGACCGCACGCTGCTGGTGCCGCCTGCGGTTGATCTCTGCCTCTGCTTCCTCCTCCTCTTTATTCGGGCAGCTAGCTGACACGCACAACGATCGATCGTACCGTGACATCTCGGCATCACGCAAAGGTGGAGGCGTTGATTTGATAACACGCACGCACGCACGCACGATCTCTGTCGCGCTCTGAGACCCACTGCTCGGTGCTGATGAACTCATGATAAAACCCTGCTACATTTCAGCATTTGCTAAGGAGAAGTATACAGCGCTGTCCTGTTTGTTAGATCTCAATCCAATCTAATAGGGTAGCCTCCTGGCCACTCCCCTTCTCCTCCCTCTTATCTTCGGTACCCTCCCGCCTCCTCCCTCGATGTTCTCCACTGTCACCCCCTCCCTTTCCCTTTTTTCTCGACAGCTCCACACTCCTCTTTCGGCTCCCTCTACCCCCTCCTCTATCACCGGCAGCCGGCGACGATCTCCCTATCACGCCGCCACCTTGCCTGTTCCTCCCTCCGCACCACCACCTCTTCAGCCTTACTCTATATCCAAGGGGCATAGTTAGACTTGCTAATGGGTTAAAATCTAACCCAAGACCAATCCAGCCTATATGAGACAAAGCCAACTTTCCACTCTAGCCCAACCTACAAAAAGATTTTTCACAGTCCCACTCAACCCAAATCACTTTCGACTTCAACCCAATCTAACCCGAACCCATGGGTTCAACCCACTTCCCAACCCATTTACCAACCTGTCACTTATTCACGAGATAATGTCTTGGCCGCGACAATAGAGATGGATGATTGGACAGTTTTTCTTGCCTTTGCTGGTTTTCCAACCAGTTTTCACCTTCCGGGACGTGGTCACCGGGATCTAGGGCTGCCACTGGATAGGGTATGGATAACCTAAATATATACTTAATTTTATTTATACCTATCTGAAGTGATATTATCTATATCCAAATAAAAAAGAGTATAACTAATGGATTTGGGTAACCCAGTGAGTAAAGGAGAAGGAAAGGAAGGGGTTAAGTCAAAGAGACTTATGGGTATTTAAAATTTCAATCTCGCATTCACACCATAAAAGTTTCTCGAAATCAATTAAACTTTATTGGAGATGATTCTACGTGTAGGGGAGCTATTCTATGCAAATTACTAGTGCTAGGCGCACACGTGGACCCTACATACTTTTGTATGAAGCTTTCGTGAAACTTCGGTATTTGAAATTTCAACCTCGCATTCATACCACAAAAGTTTCTCGAAATCAATTGAAATTTGTTAGAGATGATTTTGCATGTAGGAGAGCTATTATATGCAAATTGATATGGCTAGACACACACATAGGCCCTACATGCTTTTATAAGAAGTTTTCGTAAAACTTTGATATTAGAAACTTCAACCTCGCGTTCATACTACAAAAAGTTTTTTTAAAATCAATTGAAATTTATTGGAGATGATTCTACGTATAGAAAAGCTACTTTATGCAAATTAGTAGGGCTAAGTGTACATACGTGTGGGCCCATATATTTTTATAGGAAGCTTTCGTATAATATTGGTATTTGAAATTTCAACATCGCGTTCACACAACAAAAGTTTTATGAAATTGATTGAAATTTGTTGTAAATGATTCTGTGTGTACAGAGCTACTCTGTGTAAATTGACGGGCACAGGTGTATAGGTGGCTCTTACATAATTTTATAGAAAGCTATAACTGAGTATGGGTAGTCCAAGCCCAATGATAGTCCAAGTGGTACCCCATTACACTATGCCACAAGTTGAACTCGTTCACAACTCGATCTCAATCAGAAATTTCTAAATCCACCCACCCCACCCTACCCCAACCCTTTTTATGAGGTATCCCAACCCAACCAACTCGTTTGCTCTTCCAACCTATTTCCACACATCTAAAGCCAACTTGATTAAGGATCCACTCTATTTAACCCATTTGAATCTAACCTATTAGCACCCCTAGGTACGTGAGAGGCGTTGACAACCTCGAACGGTCTAGGAAGCTCGATGAGCAATATTTTATTCAGCATTTCTAAAACTGAAGGGTTTTAACGATAGAAAAACTTTTTATCTTTTTTATACTTCCTTAGATTCTTCTCAATTTTCGCTTTTTCTTTCCACGGGCATTACATGAAACTCTAAAAAGGGCTTCGGTTTCTTCAACGTATGTAGGTTAGGGTAGGATCATGCGCGTAATAGACGAAAATGTGTACGAAGCACGTAGAGAAGTGAGGCTGCCGTGTGGGTCCACCTAGGGTAAGGCTAAGTGAAAATTGGAGGCCTACTAGTTCTTAACATCTTTTCCGTACAGGTTTCGTATGTGTGTTTTTTGTCTTTCAATTTTTGGTCACAAGAAGCTGTTCCAAACTTCCAATGTCTGATGTCTGAAAAGCGAAGTGCCCCGTCTAGTCACCCAGCCTTCATTCATTATCGCCATGATTATGATGGCGTATGATTGAGTTGGTGCTTATTTAGATTTAAAAAATTTGGGTTTATGTTTTTTTGCACGGTAATATTAAAATTACACTATAACTATTGATTATATCATTACAGGTAATATAAAGAAATAAAAATAAAAAAATTCAAAAAGTAAAAAAACAAAATTAAGAAGCTAGAACAAGCTCAAAAGAGCAGGGCATGGCGCATGTCATACTACTGAACCTAGGTTAATAGCTCTCTCTCTCTCTCTCTCTGCGCCTCTGTAAAGTGTTAATGGAAGGCTCCAGACAGACATATCAGGTTCGCTTGCTACATGGGGAATTGGAGGACTATCAACTGGTACTGAACACTGACCCCAGGTAATCAGGGCCATACCTTCTAAGATTCTGCATAATTGAATATGGTGTACACAAATGCACAAGATTAGCCGAGAGCCAGATGGGGCCACATCACTGAGTTCAGCTTACACACAGTTGTGGACAAACAAGGGCATGATTCCTGCATATTCCTGTTCTTCCCAAGGTTTCTGTAGGTGCATCTTTAATAACTGCAGGAATTTCAGAACGGGCATTTGTTTTCATTTTTTTAAGCACCGGAAATTAGCATTTCATTTCCCCTTCCTTACAAGATGTTGGAGCAACTGCAGTGTGGAAAGAAATTGTCTTGTCTTGTTTGCTCTGCTGATGACTAGAACTTATTGTAGCCAACACACTGTGCAGAAAAAAGAAATTGGAGCGGCTGCAATTCTGATTAAAAAAAAGATATCATAATCTAGGCATTTCGAAGGATTTAACAGTTTAACTACTCCCAAAACTCAAAAGCCTCATAATCTAAGAGTCTCTAAGAAAGGTAGGCACTGGGCTTAAACTTCAATATTGAATCTAAGAGTCCCAAAACCCAAGCTCATCTTACTTCAAGACTTCAATTCTTCAGGGGCTCCACTGCCACACACTGCAGATCTTGTTGTGCACAGCCGAATTCTCCACAGCATTGAACATATTTGGATCACTTTGCCACATGCTTCCCTGCACCCCTGCACACCCACATCTGCCTGGCCCCCAAGAATAATTGAGAGCCAGTTTGTCAAAACACACTTCACACCAATCATTTGTTATGCATATATACATGCCATCCAAATCAGGCCTCTGAATTAGACTGTCTAATCAGCGATCAGAAGTAACAAAAACAATTAGCCACAATCAGGATTAGCTGCTACTCAATGCTCACTACTTCACTAGTACAGTAGCTGTTGATCTATGTGGAGCAACACATCATATCATATCATGATCTGTGGGCATGAAAGCAACACATGAACAACTGATTCCAGTTTCACCTCCCCTCATTGACATCACTCTCAGTCACAGGAGGAGAAACTGACCAATCAGCTCAGCTCGCTTCACAGCCTAAAGCTACTGACAGTCTGAAACACTAGACAGCAAGTTAGAAACATAAAAAAAAAAATCAGAAATGAGAGAGAGAAATCAAGAAACTCAGGGAATTAAGCATCATTTTTTTATGGAACAGTGGTCGAATGCAATGCAGCTAAGCTAGAATGATCAACAAGAAATGGTAGCTACGGATGATCATTGTCAATTCATCGTCGTCTTGAATTCTTGGCGTTGGTTACTCGATCCGGAGCTGTGGCGGACTCGGGCTCCGGCCCGGGCTGCCGGGCTCGGGGTGCGGCGGGCCGCCGGGCTGCTGGTCGTCCTGGTGTCGGCGGGCGAGGGTGTGCTTGTTGTTGTGCATCCAGACCTTGAGGACGCGGCGCTTGACGCCGACCTCCTGGCAGAAGCGCTGCACCACGGCATCCTCCAGATTCTGCAGCCGCCACCCGACCTCCTCGGCGAAGCCCAGCATGCGCGTCTTCTGCTCCGCCGTGAACTTGGTCCGGAACCGCTTCCGGGGGGTCGGCCGCGCCGCCTCATCGGACTCCGACGTGTGCATGGCGCTGAGCGGCATCACCATGCGCGTCAGCGCGTGCGCGGGGGGGAGCGCGGCCACCAGGAGGCCGCGGTGGGCAGCGAGCGGGCTCAGCGGGCCGCCGATCAGGTGGTGGTGCCGCCCGCCGGGGTCCGCGCCGTCGGGGTGGTCGAGCTCCTTGCGGTGGAAGTTCCGGTGGCAGCCGCAGGCGGAGCACCGGAGCGCGTCCAGCGAGCCGTCCTCGCCGGCCGGCATGAACTCGCCGCACCCGTCCGTCGCGCTGCCGCCGATGGCCGCCGCGTGGTTCTTGAGGCACTCCCGGTACCTCGCTCCTCCTCCGCCGGAGGCCAACACCGCCACCACCTGCCGGTTCTTGGACTCATCAGCCCCGGCCACCGCCGCCGGAGGCGTAGGCGGCGACATGTGCCGGCCATTAGTGCCAGCGTGGTGATGGTGCTCATGGTGCAGACCGAGGTACGGCAACGAGGCGGCGTGCATTGGCATCGGCAGCTCGCCCTGCGTGCCGGAAAGATCCATTCTTGCTTCTCTCCTCCCCTCCCCTCCCCTCTTCTTCTTGGCCTCCCTCCTCTGCAACCTTCCAGCTCCTGTGCTACTGCTGCAATGGCGACACAAATACACATACACAAAAGAAGAATTAGCAGGGTAAATGCCAAGTTGCCCAGTTGGGAGCTTGCAATGATAAACAAGAATCTAGTACTCCTTGGGAGCCTCAAAAAAGAGGCACACACAAAGGTTACATAAAAAAAGAGAGAGAATTAATTTGTGGTATGAGACAGGTATCCTGGCCTCCTGGTCTCCTGGAGATCTTGGCTACAAGATACCAGTTGCAAACTCCAAGATAGAGATAATTAATACTGTCTTAATATTTCTACCTGTTACTGGTTAGTGTTTTCCTTTCTTCTGTAGTACTACATGTATTGTGGTCTAACATATACATGGACCAGCCTTTGACCTCTCCTTCTAGTCCTAGCAAAGAGCAAGACCTTTCATTGGCTCCTCAGACAGAGAAACAAACTCACAAGTCACAACTACGAACAAATAAACTCTCCTAGTGTATACATGTTTCTCTGTGTATATGTTTGTGGTGTGGAAGGACATCAATGGACAACAGGTGGTGTTCCTACCTCCTGCACTGCTTGGAGCAGTGGACGAACAAGGTGGAAACAGAAACAAAGCTAAGGAAGCGAGAGAGTTAAACATGACATAGGTAAGCAAACAAACCTTGCACCTGCAGACTCGCAGTGTGTCGAGGGCTAATCAGGAGGGAGCAAGGCCATGGGGGCTCATGTGACCTGTTCTCAAACCCTTGCTTCCGCCATTGCAACTAGAAGGCACAACACAAACTACAGAGTGGTGACAATTACAAGAGAACAAAATTACCGAGGTAGGAGGAGGAGGCTTATGAGCTATGGGAGAGGTGAAGAGGGGAAGAAGAGCTTGCTGTCATAACAAAGAGAAATGGAGGCAGGGGGGAGAGGGAGAGAGATGAAGAGGCAAGAAAATACTAGTGTCTGGTGCTCGCTTCGCTTGCACTACCAGGAATCCAAGCTTACTTCAGAGGGCGAGCGAGAGACTGGCGTGTGTCAGGAGGTGCAGTACATGGAGGGAGGGCAGAGCAGGAGCTGAGCATGTCCATTGTCCCCACTGCGAGATTTTTATTAAAAACATTTAGAATAATGATTGTTTTCTTTCCTTCCATCCTTTCCCTTTGAGGGCGAGAGGGAGAAAGGGACTGGCCAGAAAACGAGTTTAAGCATTTAATTTTCCCTGTGTATGCATTCACAAAATAATATGGGGGTGCTTGTTTGGGTTTATGAAGCTCAAGTTTCTAACTTTTTTGCTATTGTAGTGGTTTTTTTGTACTGTAGATGTTAGTAACTTTTGTAGCGTAATTAAATTAAAAAATTTAAAAATAAAAAGAAAAAATAGTTATATCATTGTGGACAATGCAAAGAAATAAGGAGGGAAATGGTGCATGTTAATCTTGAAAATTTGAGTGTAGAGCACAGTTATCAATTCTAGTTTTGTTCCATCTGAAATGGCCAAAAAACAATTACACCCTTTAAATTGAAATAAATGGTTCTATATTCCATCCTACCAAAATTCAATTCCCTGTTATAGTGTCCACCGCTAAAACTTAATACTAGAGTATTTGATTCTGGTCAATTTTGGTTCAGACGTTTCTAAATTTTCGTGAAAGTTTTACAAAATCTGAAAGCAATATATATGGACACAGAGATTGTAACCAACATTTTACTTTCATTTTTAGAGGAAATATTTTGGTGGAAAGACTATCACATTGTTTTGGCAAAATTCCCCTATATTCCCTTGCCATGGAAAATAGAATGCAAATACAAGGACAAGTTAACCAGCATGGGCACACTCTCAACCAATGGTTTTCTGCCACCTGGATGTCAGTTTACACTGTAGAGTTGAGGCTTTATTCGTATTAATTTCTAAAAAAAATTTATAGTAAATAACTTTTTATAATATATAGTTTTCAAATAAAATACTATCTTGTCAAGATAAGATCTACTAATTGATTGTAGTATACACTATAGCAACTTTATTTATATCAATCAAAATTACATGAGTACTTTTTTCTACAAGCTATAACTATTTATAAATCAAAAAGCAATATGAATGACCCTCGGACCAGCCATGGACCAAATCAATCTAGGACATTAGATAGCAGCAAAAGCACAGGTTAATTCCCTTACTTCCCCTTTTGGTCACACGACTGATTAGAGTAATTAAACTAAATATCACAAACCTGCCCAATGATTTTGCACCACATATATCCTTGTCACCTCAGAGATTCTTATCATTTGGCAATTTGCACATGATTTGAGTTACCAACTACTGCTCCCATAGGTACTTGTGCAAAAGGTTAACCACAGGCCCACTTAATCCCAGCTTTAGTTTGGATGATATATATACTTGCAGGCTTTTCCTTTTTCTGATGGGGAAATGTTTGGTGCCTACCACTGTCTAATCACTGCACAACATTCTTCTGCCTGTAAAGAAAATTGCCAGGTCTTCTTTTAAGGCCCAGGTGGGGATTATGGTACAAATTTTGCTGTGCTGTGGGGGTACATTGTTTACCAAGGATATTTTTTATTTTTATTTTCAAGAACAATATATTCACATTCGACAGGGAGATATTTATATCGGTAGAGAAAGGAAGATGGCCACACCCGAATATAATACCTCAAAATGCGTTTAAACACATTGTAACACTACACAAGTGTAACACAAGGTGAGCCATATTAAGTGATGTTGTGCCATTTTAGACATCGATACGGTCTCCAAAATACATCTTTGGTCTCCAGTTTACATTGTAATGTATATATAAAAGCCTTATACAATCATAATGTAATGGAAGTATTTTCTGAGAAAAAAATAAACAAATCACTTTAACATGTTCGATCTAGACACTCATAAGATATTTCTAATTGTGTCCACACACCCGTGAGCATTCGATGGCATTGGAAGCAAAGTTATCATTGTTGGAACTAGATTCTCACTCTTTGTGGGGGAGAGAAAGGTCTTGATCTCTTTTTATTCTGGTGAATATATAAAGTTGCATCGGCATGCAATGTGCACAAAGAATGGTCTTTAAGGTACATTATATTAGTACCCTCCTTTATCTTTCTTTCAGCTGAATGTCCTCTGGATCGGCAAGAATGTTCGGTCTTTGGTGTCAGAAGGCTGGATGATCCAACAATCTCTCTCTCTCAAGGGGAAGAAAAAGATTGATAAAGATGCCTGGCCTCCCTTTTTTTTTTTTTGCAATGGGATTTTGGCTTGCGATTTATTTGCATTCTTGCTAGCTTTGAATTCCCTTTTGTTTTTCCCTCATCGATCTCTGCATATCCACATCGCTTTATTCTTGAATACCCAGCTGCATGCTTTATTCTCGGCTAAAATCTCATCCCAATTCAATCACCTTTAGCCGCCCTCCCTTTTTCGTCTTGTGGTTCGTTTCTTCGTCTTGGAATTGTTTTTGACGTATCTCCGTGATTATCTCCGTGAAGAATATAACGGTGATGAACGATGGGGAAAAAAAGAACAACTTAAAGAAAATATATGATTTAACATATGTTGAAACATATATATTGCAAAACCTTTAATTTTCTGCCATTATATTTTCTTGAATTGTATCTATAAAAAACTACTAGTAATAGTAAAAAAACGTAATGATTAATTGAGTGTTTTATGTGATCTACTCTAGCAATATGAGGGCCTATCAAACAAAGTTACAACGAAATTCTTATATATAAAATTTTCACATATAAAATTTATGTGAAATTCGTTCGTTCCGAATAGGCTCAGGTACCGCCAAATTTCCGAATTGGTCTCAGGTATAATTACACCCACCTCTAATATACCACCTAAATAAATTTAAAATACTCCTTTATCATCTTGGATATACTCGTGTACCAATTATAAGATACTCTAATAAGAACCACATGAAAAAATTATAAAAGAGTCTATAGTTTTTAGTATATTTTGCAAATACTTTTACATACGTACATAAAAAGGAGTATGTCGAAAAAAATGTACATACCACCTCTGAAAAATTATTCATACCACCTAGATGGTCTTAAATATTCATATACTACACGTACATATCCTTCGTTACGCGAGATACTCCCTACATAATAAGATACGACATAAGGTGTAATTACACTCGGGTGTGTGTATATATATATGTGTGTGTATGTTTAATGTTGGATCGTACTATGTTAATTAATGATCAATTCCTTATATAATAAAAAAGAATACAGATTGATAAAGATAAGAGAAACTAAGATCACTAGACAAGACAGTACGGGCGTGTCATATGATTTTGCATCTTGGTCGACACTGCAAATTATTTTTTTCAGGAATCGGGACCGCTATACATACACAGTATACATTAATACACGTCTGTATATGTGTACCCTGTCAGCAGCTGTATCTATTGTCTATTCTTTCTAGCTTATAGTTTATGTTTTCCCCTGAACAAATAAATGAAACGATTTCTCTAGGGTATAAATATATATATATATTTAGTTTTAATTCTAATATATTTAATAAAGACACAAACATGATATAAAGAGTATTTAAATGACTTAATCAACATATAATCATATGAACTCTTTAAGTCATTAAAATAGTAACATATGCCTAATATATATATCATATAATAGTCTAAAATCAGTATATATACATGTAAACAAATTAAGGCATACCAATTGAATACTGATATCAATATGAATATAACATGTATGACCAAATTTGACATGTTATTAAGATTTTAAACGTTATATATTGCTCTCATAAGGCTAATTGCACAAGATTTATTTTTGGCCATCTCCACTATGACAAATATTAATCTTGATTATATATGATAGTTATAGATTAGATCTTGAGCTTGATTTAAACCTTGCTATCAAAAGACACTAATAGATCATGTACATAGCACGCTGGACAATATAAATGATCCCAAAATCAATCTATCATCCAATTAACATGAATTCTATTGATTATAACAAGGTAACATGGTTCGACAATGATCAAGAATGACCGAAGCTTAATCACAGTACTGATTTAACACAGAGATCAACTAGTAATAAACAACAGTTTCAATGATCAGTGCATATAAAATAGCAAGTTAGTCGAAAGCTCAAGATCAATCTACCATCACATTCTTATATAATCTCAGCACTATGTCATTTCATAACAGACATATGAACACGACACTTTGCAATTTTCAATTAGTGATATCACACAAATATCATAAATATATCTTGAAATTGCAAAGAGTAAGTAGCCGACAAACTCACAGTACGGTGATACTCAAAATCACCGAGAAGTGGTCGAACAAGGCAAGGCACGCAGCTTGCGCTGTCCCAAAAAACCAAGCGCCTTGCTATGCCACGCAAGGAGATGATGGCAATCGGAGATACAATACTACACACCAACCTTGGGTAACCGAAGGTAAAGTCGAAGGTCGAGATAGATGCCACACAAGACCGATGAGTGTTCCGACCAAAAGCACATGTGAACACCAAGATCAAATCTTGACTTCTCCTTTTCGTCTTGGCACAAACCAAATCCAATCCCCAAAGTCCCTCCGTGTGAGATTTCAACAAAAACAACACAAAGAAACACACGAGAAGATCCGAGAGGAGATGATTCGGTTTACATGACAGCCGGTGCTGAAGAAGAGCCTGCCGAAGCTGCTGCCCCCAAACTCAAATCAGGATCCAGCCGAGAGGAAGAGGAGATCGGGAAAACTGAAGAATACTCACTGTTTTTCAAGGTTTAAAGGAGAAAGAGTCTGCCATTCATAGAGGAACGGGAAGGCCGATGACAGGCTGTAGCCACCGACCGGCGTCGAGACGCCCAGGTCGGTGGCGCCTCCAGCGCCGCCGCCAATGCTGCAAGAACCGGTCGCCCATAAGACTCGATCAGACCGAACTCTCCTAGCTGCACATGAGAGAGAGAGGGGGGGCTTCGGCCTTATCTCTTCACTTGCCCCACCGATAGATGGGGCCTCCCTCCCTTTTTTTTCCTTTTCTCAAATTAGAAAATTACCCAAATACCCTTAGAAATCCAACAGCTATCAAACACAGTAAAAAAGAACAGGCTCATATGTAGGCCTCAAGGCTCAAGTCGATTCATCTACATCAGTGGACCATGGCTGCTAGCGGTGCATGAGATCAGAGTCATTATTCCTGGATCTCACCCAACCCAACCCAGCCCAACAGTCTGCCGACTGCAAGTGCAAGGACCAGCAGCAAGCTTCATGCTCAATTCAATAGATCACAAGGTTGTGTTGGCTTTGCACATTCAATAATTAAGCAAGTGCTCTCGTGTGTGCGTGGTGCTGTGTGGCGACTTTAGTGTCGTACTAAACATTTCTAACACTTTGCATTTCATAAATTAATCTTTTTAGACCATTTTATAAATTAACGTTGCGTATAGCCTTTTACTATGCGTTAGCACATTTTATGAAGATATAGACCGTAGAAGAGAAAGAATTGAGATTGAATCGCCCATCCGTCAGATGAATTTCATATCCCTTCGGTTTTACGCGCAGGTTTGTTCAAATTGATGCATGAGAGTCCGGTAAAATGCCTTGTGAGTGGGATCTTGCAGCATCTGATAATAGTAGATACGCATATAATTTCTAGTTACATATCAGAAGTAGAAAATCCATCTCAAAGCGCCTATAGTAACTAGGTCACTGATAAAAAACAGTGTAGATTTCCCAGCACACGATGAATCACCCAAATGATTGTCGATTTGAAGATCGACTCTTATGTAAAACTGAGGCATGTGACGGAGTATTCTTTTTTGGTCACATGAATCGATTAACATTAATCCTTTTCGTCAGAAACATGGATGCTCTGCATGGCTGTTGTCTAGGGTTTTACCATATGTTCAACCCGAACAAAACCCATGCTCCAGTTGGCGTGAACATATGCTTCCTGTTATTTAGCTAATGGCTACCTATCAACGGGTTCTTTGCCCCCTCTCTCTCTCTCTCTCTCCGGTCTAGCTTCGTGTGCCCCGGTTGGGAAATCGCGTCAGATCACGGACAAAATCCCTGCGCCTTTGGATGGATTGTTCTCCTCCTGGACCACCTAACCAGGTGTACCCCGGCTGTGAACGATGCGTGAGAGAGAGAGAACGAGAGCTGCAACGAGAGAGAGAGATCGAACGACAGATGCAACAAGAGAGAGAGAGAGAGAACGACAGATGCAACGCGAGAGAGAGAGAGAGAGAGAGAGAGAGAGAGAGAGAGAGAGAACGAGAGATGCAACGAGAGAGAGAGAGAGAGATGTAGCAAGAATGCATGCAGCTAGCTAGCTTTCTTTCGTTTCTTCCTGAATGGCTTTGGCGGGCATGGATTCATCACCGTTTGACTGTTTTTTTGCTTCCTCTGCTTGATTTTTCACATCAGCGCATGCATGTTTGGAGATCTGAGCTGTCTGAGTGTCCCTTCTTGTTCCCTAATCACCAATCATATGTCTGTACGTACCCACATGTTGGGTTTCTTTTCTTTCTCGTTTTGCCGCGCATGCTACCGACCTAGCTACCAGTCGCATAGCGTATGCTGAAACATTTGTAGGTTATGTCAGTTCAGTCGTAGCGTCACTGGTGATCCGGCCGGGAAATCACGATGGAAAATCCATCGAAATAAGCCCGCATCAACATTTAGTTTGTGGAAAATCAAACTCTGGCCGCTAGCTAGAAAATCGAGGTGGCACACCAGTTGGAATATTATCTAATTGGACAAGGAATCTTACAAAAAAAATTTGGCGGCAAGCTAGCCAAGTGCATGCTAGTTTTGGTTAATGTTACAAAATTCAATCGTTGGCTTCAAACCAAACAGACCTGACATATATATATATATATACATGCATCGTCACAGTTAAGCTGAGCCTATGTATTTACACAGGAGCTTGTCCAAAGTAATTTCACCTAAATGTAGGCTAATTTTTCTCAGCACAATGAAATTTCAATTTTATAGGAAAATGTTTCTAAACCTCACCATCCAAACCGTATCCAATGGGTGGCTGTACGCTCACTGTTGATCTGATAATCCCCAATGTTTATCTCTTCTTAATCCCCCAAAATCTTGTGATTGCAACAACATGAAAAGACCACTCAGAAACATTGGTAATCACAAGATTAATGTGGTCGCCGTGCACCGGATTCTTGGGACCGTACGGCTAAATTGGGACCAACGCGCGCGATCACTGTAGAGAGTATACCATAAAACTCAAGGGAGTATATGCGTCGTCCAATTTGTTGCCTTGTCCCAATCCATATGTATCTCTTTCTACTGCTTCGTTCTCTTTCTCTTTTTTTTTTCCTTTTGGTTTTTCAGACTTTTCAAATGGTTGTGTCGCTTTAATTGGTTTGTTGTTCGTACACTGTTTGGGACCAAAATGTAAGTCATGGGTAAGCGTACCAATCAGCGTACCTTATCATGTCGGGAAGGCATATTTGGCATGTTTAGTTTGTTGGCACATTTGGCAGAAAAAAAGAACTTAATGTATAATATATCTACAGTATCATTGATTATATCAGTTGGTTTTTTTAGGTTGTGACTTGCCTTTTGTCTTATGGTTTTTGAATTCTGCCTGTTCGCGAGAGATAGTATACTGAGAGAAACAATTGCCTATGATTTTGGCCAGTATACCTGAATTCGATATAATGTCTACCATAATCTATTTGTAGATCTCGCATTAAAAACGCACCGTTTAAAAATTAATTATTGTAGCAAGAAGTGTTAAGTCAAAGACAAAACCAAAAAGAACCCAGCCGATTGTATGATTGAATAAATGTAGCACAAAAAGTATAGCAAGAGTGGCCACATGTTTAGATCGCATAGAAGGCATGGAAAATGTATGCACAAAATGTTTGTATGACTGAAGATAGCAATAGAGGAGGGTGAATGTTGTTTTCATAATCTTTCCCCAAATATTCCAAAATTCTTTACTTCAATAGTTACAAATCTATGAAGATTACGATGAAAAATCACTACAAAACAAGCAAGACAAGCTACTGAAATTTTAGAGAAAAATCAGTGAAATCAGTAGCACCGATGTTATAACTACAGTACTACTGATTTTCGGAAGTATCTTTGTTTGCACTGCGGTACTACCGATTTTCAAAAATATCATTGTTTGCATTGTGGTACTACCTTTCCTCAGTGAACAGTAATTTCAACACAAGTTCAAAACTATGACATCCCAAAAATTTGTGTTTTTATTTATTTAATTGGACTTTCTCGGATTTAAAAATCTATTTTTCTAAAATCTTAAAATTAAGCCTAGAGAGTAAGTTTAATAAATTAAATATGCAATTATGGTCAAATCAAGCTAAAACTATTTTATTTGGGTTCCTTGCTTTTTCTGAATTTTGTAGAATTTTCTAGGATTTATTTTTAGTTTCTCACTATTTTCTAGCTTTTATTTGAATTTCTTGGGATTTCTGTAATTCAAAAACAAAATTTAAAAGTTTAAAACTCCCGTCTCCCCTCCCTGGGTGACGCGTGGACGGCCATGATGTGTCCACGTCGTCGCCCGAGCCATCTCGCCCGTTTGTCCTTCCTTCCCACCCCGTCCTCCTCTCGGATCGACGCGTGGACAGCTCAAATTGAGCCATGTCCCGCGTCGAACCATCTCACCGCTCCTTTCTTCTCCTCTCGCCAATGGGTGGGCCCCACTCATCAGCACCATCTTCCTTGCCGCGTCGCTCCCTTCCTTTATCTCCCCTTTCCATTTCCTTTTTCGTCGGCTACCATATCCCCGTCGAATCTGGCCTTCTCCCTCCACCGTCGCCTTGGTTTTGGAAACCACACGCCACCAAGATCCTAATCCCCTAAATCCCTCACCACTTTCCCATCCAGCACCCCCTTTCCTTTTCCTCCTCCATCCGATTTCCACCGTCGCTAACTACGGCGAGGAATCCCACCATGTCCCCTCCCTCTCGAGGCTATAAAAGGGGCTCCCCAGCACTGCCTCCTCTCACCCTACCCCTCTCCACCTCCCCCTCTTTCTACTCACGCCCGAGTTCTCCCTGCGCTATAGCCCTCCTCCTCCGCTCGTCGGCCAAGCCACAACGAGCAATCCTTGTCGCATTAGCCACCCCCGAGGAGCGCCAACACCACCAGCAGCTTCCTCATGCCTCGACAAAGCTCGACCACCCCTTCGCTAAGCCTGAACACCGCCAGAGACCCCCTTTGCCAGAGCACTGAACTACGCCGCCGCCTGCCACCCTCCGAGCCCTTTCGGTAATGCTCACATAGCCCATTGCAACCCCTTCCCCCCTCTCTCTTTTGCATCGCTCGCTGGCCACCATCGCGCCCCACGTCGCTGGCAACCATCGATCCCCGTGCACCGCCTCGCGCCAGCGAGTCCACATCAGATGGCATAGCCAACGTGGCTACCATATGGTGCCATTTGGAAGCCCACCTCAGCACCGCACTGCCACACAATAGCCATGTCTCACCCCACCTGCCTTGTCAAACCGCACACACATGTGGACGCAACATGGTGTGCCACCTAATAGCATAGGTCCACATGGCAACCACATGGTACGCCATGTCAGCGTCGAAACCCCTTGAGCCACATCAGTGCCATGTGTTAGACACGTGGCAACCACGTCAGTAAAATCTGCCTTGTCATCCGCCATGTGTAGGGCTGAGTCCAACATGACGTCATAATCTAGAATTGTTTTAGAATTTTAATTCAATCAAAAAGTAAAATTCTCTGTTGATGTCGTAATTCTGATTTTTATTTAGAAAATTTATTCCCTAAATTCCTTGCTGATGTCATAAATATCTTTTTCTTTAGAAAAATAATTTTAGAAATTTTAGTTTTTCTTTTTATTTAGGATTTAAACTTCTAGAGGTCCGTTCTTCTTCATCCTAACTCCGATTGAATCTGTTCAAGTTTCTAATTCATGTAAATCGAGATCTATCTAAATTTGCAATATTTTCTAATTTTGGAGTTCATTTGAATTTGAAGAGTTATTTTCACGTGTCCCAACTCGAGTCTCACTACAAGTTAAATGTGAGCGTGGCATAGGCCATGAGACGTCTTATATGGCACAAGAGGGGCCCCAATTTGGTGGATTCCTTGTGGGGGTGAAATCTTAGTAGAGGTGTGTCCAGATTACAGGCTTAGCATTGTAAAGACCATGTTATGGTTACTCAGTCGCATGCCCAAGGAAATGTGTAATGACCGACACAATGAGTTAATCATATCTTGTGAGTAAAATTTTACAATCTCTGTAGAGTGTATAAACTATCCTGGATAGCCGTGCTCATGGTCATAGGCATGCTAAGTAAAATTTTTCATGGATTAGACTTTATTTTTTCTAAAATAGTTTTAGTTGAAAATATAGTATCTTTTGAAGAAAGATGGTCCGAGTGGGATACCCGTGGTTAGGTTAATACTAGGTCGATGCTTATACTATTGGTAATACTTTGTTATATTACAAGTTTTACTTATGGTATTAAATTCAGTAATTTCAATCTATTTATTGTATTTTATTAAATATTATTTATGCTCAAATAACCATATAAACTTTCTTTTGTTGCCTTTATTATTATATTATATTTTCCTATGTGACTTGCGGAATACAAGTTTGTACTCACCCTTATTTTATCAACTCAGAGGAGGACGATTTCGATTACAGTGAGGACCAGGACGAGTAGGTCGCATCTTACTGTCGTCTACCTGTGGGTAGGCTTAGGCTTCACTTTTATCAGCTTTCTTCCGTAGTTTATTCTTTATTATTATTGCCAATGAGTATTGATGTATATTTTGGTTATAATACCATACTCTTTTATTTAATAAAATTGGTCATTTATGCTTGATATTTATTCCTATTACCGTTGTGTGCACTGACTGATCTTAGACTAGTGTGATTTACACAGAGGATCTGAGTCATCGCTTCGGGATCCGACAAAAACCAAGAATCAAAGGAAGTTTTGATCCATAGATCCAAATGATATAAACTTTTATAGGGATCTACTCTAGAATATTAAGAACCTAATCCAATAAACAATCATGAGAATTGTGGTCAAATTTGAGATTTTTTTTCAATTTGTTGGAAGGTTGCATCAAAAACTGAGTGAAGACCTAAATAGGTGAATACAACTTGCTCGTATGTGGATTATGACCAGGATAGGTCTAGATGTATTTCTATATGTCAAAGCAAGTTAAAACACCATAGAACACGATCCAAAAACTCTTAAAACAATAAACTACTTGATGAAATCAAAATCAAGTAAAATCGGGTTTCTTGATGAACTTGTTATCGAAGTGCCTAGATGATAGGAGATTGATTTCTAGAGATTATCTCCATCTCTACCACATCTTTAGCACAACAAAATCAAGAAGAGTGAAGAGGAGAGATCAAAACCAACAGAAAAAGAGTAAATCAATTAAAATAAGAAATAGATATGGAGATCACCAAAAAATTGATATATTGCTACTTGAAGAGGTATATTTTATAGCCACTCGATCTTAGAGGACAGAGAGCATCCAAGGTACTCAATTCTCAAACCCTAACCCTAAATATGAAGGCACAAGAAAGATGTGTTGGTTAACCATATGTTTCCATCTCAACCCCTTAAATAGGTGGGCAACCAGCCATACATAGTCTTTAGTGGATTCTATCCATTAACACAATGAGGGAAATCATTTATCCCCACACACATGGGTTTTACTTACATATATTCACTTATGAACACTTTTCAAAGCGTACAAGTCTGTATCCGTTAAATCCTTAGTCTTGATCCATCTCGATCAAACCAGCTCTACATGTTCAAATCGCAAAGAAGACATATAAAATGTATGCACAAAATGTTCCACGCCACAGATAAAATTTCTAATATATCCTGGCAGTTATCGGGGAAACAAAAATCATGGTGACAACAAGGACGAAAATTCTATCACAAAAAACTCTGCTTTAACATTTTGAATTTGAGCTGATGAACGGTAATTCCGGGGGACAACCCCAGAAAATCTTTTCGAATTCAAATGGCAGTATGTATTTCAAGAAAGTTGGATAGTCTATGTTACCGGGCAAGGAGTGGAATTTTCGTTGAATCCGGTTTTTGAAACCTTGGCCAAAAGTTGAAGAGCCCCATCAGTTCAAGCAATTACTCTGTCTAGCCATTTTGTTGCTCGCTCAGTGGTAACTGGTAAGAGTCATTGTAGATTAAAGACCACGAGGTGAAATATTGCTGAATGATGTCAATATTGTGTTATTCGTTAAAAAAAATTGCATGGTGTAATAAAATGGTGATCCTTTTATTTTGTTTACATGAGTACCTGACAATATATTATAACCCCGTATTACCATTTTCTTTCGTTCACATTTTGGAGATATATATATATATATATATATATATATATATATATATATATATATATATATATATATATATATATATATATATATATATATATATCTCTCTCTCTCTCTCTCTCTCTCTCTGTGTGTGGGGGCTAGGTCTTGTTAGTTATGGGTATGTTACTTGCAAGGGAGGCAACAGGAGACTTTTAGTGTTAACTCTACCGATCATTTCCTTATCTTTAAGGTACCTTAACAATCATCCTCTAAACAAAGATGCCTAAACACCATCTTTTCTAGTTTAGTTCCCGAGGGGTGAGCTTTAGCGTTAGCTTTAGTTAGATTTGGTTAGTTGGATCAATAACAAACGTAAGTGTACTTTGCCTTCAAAGTGTTGTCTTACGTGCAAAAAGGAGTGTTAAGCCTTCCCCGTTGGTTCTCGTAGCTCCGTTCTGTTTTGTTCTACGTTGGGGCCCATCAGGTGCTAATATGTATTGCAGTATGGCACTTTCTTATAAATGAATTTTTTGTTAAATTCTAGCGTTGTAAATGGTGCCTAATTGTGGTAGAGGAGTGAGATAAAATAAAACCTCGGAGTTGAATTGTTTCCTATGATTTTTTTTTTGGTTAGATTCTAGCGTTATAAATGGAGTCTAATTGTGGTGGAGGGGTGAGTGACACTGGGGGAAGGAGTTGTGGGATCTTTAGACCTTGTTTTAGCAATAGCTTTTGATTTTTATTTTATTTTACTATTCCTTAATTTCGACTATTTCTATTTTATTTTTAAGGTTTTTTATCTTTTCTTTTTTTCGTATTTATTTGCATTGTTCGTGATAGGTAAACCTGTTTTTTTTCTATTTTTAATTTTTTTAAATTTAATTTAACTAAATAAGTTATCTCAACTACAGTAAAAAAATCATAAACTATCATCGTTATAAGCGGCCGGGGGAGGGGGGGGTGCAGTATTTACCTGAGACGGTGTACGCGCCCTTGCCTTCATTGTTTGTCATGCATTTATCTTCTTATTTCTTCAAGAACGGATCGAATATTTCAATCCAAACTCATGAATAAATAGTACCAAGGACCATCTTTGCAGAGTTGGGCTAGTGCGGCAGGCCGGACATATTGGGTTCCATAACTTGGCCGATGTATTATCTCGAGTTAAAAGTTTGTTTGGTTTAAAATTCTCAAAATCAAACTTTCTTCAAAAATAATGTTCTCAAAAGAAAAAGAAAAGATGAGATGATGATACACCCAGCGGGTAACGCCCTGTAGTCATTTGAGGCTTAAAGGTCCAAAGGCCCCTTTTGGTGTCCAAGGCCGGTTCTTCTCAAGGGCCTGCAATAGCTACTAGTAGGCTAAATCACAATGCAACATCAGGCCAGCACAGACGACAGAGCAAACAAATAACAACAGACTGCTTCAAACATTGTATGTGTTGCTTCAGCATCATCAAATGCCCTGATGCTCAAAAGAAAACAGCCCCTATGATGGTTACTCGAAGCAAATTCACAAAGATGGCCGGGATTTCATGGTACTAGCTCAGAGGAGCCTTACACAAACCTCGCAACTGGTGAAAAATGTAAACGAACTAGGGATACTCACACAACAGCTACAAAGAATTGTACAAAGGGATAGCAGTTTTCCGACATGGCTGAGGAAGGAATGGTTTCACTCTTAATTATCTCTCCGTGTACACTGCTGTACACCATTTCTTCTTATTCCAGCTTCTCAAGCTCACCCATTCTCTCTATGATTGCCTGAAGAAAACGCAAGGGGCATTAATTATTACAAAGTGTAACACAGAAAACCATGTCGTTCTTCTCTTCATTAAGTTCGGAAGTAGCCAGTTGCCACCAAGTTCTCAGAGGAAACAGTGTACAAGGAAGAGGGACCACTTGAGGCTAATATTCTAAATATATTTACATATCATAGTTTCATATTGCAGCAGAAAACTAAAGTAAAGCTGACCAAACTTAGAGCACACACAGATACTTGTGCAGTTGCGAGTCCTGCCATAGTTTTGTTATTCTTATTCGCCTTCATATTTAACATCAATTACACCATGATAAGAGTATGCCGATCAGCATAGAATGAAGAGTGTGATTAAACATTCTAAAAATCATTATCGGTGATAAGTTCTTTTTTCACAAAAAAAATAGTGGCCTAAAAATGTGTGCAATTCAAGGACCAAGGTATACCACTACAGCATCTCATCATAGCATTTTTATCTGATTCTGTCAAAATTGTTAATCTTCATGCTATATTTGAAGCTAGAGTTCAAAGGTCTTGGGCAAAAGAAATACTTTTACCATCCTAGCATGACTATGGTCAAGAAAACGTTACACTGATACCATCTGTATGCTGCATAAAATGCATATGCTATGTATAGTTTCAATTTTTCATAATTTATTAATGTTACATCACATCACTTACAAAATTTGCTAATTAATCTTCATAATTTAATTATGTTACATCACATGCTGAAAAAAAAGAAACTTGCATTGATGTTATAACAACAAACACACCAAGATACATAGTTAACAGCAATATGTATTATGGCAGAAAAAGATATACCTTTTTACTTGTTTCTTGAAGCTCTCCAGCAAGAATAAACTCATCCAATATCAAGTAAACCTACAGAGTATACATGTGTCAGAAAAAGTTAGAAAGATAAGTGAAATATTTGATAACATAGAAAAACAAGAGTATGGATGTAGCACGATTGTTGGTGTATGTGATAAATTGTGTGTACTTAAGCATGATATTTGCTAAAACGAAAGGAAAGACATAGATGGGGATCGGGTCTTAGAGATTGTTTTGAGTTGGACAGAGTTTGAGAGCGAATGAAAAAGATTTCACACGTTTAAAACCACTTTAAACAAGATATTCTTGAACATATCATGAAATAAGAAAATGAAATTTAAAAAAGAATCCCGGCCATAAGATAATTTTATTCAAAGATTAGAAGATCAGCAAAATCATTTAGTTCAGATATTTTACTTTGCTTTAAAAAGATGAAAACTAGAATTACAATTGGTCAAATTAATAATGTTAACCTTCCCCAAATTCAGTTTAGAGCGTATTGTTGTGAGATTTGAACATAAGCTGCATTATTGTCTAATGCAAATACAATTTAAACTCTGACCAGATTTGGCAAGGATTGAAAATATGAATATGAATACTGCATAGTACCTGTACATTATCACATTTAATATTTATCAATGTCCAAATAAAGTTGTCTTAGAATATACTAGATGACATAGTGCAAATTTAGAATATACACATCATCATTGAATTACCACAGCACCCATCTCATTTTACATCATTCACATTGTATTCTTGACTGATAATCAAGAAAGTGCTATCAACTTAACATCAGAGAATCAGACATAACTGAAAAACAATGAAAGGTTGTTAAGTTCAGGTTAGGCCATTGGTGTTATCTTTTCAGAAGTAATATAAATATATTTATTATACATTGTTCTCAGCTGTACAATAACCCTGATTTATAATCCAGGTACAGTTCTCTATCAAGGTGTAAACTACATAACAGATGACAAGTAAACACAAAATATATGCCAACACAAGTACATATACACAAGTGCAGGATAACTTTGACTAATTCCATTTCAATAGCGGAACTTGTTGGATAAAAGAATATTTAGATAAAAATATTATGGCCAAGTAATTTTCAATTTTTTTCTTTAAACACAAGAAAGGAGTGAGATGAAATCATAAGTATTGAAGTGATACGGGACTGGCCTGTTGAGAAATAGCTGTTACCTTGTGGAAGTTAAACACTAAATCGAGTTCACACACATTGCTGAAGAAATGGTCCAATATCTCAACAAACAAGTGGATACATTCCAAGTATGCCAACTCATTGTCAGTGATATCCACACACATTGAGAAGAAAAGTCCTGCATATCTCCTGTAGATAACTTTGTGTGTGCGGAACTGCATGAAAAGTTTCACATTAATTAAAACAAAAAAAAGCTCAAAGTCAGTACCAATAAACATATACCAAACACTGCTGTCAGAAGTAACATTTTAATGCCCTAAGGGCTCCCACTGTGCACTACAAAGCTATAGAACCAGTCATCTCTACTACTTAAAAGAATCACTTGGTGGTTTATACGTTGTATCTATTTTTCCCCTCTTCCTAAAAAACGATTGGCGTGTGGGCCCTACCCCGAATGCCACATGATTCATCAACCTCACCAAACTCGTGTCCGTACTCCTCCAAACTCGTGCTCGACTCCCGCACCGCTCGCTGCCTCCTCCCCCGTTCCTCCTCCTCACCTTCCCACATGCAGCCGCCGCTTCCACTGGCCAGATCCCGTCAGCTTCCTGCGCCTGGGCGACGCCCGTCTCCCGCACCGTTGCCTCCTCCTCCCCAATTCCTCCTCCTCCTCACCTCCCCATGCGCCGCAGCCAGATCCAGCTGGAGAACTTCATGTGCCACTCCAACATTTTTCATTGGCTATTCACATATCTATCTTACATTTCTATCCTAACAATTGTTCTACTAAATCAACATTAAGTCAGTAAGCAAGGTTTGATCTTGCTTTTTCTATCTGTGTAAGAAAACAAAAATCATGTTTCTGACAAGACTTGCACATGTAAATTTGACAAAATGGACATTTCATCTCAATTTGGATTCACTATTCCTTGAGCTATTCATGCTACCCAACGAATCCAGATGAGCATGCATGATAGCATGAGAATTAGCCCGGGTTCACTAAAAGAATGGTCTATGATAAGTGCACAGGAACCCATTAGCTTGACTCGGGAGATTTATCAGCAGATTTCACATTACTTGGCAAATCTGTCATAAATGTACCACGCTTCCATTTAATTTGGCAACTTGAAGGCACCATTACAAATAACAACAAAAATACTCACAAACAACATTCTAAATCATTGATAATTGCAAAATCACATGTCGCTTCACAAACTATATACCCTTATCAATACACCTAGCTATCCCCCACAACCTCACTGACCAAGATTGAATCTCTAACAAACTCTGCCAAGTGCAAACAACAACAGATAGAGTACGAACCCAGCGGTATCACCCTCAATCCCTCAATCTTCCCAGTAAAGAAAAACTACTAGACTCAACACGTAGATACTTACATCATTGAAACTAACCAGAAGAACCAGCCAAGCCAAAAAGGTACAACCTTTCCAACTGCCATTCCATGCATGAATCACCTTTCCAACAGCATCTACAGTTGTACATCGATTGAATTCATTCTATCCTCTGTTCGGTCCTGATCATGAACTCGGAGCCCTACTCAATTCTAAATTACCCCAACTGAGCAAAAGCAAAGATCTTTACGCTAGTTTCGCCCACGTGTCTAACTTCGCCTGACGAGGCAAACCATGCCCTCCCAAGCGTCAAATCCAAATCAAGAACTCACTCACCTCAACGAAGTTGGTGAACTTGGGGTCCCGGTTGACCACCAGCCGATGCACCTGAGATAGAGCACACAACCAATAATCAATACCCAACCAAAATCGAAGCCCCAAAAGATCAAATCTTTCTCAGCCCCAAGGCCTCGCCCTCACCTCGTACTCGACCTTGTGCTTCTCCGAGTCCTCGAGCGGGACGTAGTACTTGGCCAGCCGCGTCTTCCCCTGCCGATTCTGCAGCAGTATGAACCGGATCTGCAACGAGGCCAGATCGAACGAAGGTTAGGAAAGAATCGAAGGTTTGGTCCGGTGGGATGGGATCAAGGAAGAGGAAATGGAGCGGCTGAATGCGGGATCGTTACCATGGTGGATGACAACAACTATGCAGCTCGAGAATTCGCGAGATTTGGAGCTGGGAGGAGTTTCTTTTTGGGGTGGGGATGCGAAGCCTGCGACGACGGCTTCCCGTGGCAGTTTGATCGCCTGGTCTCTTCAGCAGCTTCCAAACGGCTCCTAAGCCGTGGGATTCTGACTTTTGGCTTCGAGAAGTCACGAGCCATGGGAAACGGGCCGGTTTCTTGATTTCAGTTTTTTTTTTGCCTTTTCATTTTTTTCTCTTATTATTTTACATTGTCCTAAAAATATAATATTATTTTTTACTATTTTTCTTAATTTTTAACTCAGAAAAAATTAACAACCGCTACAATACACTTACAGTTAAAAACCAAAAATAAAAGCTAGAAGTAAAGCTGGGACAGCTATTTCTACTTCCAAGGGCTATTTTGACCTACACCATTCTCACTGTACTTTTTTTATCTTTTTTCTTTAAGCTTGCTTGGAGCACAAAAATTCATAAAGAAATTCACAGCAAACAATCCAATTTCCATAGAAATATAGAAAAAAAACTTGTTTGTAATGGTTAAAAAGCTAGTTTGTAATTGTTTAAATTCACAGCGAACACAAACTCTTAATTGATTTGCAGTAAGTTTCATTCTAAGTGTAACGCCCCAGTTCCAAATAGTCTTAGGTCTACCTACACGCCAGATAAACCACGCACTTGCATCATCCTATTTACGTTCTCGTTCTCGCTTCACGTAAAATGGTTAACCCTGGGGTTAAAATGCATTTAGCGATGTGGTTATATGTTGGTGAAATTCTCATTCAACTAGAAAGATGGGACTACTAAGTCCCAACACTTGCACTTGTACCACTACATGGGCCATGTTAGGTTCAATTCATCTTTCTAATTAGGCCGAACCTCAGATTAAGGTACCTGTGCTTGAGTGCAGACACTCGTCTAGTACTTGTGCTTGAGTGTAGACACTCTAGGTCTAAACGTCTGTTCTTTTTAGCTTTTCAGCCAGCTTTTGACTTCAGCTTCTTTCAGTAATCATTATTCATTAGACTAATAAGTCGTAACCAAAAGTCATAAGGCACAACATAAAAGAACAGACCCCGTAGCTAGTCCACATGATCAAAGACCGCTGCATCAGCCCAATGGGTCCCATATGTCAACAAGCAATAACTCCCCTCGCTCTCATGTTCTATCTCCTTTTCTTACGTGGGTCCCATGTGTCATCGAGCCATAGCCTCAAGAATTTCAGAACATAATCCGTGAGCTGCCCAAATGTTATATGCGATACGCCGCAAGAGGATGCATAACCTCTCTAATCCAAGTTGCACAAATCTTGAAGTATTTGAAGTAGTAAGTTATTAGAACCCATTCTTCAGTTGTGCTTTAAAAATTGTATCATATTAAAGAGTGAAGGGTAGAAGCACCTCTCAAGAAATATTCCTGCGTATTCACTCACCATTCCACTTGGCATCTTGGCAAGTTCGCCGCCGCCGCTGTGGGCCTTCTGGAGAAGACTGAGACAATCTTCTACCAATACCAAAAAGACCCACAAGTATGCAAAAACTAAATATAGCAGGAATTAACGTTGTCACAATTCACCAAACATGTTTAACTTTTGATCACAAATGCTAGTACGGCCTGGGCCCATCATGCTCTAGGCCGCTTCGTGACGTGCCAGCTCAGCCTAGACATTCCGCCATGCCGTGCCATGCCAGCCCGCTGAAAGCATCTAGGCCACTAAAAATTGGGTTTTGGTAATTAATGACAATATATGAATATGGGACTAACGGGTTTGTTGAGAATTGCATAGGCTAAGTCTCATGAGTTCGTGTTTGTTGAAAACAAGTTGCAAGTGGAAGGTTGAAAAAGACTTTAAGATAAAATCAAGAACAAGGTACATGAAATATATGGCTCTCTTTTTAATTTTATCGGTCTTAGGAGGAAAGGTGGAAGACCAAATAAGATAGGAGGAATTAATCAATCAATGAAGAGGAATTAATCTATATATTCTAATCCCTCAATAGCATTGGGTCGACCGTCTCCATCCGCTGCAGAACTCCGCCATCGTTCTTCTTCTACACCGACGTCAGAAGTCATGATCGCCGCCTAGCAGCTCGAGGACGAGCTGCCTGTCCGAGGGGGTGTAGTGTTAGGGGTGTGGGCCTTGGGCCCAAGGCCCAGTCAGGTTATAATTAGATATTAGTTTCTATTTAAATTAGAGATTAGATTCCTTTTGTTAGAGATATAATTAGAGATATGATATGAGTTGCCATATTTGTTAGAGATATAATTGGGATTAGAATCTATCTGTTAGGAGGAGCCATCTATATAATGAGGCTACCGCATGCTATTGAAGAATTAATCAATCAATGAAGAGAAATATTCTAGTCTTCCTCATCTAGTCTCTCCCTGTTGAAAATGTAGGCAATATTTTAATTCCAACTTTTAGTAGCAGACAAAAGCAATATACTAGTGATGCACAACTAACTAGTAACAGTAGGCTACTTATCATACTTCAGTATATACGCAAGAATAATATTGTATCAAAGTCGTACGAACACACGAACGACTTACTTTTGGGTTTGATGTAGAGCAGGAAGCAGCGCAGGCTTGATGCGGTGTAGGCTTGACGCAGTGCAGGACGTAGATGAAGCAGAGCAGGAGTGGTCGCGCAGATGTGCGCTGCCCAGAAACCTTATTGCTGCCCCTGCGGTCTTCACGCAAAGAATGGCTCTGAGATACCGCTCACCCTCCTTCCAGTGCACGCAGGAAGAAAGGCGGTGTAGTTCGAACAAAGAAAGTACAACAAAGACAATATCACCGAGAGGAAGAGGATAATAGGAGAAGGAAAATGAAAAGTTCGCGTCCGCAAGCCTGGACGTCTCCAGGTCTTTTATAGACGTGCAGATTACTCTCTAGTAACTGCCCTCATTGAACTAAAATAATTCATCGTAATCGCTAATTATTCATCGTAATCGATCAATTATTCACCGTAATCGATCAATTATTCATCGTAATCGATCAATTATTCACCGTAATCGATAAAATTCAAAACCGAATAATGGTAATTAAGCAGTCTCATGACCAGTTAAAAGGAGAGAGAGATAATGCGAGGTTCAGCAAAATAAGATGGACATGGTCTGTCAAGTGGCGCGCCACGTCACGACGCGCGTGATGCGGTCGCAAGTCACAAGTCACGCGATTTTCACGCGGAAATACGCGAATACGCGCGCACGCGTGCGTGCGCGCGTGTGTGTTTAGTCAAAGCCACCATCCACTTCCATAATTCAAAGAGTGGCATGGACTCCACCTTATAAATTGGTCTCCCCCATTTTGCCTAAGCAATATGGTACTAAACCTCACATGCTTTGGAATTTAAGAAAATGGGCCACAAATAACGGGCCTATTTCTAACACTCCCTCTCCCTCTACGCCGACGCCATCCGGTCATCTTTTTGGTGGTGTTTATCCGGGATCATGACAATCATATATACCAAAGTTGATTCTGGCAGTCATCACATATACCTTGGTTTCCGAGGCTCATGTTGTCTTTCTGAAGCACTATCTCCAACAATTTTGACAGAATGCAAATGAATGAAGTCAAGGAGGATTAGCTAAAGAAAATATAAAGAGAAGTAATTCGTTATATTGAACGTGTAGTTACCCTTCAGTTTTAGTTAGTTTTTTGCTCCAGTCGCTGTAGAATCTTGTAGTAGTTTATCTTGGCTGCTGCTCACTCTTTTTAGTGTTTTGCGGATTTACTTGGGTCCTGTGGACTCCCTTGTAAAGTGTCTGTGTTTTCTTTTTATTTTCATTAATATATTTATATTCAGCTCCCCTACTGTTCACATAAAAAACATTGGCCATGTAATTAATCCCTGCTGCCAAAAGCTCATTCTGAAACAAGAATTCGCACATTAGGATCACCATTGCATCAGAAAATGAAGAATTGACTTAACCTAATTATCTTGGGGGAAAAAAATGGGCAATGGTGCTATCGAAAGAAGAAAATAATTTTTTCTTTTTTCTTTTGAGATTACTTGTTTTTTGTGAAATCGGTACAATTGATCAGAATTTTAGTTACTTTCCATGGCTCAGATATTTGTAATGGCTTTCTAGGCCGACCTTGAAGTTTCAGCTCTTTCAGCGACAAGTTGCTCACAGATCACCAATTAAGTGCCTTTAAAAGAGAGAAACAAATCAAATGAACAAACACAACTTTCAGTCATTGACATTGCTCTCACCAATAGCCAAACCTACTTTCGACACTTGACAGGGATTTGCAACAAGCTAAATACTGCACAAAAGATTACTTGTTAGTGCTTTGCAGCATGTGGATCTGGTGGTGCAGTTGTGTCAGGTTCTTGCAGGTAGCATTGCTTCGGACAAAACAAAGAATTAGAGTGAAAATGATCAAATGGGTCTTTTCGACAGATCAGACGGATATAAGATCTCACATTTTACACCATCGAATTCCCCTCATGGTGCAACAGAATGGATGTTTCCGAGTGCTTCGCTTTCATTGAAGTTTTGAAGATTTTTGACATTGACAAATCACCATCTGTTTAAGATCTTCATTTTCATCATAAGATGCAGCACTTTGATAGCTACCACTTTGCATGAACTCATGATTTGAATCAAACACATAACTGATTAATGTCATCAGAAAATTAGAAAAAAAATATGCTTGAAGGTACAACAGCATTGATAGAAAACGAGTGACACCAAAGGACAATTGCACATTCATAGATGAGCCTTTACAATCACAAGTGAACAACCATACTTGTCAGGATCTAATACATACTTGTTAGGATCCAATACAAAGAAAGATAGTCTTAAATGCCTAAGACAACAAAAGCTTAATGACAGAACGTAAAAAAGCCCTAGGATGATTTATCTATGTCCCATACTTGGCAATGTACTTTCTTTTAAGCCATTCAAGACGTCCCTCAGCTGTTGCAATAGTCAAGAACATTTCCCTTTGTTCTCTATTGACAAACAGTTCAGTTGCAATGAAATGTTCGTCAGTTCCGCCCGCAGCTCCACATTCGCGAACCAATGTCATAACATCTTGAATGCTAGATCCTGGAGAGTCAACCTGGGAGGTAAACTTTTCAAAAGTGGACTGTGCTTTCTCAGCCAACTCTGCTATATGCTTCAATTGAGCTTGCATGAGCAAAGCAGTTTCAATCTTATTTTTCTTATTCTTCTTGGCATTAACATAAATAGGTCTTTTGTTATTCCTATTCGAGGGAGGCTCATGGTCTAGCTGAGTGCCATCATTATCTTCAACATTGTTGTCTGATCCATCAAGATTTGCAATATCCACGGGGCTGTCTGGACCAGATGGCAAACTACCTGCTACCAGTGGCAAATGATCCACACCATTACTGGTTAGATCGTCAAACATCACTCTCAAATAATCCCCATTTTGCATTCCAGCTTTGCGGAATCTGCTTGCACCTGGCAACTCCTGGAAGAAAAACAAATGTTTTCACACTTGATAACATAGTTCACACAATAAGAAATTATGACAAAGTAACTATTACATACTTTATTTGTCTTCTTCCACCAATCATCGTTGGCTGAAATTGTTCCTCTTGAGTTATTCCAACCTAAACCTTCCCCCCTTATAAGCAATTTCTTCCAGGTGCTGTAGTCACTCTTGAGTTTATCCCATTTATTTTTAAGTTGTTTCTTCGTATAAAGTAACTGCGTTCTTTGTTGAAACTTCAATGCAACTTGGCTGTAGCCAATGTTATTGAGATGGGTAGTTGGTCGATTTCCAGCCTGAACTTGTTCAGCAAAGAGTTCACAGATAATTCTAGTGTTTTCATCATTCCACTCAGCTTCTGGCATCTGCACCTAAAACATGTGTTAGGCAATTTCATCTAGCAACATATAGTCGTGCTGTGTCATTTTCTAGTTAAAACTAAACACAATAATGAAGATTACATCCGTGCACATACTCTCAAAAGACAGTGATGCCTAGCTATATATATTACATACTACTGTGCAAAGAAGTTTCAGGTTTTCCGAACCATAAAGCTTGCAGGAGATGGATAGAAGGTCTAGCTAGGCCACGTTTCAATTTTTGGCATTCTTGGAATCAGATGAAAAATCAACAGATGCATTTAAGATTACAGGTTTTCGATTCCAAGTTCAGATCGACTGAGAACAAAAACCACAAACTCGCTTGGGCGTCGGGGCAATTTCCGGCAAGACGTACTCGGAGGTGTGGTGGCTGGCTTAATTGTTCAGCGAAGCAAGCCAGCCGAACAGAATACAAGCAAGCAAAACCCTAAGCATGAAGAAACTACATATGAGACTAAAAAGTACAGAATTGTTCGGTGTTACTAGCTCCAGTTCCTTCATTACCATTAGATTCATCATTGGACTTAGGAACATGAACAAAAAAAAACTTGTTTTGTTTTAGTCTATTAGTTATTGGTGCCATCAAGTATATCAAGTACAGTGCCGCCGCAATTTTTTTTTTACAAAGGAAAATATAAGTACAGCGGAGATGGTGACTTGTTGCTGCTCTTATGTGCGTTCATCACAATTCACAAAGACAATATTTTTGTGCTACAAGAGATTTAGGGGGCGATGGATACCTTCTATTCTCCGTGCCGAGGAGCTACCGGCAGGCGGCCGCCGAGGAGCTTCCGCTTGATGAGTATGGAGCCGGTGGAGGACGGCGAGGGCAGCGGCTGGCTGAGCGGGGAGATGGAGGCGGCGGCGGCGGCGCTAGGTCCGGAGAAGGGAGCTAAAATGGGCTCTTGGAGTTGTTGAAGCTCGACCCAGGGCCCAATGCGTGGCTTCCGTGTTGGAGTCAAACCGTTTGGCAAACTGCTCCGGCTCTGGCTGAGAAGCCGCGTGCCAATGCTATTGTTGCTTTCAACCGGTGCCAAGAGGAGAGATACACGGAGACAAGGTGCTATACCCTACCGTGAACCAAAATCTTAACAAGAGCTAAGCATAGTATTAATCCCAAGTAAAAACCGAAGCCAAGGAGAAAAAATTGCATAAAATTATCTATCAGATGATGTATGATTGTCGGTATCTCCATATATTATCACAACTCTATATACCCATCGTTATTGCCTGCACTGCCGCTAGATCTAACCGTCTCCATCATCGACATGTAAGCTACACGTCATATCAAGAATTGTGTTTCAGAGATGTAAGGGCTTGAGAGAGATCAAGGGGGTGGAGTTAGGGGTAGTGCCTATTTATTTTTTTATTTCAATGTGGAACCTGGTGTTAAAGTATTTTGTGCTAACTACTAAGTTAGATACTCATGTGTGAGTCCCGCCTTACCACCTCAAATGGCCACTGTGCCATGCCAGTGCCATTGCAAGATTGCTAGTTGAGATCACGAGATATGGGTAAAAGACATAACAAAATGACCCGGCTTAAGTTCTAGCACAAGTTTCTCTAAAAAATGATGGGAAATTATAGGTCTTGTTCTTTTTGGTTTTTGGCTTCTGCTTTTGATCGTCGAGCAGAAGGATCATAGTAGTGATAACCTTTATGCTCAGAACTATTAACTAATGAATACATACTCAACTAACTAAGCTAACAGTTTAGTGTGCTCATGAGGCTGCAGTAGGACAAAACTGTTGTAGCCTCATGAGCGTACCAAACTGTCAGCTCAATTAGTTGAAATGTCGAGATTCGTCAAAGACAATATCTCATGAGATCATGATCTGTCGAGCAGAGGGATCATAGTAGCGATAATCCTTATACTCAGAATTGTAACTAAGAAATACACACTTAATTGATTGAGTTGACAATTTGGTCTAGAAGCCAAAAAGCCAAACATCGAAATGGGATGACCTCTTAAGTAGATTCTCCAAATGACTTTCTGAGCCTAAAACTGTGTGCACCATTCACGTCATCATTTCTACCGTCTACTACTGTGTCAAAAAGTGTAACAAAAAACCATCAGCCGCAGCCTGAAAGAACACCCCCATAGGCCAATAGTACTCTAAGAACCAAAATTAGAGGAATAGCTCTATAAATAAAATCAGCTACCAAGTAACATCTCAAGTTTAATAAATTTGCAAAATAACG